>OZ020572.1:17942516-18548977 GCA_963971525.1 Cephus spinipes | reverse complement strand
AGGGAGAGGGAGAGGGAGAGGGAGAGGGAGAGGGAGAGGGAGAGAGAGAGAGAGAGAGAGAGAGAGAGAGAGAGAGAGAGAGAGAGAGACAAGCGGCATCCCCTTTGAGCGCAGTGCCGAAAAGCGGTTTCGGCGACTTTTGCGTCGAGGTTGATTCCAGACGAGCGGCATCCCCTTTGAGCGCAGTGCCGAAAAGCGACTTTTGCATCGAGGTTGATTCCAGGAAAAACGATAGCATGCAGGTGTCGGACGGCAGACGTTATCTCGCAGTGGTCGCGCGTCAGCCTCCTCATCCCACCGAGAGGCTTCCCCATCCCAAGATTCGTCAGCCTCCTCATCCCACTGAGAAGCTTCGCGAATTCCCCATCCCCCAGCCTCGTGCGAGAGCACGTGCGAGTTCAAAGTCATTCTAGAATTATCTATGTATCGGTTGTTCTAATGCGCAATACCGAACGTTATCTCGCAGAGTCGAGAATGCGATCCCTCATACCCCGAGGTGTCAAATTACGCGCGACGCAACTTCATCGTCATCGATGGAGAGCCGAGGAATATTCCGGAAGATGCATCGACCTTGACGTCGATTCCAGGAACCTTTGTAGACGATTCGATTCCTAGAAATTTGCAGGGTTTCAATGACAAGAATAATTACCCATACAGGTTCATGTAGTCGAATTCAAAATTTTATTGATTACAATATGTATTTGAGCGATTCGAATAAGGACGATATGTTATCTGGTTGATCGATTCCCTCTTTCAGATCCTTCTGTTTGACCTTGATTCGAGGTTGTATTGCCAGAAGAATTTCCTGCAGCGTTAGCACGATCTGACCTTGCAGAATTTTCATTCAACGATGTGATTCCGAATAATGTGTTGTTATCGAAAGTGATACGATCGCGTCTTTCAGGTAGATCCGCGCTCCGTACCCATTCGTGGTACCGATCTCGTCGAAATTGTTCTCTCTCTCGCATAGCTCGTTCTCGTTCTCCTTCTTTCCCATGCGATTGCCCAATTTTTAGGTTATGTTTCACAGATTCTGCCTCAAAGGATTTTCTTTGCAAACTAACTTTATGATGTAGTTGCATCGTTACTTGTAGCTGAATATTCTAGAAAATGCGTTCTCGATTTCGCAATTCGGGTAGGTGTGTCATCGCTCGAACCGATACAAAACAATTCCAGGAAATCCTTGGAAGCTTCGTATAAAAGACCCTTCGATGATGTGCAGCGATCATTGTTTCTTGAACCTTCAAGTACATTATTGCTATTAACGAGATGGATTCTACAAAGTGTAAAAAGTTGATCGAGATTATGGAAGGAGCGTATAAACTTCTGAAGAAGGGATCAACGGTTGCAGAAATTGAAAAATGGACAAAATTTGGTGTTCAAAACATTCGACTTTTGAACAAAATTCTGAGAAACGTTACTCTTACGGTTGGAGAGAAAACTAAAATCTTGACAACCATTGGAATACTTAAATCGTTGAACGAAAAATTCAAACAGCATCTTCAAAAAAGAGGTGGAGGAACGGCAAAAGAAAGAAGAAGCGACAGAGTCCGTTGGGATGACTTGGAATCCGCCTTTAAGGGAAGGATAAGGACTGGAGTCATTGCAAACTTGCAACACAAGGACTTGGCTCGTTTCCTGGATGATGCAAGGAAATTGTTTACTGCAAGAGTGAAAAACACACTTCGAAAGGAGGGAAATTTGAAGGTGAACGTCGTCTTGTCCTGCAAGTTTGAGACCATGAAAGCTGGTGAGATTGTCGAAGAACTGAAGTTCTTCAACACCAGGAATGAAGTTATTCTACCATCCACCGATATCAGTGATTGGTTCAACACAAATGTGCGAGAAAAAATACTGACAAAAATTGAGGACTTTCAAGAGAGGGAATCAGGCTGGTCATTGCTTGAAATTATAAACTTGGCTGTGAACATCAATAAATACATACCGATACACGGTGGCCTGTCTACCTTCATCGAACTACCGAAGGATGTACAAAGGAAGAAAGCAGTTGTGAACGTTAGAAACAACGATCCGTACTGTTTCCTCTGGTCCGTCACCGCAGCTCTTCATCCAGCAAAAAATAATGTAAGCGTTATCAGCTCGTACCCTCACTTCAGCTCAGTGCTAAGGTATGAAGGTTTAAATTTTCCCATTGGTTTAAAGGATATTCCAAAATTCGAAAAGATGAATGATTTGGCAATCAATGTTTATGGAATAGAGAGCGATAGTGGTAATGAAATAGTACCAATTTATCTAACTCAACAAAAATCGAATAAAAACGTAATTCATCTACTTATGCTAGAAACGGAAATTTACTCGAATGGAGATGACGTAGATTTCATAGATTGTAATGTTTACCACTTTGCTTGGATCCGAAATCTCTCTCGCTTATTGAGATCTCAAATTTCAAGTCATCATGGTTGTATCATACTGTGCGATAGATGCCTATGTCACTTCACAACAGAAACTTCTTTCGAAAAGCATAGACTCGACTGTATAAATATAAATAAATGCAGAGTCGAATTACCAAACGAAAAGGATAAAATTTTAAAATTCAAAAATTATAAATACAAAGAAGCTGTACCGTTTGTTATATACGCTGACATTGAGTGTATTTTAGAGTCAGTAACGAATGTTTCTAAATCGTCAAACACAACGATCTATCAAAAGCATGTTCCACACAGTATCGCGTACTATCTACAGTGTAACTTTGACGACTCCATCTCCAAATTTAAAGCCAATCGTGGAAATAATTGTATACAATGGTTTATGAACGAATTACACGAGTTAGCTCATTTCGTAGAATTTTATCTTAAACGCAACGTATCTATGGAACCATTGAATTTTCAACAGAAAAATGAATTTTATTCTACACAGACTTGCCACATTTGTGAAAAACCGTTCACATCTGAAGATATTAGGCATCGCGATCATTGCCATTTTACGGGTAAATATCGAGGTGCTGCGCATCAGAGTTGTAATTTAAATTATAAGAACTCGCATACCATTCCTGTTGTGTTTCATAACTTATCTGGCTATGACTCGCATTTCTTGATTAAAGCCTTAGCAACATCCTTCGAAGGTTCAATGAACTTATTGCCAGTAAACAAAGAACGATATATATCCTTTACGAAAAGCGTTAAAGATACAATCGTAAATTTCAGATTTATCGATTCATTTAGGTTTATGCCAAGCAGTATTGACAAATTAGCCTCTTATTTGAAAAGTAGTGAAAAATTAATCATACGTAAGCATTGCAACAGTGAAGAAGAGTTTAACTTAATAACGAGAAAAGGTGTTTTTCCTTACGATTACGTGGACAGTTGGACAAAACTCGATGACGAGCAATTACCACCTAAAGAAAAATTTTATTCGGAATTAAATAATGAAGAAATTTCAGACTCAGATTATATACATGCATCTACAGTTTGGCAAACTTTTCACATAAAAACATTAGGCGAATATTCTGATTTGTATTTGAAAACGGATGTTTTACTTTTGGCTGACATCTTTGAAAATTTCAGACGTAATTGCTCCTCTATATACAATTTAGATCCTCTTCATTATTATACCGCACCAGGCCTCGCTTTTGATGCAATGCTCAAGTGTACTGGCGTTGAACTCGAGTTGTTAACCGACGTAGAGATGTTGCTATTTATTGAGAGAGGAATTCGAGGTGGCGTAGCACAATGTTCAAACAGATATGCCAAAGCGAACAACAGGTACATGGGCACAGAGTTCGATCCAAGCAAAGACGAATCATATCTTATGTATTACGATGTAAATAACTTGTACGGTGCAGCTATGAGTCAATTTTTGCCATTCGACTCTTTCGAGTGGGAGGAAAATTTTGAAAAACTACATATTTGCAATATTCCCGATGATGCTCTTACGGGCTATATACTCGAAGTTGATATGGAATATCCAATTGAACTTCAAGAACTCCATAGAGATTTACCACTATGTCCAGAGCAGTATACTCCTCCAGGAGCTAACAAATCAAAATTGATGACAACACTCCTCTCAAAAGAAAGATACATAATTCATTATCGAAATTTGAAACAGTGTTTGACATTGGGTATGAAGTTAACGAAAATTCACCGTGTTCTAAAATTTAGGCAGTCACCGTGGCTCAAAAAGTACATAGATTTAAACACTGAAATGAGAAAAAAGTCGAATAATGATTTTGAAAAGAACTTCTTCAAACTTATGAATAATTCGGTTTTTGGCAAGACAATGGAAAATGTAAGAAAACAAAAAGATGTCAGGCTCATTACGAAATGGGATGGAAGGTATGGAGCAAAGGCTCTCATAGCGAAACCAAATTTCCATAGCTGCACTGTCTTCGACGAAGATATGGTTATAATCGAACTAAGTCGCGTTAAAATTAGGTTCAATAAGCCGATATATGCAGGATTTTCCATTCTCGATCTCTCCAAAATATATATTTATGACTTCCATTATAATTACATAAAGAATACGTTTGGTAACCGAGCTAAATTAATGTATACTGACACTGACAGTCTTCTCTATCATTTTACCGTTCCAAACATATATGATTATATCAAACGGGATCTAGCTAAATTCGATACTTCAGACTATCCCCCAGATAATGTTTACGGCATACCACTAGCAAATAAAAAAATATTAGGTCTGATGAAGGATGAAAACAATGGGAAAATTATGACTGAATTTATAGGATTACGAGCAAAATTATATTCATTCAGAGTGTTAGGAGAAGGCAAAGATAAAAAGCGAGCTAAGGGGGTAAAAGGATCTACGCTAAAGACAATCACTTTTAACGATTACAAGCAATGTCTTTCATACCACACGAATTTAGTTAAAACTCAAAATTTAATTCAGAGTAAACAACATAAAGTTTATACCGTAAAACAACAAAAAATAGCACTGAGCTGGAAGGACGACAAAAGGGTCATTCTTCCTGATACGACCGACACCCTACCGTGGGGTTATAGAATGTAAGATGTACAAGTGTAAATAATCTGTAAGAAAATATAAATAACAAGATGTAATAAATATTTTAGTTCTGATTTATTTCAAACACCTTAAAAATCTGACTTATCGATCCAACTATTGTGCGAACCATCGAACCCTAACCATTTCACGAATAGCTTGTTTCCACGCCTCCTCAGTACCTTCTCCACGAGATATATGTCGGGATTCTTCACGCTGGTAAGTTCATGCTCGTAGAAGCCGCCTTCGATGGGGTGATCCTGGTAGTCCTTGAGATTGTACGTCACCGGATCGGTATTCTTCACTCGACTTACGGTGAAAATTTCAGTCGTCCAATTGGGTGTGTAGCCCTTCTCGAAAACGTGTTTAAATTTGCTGATTCGTACTCTGTCGCCGACTTTAAACTTTGATCGTTTAAGTGTGGACTTGACTTTGAATTTCTTGTACACCCGTTGCAGTAGATCCTTCTCGTTACGAGCAGTCACATCCGCCGGTTTCATACCAATGGTGCGATGCTTACTGTTATTGTAAAAGGATACCAAGTCCGATAAGATATCCAACCACCGGTGATTGCCCTGTAGGCTAAACTGCATCCACATCTTACTTTTCAGAGTACGATTGAAGCGTTCGCAGATCGATGCCTTCAAGTTACTGAATGTCGAGTACAGGGTAATACCGTGTTTTTGCATGAGATCCTTGAAATCGGAATTGTAAAATTCTCGGCCTTGGTCAACGTGCAATTTCTTCAGGATTCGACCCTTCGCCAGTACAGATCTCATAGCTGCTGTCACGTCCTTGGCGTTCTTGCTCTTGGTCGGTACGGCCCAAGCAAACTTTGAAAATATGTCGATGACGGTGAGCAGATACTTGTATCCATCGTTCTCTCTAGCGTACGCTGACATGTCAACGAGATCCGCTTGCCAAGTCTCGTCCAGCCCACGGACGTCAACGTGCCGGCGCTGGTAATTTCTCCTGGCAGGTCTATGCAGTTCCTTCACCACCGCTAATTTTTTTCCGTCCATTCTCCAGCGCACTCAGTCTGCCGTCCAGCTGAGAAATGATCAGAGAGTTGCGAATCGCCAATTCTTGTCCTGGCTCGATATCGGCTTGCAGACGTTTCAACGCATCCTTCCTGGTAGAATCGAGAGATTGAATCATCAAATTGTTGTTATCGATATCATTGCGCATTTCGGCAGTCACTTGAAACACGGTATTCAGCTCCTGCTTCACTACAGTTTTCATCAGATTCAAGGTCACAGCATCGTTTTCCTCCTCGGGATTGGCGACGTTGCAGAGCTTCTTGTTATCAATGTCGTAGTGTCCAGTAGCAGTGAATTTGAATCCAATGCCAGGGAGACCACGGCTACTCGCAACCGCGGTCCTGCTACTCAACTGACGTCCAAACACGTCGACGCTCATATTCAAAGTGACGAGCGTGATCGTTTCATCGAATTAATAAATGATTCCCGCCTCGCGCAATTCTTCGATAATCGATACGATTTCGTTCGAGTGACTGGGGTTACCAGCTTCCCGAGACGCAAGGAGCAGGCGAAGCCGATCTACCAGTTCGTTGGGATCGTCCCAGTACACGTAATCCGTTTGTTCGTCCTTGGCGGCGATCATGTACCGCGGTACTATACCTTTACCCGTTACAGAGGGTTGTTCGATCAGTTTCGCAATAACGTTATTAAATTTGAAACTCTTGCTTTTACGAATTTCACCATCAGGTTTATAGTATTTTCTGTGTGCATTCGTCGTTAAAATAATGTTTTTGTAATTGTCCATGTCATTCTGGGTTATACTAGTCTCGTCAGGTACCTTCTTGAACAAGAGTTCGATCAAACCCGCAGTTTTCAAGTAAGTCGTATCGCCTACATGGATTCGATCACCCTCAAAGCTGATGGGCGAATCGCCTATCATCAGTTTGTTCTTGGCGAGTTTACGTACACCATAGGCGGTATCCAATTGTTTATTCTCCCTCGATAGCAGCATATCGAGATACCGTTGCGTAGGATCGTTCTGATCAACGGATACGTCTGCGTCATCGTTATCTCCTTCGTCATCATGTTTATCTTCTTCTTCGTCATCATGTTTATCTTCTTCTTCTTCATCTTCATCTTCTACTTGCCCATCATCGACTCCCTCGATAGAATCATTCTTTAGCGACTTGAAGGATTCATCTGCCGATCTAAACGTATCATCCGCTTCTCCGTCTTGCTTTACTTCATCCTTAATCTCGTCCTTGATAAGATTACGCTCCGGCTGAGATGCAGTCACTAGTTTCTGCAGTGGAGTCACTACCGGTTTCAAAACCTCACTCATCGTCTGTTCGACGTTCTCTCTACCCAATTTTAGCATTCTATGCTTTCTGCGAATCGCATCGCTGGCTTTAGCGATTTGGCGTAAGACGTCTTTTTGCTCCTGAAGTTTTCTTTGCATGTTGACACTGCCGAATCCAAAACGTTACTGCATTCACTTTTTTCAATGATCACTCATTTATGCTCACGAAGCAATCGAATCCTTTTCTGTATCTACCAGCGTCGAGCTCGCTGTCCTTGTCGATCATGAGAAACCCATACTTATCGCCGTTCCAGCATGTCGAGCACAGGTCTTTAAACTGTGCGTAAGTCATATCAGTGTTTACATGGTCATCGTACACGTGTTTGAGATTCATTTCATCCTGCTTAAAGAGCACCAGTAGATTAGCATTGTCCCGTACCAGATGTTTGGGAATGCGAGCGTACGTCTGACAGAGATAGAAACAGTCAACGTCCCTGTGCCGCCCCATGCTGAAGAAGGCTCTGATGTTATCTTGCTTCTCGCAAGCAATGTCGTCGTAAATAATTATTGAGTTTCGACGTGGCTCGTTCGGTGGCAGCACCTGTTCGTGTTCCGTAAAGGGGAAGTACTCGACGCCGTCCACGGACGCGAGTAAACGTTCTAAAAACTTGTACTTTGGCTGATCGAGCGATTTCGAGTATACGTAGACGTTTTCGAATCTTAATCCGTTGGGATGGGTTATGAGAGCGAGCAGTGCGTTCGTCTTGCCGCAGTTGGATGGTCCGCAAAACACTGCACGTATACTGTTTGGCAGTAATTCGCCGTGTCGCTTGGCCTCCTTCTTCACTCGCACGATTTTGTCAAAGTTCGTTACGGGTAACTTGACGGACTGCTTCTCGAACCTCATCTCGATCTTGACTAACGTGGAAACTATAAATGACTAGTTTATAAGGATCAGTGTTTAGTCGGAACTGTTTCACCGCAGGGACATGATCGTGCATTCTAAGCGTAAACGCATTGAGAGGAAAAAGTCTCGTCGTGGCAGAGGATTAGTCAACAAGATCATCAACAGTCTACCCGTTGAGTTACATATACCCGGTTATCAGTACTGCGGGCCCGGTACAAAACTAGCAAAGAGACTCGCGCGAGGCGATCCGGGCATCAACCCCCTGGACGCAGCCTGCAAAGAGCACGACATCGCCTACTCGAAGAATCGAGAGAGTCTCGAACACAGAGGGGCGGCGGACAGGGTACTCGCCGACAAAGCTTGGAAGCGCGTTTTCGCCAAAGACGCGAGCCTCGCCGAGAAGGCGGCGGCCTGGTCCGTAGCGAACGTAATGGGTGCCAAGTCGAAACTCGGTATGGGACTCAAGAAGAAGAAGAAGCCAAAGACTGTAACGCTGAGGAAAGTCATCGAGGAAGCCAAACGATCGATGATTCCCAGCAACGATGCAGGGCTAGCTATCAGATCTGCTCTCAAGGGCGCACAAGCTGCTGTCAAGCGGGCAGGTGGAAAGCGCAACGTCCGCACACCGCGCATTTTACCCGTGCCTTCCAAAGTCGGAGGCTTCCTGCCGTTTCTCGTCCCCGTGTTTGCGGGTCTCAGCGCCGCTGGAGCGTTGGCCGGCGGTGCTGCGGGTATAGTCAAAGCCGTGAACGATGCGAATGCAAGCAAGGAGCAACTGAAGGAGAGTCAGAGGCACAACGAGAAGATGGAAGCCATCGCGTTAGGCAAAGGACTCTACTTGAAACCCTACAAGAAAGGACTGGGCCTTCATCTGAGGCCAAAAAACTTGAAGTGAAACTACCACGCCGAGCGCTGACCGATGCGGATCTGCTCAAATACGCCAAGATCATGAAGATTCCACATTTTCGCGGAGTCTTCATGCGGAACGCTATGCCGAAGGGTGGACCGTACAAGTACGAGTCGGCAATCGTCAATCTCGATGACGAAGATGGGCCAGGAACACACTGGGTCGCGTACAAGAAGCTGAACGATCGAGTCGTTTATTTCGACAGTTTCGGCAATCTTCGACCACCGCTAGATCTTATCGGATATCTCGGTGTTGGTAGTGTAAAGTACAATTACGAACGATATCAGGAGTACGATACTTTTGCGTGTGGACACTTGTGTCTAAAGTTCCTATGCGGCCAATTAAATCGTAAGAACAAGTATCGTCTATATAAGCTTGCTATGTAATTTCGCAAGGTCAGTCGAACGTTCGCAATCATGGAAGATTCGTTCACGTTGACCTTATCAGGCACCTCCTCCATACTGGAAGCCGAATACTTTCCTCCTATCGAGCTTTCTCCGTACAAAAATTACGCTCTGGGGCTCATCGAGTTGCTGACCTTCAATTCGATTCCCAACGTGGACACGGATCACAACAAGCTCTACGTGGGGGACGAAGTTATCACTATACCCACTGGTAGCTACGAGATCGAAGATATCGAAAGCTACGTGCATAGCGCGTTGACGGACAAGAGCATCGTCATTTACATTAAACCTAACAATAATACGCTGTGCAGCGAAATTAAGTGCAACCGTGATGTCGACTTTCGACCCAACGATTCCATAGGTCGCTTGTTGGGCTTCACTCAACGCGTTCTGAAAGCTAATAAATTACACACGTCCGACGTACCGGTCGCCATTCTCAAGGTGAACGCCCTACGAGTCGAATGCAACGTCACGACGGGCGCTTACATCAACGAACGTAAAGTGCACACCATACACGAATTCTTTCCGGTCGTGCCACCCGGATACAAGATCATAGAGGTGCCATCGCACGTCATTTATCTACCGATCGCCACCAAGACGATAGATCACCTGCAGCTGCGAATAGTCGATCAAGACGGGGACCTGGTGAATTTTCAAGGAGAAGTCATAACGATCAGGCTGCATGTCAGATCCATGCGATAATGGGTATCGTCTATAATAGAAAAATCGTCAGTGGTTATAACAGTAGACCGATATGCCAAAGAGGGATCAGTCGTCGACCGCCTCTCGAGACGCTAACACGTCAAAACGTCCTGTTTCTGGAAAATCTAGGATTCAAGGTCGTGAGAGGAAAGTAACGCGTTCGTTCTGCTGCATTCTTTTCGTCTGCCGCGTACCATGGAGGAAGAAACGCTGAACATTCAGACACCGATCGTCTTCGACGAATCTATAGCACACTATGAAACGCATGCGCATCAACCTTACGCCTCCTCAACGTTCAACAACAGCGACGAGGTTCGAATCTCCGTTCAACATCAAGATCTATGCTTACTACCGAGCAAAAGTTCGCTGCACGTGTATGGAAAGCTGGTCAAGGAAGATGGGTCCACAGCGACTGCGAGCACGACTCTGGTCAACAATGCCGTTTGCCATCTCTTCGAGGAGATTCGCTACGAAATGAATGCTATAGAGATCGACCGGAGCAAAAACGTCGGCCTCACGAGTCTCATGAAGGGGTACGCTTCCCTGAGTCCCAGTCAGCGATCCTTGATGGAGAACGCTGGTTGGCTCGACGTCAGAGAACAAGAGAAGTTGACCAATGCGGATGGTTACTTCGACGTATCCATTCCGTTGAGTCTGATCCTGGGTTTCGCCGAAGATTATCGCAAGATCGTCGTTAACGCTAAACACGAGTTGATTCTGACGAGAGCAAAGAGCGATGTCAATGCAATAGTGCAAACTGCTGCGGAAGAATGCAAAGTCGTAATTCAAAAATTGGAATGGCTGATACCGTACGTAAAGGTGTCGGATCGACGAAAGATACAACTACTGAAATTCATCGAGAGGGATGCACCCATCTCCGTGAGCTTTCGTACCTGGGAGCTGTACGAGTACCCTCTACTCCCCACCACCTCGAAACACGTGTGGACCGTTAAGACATCGACTCAGTTGGAAAAACCACGATACGTGATACTGGGTTTTCAGACGAGCAGAAAGAACAAGAAGAATAAGAACGCTAGTCACTTTGACCACTGCAACGTCAGAGACGTTAAGCTCTTTTTGAACTCGCAATGTTATCCCTACGGAAATCTGAATCTCGACATTGCTCATAATCAGTTTGCTCTGCTCTACGAGATGTATGTAAACTTTCAAGCTACCTACTATGGCAAGGACCCCGAGCCTTTGCTGAAGAAGAATGAATTTCTCGAGTACGCTCCATTGATCGTCATCGATTGCTCCAAACAAAACGAGTCCCTCAAACTCGGACCCGTCGATATTCGTCTGGAATTCGAAGCGCAAGACAATTTCCCTGCCGATACATCGGCATTTTGTCTGATCCTGCACGATCGCATAGTCGAATATAATCCAATCAGTGGTGGGGTGAAAAAATTGGTATAAAGACGCTGCAATCGTCTCTTCCTGCGCAGTTCATTAAAAAAAATGGAATTCATCGTGGACGTACAAGGTTTCAAGAAACCGTCGAACGAGTTTGTCCTGAAGGAGCTATCCGTGATTGGAGTCGACAGCAATTTCTCCGAGCCTGCAACGTTCCTCTTCCAACCACCTTGTCCATGGAAATGCTTACCCGCCAAGTACAAGAGTATGAATTTATGGTTGGAGCGCAATTTTCATGGGATCTCTTGGACCTCCGGTGACGTACCTTACAATCACGTTAAGAAAATTCTTCGAGTTATTCTGCAAGATGCTTCCAAAATCTACGTGAAAGGATTGGAGAAGAAGAGTTGGTTGGGAGCTTTCATAGGACGATCCGAACACATCGTGGATCTAGGAGATGTGGGATGCCCTTCGCTGCAAAACCTGCGCAAGAACTTACTTACCCGTTGTTCGCATCATCATGCTCCCCATTTCCAATGTTCGATGGAAAACGTTAAATTGTTAAGGAATTGGTTGTCGGAATGTATGTTTGATTATAAATAAAGACATAAGATATAATAACAAGTTGTATATTTATTTAACACGTATACATAGTAGTATTAAGAGCACGATTACAAACATTGAAATTCAATCTGATTGTACTGCCCACCGAGATAACGCATGAGCAGTCGATCTTCGTCAACAGCACGCACCATGTTTTGAAACAAACTGCTATCGTCTTTCAAGGCTTTTGACACCCTCGATGGTAGAAACGTCGAGAAGCTATCCTCAATGTCGACGATTAATCTTGTTCCGTATTTCGTTTCAATTTTCCGAATACAACTAATTTTGTATTCCTTTTGAATCTCTAATTCTGCCAACTTTTTCGTTGGTAGAAATGTGTCCAAACGGGCCACTTTGTTGATATTCGAAAGATCCATGACGCTCAATTAATATCGAGTTTCTTCAAATGTATTATGATCTCTTTTAGCTTAGATCAACTGTTTCACTTCCACGATATTCCTCAATAGTAACTGTAATCGAACTCTGAGCTCACGTTGTTTCCTCTTATTCGGTATCGATCGAATTTTCGCAGCAGACTAACGAAGGCACGTTCAGCTCCTCCTTTTATGGGAAACTCTTAAGGGCTAAAACGGGGGTTGGAGGGGTTACGCAAATTTCTAGGAATCGAATCGTCTACAGAGATTCCTGGAATCGACGTCAAGGTTGATGCATCTTCTTCCTGGAATTGTTTTGCATCGGTTCGAGCGATGAGACACCTACCCGAATTGTGAAATCGAGAACGCATTTTCTAGAATATTCAGTTACTGTAATCAATAAAATTTTGAACTCGACTACATGAACCTGTATTCTTGTCGTTGAAACCCTGCAAATTTCAAGGAATCGACGTCAAGGTCGATGCATCTTCCGGAATATTCCTCGGCTCTCCACCGACGACGACGACGAAGTTGCGTCGCGCGTAACTTGACACCTCGGGGGTATGAGGGATCGCATTCTCGACTCTGCGAGATAACGTTCGGTATTGCGCATTAGAACAACCGATACATAGATAATTCTAGAATGACTTTGAACTCGCACGTGCTCTCGCACGAGGCTGGGGGATGGGGAATTCGCGAAGCTTCTCAGTGGGATGAGGAGGCTGACGAATCTTGGGATGGGGAAGCCTCTCGGTGGGATGAGGAGGCTGACGCGCGACCACTGCGAGATAACGCCTGCCGTCCGACACCTGCATGCTATCGTTTTTCCTGGAATCAACCTCGATGCAAAAGTCGCTTTTCGGCACTGCGCTCAAAGGGGGATGCCGCTCGTCTGGAATCAACCTCGACGCAAAAGTCGCCGAAACCGCTTTTCGGCACTGCGCTCAAAGGGGATGCCGCTTGTCTCTCTCTCTCTCTCTCTCTCTCTCTCTCTCTGATTCACCGATGCTACGCACCACGGTTCAAGGTTAGGGACAAAAGTTCTGGAAAATTCCTGCAGGATTGCATCAGCGATGCTGCGCAATTCTGCTCGAGGTCAAACGGGCCGAGGGCTGCCGTCCGAAACCTGCACGAACGTGCACGGAAGCTTCTGGAAGGCTTTCCGGGGTGGGGGGCAAGGGGCTGTCTCAAAACGTCGCGCGAGAGGATCGCCGGCTCTGGGAGCGATCCTTCTCGACTTAGCACGGACACGAACCGTCGAAGCTTCCAGAATGTTCTAGAATGTTCTAGAAGGTTCTCGATCGTGCGTAATTCCCAGAATCGAGCGCAAAATTCTCTGAATGTGACGTAAAATTCCTGGAATCGAGTCAAAATTCTTGGAATTGAGGGCTCCTGATGACGTCACTTCCGAAAATCGTAGAGCTCACGACGGCAACTTAGCACGGACACCCACCTTCGAAGGCTCTGGAGTGTCGGTATTATGTCGGTGCAGGAATCTGTATCCAGAATGCCCACAGCTATACTACTTGCGCTCAGCTCGGCCCTCTCCGCCTATCTTCGGACTCGAGCCGCCTAATGCTTCGTCTCTAGCTACCGTCAAGCGTTAGATTACCTATTTAGTATTATTATAGTGTGTTATCGCTCTACCGTGCGAATAAGGAATTATTAATTTAGGAGGGGGGCCCCTAGGGCTCTTCCTCTAGCGACGAATTCCGGCTCGTTCACTTACGTTTGGAGCGTCTTAGCTGGTGTTTAGTTGTCAAAAGTATAGTCATCGTGAACCAAGCCGAGCCGAATTCAGCCGATTACAAATTTATAAGCTAAACCCCAAAAGGAACCGATCTCGATTTACAAGGAATATACTATTGATTGAAGGAAGGAAGGAAGGAAGTCTGAGGACCGAATTCCTTCATTTCGTTTTCGTTATATCTTTGGTGAGCTCCTTTCGTTACCGCTATTTTGGAGATTTTGTGCATTTAACTGAAGTAATACCGTCTAGGCCTTTTGTCTCGACGGCACCTTTTCTCGCTTACCGGGACTGAATGTCGTTCCAGTCCCTCTAAGTAAAAGGACGATAGTGCCGGATACCGTTATCTTATTTAGCTTCTTCTTTTAGTATCGTAGAGGATCTTTCATATCGAATCTATTGTAATTAATTTCGCTTTCTCGTAATTCAGTGCTTTGGAATTGTCGAATATTTTATAAGTTATCGATTATTTTCTCGACCACGTGGAAACACTTCGGGCCCCGGCGTCCCCGGCTTGGCCGTTTCCCGTTGAGTCTACTTAGTTCTTTTGATTAAATATCTTTTGGGCTTTTCTATCTTTTCCGGCGTTATTTGTTGCTTTATTATATTGAATTTTGGACGCTAAATAATTCTTTTATCTGCTGTGTATTATTTATATATTTTTCGCTGTCGTTATAAGGAATGGCTTCCTCCTCTCGATTTAACTTATATTTCAATTTTGCAGAAACTCGTAATTAACGTCTTATTGTAATATTTTTCTGATACCTTACGCTGTTGTTCGAGCGTCGAGTCACCTTTTTTTTTGGGCGTACTCGCCTAATGCGAGACTAAAGGACACACTGACTATCAGTGGCGTACCTACTCTTAATTTAGTTTTGCCGATTATAATATTCTGGTGATAATTTTCGGAGAGCTTGCCATTTCTTCTAACTATTGTATAGTGCGTGTACTATTTATGTTAATTTATTTGCGTGCGTTTAATACCTGTGTTCCTCGCTACCATTATATCGCTTATTATCTGACTCTTTCCGATTGTCGGGAAATTTCGCGAGTGAATTTATTCTGTGTTTTCGTACCGCTACGAAGCTAAAGTTTTGTTCTCGCGTGTATTTTGTATTCGCGGATTTATTGAAACAATTGTAGAAAACATCTTTCTCGTCGGCGTGGATTCGTCCCGCTGCCGTATCGTTTCGCCCAAGGGCCGTAGTCCCTCGCTAGTTCCGCGTTTCGTTTTTAAGAACTTTAGTTTATATAGAATCCCTCAAGAATCTATTGCTTTGTATTAGTCTTTTAAGGATTTTGGCTATCTAATTTCGTTTTCGCACCTTAGTATTTCTAACTGAAAATTTACTTTTGCTTTCTGCTTGTCGCACACTGTAGCTTTCTGTATGGCTTGCATGCCGCTTTCTTGCTGTTCGCTTTTATTTAATATCGCTTCGGTGCGTTAAACTTACTTATTTTTCTCTGATATCTTTCTTTTACCTATTCCCTATTTTGCATGCCGATTCCTTCTCTAGTCTAGCCTCTTGAACGCCACGACGCTCTCCCAGGTGAGCTAGCCTCCGAACCGGGTATATTTTTGGAGTTCTCGTCGACCGCTTGATTCTCTCTCTCTCACGCTTCTGTTTCGACTTTTCTTCGCGCTTCCTTCTCCTATCTTGGCGGTGTCGCCGTTTTCGTGTCTCGTTCGTTTTCCCTATTTGGCGGTGTCGCCGTTTGTGAATCTGTCACTTCACGTTATTGGCGGAGTCGCCGTTTACTTATATTTCTCTTTCTATTTTGGCGGTGTCGCCGTTTATCGATCTTTCTCTTTTCTATCTTGGCGGAGTCGCCGTTTATCGATCTTTCTCTTTTCTATCTTGGCGGAGTCGCCGTTTATCGATCTTTCTTCTTTCTATCTTGGCGGTGTCGCCGTTTATCGATCTCTCTCTTTCTTTCTTGGCGGAGTCGCCGTTTACCTTTCTTTCTCTTTCTATTTTGGCGGTGTCGCCGTTTATCGAGTTTTCTTTCTTCTATCTTGGCGGAGTCGCCGTTTATTCGTAGTTCCCTTTCTATCTTGGCGGAGTCGCCGTTCCTATCGTTTCACTCCTCTTCCCTTGGCGGTGTCGCCTTCCCGGTTTCCTGTTCCCTTTCATTGTTCCGAGTTTTCCCGCGTCTTCCGAAGATTTCTACGATCTCGAGTGCCCTGCACTCGCGGTGTTCTCCCCGGAGATCACCTGGCGCCCAACTCTATCTAGCCTATCGCGTATCGGGTCTTTTGAATATCGGAATTTATAGAGAGAGGATCATACGGCGTTTTGTGTACGGTTCCCTATTTCCTGAATACCGGTTGTCGTCTATCGAATTTCGAATTGAGATTTTGTTTTGGGGAATAACGTCGCAACATATACGACCAATCAAAAACGTGGAACTGCTTCGAGGGCCCTCCGCTAAGGTGGCGCGCCGAAACCAGAGAAAAATTGCGACCACCAAAAACAGGCTCATTGGCAATCTCCCTACTCATCTCTGGTGAAATCGCCACCACGGATTAGAAGAGACACCAACCCGATGGTATTTCTAATTAGAATCAAGCTTCTCGAAGCATTTAATAAGAACATTCAAATCTTCTTAAGACTAGTCCCAGGGCACAAAGGGATCAGGGGAAATGTAGTCGCTGATAGGGAAGCAAGGGCCGCCTTGGATTCGGCTCTGCCTGACTCTAGCCGGGTCATTCTGGAGGACCTGCTTCCTACACTATTTTGTAAGGCTAACGCTAAGGCTACGGAATATTTCGAAATATATGGTCAAACAAAGGGAAAGCGCTTTTTTTCAGAATCAGTTTTCCAGTACGGTGCCCTTTGGTTCGCGAAGCTCCGTCTGAACAGACCCCAGATCACAATGATAAATAGAATGAGAACAGGACACACCTTTTTAGCTGCGCACTTGAATCGCATCAGGGCTGTTGAGTCGAGCCTCTGCGGATATGGTATAGAAAATCAGGATCTAAATCACTGTATGTGGAACTGTCCCTTAGTAAGAACTCAGTCAACTGTGTTGAGGGAAAGACTGATTGGGTATCAGTGCTTCCCGCCATTTGATGCAGGAAATCTAGTTTTCTCATCTGAAGAAAGAATAATTACGGCAATCACTGATTTTTTCGCCGAAACTAAAATTAAAGCTTAGTTTAGTTCAGATTAGTTAAAGTTTAGGTAATTTAAAGATACTATAGTTTCGTACATACCTTTAAATCATTTGTGTTTATGTTTATGTTTATGTTTAGGTAAAGGGCTGTCTGAAGGTCAGCCCCTGTGTTGTCTGGTCCGCTGTATGGTAGTAACTCTCTTCCAGTGATCCTCACATCTGATTCGTCTCGTTCTCACCCACACACTCTCCTGTTCTTCCTCGCACCTTTATTCTCACGGCCCGCCGAGACAAGTAAGGACAAGCTCCATCACTGCATTGGAAGATACCACCAAGCTGCCAACGCGAGAACTGCTCTCTAAAAAATACCCACGACCAGTGCTACCACCTAACGAAAGCAAAGTTCAGCCAAGTTATCGGTCCAGTATTGGACTCTTCAATTGTACCTAAAACATTTTGTGCACCTGGCACTTGGCCGTAATTTTTTTATTTTTTCATCTATCTTTGTTTTTAACGTGGCCAATCGATGCGGAATCGTTTGTAGGTCACAAATAATCCAATTAGTATATTTGTTGGATCGTTATTTCAATAAAATAAGCAAAAACCGTATTCGGCGCAATGTACGCAGGACGGTCATACGACCACGGGAAGTTGGCCGTAATTTTTTTATTTTTTCATCTATCTTTGTTTTTAACGTGGCCAATCGATGCGGAATCGTTTGTAGGTACCGAATAAACTAATTAAAACATTTGTTAGATGACGATTTCGCTTAAAATAGCGAAAAACCATCTACCGTCTCGCTGGCCGGGAGTGGGGGTAACGCATGGAATATGCGATGTGAAGATAGCCGGAAATATAATTAAGAGGTCAAAACTGCAAGCTAATGTTTTTTTAAAAAGAAAAACTAATACCTTATGGTGTGACAGCATTGGAATTCTTAGCTAATCTAACCTAACTTAACCTAACAAATGTTTTTATTAGTTTATTCGGGACTAACAAACAATTCCACATCGATTGGCCACGTGAAAAACAAAGATAGATGAAGAAATAAAAAAATTACGGCTAACTTCCCGTGGTCATATGACCGTCCTGCGTACACTGCACCGAATACGGTTTTTGCTTATTTTATTGAAATAACGATCCAACAAATATACTAATTGGATTATTTGTGACCTACAAACGATTCCGCATCGATTGGCCTCGTTAAACACAAAGATAGATGAAAAAATAAAAAAATTACGGCCAACTTCCCGTGGTCATATGACCGTCCTGCGTACATTGCACCGAATACGGTTTTTGCTTATTTTATTGAAATAACGATCCAACAAATATACTAATTGGATTATTTGTGACCTACAAACGATTCCGCGTCGATCGGCCACGTTAAAAACAAAGATAGATGAAAAAATAAAAAAATTACGGCCAACTTCACGTACTTTTTTATTTTTGATTTTTTTAATAAACCGTTAACCAACAAATGTTTTAATTAATCCAACAAATACCTACAAACGACCTACAAACGATCTGCAAAAGAAAAAGTTCAGAAAGTCAAAGTGTGCCGGCCAAGTTCACGGAGGTTTAGAAGAGGCGGAGCGCAAGAGTGAGACCACATCATATCCCCAAGGCATTACAGCTGTAGGAGAACGAGAGATAAGATAGAATAAAAGGCGGAGCCTGTTCTTTTTCTGGTATCTAGAGTAGTGTACGCGCGTCGGTGATATATTGATGTACCGTTGAGTGTAGATGGGTATAGAGGTGCGGAGGACGTGGTGGGGGTATGTCAAGCATATACTATAGTAAAATTGTAGTTCCAATCCCGGCGGGTAGATGGCGCCCCGAAAATCCCAATGTGGACACACGACGTCACCACACGGCATCGTGTAAACGCGCCTGAAATAAGAACACCAATAGAAACACGCCTTAAGCAAGGGCACCGTGTAAACGCGCCCTACTAAGCGAGCGACGCTACACCCAGCGTGGCGTCAATGTCTTATATAGTGTGTCACACAATGGTTCCTACTCGACGCTAGTCTGAGCAACAAGTGTATTTTCAATAAAACTAGTATCACCTATCCTTATGTTCCGGCTTACTGTGCTGATCACCACAAACACGGCTTCTTAGCTGCAAACACTATCTCCTATTCCCTACAATAGAGAGATTAAATTGGTGACCCCGACGTGATCAGTGAAACGACGGATCAGTGAAAGAAAGCCACGTGCATTCCACGCTAACAAAGGGATCGTTCAAACGGCATGGCTGAGGAACAACCGCCACAACCTGAGCAGGTACGTGAGAATCTGGCACTGCAACAAGCACCAGAAATTCAAGCGAACGAGTTTCGCAACGTAAAACTTCCCACATTCTGGCGAAGACGGCTAACGCTATGGTTCATACAACTAGAATCTGAATTTCAATGTTTCAACATTCGCTCGGACTCGACAAAATACAATGCAGTCATACGGCATCTCGATGAGCAAGCTATCAGCAAAGTTGATGACATCATTGAAGCTCCACCAGACACGGATAAGTACAATGCACTTAAGACAGCTTTAATATCTCGATACACAGAATCTGATGAGAAACAAATTCACAAGCTTTTCATGGATCTAGACTTGCAAGACAGGACTCCAACTGACCTCCTAAGGGAGATGAGAACCCTCGCAGGCGGTAGAGTAAATGACAAGATTCTTCGCACACTGTGGCTACAACGTCTACCAGCTAGAGCACAGGACGTACTATCCATTGTAGAAGACGTCGAGCTACAAAAACTGGCCACTATGGCAGACAAAATAGTAGAAAGGAACTACACTCAGGTGTCAGCCGTAGCCAAAGACAAGGTATCGAGCACTCAAAACACTGCACATAGTCCTAAGTCCGAACCAGTACAAGAGGCACTGGAGAAGAGACTCGCAGCCATCGAGAAGTTCATCAATGAACAACGCAAGAAAGATCGAGGACGCAACAGGTCCACATCCAGGGATCGATCCCAGAATAATCAGCAGGGATTTTGCTACTACCACAGAACTTTCGGCGAGAACGCTAGGAAGTGCGCCAGCCCATGCAATTTCAAGACAAACAAGCAGTCGGAAAACTAGAATCGTCGTCATCAGTCAAGGCGGTCCATGACGACGGTTCCCAGAAACACCGTCTCATAATTGCAGATCAAGGATCTGGTCTGAGGTTTCTCGTGGACTCAGGTGCTGACGTATCCGTTATTCCTCGCAACGCTGCAGACAGGAAATGCACCGAAGCTGAGACGCCACGACTTTTCGCAGCCAACGGATCCGCCATTGACACATACGGAACCAAACGCCTCACTCTAAGTTTGGGTTTGCGAAGGAATTTTCCATGGAACTTCATCGTCGCTAACGTCACTAGACCCATTCTTGGCGCCGACTTCATGCATCACTATGCGCTCCTAATTGATTTGAAAGGTAAATGTTTAAAAGATTCTACAATTAACCTATCATCTCACGGGAAGATATCTACTGAAAACACACCCACGGTGAGAACGATCGCTGAGGGTATGCCATTCCACGAGTTACTTGACGAATTTATCAAGATCACTCGTCCGGTCAAATTCACTGGATTACCCAAGCATGGTGTCCAGCATTTCATAGAAACCCAGGGTCCACCGCAGGCTGAGTGGGCTCGACGCCTCACTGGTGAGAAGCTTAAAGCTGCCAAGGCCGACTTCGAGTATATGCTCACTCAAGGGATATGCCGGCCCTCAAAAAGTCAATGGGCCAGCCCTCTCCATCTCGTCCTAAAAACGTCGGGCGAGTGGAGAGCCTGTGGGGATTACAGGCGACTCAACGCTTGCACGAAACCCGATAAGTATCCTGTACCACACTTACATGATTTCTCACACAAGCTTCGGGATTGTTCCATGTTCACAACGCTCGACCTCGAACGGGCCTACCACCAAATCCCGGTAGCAGAGGAGGACCGACCGAAAACAGCGGTTATCACACCCTTCGGCCTCTTCGAATTCAACGTCATGACGTTTGGACTATGCAACGCTGCGCAAAGTTTCCAGAGGTTCATGGACACTGTACTCCGAGGACTTGACTTCTGTTTTTGCTATGTGGACGACATCCTCATCGCGTCCAAGAGCAAAATGGAACATGAAAGACACCTGCGTCAGGTTTTCGAGCGACTTCGAGAATACGGTTTGTCGATCAACACGGCCAAATGTGTTTTCGGAGCTCCTTCTGTCAAGTATCTTGGATTCACGATTGACAAGAACGGCACACGTGCTCCAGAGGAACGTGTCGCGGCAATACGCGACTACCAAAAGCCAGCCACCATAGACGAACTACGAAGATTTTTGGGAGTACTCAACTTTTACAGACGTTTCGTACACAACGCAGCGACAACACAAGCTCCGCTATGCGTCTACCTCAAGGACGCGAAAAGGAAGGACAAGTGACCTATCCAGTGGAACGCGGACACAGAAAAAGCCTTCGAAGCATGCAAGGATCAACTAGCCAACGCATCACTTTTGGTACACCCAGCAGACAACGCACCGTTAGCTCTTTGCACAGACGCCTCCGACACAGCGATGGGCGCAGTGCTACAGCAGCGAGTCGACGATAGATGGGAACCACTCGGGTTTTTCTCGAGCAAATTCTCCAATACTCAACGAAACTATAGCACGTACGATCGCGAACTGCAGGCAATATACTCAGGCCTAAAGTTTTTTCGCTACGCGATAGAGGGCAGACAGCTGATCGTAAAAACGGATCACAAACCTCTCACATACGCATTTCAACAAAAAGCGGAAAAGGCATCACCTAGACAGCTACGCCAATTAGACTTCATCGGACAATTTACCACGCAGATTCTGCACGTAAGCGGTTCCGACAACGTCGTCGCGGATGCACTCTCCAGACTCAACACTATCAGCATGCCGGTTATTGTTACCACGGAAGAAATTGCGGCAGCTCAAGCAACGGATGAAGAGCTCAAGGACTTGCTTCGTACCGACTCCTCCCTGCAACTTAAAAGATTGCGAGTGGACAACTCTGAAACTACCATTTATTGCGATGTTTCGACTAACGAAATACGCCCATACGTACCGCAAGGTCTGAGAAGAACAATCTTCAACACAGCGCACGGTCTCTCTCATCCAAGCGGACGCATCACCAAGAACATCATACAGCAAAAATTTGTATGGCCCAAGATGAACAAAGACATCATGGACTGGGCCAGGACGTGTATCGCGTGCCAACGGAGCAAAATCTCTCGGCACAACCACAACGTACCGGAACACATACCCGTACCGGATTCACGATTCAGTCACGTACACCTCGACATCGTAGGACCACTTCCAACGTCAAAGGCTTTAAATATTGCCTCACGATGATTGATCGCTACACCAGATGGCCCGAGGCAGTACCCATAACGGATACATCCAGCGATACCGTCGCAGCAGCTTTCCTCAAGAACTGGATCGCAAGATTCGGAGCACCCACAACGATTACCACCGATAGGGGATCGCAGTTTGAATCTGCGTTCTTCAAAGCTTTAGTACACTTCATCGGTGCAGAAAGGATTCGAACAACCGCATATCATCCAGCTTCAAACGGATTGGTCGAGAGATGGCATCGTTCTCTGAAAACGGCAATCATGTGCCACGAAACCGATTCTTGGGTCGACACCTTACCATTAGTGCTGCTAGGCTTGCGCACAAGCATTAAGGAGGACCTGAAGGCATCAGCAGCCGAACTCGTCTACGGAACATACCTCCGCATACCAGGAGAATTTCTTGCAGATTCAGAGACAACGGATGAGCATCCAATCTACTCGCAGAAACTTCGCCGACATGCACGAGCCATCCGACCAGTAGCCACAGCTCACCACAACAAGAAGAAGGCATTCACGCACAAGACACTACACTCGTGCAGCCACGTATTACTTCGAATGGACCAGAACAAGAGGGTTCTAGAGCAACCCTACGAAGGCCCTTTTGAAGTAGTAGAAAGAATTTCAGACACAGTCTACATAATCCTAATTAATGGGAAACGGGAAACGGTGTCAACTGAGAGGCTAAAACCAGCATTTTTAGAGCACATTTCAGGTACAGACGAGATGTCAAACAGCAGTTCACAGCCAGCATCATCCGGGAATTCACAGGACCATCGCACTGAGCCTGCAACTGACGCCTCACCTGGAACATCCCAGTCGGGAAAAGCAACACAAACGGCAGTCATCCCAGTGGACGCGCCACCATCTACATCGCGTCCTGACAACCCAAGGACGTATGGACGAGCCAAGGTTCGTTTCACGCCGCAGCCTCACCGCTAGAAGGGGGGTAGCTGTGGACACACGACGTCACCACACGGCATCGTGTAAACGCGCCTGAAATAAGAACACCAATAGAAACACGCCTTAAGCAAGGGCACCGTGTAAACGCGCCCTACTAAGCGAGCGACGCTACACCCCGCGTGGCGTCAGTGTCTTATATAGTGTGTCACACAATGGTTCCTACTCGACGCTAGTCTGAGCAGCAAGTGTATTTTCAATAAAACTAGTATCACCTATCCTTATGTTGCGTCTTACTGTGCTGATCACCACAAACACGGCTTCTTAGCTGCAAACACTATCTCCTATTCCCTACACCAAGCTATCTGGTGGCGCTGCCTATGAGTCGTGATTTGTACTAAAAGAGACTGTAGCGCGCACGCGCAAATTGTTTGCAAGAAACAAGCACCATTTGTTCCGAGTGACATTAATAACACAAATAACATTCTAAATAGAATTAATGATGGAGAAATTGTAGGATTTATCACGTGTATCAAAGATTAGATAATAGAAACGAATTTCAGTGTCATAACTCTTATTGCTTTCTATTGGGAATGTATATTTTCGGATTGTAGATTACATACAGTAATGCGCAATTGAAGTGGAACACTTGAATTTTTTTACATATCTGTGAAAGTATGACGGATTTCGAAAAACCAAAGACATATTTTTTAGGAAATTTCCTTCCGGTTCGAATGGTTAAGGTTTTATCCCGATCGGATACAAAATGGCCGAATGGCAGGGGTTGGAGTGAAAAAGTGCGTTTTGGAACTTTTTGAAAAATTCGAGATCTAGTAGTTCCGGAAGGAAAGGGCTACTAGCCTACCACGCGCGCCAAGCACATGTCCCCCGAGCGACTCGAGCAGAACTCGCAAAATTTAGGCGTTTTTTCAAACGGATAATTGAACCCCTTAGCGTACTCGTATTTGGATGTTTAAAAGCGCGTTTTAATCGTTGAAAACTCAGCTACAACGTGGATAAAAATGAAACTTCTACTTCATCGCTTTCCTAATGAAAAATGGCGGGGAAGCTTCGGGTGCGCTTGCGAAAGCTCGAGATCTCCGTCACGGGATCATCTCCGAGAACAGTAATTTTGTGAGAATCTGCAGTATCATTAAAGATAATATCATGCAAAAACTGGACCAGATTGGCCGGCGCGTTCGGAAGTTATGGCCATTTAAGTGTTTTCACTTCAAGGGGGTGTAACTCCCCCTAGAGTGATCCTACAGGGGTTCAATGGGGGTGTTTTTTTAATGCCGAAGGATGCTCTCTCTCGTGCCCTAATTAGAAATATAAATTTCCTTCCGGAACTACTAGATCTCGAATTTTTCAAAAAGTTCCAAAACGCACTTTTTCACTCCAACCCCTGCCATTCGGCCATTTTGTATCCAATCCGGATAAAACCTTAACCATTCGAACGGGAAGGAAATTTCCTAAAAAATGTCTTTGGTTTTTCGAAATCCGTCATACTTTCACAGATATGTAAAAAAATTCAAGTGTTCCACTTCAATTGCGCATTACTGTATGCAAGTGCACATAAATAAATATAAAATCATTTTCTTAAATGATGTTGTGTTATTTGTTGTAGACCTTACCTTAATTTTTAGGGTAGCTTCTCATTTATTTTTATTAATAATTTAGATAAGAAGAACATACGAATGTATTTAAAGGAAAATCGTGCATATGGTTTATCTGTCAATTATGTGGTAGAGCAAATGGCGTAACTACTGAAATACAAGTTCCGAAGAAAGTATAAAAAGTACATGATGCTGGTCGATGGGCAAGGCATTGGGTTAGGAGGCTAAAGGTCTGTGGTTCGAGACTCTCCGTCGGAAGTTTTTTTTTCTTCTTCTGGACGTTATGATTTTTTTTTAAATACTGTGACATCCAATTGACGATTGCACCCGATCGGTATAGTGGTAGTTGGAGGACCGGTGGACTTCACCCTATTGAGTATATTTACAACGCTTACTACCTCCGACGGAAGATCGCATGCAATCGGTAAGGTAGTAATGGGAAGTCAGATACACTCCACACCACTGGCAAGTATTTATAAGCAATGGGTAACGTCAGGAGGATGGTCACGATGGCCTGTTTAGGGTCTAACCTTTCGGAAATTTACCGGGGATCGGCCAGTTACTTACACCCTGTGTCGTTGATGGTCATGAGACTGATTGTGCAGAACGAATTGTTACCGACGGTGGTTAGAATTCAAATCCAGCATTTGAATTTATTGCGACAATGAATAAACTGAACCTCTACTTAGGATATGGTGCACTTGATTGGGAATTAGGAATTTATATATCTTGAATGAGGACAAACGCTGGTATGGGCTTAAGGGAAGATTGATAGAAGAGAATTGCACAACAGGTTGAGTTCGGATAAGAAAAGATTTGACAATATATTTCTGTTTAAATGTAAAATAAAATAACTTACTTTTGACAAAATGAGTTGGCGATATGTTGTTCAACGATTCAATACAAATTCGGAATAAGTAACAAAGACTTAGGAAGATTTAACGAATTAGGAATTGCGTATAGAATTTGAACTTATAAATTTTAACTCTTAGAGAATGATCTTCTTTGTCATCTGACTGAACCTTTTTCTTTACTTCTTGACTCTATGATTATTGACCCGAAACTGCTCTCGATCGAACTGATCTTCTCTTTTAATTAACCTATGACTCCTTGATCACTAGGTGGGGGTTCTCCTCTGATTTTTGACCTTCCATTTGTCTTTTGTGACCTTTTCCTCATACCATAGCTCTTCGGACCACACACATAGCGCGTGATCACTGGTTTGTTTATACTATGATTTCTATAAGACGCACATATCTTATTTGTCGCAGAGGTGCTAAGGATAGCTGTCAACGTGTTTTCTTAAGGTAGTGACAGATTGACATTATTCTTGGAAATTAATGTTTAGATTATCGGTTGTCATGAGTGATGAAGATGGCACTAGTATAATGCGTAACACCAGACGAAATGTAGGTTAGAAAACATGAAATGTGACCGGAAGTTCTCATCCGGACGTAACACCTCCCCCCTTTAATCGAGAGTTAGGGATGAAATTCATAACGATCGAATCTCGGTAGAGAAAACAATTTTGGATTTTGCATGATGTGAGGTTAGTGGTAAATGATGGAGATGTTGATTACATTTATATTACTGATAATGGAAAATTACTTATGAGATTATGTTAGCTATAAAGGTCTTATAAAACTATGTTAATGATTACAATTTTGTATTGCTGCCATATACGGATAATATAAAAAAAAATTTACTTACGGGACTATGTTAGTTATAAAGGTCTTATGAAACTATGTTAATGATTAAGATCGTCATTGATTATCAGTTTGATAAGCGGGCTAAATATATGTATATAAGTATATTATTATTATTATTTTTTTTTATTATATATTTTTTTTATAGATATATATATATATATATATATTTCCAGACACTCACTTGTCCTTATGTTCGGCACTACCCACTTAGCACTGGCATGCTAAGGCTGGTTTCCGGTACGTTTCTGCTACTGATGCTGCTGTTGTTGCTGCTGATACTGCTGTTGTTGAGGTTGATACTGCTGTTGTTGATGTTGACCTTATATTTGGCACTACACACTTAGCACTGGCATGTTACTCGTGTCGCCGCCGCTGATTCTTCTCAAAAGGCTGGTTGTAAGTACGTTTCTGTTGCTGATGCTGCTGCTGTTGCTGCTGATACTGCTGTTGTTGCAGTTGTGTTATTATTTTGGGGGTGAATCTCAAGTGTCCGTTAATGATGTTGTATCTCCCCTCGGGATAATTCATCACCGCCCTTTCATCTTTGTCAATCTCCGTGATGCTTATCATGATAACCCGATCATGCCTCTCACTCTCTGACAACATCTTCCAGAAATAGGGAACCCAAAACCCCGTCCAAAGTTCGTACTCAGTCTCTGTTTCTCCCAAGGAAGGTCCCGACGCCATGATGTCACTTCTGATGGTCAACTATTCGTAATGACTGAGCGAAGAAGACTCGTGCTTAAATAGCTGCGACTTCCTTTTAGAATAGTGGGACAGGATCCTTTTCCCCTGTCGTCCTCTTCGGCCTTATAACTGATGCTTCTGCCCTAGCTCATTCCCATCTGGGCTTTTTGTATATCCTATCAGAAGAGACGCCTCGTCTCTTGATTCTTCGATGATTAATACCTTCCTGTTGAGATTGCCTCGATGATTCTTGTCTGGACGTTGACGGTTGTGGGGATAATTCCAGAAATGTTGATTCTTCCTGTGGTGCGAGTGGTCCATCAGCCACTGTTGGTTGCGGAAGTGTTGTCGGAATTTGATTAATTATCCGTTGTAGTTCTTCTTCCACGTATTCTAATAATTGTGGTGAAGAGAGACTTGAAAGTTGCACTTCCTCTTGAGACCGTTGGGAGTACTGTAATGAGGATGATCCTGGGAGTTGAAATTCTTGTAAGAAAGGTTCTTCACTTGGGAATGCTTGTGAAAATGATGAAAATGGCGCAAACATTCCTGGAGTTGGCGGCAATTGTTGCGATAGAATTTCTTGATTTCTTTCCGTCGCACTTGAGTTTATTGCTTCGAGAGTGTAGTATCCTTCGGGAAATAGGAGTTCTATCCCTTCTATTACCGTTTCTGAATTAGATAGGAAGAGGCCTCTGGAGTATAGCTCTTCTTCTCCTAAATTTTTCCAAAATTGCGGTACCCACATTCCTGGGCTTAATTCAAAATACTCTGCCATTCTTTCCGGGGTGAACGGTATACATCTGTGTCTCATTGCTTTGGCCTGGTGCTGTCTAAAAATTTCTTTGGATATATAAAGAGATGATTTTTCCTCGATGATAGTCTGTTTCCTTGTCAAAGTATCCGCCTATGCAAGCTCTACACCGAATCGCCTCGGCGGTCTGTAATAATTTCAGATCGCACCTGTAACACAGTGGAGAGATCAGCATATTATTCTTTCTCAAATAATGCCATTCCTTGATACGCTCATAGTGTTCTTGATCTTCATATATTTCGTCCCAACAGTCTCTGCATAATAATCGTAGATTGAAGCTGATATATGCTGTTCTACTTAATTGTTTTACGCAAACTCCAGAAATTAAAGCCTGATATCTGTCAGGGTATTCTCCTGGACATAAGCCGTCCCATTCTTGAATTATAGCGGAGTCAGTATTAGGTAAGCGCATCCTGGAGACATGAAGTACAGTCGAGTTCAATGGTTATTTGCAGCATGAATTAAAGCTGGACGTCACGTGAAGCAGAGATAGAAATTTTCCAAGAAGCTTATTGAGAGAGAGAGAGAATACACCTTGGCGGAATTGTTGGAGTTCATTGGTTGGATATTTGACACAAACACTGGGTTCTTCCTTAGGATTAGAGGTATGCCTAGGTTCAGCGGGTGGTGTGGTTTGTTGAGATTCTTCATCATGGTTACTAGAGATTCTCTTTGGAGTTAATGCTTGTTTTCTCCCTAAGTAAATTAGCAAATGAGCAACGGAGTCCCATAAGGCTCCGATTAGAACCAGTTTGAAAATTTTAAATATCATCATTATACCAAATAACCCTGTACTCGCAGTTCCAAATTTCATAAATGCGTTCCAAGTGTTTTCCCATGCCTTACTTGCTATAGTGCGTATATCTACTTCATTCATAAGATTAGTTATAGACATTCCCTGATGCACGCTCGGTTGTCCTGCGAATCCTCTCGCCATTGTATTTAGTACAGCGGGTTGAGCAACGGAAAACATAATGGTTACGTTCAGCAGAGACAACAGTTGTACAACAGATGGAAATTTTCCTCCTGAACGTTGCGCTGCTTGCAACTTGTTTAGGGAGCGCACGCCATGATTTCCATCGTATTTTAAATTCGCTACATTTGGAGTTGGAAGCTCAACAGTGCGTTCAACAGAAGCAATCTTGTGTGATCAGTTGTTCTGACCAATTGTGACCACGGAACTGTTATCTCACTTTGCTGAACGCGTAAAGAATTTTTTTGAATAGTGTTGCGAGTGGTTTGAATTGAACGTTGGAGGGCATAAAGCCACAAGGAACAAGAAGAAGAAGAAGAAGTATTGAACGTTAGCTTTTATCACATACGGTTGCATACGGTTAACATCCATATCAATCCATATCCATTATGGAACGAATGGATGACTTCAAACAAAAGATACTGCCTTTTGTTGAGGATGATATAAACATGAACATAATCATTCAATTGGCAGAAGAACTGGCAGAGCCACTGGAGGATTGCATACAGAAACGCACTGAGAAAATAAAAAATGCCAATTATTATGAAGTCGTAATACCCAGGTATACGAATGATCAATTCCATGAACACTTTCGAATGTCACGCACAGTTTTTCAGGTAAATAAAGTTCAAATATATAATGATTAACATTTTGTTGATTATATTTTATTCTGTTTTAAATCACAACATCCAAGACGTATGTTAACATTCATTGTAATTACTACGAGTGCTTAGAACTTATTGTTGTTTTGTTATCAAGCAGATGAAAATAACTAGTGAACCAGGTTGAATTGGCAATAGTAACAGTACTCGCAATTAATTTTAAAATACCTACAGTATTTTGCTGCGTTAAATAGTTATCATGTTTGATAATTTATAAGTTAGTAATAATATTTTATATTATTTCAGCAATTGATAAATGTCATTGGTCCTATTCTATATGAAAATAAAAGCAAGATAGACTTAGAAAAAAAATGTCTATTTTCAATATGGGTACTTGCCACACCAGAAAGTTTTCGAGCTGCTGGTGACAGGTTTGAATTGGCCAAAAGCAGTGGACACAACATTTTTAAAGAATTTATATCTGCCTTAGTAAAATTAATGTCTAAGTATATAATATGGCCTGATCCAGAGAAATGTGCAAGGAATGCAAGTGTAAGCATATAAGTAACAGATTATCACTCAAAGAACATTGCTGGAATAATGAATAACTTTATTTTTAAACAGATATTTCAATCACAATCAAATGGCTTTCCTGGTGTTATTGGTGCTATAGATTGTTGCCATATATTTTGTAAACAACCACCCCAGAATGGAAATGATTATTATAATCGAAAGGGATTTCATTCCATAATACTGCAAGGTATGTTTTCAATATTACAAGTAATGGTTTACATCATAAACTATTTTTTCTCCTTCGGTAAAAGCATTTTCAACTTCCGACCGTGTTACCTGTCTTCTTAGCTGCCTAATAACAACTACATGATAACTTGTGAACGACGGTTCTATGAATAAAATAGGGAAATCCAATTGAAATACATATATTTTCAGGTATATGTGACTACAGAGGGCGATTCATCGACTGCTTCATAGGCTTACCAGGACGTATGCATGATGCTGCTGTTTTTAGAAACAGCCCTATTTACAAAAAATTGGTTGACGCAACAACTCCACTATTACCACCAAATCAACATTTAATCGGTGATGCAGCCTACCCCCTTATGAGAAATGTGATAACTCCTTTTAGAAATACAGGACACTTAACAAGTCCTCAAATTCTATACAACATTAAACTGAGTTCATTGCGTTCTATTATTGAACGTGCATTCGGCTTGCTGAGGGGAAAGTTCAGACGCTTGAAATTCTTGGACGTACAAGATTTAGAAGTAGCGAACAACATAATCGGAGCAGCCTGCGTTCTTCATAATTTCATTCTCGTACATGATGGCAACGATGTCGAATGTAATGAAAAATTATACCAATTACCTGCACGCAAAGATGAATGCATGGTTGAATGTGAAGACATAAATGGAATCCAGAAAAGAAATTTGATTACTGCAATTTTATAAAATATTTATTTCCTTATATATATTATTTATTATTTATTTCCATATATATTATTATGAATATTTTTAATAAAAACAAAAACAACACAAATCGTAACATCTTTCATTATTTATTACAGGAATGTAATATTTGCTGTAGTATTTTATTTCTCTGTTCTTGAATGTCGTTAGATTTGTCGACTGCTTCGCGCAATTTTCTAATTTCCTCGATGCGGGTCTTTTCGATCTCCAGATGTTTATGTCTCAGGCTATACAAAGATCTACTTCTTTCGTTTGCACGTCGTTTCCTCGTCGAAGTAAATTCGGCCGGTGAAATCCGTGACGGTGAGAGATGTGATGTTCCTGGACCACTGTTTGAACTTTCGTCTGTGGAATCAAAGGAATCACTGTATGACAAGATGCAAGAAGTGCAAGATGAATTGACAGTTGAATCTGTTGAATTTTGACATTGCACTGATAATCTGGCAAGTCTGTGTTGGGAAGATATTCCATTGTTTAACTGCATTGTACTCAACAATGGTTTAGGATAAAAATATGATTCACGTGATGGTTGACCTTCTGTAAGTTTTTCTTCTAACGATTGCGCTCCTAACAATGAAGGCTGCTGCAGTGTTTTAGTTGTCTCATTTATAGACGATATAAGGTGTCCAAAGTTCACCGTCTTATCTTCTTTAAACATGTCCTCAAATTGATCAAACCACTCCCAAGAAATTCTCCCACGACCAGTTGCTGATTTTCCGTTGTTATATTTGATCGTGCGGTAAGTTTTCTTCATATTCCTTAGCTTTCTATCCAAGATATCTTCGGTAATCCCTTCATATCCTTTTTTTTCAAATTCACTTTTTATTTCAGCCCATAGCGTTTTCTTTTTAATTTTGGGATCACGAAACTTATGTATTCGCTCAGAGTAGTTCTCTAACAGCCATTTCGTTGAACTTCGATCCCATTTAAAAATCTCAATTGCAGCACCTATAAGATCAAAATAATCACGTCACTCTGATACTTACACTAAGGAAACAACAATTTACTTTTTTTTTAGGATTGATTATACAAACTTTTATCATTATCTGTAGACTCATCCTGTATGCGCACAACTTCCATAGCATTTTGCTGGTCCTTAAAATATTCAGCGTAAAAGACTGGGTCTGTAAAGGGAAATGAAAAACTTTTAATATAATTTCCAATCTGTCAAAAAACCATGTTTTGTTTTTGTCCATATATTGTATATTAAAGTATGCATACCATTAGCCAACTGCTGATGTACTTCTTTTGTTGCATTTACATTATAAATTATGTTTTCGAAGCTATATGTTTCTTCGCTGTATTGCATATCAGATGCTTCAACTGGCAAAGATATATCTGAAATTGAGAAAAATATTCATTGACACCTTGATAGCTCTTGTTCGTTTTCTTATGAGTGCACTGTTACAGCATAAAACAAATAAAAACTAATGTTAATATATATGCTTCTGCAACTAACCATCAGTTTCTAATTCTTTGTCTATTTCAGGAATATCTTCTGTTGAATACAAACATTCATCCGTACTATTGTCCTCATCAAATGGTAGTACGTTAAAATATTTTTTTCTGTAGACAGGATCTATGGAGCCAAAATAATTATGTTAATAAGATTATTAGATTAAAAAATTAGTATATTCATTCACATAACCTGAAAATTTATACATACATAAAATCATATTTACCTTGCAATTTTTCATGAGTTTCCTCATCAACAGCACAACAGCGAATAACTCCATTTGGATATTCATATTGCACTAGTTTTGCCTTATTTTTACCCATATTTTATGAAGCAAGTCTTACCTGGTCTTACCAGTCACTAGGCAGTTACGCATTTGAATTTCCTCAACCGTTTGATCTTGCTCAGCGTATTTCAAAATCGTTGGAAAATATGGCGTCCGCTACCACAACAAGTTGCAGATAGCGCTAAAGTATACCTTCGTTCAGGAAATTATCTTTACAACAGTTGTGCAACTGTTTTTTCTGTAGCGAACAGAATCCATACAAGATCGTTCAGCGGGTTATTTTCCTGATCCACAACTATATGTTACCGCTCACTCATCTGTTGTCTCTGCTGAACGTAACCAATGTGTTCTCGTAAATGATCTAAATCTCTTTGCCCATATATACCGCTGGTTCCTAACGATACAGGATCTATATATTTCCATGTAGGGTTAGTATTGGGTTTTATGATTGTAGGTGTGCGCGTTTTGTACGGTTCAGGTAACATCATATACCATTCGGGTTCAATATAGTATACTGGTGATGCTATTGAATTGCAGGTCGTTTGAGTTCCAGTTTTTAGGAGAATATGCGTTTTTGGTGTTAAGAAGTATGATTCATTTCGTACATAGACCGGTAACTCTTGATAGCATTCGGTAGTGCTTCTTATAGTGACTTCTACTGGTATGCATTTTACAATAGTTGCTACTTCTCCTGATATTATAGCCATATAGCCTGGTCCTTTCATGACGTAATATGCAAATTCGTCAGGTAGGAGTCTAGCGATTTTTAAGGCATTCTCTAGCACTTGTCGTTCTAACATACATCGTTGAATTAAAACATCGTGATACAATCCCTTGATTTGCGTTCGTATATGTTTTTCCACGTATACAAATTTAGAATTAACATAGGCGAATATATCTAGATTCTCAACTCTAATAATATGTCTTGTGGCAAACGATGCGCCTTTTGTTGTTTCTAGTATTAACAACTTTGGGTGCTCTGTTCTAATCAAATTATATCCGCAAGTGGACAATGTTCCCCTGGCAGTTAAAGCAAAAGTAACATCCTGTGTTGTAAGTGAATATATAGTTTCCTGGTATTCGTGATCCGCATCTACAGATTTATTTCCCGTTCCTTCGTATAAGACATCATATTTGTCGAACCCACAGTTGTCAATTGGCATTGTATCCCAAAAGGTTTGTCCGCTCATCGTATCAAAACAATTTCCATCTTTAAGACTACATGATTTTCCACTGTTTAACTTTATCAGGTTAGATTCTAAGTCTACAACAGCCTCGTGGTCTTGAAGGGTTATAGAAATTGTACCTAGAACAACTACATTTGACCATGTGCCATACGCGTCTGTATATTGCATCCCACTACATGATCCATCATTCCCAATACTTCCGGCAAAGGTTATAGCTCTAGTCACAGTATAATTTCTTTTTAACCCATCAATTACAATATTTGCTCCGAACTTAGCGGCTCGTGTACTATGCATGCGATAACATTCGTCTCGTGACAACTCGGCTATGTATTCTGCCACTCCATTATTGACAACTGAAATGTGTGAGTGCATTCCGCAATAAAAAATACTTCGCTTGACCTCGATTTTACATTGAAGTACATGTGCACTTTTGTATTCGCTCAACTGCAGAAGTTGCATATAAACGGGTGTAGTTTTTACTTGTGGGGGTGGTATATCGCAATTGCCTATTTCTAATAAAGATATAGTTGTAACATTTGGTTGGTTACTTCCGCAATCGTATCCTATTAAAGCTTCTCCTTTTTGGCCTGGTTTTAATAACCATATCAGAGTTATTAGTATTATCACCGTGGTCAATCTCATCTGTAACCAGATATGAGAATGGATCGAATTAATCGTTTGGCGTGATGTGTGAATACCGTAATCTATTTTCATGAACTATTTTTGATCGTTTTCCAATTTGAATTTCAATATTTCCTTTCCCTAATATTCTCAATACTTTATGGGGACCTGTATAGTGATTGCCTAGCTTCTTTGGTTTCGGTCCTTTTTGCAGAAATACATGATCTCCTATTTTAAAATTTTGCGGATTTGTCTTCTTGTCATAATAATACTTAGATTTGAACTTAGCTCCGATTAAATTTTGTCTTGCTAAATCTTGAATATTATGGATTCGTGTGACCAAGTTAACTAAATAATCATTGTATGTGAGCAACTTGTCTTCACCTACAAGTGGATCGTTTGACGGCTGTCTGGCTAGTTTACCAAACACTAACTCATAAGGCGTATGCTTTGTTCCTTCATGCACGCTCGTATTATATGAGAACATAGCTAACTCTAACCACTCATCCCATTCAGAATCATTATTGACATATTGTTTTAAGTATTCAGCTAATACATGATGGGATCTTTCAATTGAGCCATTCGATTGTGGATGGAATGCTGTGGTTCTAAATCGTTTAATACGAAATCGTTTTGCTAGTCTTCTTATAAATCCACTTAAGAAATTCCTTCCTTGATCTGTTAAGATAGCTCTTGGAGCTCCGAATATACAAATGAATTTTTTTACAAACGCGTCGCCTATGGTTGTGGCTACGGCGTTATTCAAGGGAATTCCTAATGAATATTTAGTTAAATGATCTTGAATTGTTAAAATGTATTCGTTATTTTTATCAGTTTTAGGCAATGGTCCCACTATGTCCATAGAAATTTTATCAAATGCAGTACCGGGGGTATCAGTGATTATCATCGGACTTCTGGTTTTAACTCGGACTAATTTTTTTAATTGACATTGTAAGCATTGACGAATAAACTCTTGCACGTCCGATTTAACATTTTCCCAATAATATCTTTGTCGAATTCTATTATAAGTTTTGGTTACTCCTTTGTGACCTCCTAATGCAGATGTATGAGTTTCTTCTATTATTTTAACTCGTTCAGATGGTAATGGATACTGAATTACACCATTGCAAATGATAATCTTACACAATGATCCTAGAAAAGCACTTTTGATTTCTCTGAATATCTCTATCCACATTACGTTACCAATTTCTGATGTTTTTGCAATGCTAACTGATCGTAGATTTAATTGATCCACTAATTTCCGAGATGTTTGTAATGCTTGGGTAATATTGTTTAATATAAAACCTAGTCCTTCTCTTTTGCTGAGGTCTATGGGTAGAACTAAATGATAGTGATTTCCTTTACTAAATGCTTTTGCTTCTAATGCAACTAAATTTTCAATGAATTGCAATTCTTTTCTATCACTTAATACCTTTGATCCTATATCAAGTGGGGTTCCATTGATTGAAACGAAATATGCATAATTGTCTTTTCGCATGAATAATTGGTCCTTGCAATTTATAATATTTTGATCGTGCGTTGGATTTTCAGAATCTGGGTGTTTGTCATGTAAATACTCTAAATCAGGTTGATCCATCTCATCTTCATCAGGGCTATCTACTTCCTCTTCAACTGTTTCTAACGCGTTATTTTGAATTTCAACTTCGTCAGTAACTTTATTCAGTAGTTCATCATTATCATTATCCTTGAAATTTTCTTCATCGCTAGACGACTCACTGCTTCGATCACTGTCTAGTTTTTCATTGTCAGATTCGTAACTGTCCGTCGGCACGTCTTCCATTTGGTCAACCGGGTTTGGTTCAGTATAATCTTCTGCTTTCTTTGGTCTTCCTCGCTTTTTAGGCATAGGGCCCATTTTTCCTTGGGTGTTAGCACATGTTTTAAGTTTTATTTTTCTCGGCCTACCTTTTTGCCTTATGAATTTTGTCCTTTTACGGCTTGTCACTACGACTTTCCTCGGCCTACCTTTTTGCCTTATGAATTTTGTCCTTTTACGGCTTGTCACTACGACTTTCCTCGGCCTACCTCTTTTTCGCTTCCCTGCATTATTGTTTGAATTTGTCCCTATAGTGTCAGACTGTTGCTTTCTTATTTTCGAGAGTTGTATTCGTTTGCTTTTCCTTACATCTAGACGGTCTGTTACCCTAGAATATCCTTGCAGTCCTAATTGCTTACTACGCTGACTGTTATAAACTGATTCGGGTTCTTTTATTTCCTTACTCCTTGTTTGAATTACCAGTAATTTTTGTTGCTCTATTTGTTCTACGGGATTTCGTGATAACGCATCGGCATTAACGTTTATTTTTCCTGCTTTATATACAATATCAAAATCATATTCGGATAACTTCAAACGCCATTTCGTAACTCGTGAGTTTGGATTTTTAGTTGACTGAAACCAAACTAATGGTTTATGATCGGTAACTAGGGTGAATTTATGACCATAAAGATATGGTCTGAAGTGGTTTACGGCATATAATATTGCTAACGCTTCCTTTTCGTATGTGTCGTACTTCTTCTCACATTCGTTTAGTACTCTTGAAGTATAAGCGATCGGTTTATCTTTGCCTATTGGTCCTTGCGACAATATTCCTCCTATAGCATATCCGGATGCATCTGTTGTAACGACAAATGGCTTGGAAAAGTCTGGATACTGTAAAACCGGTGCTTCACACAGCATTTGTCTCAGAGTGTCAAAGGCTCTAATATGACTTTCTTCCCACACAAACGGGGTTTCTTTTTTCAAGAGGTTAGTTAGGGGCTTCGCTATTTTCGAGAATCCTTCAATAAATCTTCGGTAATATCCGGCTAATCCTAGAAATTGTCTTACATTTTTAGCATTTTTGGGGACTGGAAAAAGTCTTACTGCCTCTACCTTTTTAGGATCTGGCCTAACTCCATTTTCTCCAATTATATGGCCTAAATATCCGACTTCTCTTCGTAAGAATTCACATTTATCTGGTTGAAGTCTTAAATTCACGTCTCTCAAACGTTTCATTAACTTCCGGAATTTTATTTCATGTTCTTCTAACGAACTGGCATAGATTACAATATCATCTAAATACACGAACAATTCGATTCCTTGCAATCCAGTCAAATCTAGATCCATTAATCTTTGAAAAGTAGCAGGGGCGTTTTTTAAGCCAAATGGCATTCGATCGAATTTATAATGCCCATAAGGGGTTGAAAATGCTGTTTTATGACTATCCTGAGGATCCATTTTAATTTGGTGAAAACCAGATGCTACATCAAATACTGAAAAATACTTAGCTTCTCCAAGTTGATCTAGAATATCTGTTACGTCCTATGCGTGAGCGACCGTTTGCGGGAGCATCAGGGAGCTAGCATAGGTGTTGCGATCAAAGATCACGTAAAAGGTATTGGGTTCTTGCCACTTTAAGATGCTAAAGCACGCCTATTTGCGTTTATGTCCCTTGGTCGATAGTTAAGGTGAGGATCACAACTAGATACCAGATATATTGATTCGGAAAACTCACTCCTTCTACGGGAGTCTGGTTGAAGCTACTGGGTAAGGGGTTTTAGCTGGGTTTAAGAGATAATAGGTTCAGGTTTTTGAAATCAAGAGAAGAAAATATAAGTTAACTCAATATAATAAAATAATAACCAGGAATTACAAGTACTGCCAGAATTATATGCAGTAGAGAATACGTTAACTTACTAACGTAGCGAAGTTTAAATAACACTATAGGTGTGATCGTCACCTTTTGTGAATTACAAAGATATAGATATATATATTAAGGTGTAAGAGTGTGAGTTACTTACCGGAGGCTGAGCAGAGAGAGAGAGTGAGAGAGAGAGAGACGGTGCTCGGTACTCGTCGATAGTGAAATAGATGTGGTTGGACGGGAGATTCTTGGTCCAGCCCTAAGGTGGACACTCGCCTAGACGAATGCTTTACAATATGCCAAGAAATGAGTTCTTTTCGCGTAGACGCCCGGCACTGAGGTGATGCACTTTTCGCTTGGGTCCTAAGGCAAGCTAGATCAAAATAGGCCCTAAGGTATTCGATCGGCACAACACTTAACTGGCGCGGACAATTGGCTCAAGACTCCAGAAGGGATACTGCTCTATCAGAGGATTGATTAGTAACTGCCGATGATCGGTATTGGAGTTCATGAGGAAGATTTCGATTTGGGAGGGGACTGAATGCAATGTCAGGGGAATTTGGTTAGGTGTTGCGGCATGATCGGGGCAATTGAACCCTGTCGTTCGATTGGATTCTCATTATAGGTCATCGATTGCGGAATTTTCTTTGATTAGTGCGTTGTCAGGGTTATTTCGATGATGAGGTGAGTGCGGTGGTGACGGGTAGGAGTTTCGCTGTGCTTGGTATTTGCGGTGTTACAATCAAAAACGCTCTCTAAGCATCTTATCCCTACACATTCCGTTAACGTTGCTACGCGTGCCGTTCTCGTTCTTCGTTCTCCTGTGCACTCTCTTTCTTCCTGCTCGTCCACCTGCAATGTCGCGGTGTTGGTGTGATTTCTGGAAGTATGTGAGAGTATGAGGTATCGTGTAAAGTATAATATAAAATGATATCCCTGAATTATTAATATATATATACGTAATCTATGGTTTATAATGATTAACCCATGTTCGTCGAGGATCGGTTACATCTATCGTGATCTCTGACCTTTGCTAATGGGGTACTGAGGGGTGCTGAGGGGGGGGGGGCGATGGGGCTGCGTTGCGTCGGACGTAGCATATCTACTATATTTGGCAACGGATACGAGTCTCCTATTGTTTTATCGTTCAATGCCCTAAAGTCGAGTACCATTCTCCATCGTTTATTTCCTTGAGAATCAGGCTTTTTAGGAACAATCCATACCGGAGTGTTATAGGGGGATTGCGATAATTTAACTATTCCACCATCTAACAGATCTTTTACTTGTTTATTAATTTCTTCTTTATGAATAGGTGGATATCGATACTGTTTCGTATTTATGGGTTGCTCATTTGTTGTAGGAATTCGATGTTTCAATACGTTAGTCGCTTCTAAAGTGTCTCCGGGTATATGAAATCTATCCTCGTATTCTTTTATTAAATCTTCAATATTTTCTTTTTCTTCCTCATTTAGATGCTCTAATCGCAATAATTTCCTTATTTCTTGATATCTCATTTTTGTTTTATTAGATTCAGTGGTTTTTAAACTAGTAAGATATTGATTTCGAATTTTTAAAGATTCAGCGGATACAGCGGATTCAGAGGATATTGAATTAATAAAACCTTGATCTTTGATTTTCATAGATTCAGAAGATTCAAAGGCTTTTGAATTAACATCTTTTCGATATTCGATTTCGTTGGATTCAGAGGATTCAGAGGATTTTGAATTAATATCTTTTCGATTTTTGATTTCTTTAGATTCAGAGGATATTGTAATTTTTGAATTAGCAGGACATCGATCTTGAACTTGTATAGATTCAGTGGATTTAGAAGATTCAGAGGATTCAGAGGATTTGTGCGTAAGAAAGATTTCACCTAAGTGAATGTCTTCTTCGACACTTTGTTCGTCCCTTGCTAATTCATCAAACGGATACAGTTTTAATGTAGGAATTTGTAATTCTATTTCTTCCTCTCTTGTATTATATATTGGGAGATAAGCTTTCCCTTTTTGATTTGTTACTAAACCGTGTCCTCCATACACCCCGTCTCCGATTACAAGGCGCGGAAGATACCCTTCTTTCAACTCTACGTCGTTTACTCGCACGTATATGACTGTCACTGATCTCGCGGGTACTACAATTGTTTCCTGAGTCTCGAAAGGAATCTCTATTCCTCGAAGTCGTAAATATTTCTCTTCGTAATTTATATGAGCATCGTTCTCTTGGAGAAATTCAGTTCCTAATATTCCTGCCTGCGTGATGGGGAAATTATCGGGCACCAAATGGAATGAAGCAGTATATCCTAGGACGTTCACTCTGGCCATCCCTAAGGTGGTAACAGAGTGAGCAGTGATTCCACTCAATGATAAAAGTTCCTCACGATTCACAGGGGTTGAGGATGCGACGAATTTTTCTTTTATAAGATTAGGACCGGCACCTGTGTCTAACATCATGTTTACCGGCGAGCATAAATCATTTGAAGAAATTCGGACTGAGGGAGCTCGATTTCCTCGACTTAGATTAACTGCAGCATCGCGAATTATTGGCTTTCGATTTCTTGTGCTTCGATCATCATCGCTGGGCGCGAATGGGATTTCGTAGCCTCCCCTGATGCGCCCGCCCTCGGGAGAGCATTCTCGTTCCCCTGGCGTTTCTCATTTTCTTGTTGAAATTTGGAATTGTTATATTGCCTTTTCCGACATTCATCTATCGTGTGACCAGTATATTTACAATAGCGGCAAACTTTTGATGGGTCTCGATTCGTAAAATTTGGTTGGAATTGCGGGGGTCTACTATTAGTTCTTTCGGAAAAATTAAATTTCCGTAATGGATTTCTGTTAAAATCTCGTTTTTGATAATTATCTCGTGGGAAGCACTTATCCTTTACAAAGGATAAGTGCTAAGTCTGTCTGTCTGTCTGTCTGTCCGTCTGTCCGTCTGTCCGTCTGTCCGTCTGTCCGTCCGTCCGTCCGTCCGTCCGTCCGTCCGTCCGTCTGTCTGTCTGTCTCTCTGTCTGTCTGTCTTCGTGATGGTGTCCTAGGTATACCGTATCCTTCCAGGTGTCGGATGTGGAAGTTCAGGGTATCCAGGTATTCCGCTTCGTAGTTTTCTGTATCTAGGTGTCGGATTTGGAAGTCCAGGGTTTCCAGGTATTCCGCTTCGTAGTTTTCTGTATCTAGGTGTCGGACGTGGAAGTTCAATGTGTCCAGGTATTCCGCTTCGTAGTTTTCTGTATCTAGGTGTCGGACGTAGAAGGCCAGGGTGTCCAGGCATTACGCTCCGTAGTTTCCTGTGTCCAGGTGTCGGAGGTGGAAGTCTAGGGTTTCCAGGTATTCCGCTTCGTAGTTTTCTGTATCTAGATGGCGGACGTGGAAGTCGAGGGTGTCCAGGTATTCCGCTTCGTAGTTTTCTGTATCTAGGTGTCGGACGTAGAAGGCCAGGGTGTCCAGCCATTACGTTCCGTAGTTTCCTGTGTCCAGGTGTCGGATGTGGAAGTCTAGGGTTTCCAGGTATTCCGCTTCGTAGTTTTCTGTATCTAGGTGTCGGATGTGGAAGTTCAGGGTGTCCAGGTGTTCCGCTTCGTAGTTTTCTGTATCTAGGTGCCGGATGTGGAAGGCCAGGGTGTCCAGGCATTCCTCTCCGTAGTTTCCTGTGTCCAGGTGTCGGATGTGGAAGTTCAGGGTTTCCAGGTATTCCGCTTCGTAGTTTTCTGTATCTAGGTGTCGGATGTGGAAGTTCAATGTGTCCAGGTATTCCGCTTCGTAGTTTTCTGTATCTAGGTGCCGGATGTGGAAGTCCAGGGTGTCCAGGTATTCCGCTTCGTAGTTTTCTGTATCTAGGTGTCGGACGTAGAAGGCCAGGGTGTCCAGGCATTCCGCTCCGTAGTTTCCTGTGTCCAGGTGTCGGATGTGGAAGTTCAGGGTATCCAGGTATTCCGCTTCGTAGTTTTCTGTATCTAGGTGTCGAATGTGGAAGTCCAGGGTGTCCAGGTATTCCGCTTCGTAGTTTTCTGTATCTAGATGGCGGACGTGGAAGTCCAGGGTGTCCAGGTATTCCGCTTCGTAGTTTTCTGTATCTAGGTGTCGGACGTAGAAGGCCAGGGTGTCCAGGCATTCCGCTCCGTAGTTTCCTGTGTCCAGGTGTCGGATGTGGAAGTTCAGGGTTTCCAGGTATTCCGCTTCGTAGTTTTCTGTATCTAGATGGCGGACGTGGAAGTCCAGGGTGTCCAGGTATTCCGCTTCGTAGTTTTCTGTATCTAGGTGTCGGACGTAGAAGGCCAGGGTGTCCAGGTATTCCGCTTCGTAGTTTTCTGTATCTAGGTGTCGGACGCAGAAGGCCAGGGTGTCCAGGCATTCCGCTCCGTAGTTTCCTGTGTCCAGGTGTCGGATGTGGAAGTTCAGGGTTTCCAGGTATTCCGCTTCGTAGTTTTCTGTATCTAGGTGCCGGATGTGGAATTTCAGGGTATCCAGGTATTCCGCTCCGTAGTTTCCTGTGTCCAGGTGTCGGATGTGGAAGTTCAGGGTTTCCAGGTATTCCGCTTCGTAGTTTTCTGTATCTAGATGGCGGACGTGGAAGTCCAGGGTGTCCAGGTATTCCGCTTCGTAGTTTTCTGTATCTAGGTGTCGGACGTAGAAGGCCAGGGTGTCCAGGCATTACGCTCCGTAGTTTCCTGTGTCCAGGTGTCGGATGTGGAAGTCTAGGTTTTCCAGGTATTCCGCTTCGTAGTTTTCTTTATCTAGGTGTCGGATGTGGAAGTTCAGGGTGTCCAGGTGTTCCGCTTCGTAGTTTTCTGTATCTAGGTGCCGAATGTGGAAGGCCAGGGTGTCCAGGCATTCCTCTCCGTAGTTTCCTGTGTCCAGGTGTCGGATGTGGAAGTTCAGGGTTTCCAGGTATTCCGCTTCGTAGTTTTCTGTATCTAGGTGTCGGACGTGGAGTCCAGGGTGTCCAGGTATTCCGCTTCGTAGTTTTCTGTATCTAGGTGTCGGACGTAGAAGGCCAGGGTGTCCAGGCATTACGCTCCGTAGTTTCCTGTGTCCAGGTGTCGGGTGTGGAAGTCTAGGGTTTCCAGGTATTCCGCTTCGTAGTTTTCTGTATCTAGGTGTCGGATGTGGAAGTTCAGGGTGTCCAGGTGTTCCGCTTCGTAGTTTTCTGTATCTAGGTGTCGGACGTAGAAGGCCAGGGTGTCCAGACATTCCGCTCCGTAGTTTCCTGTGTCCAGGTGTCGGATGTGGAAGTTCAGCGTATCCAGGTATTCCGCTTCGTAGTTTTCTGTATCTAGGTGTCGAATGTGGAAGTCCAGGGTGTCCAGGTATTCCGCTTCGTAGTTTTCTGTATCTAGATGGCGGACGTGGAAGTCCAGGGTGTCCAGGTATTCCGCTTCGTAGTATTCTGTATCTAGGTGTCGGACGTAGAAGGCCAGGGTGTCCAGGTATTCCGCTTCGTAGTTTTCTGTATCTAGGTGTCGGACGTAGAAGGCCAGGGTGTCCAGGCATTCCGCACCGTAGTTTTCTGTATCTAGATGGCGGACGTGGAAGTCCAGGGTGTCCAGGTATTCCGCTTCGTAGTTTTCTGTATCTAGGTGTCGGACGTAGAAGGCCAGGGTGTCCAGGCATTACGCTCCGTAGTTTCCTGTGTCCAGGTGTCGGATGTGGAAGTCTAGGGTTTCCAGGTATTCCGCTTCGTAGTTTTCTTTATCTGGGTGTCGGATGTGGAAGTTCAGGGTGTCCAGGTGTTCCGCTTCGTAGTTTTCTGTATCTAGGTGTCGGACGTAGAAGGCCAGGGTGTCCAGACATTCCGCTCCGTAGTTTCCTGTGTCCAGGTGTCGGATGTGGAAGTTCAGGGTATCCAGGTATTCCGCTTCGTAGTTTTCTGTATCTAGGTGTCGGATTTGGAAGTCCAGGGTTTCCAGATATTCCGCTTCGTAGTTTTCTGTATCTAGGTGTCGGATGTGGAAGTTCAATGTGTCCAGGTATTCCGCTTCGTAGTTTTCTGTATCTAGGTGTCGGACGTAGAAGGCCAGGGTGTCCAGGCATTACGCTCCGTAGTTTCCTGTGTCCAGGTGTCGGATGTGGAAGTCTAGGGTTTCCAGGTATTCCGCTTCGTAGTTTTCTTTATCTAGGTGTCGGATGTGGAAGTTCAGGGTGTCCAGGTGTTCCGCTTCGTAGTTTTCTGTATCTAGGTGTCGAATGTGGAAGTCCAGGGTGTCCAGGTATTCCGCTTCGTAGTTTTCTGTATCTAGATGGCGGACGTGGAAGTCCAGGGTGTCCAGGTATTCCGCTTCGTAGTTTTCTGTATCTAGGTGTCGGACGTAGAAGGCCAGGGTGTCCAGGTATTCCGCTTCGTAGTTTTCTGTATCTAGGTGTCGGACGTAGAAGGCCAGGGTGTCCAGGCATTCCGCACCGTAGTTTTCTGTATCTAGATGGCGGACGTGGAAGTCCAGGGTGTCCAGGTATTCCGCTTCGTAGTTTTCTGTATCTAGGTGTCGGACGTAGAAGGCCAGGGTGTCCAGGCATTACGCTCCGTAGTTTCCTGTGTCCAGGTGTCGGATGTGGAAGTCTAGGGTTTCCAGGTATTCCGCTTCGTAGTTTTCTTTATCTGGGTGTCGGATGTGGAAGTTCAGGGTGTCCAGGTGTTCCGCTTCGTAGTTTTCTGTATCTAGGTGTCGGACGTAGAAGGCCAGGGTTTCCAGACATTCCGCTCCGTAGTTTCCTGTGTCCAGGTGTCGGATGTGGAAGTTCAGGGTATCCAGGTATTCCGCTTCGTAGTTTTCTGTATCTAGGTGTCGGATTTGGAAGTCCAGGGTTTCCAGGTATTCCGCTTCGTAGTTTTCTGTATCTAGGTGTCGGATGTGGAAGTTCAATGTGTCCAGGTATTCCGCTTCGTAGTTTTCTGTATCTAGGTGTCGGACGTAGAAGGCCAGGGTGTCCAGGCATTACGCTCCGTAGTTTCCTGTGTCCAGGTGTCGGATGTGGAAGTCTAGGGTTTCCAGGTATTCCGCTTCGTAGTTTTCTTTATCTAGGTGTCGGATGTGGAAGTTCAGGGTGTCCAGGTGTTCCGCTTCGTAGTTTTCTGTATCTAGGTGCCGGATGTGGAAGTCCAGGGTGTCCAGGTATTCCGCTTCGTAGTTTTCTGTATCTAGATGGCGGACGTGGAAGTCCAGGGTGTCCAGGTATTCCGCTTCGTAGTTTTCTGTATCTAGGTGTCGGACGTAGAAGGCCAGGGTGTCCAGGTATTCCGCTTCGTAGTTTTCTGTATCTAGGTGTCGGACGTAGAAGGCCAGGGTGTCCAGGCATTCCGCACCGTAGTTTTCTGTATCTAGATGGCGGACGTGGAAGTCCAGGGTGTCCAGGTATTCCGCTTCGTAGTTTTCTGTATCTAGGTGTCGGACGTAGAAGGCCAGGGTGTCCAGGCATTACGCTCCGTAGTTTTCTGTATCTAGGTGTCGGATGTGGAAGTTCAATGTGTCCAGGTATTCCGCTTCGTAGTTTTCTGTATCTAGGTGCCGGATGTGGAAGTCCAGGGTGTCCAGGTATTCCGCTTCGTAGTTTTCTGTATCTAGGTGTCGGACGTAGAAGGCCAGGGTGTCCAGGCATTCCGCACCGTAGTTTTCTGTATCTAGATGGCGGACGTGGAAGTCCAGGGTGTCCAGGTATTCCGCTTCGTAGTTTTCTGTATCTAGGTGTCGGACGTAGAAGGCCAGGGTGTCCAGGCATTCCGCACCGTAGTTTCCTGTGTCCAGGTGTCGGATGTGGAAGTCTAGGGTTTCCAGGTATTCCGCTTCGTAGTTTTCTTTATCTGGGTGTCGGATGTGGAAGTTCAGGGTGTCCAGGTGTTCCGCTTCGTAGTTTTCTGTATCTAGGTGTCGGACGTAGAAGGCCAGGGTGTCCAGACATTCCGCTCCGTAGTTTCCTGTGTCCAGGTGTCGGATGTGGAAGTTCAGGGTATCCAGGTATTCCGCTTCGTAGTTTTCTGTATCTAGGTGTCGGATTTGGAAGTCCAGGGTTTCCAGGTATTCCGCTTCGTAGTTTTCTGTATCTAGGTGTCGGATGTGGAAGTTCAATGGTTCCAGGTATTCCGCTTCGTAGTTTTCTGTATCTAGGTGTCGGACGTAGAAGGCCAGGGTGTCCAGGCATTACGCTCCGTAGTTTCCTGTGTCCAGGTGTCGGATGTGGAAGTCTAGGGTTTCCAGGTATTCCGCTTCGTAGTTTTCTTTATCTAGGTGTCGGATGTGGAAGTTCAGGGTGTCCAGGTGTTCCGCTTCGTAGTTTTCTGTATCTAGGTGTCGAATGTGGAAGTCCAGGGTGTCCAGGTATTCCGCTTCGTAGTTTTCTGTATCTAGATGGCGGACGTGGAAGTCCAGGGTGTCCAGGTATTCCGCTTCGTAGTTTTCTGTATCTAGGTGTCGGACGTAGAAGGCCAGGGTGTCCAGGTATTCCGCTTCGTAGTTTTCTGTATCTAGGTGTCGGACGTAGAAGGCCAGGGTGTCCAGGCATTCCGCACCGTAGTTTTCTGTATCTAGATGGCGGACGTGGAAGTCCAGGGTGTCCAGGTATTCCGCTTCGTAGTTTTCTGTATCTAGGTGTCGGACGTAGAAGGCCAGGGTGTCCAGGCATTACGCTCCGTAGTTTCCTGTGTCCAGGTGTCGGATGTGGAAGTCTAGGGTTTCCAGGTATTCCGCTTCGTAGTTTTCTTTATCTGGGTGTCGGATGTGGAAGTTCAGGGTGTCCAGGTGTTCCGCTTCGTAGTTTTCTGTATCTAGGTGTCGGACGTAGAAGGCCAGGGTGTCCAGACATTCCGCTCCGTAGTTTCCTGTGTCCAGGTGTCGGATGTGGAAGTTCAGGGTATCCAGGTATTCCGCTTCGTAGTTTTCTGTATCTAGGTGTCGGATTTGGAAGTCCAGGGTTTCCAGGTATTCCGCTTCGTAGTTTTCTGTATCTAGGTGTCGGATGTGGAAGTTCAATGTGTCCAGGTATTCCGCTTCGTAGTTTTCTGTATCTAGGTGTCGGACGTAGAAGGCCAGGGTGTCCAGGCATTACGCTCCGTAGTTTCCTGTGTCCAGGTGTCGGATGTGGAAGTCTAGGGTTTCCAGGTATTCCGCTTCGTAGTTTTCTTTATCTAGGTGTCGGATGTGGAAGTTCAGGGTGTCCAGGTGTTCCGCTTCGTAGTTTTCTGTATCTAGGTGCCGGATGTGGAAGTCCAGGGTGTCCAGGTATTCCGCTTCGTAGTTTTCTGTATCTAGATGGCGGACGTGGAAGTCCAGGGTGTCCAGGTATTCCGCTTCGTAGTTTTCTGTATCTAGGTGTCGGACGTAGAAGGCCAGGGTGTCCAGGTATTCCGCTTCGTAGTTTTCTGTATCTAGGTGTCGGACGTAGAAGGCCAGGGTGTCCAGGCATTCCGCACCGTAGTTTTCTGTATCTAGATGGCGGACGTGGAAGTCCAGGGTGTCCAGGTATTCCGCTTCGTAGTTTTCTGTATCTAGGTGTCGGACGTAGAAGGCCAGGGTGTCCAGGCATTACGCTCCGTAGTTTTCTGTATCTAGGTGTCGGATGTGGAAGTTCAATGTGTCCAGGTATTCCGCTTCGTAGTTTTCTGTATCTAGGTGCCGGATGTGGAAGTCCAGGGTGTCCAGGTATTCCGCTTCGTAGTTTTCTGTATCTAGGTGTCGGACGTAGAAGGCCAGGGTGTCCAGGCATTCCGCACCGTAGTTTTCTGTATCTAGATGGCGGACGTGGAAGTCCAGGGTGTCCAGGTATTCCGCTTCGTAGTTTTCTGTATCTAGGTGTCGGACGTAGAAGGCCAGGGTGTCCAGGCATTACGCTCCGTAGTTTCCTGTGTCCAGGTGTCGGATGTGGAAGTCTAGGGTTTCCAGGTATTCCGCTTCGTAGTTTTCTTTATCTGGGTGTCGGATGTGGAAGTTCAGGGTGTCCAGGTGTTCCGCTTCGTAGTTTTCTGTATCTAGGTGTCGGACGTAGAAGGCCAGGGTGTCCAGACATTCCGCTCCGTAGTTTCCTGTGTCCAGGTGTCGGATGTGGAAGTTCAGGGTATCCAGGTATTCCGCTTCGTAGTTTTCTGTATCTAGGTGTCGGATTTGGAAGTCCAGGGTTTCCAGGTATTCCGCTTCGTAGTTTTCTGTATCTAGGTGTCGGATGTGGAAGTTCAATGTGTCCAGGTATTCCGCTTCGTAGTTTTCTGTATCTAGGTGTCGGACGTAGAAGGCCAGGGTGTCCAGGCATTACGCTCCGTAGTTTCCTGTGTCCAGGTGTCGGATGTGGAAGTCTAGGGTTTCCAGGTATTCCGCTTCGTAGTTTTCTTTATCTAGGTGTCGGATGTGGAAGTTCAGGGTGTCCAGGTGTTCCGCTTCGTAGTTTTCTGTATCTAGGTGTCGAATGTGGAAGTCCAGGGTGTCCAGGTATTCCGCTTCGTAGTTTTCTGTATCTAGATGGCGGACGTGGAAGTCCAGGGTGTCCAGGTATTCCGCTTCGTAGTTTTCTGTATCTAGGTGTCGGACGTAGAAGGCCAGGGTGTCCAGGTATTCCGCTTCGTAGTTTTCTGTATCTAGGTGTCGGACGTAGAAGGCCAGGGTGTCCAGGCATTCCGCACCGTAGTTTTCTGTATCTAGATGGCGGACGTGGAAGTCCAGGGTGTCCAGGTATTCCGCTTCGTAGTTTTCTGTATCTAGGTGTCGGACGTAGAAGGCCAGGGTGTCCAGGCATTACGCTCCGTAGTTTCCTGTGTCCAGGTGTCGGATGTGGAAGTCTAGGGTTTCCAGGTATTCCGCTTCGTAGTTTTCTTTATCTGGGTGTCGGATGTGGAAGTTCAGGGTGTCCAGGTGTTCCGCTTCGTAGTTTTCTGTATCTAGGTGTCGGACGTAGAAGGCCAGGGTGTCCAGACATTCCGCTCCGTAGTTTCCTGTGTCCAGGTGTCGGATGTGGAAGTTCAGGGTATCCAGGTATTCCGCTTCGTAGTTTTCTGTATCTAGGTGTCGGATTTGGAAGTCCAGGGTTTCCAGGTATTCCGCTTCGTAGTTTTCTGTATCTAGGTGTCGGATGTGGAAGTTCAATGTGTCCAGGTATTCCGCTTCGTAGTTTTCTGTATCTAGGTGTCGGACGTAGAAGGCCAGGGTGTCCAGGCATTACGCTCCGTAGTTTCCTGTGTCCAGGTGTCGGATGTGGAAGTCTAGGGTTTCCAGGTATTCCGCTTCGTAGTTTTCTTTATCTAGGTGTCGGATGTGGAAGTTCAGGGTGTCCAGGTGTTCCGCTTCGTAGTTTTCTGTATCTAGGTGCCGGATGTGGAAGTCCAGGGTGTCCAGGTATTCCGCTTCGTAGTTTTCTGTATCTAGATGGCGGACGTGGAAGTCCAGGGTGTCCAGGTATTCCGCTTCGTAGTTTTCTGTATCTAGGTGTCGGACGTAGAAGGCCAGGGTGTCCAGGTATTCCGCTTCGTAGTTTTCTGTATCTAGGTGTCGGACGTAGAAGGCCAGGGTGTCCAGGCATTCCGCACCGTAGTTTTCTGTATCTAGATGGCGGACGTGGAAGTCCAGGGTGTCCAGGTATTCCGCTTCGTAGTTTTCTGTATCTAGGTGTCGGACGTAGAAGGCCAGGGTGTCCAGGCATTACGCTCCGTAGTTTTCTGTATCTAGGTGTCGGATGTGGAAGTTCAATGTGTCCAGGTATTCCGCTTCGTAGTTTTCTGTATCTAGGTGCCGGATGTGGAAGTCCAGGGTGTCCAGGTATTCCGCTTCGTAGTTTTCTGTATCTAGGTGTCGGACGTAGAAGGCCAGGGTGTCCAGGCATTCCGCTCCGTAGTTTCCTGTGTCCAGGTGTCGGATGTGGAAGTTCAGGGTATCCAGGTATTCCGCTTCGTAGTTTTCTGTATCTAGGTGTCGAATGTGGAAGTCCAGGGTGTCCAGGTATTCCGCTTCGTAGTTTTCTGTATCTAGATGGCGGACGTGGAAGTCCAGGGTGTCCAGGTATTCCGCTTCGTAGTTTTCTGTATCTAGGTGTCGGACGTAGAAGGCCAGGGTGTCCAGGCATTACGCTCCGTAGTTTCCTGTGTCCAGGTGTCGGGTGTGGAAGTCTAGGGTTTCCAGGTATTCCGCTTCGTAGTTTTCTGTATCTAGGTGTCGGATGTGGAAGTTCAGGGTGTCCAGGTGTTCCGCTTCGTAGTTTTCTGTATCTAGGTGCCGGATGTGGAAGTCCAGGGTGTCCAGGTATTCCGCTTCGTAGTTTTCTGTATCTAGATGGCGGACGTGGAAGTCCAGGGTGTCCAGGTATTCCGCTTCGTAGTTTTCTGTATCTAGGTGTCGGACGTAGAAGGCCAGGGTGTCCAGGTATTCCGCTTCGTAGTTTTCTGTATCTAGGTGTCGGACGTAGAAGGCCAGGGTGTCCAGGCATTCCGCACCGTAGTTTTCTGTATCTAGATGGCGGACGTGGAAGTCCAGGGTGTCCAGGTATTCCGCTTCGTAGTTTTCTGTATCTAGGTGTCGGACGTAGAAGGCCAGGGTGTCCAGGCATTACGCTCCGTAGTTTTCTGTATCTAGGTGTCGGATGTGGAAGTTCAATGTGTCCAGGTATTCCGCTTCGTAGTTTTCTGTATCTAGGTGCCGGATGTGGAAGTCCAGGGTGTCCAGGTATTCCGCTTCGTAGTTTTCTGTATCTAGATGGCGGACGTGGAAGTCCAGGGTGTCCAGGTATTCCGCTTCGTAGTTTTCTGTATCTAGGTGTCGGACGTAGAAGGCCAGGGTGTCCAGGCATTACGCTCCGTAGTTTCCTGTGTCCAGGTGTCGGGTGTGGAAGTCTAGGGTTTCCAGGTATTCCGCTTCGTAGTTTTCTGTATCTAGGTGTCGGATGTGGAAGTTCAGGGTGTCCAGGTGTTCCGCTTCGTAGTTTTCTGTATCTAGGTGTCGGACGTAGAAGGCCAGGGTGTCCAGACATTCCGCTCCGTAGTTTCCTGTGTCCAGGTGTCGGATGTGGAAGTTCAGGGTATCCAGGTATTTCGCTTCGTAGTTTTCTGTATCTAGGTGTCGAATGTGGAAGTCCAGGGTGTCCAGGTATTCCGCTTCGTAGTTTTCTGTATCTAGATGGCGGACGTGGAAGTCCAGGGTGTCCAGGTATTCCGCTTCGTAGTTTTCTGTATCTAGGTGTCGGACGTAGAAGGCCAGGGTGTCCAGGTATTCTGCTTCGTAGTTTTCTGTATCTAGGTGTCGGACGTAGAATGCCAGGGTGTCAAGGCATTCCGCACCGTAGTTTTCTGTATCTAGATGGCGGACGTGGAAGTCCAGGGTGTCCAGGTATTCCGCTTCGTAGTTTTCTGTATCTAGGTGTCGGACGTAGAAGGCCAGGGTGTCCAGGCATTACGCTCCGTAGTTTCCTGTGTCCAGGTGTCGGATGTGGAAGTCTAGGGTTTCCAGGTATTCCGCTTCGTAGTTTTCTTTATCTGGGTGTCGGATGTGGAAGTTCAGGGTGTCCAGGTGTTCCGCTTCGTAGTTTTCTGTATCTAGGTGTCGGACGTAGAAGGCCAGGGTTTCCAGACATTCCGCTCCGTAGTTTCCTGTGTCCAGGTGTCGGATGTGGAAGTTCAGGGTATCCAGGTATTCCGCTTCGTAGTTTTCTGTATCTAGGTGTCGGATTTGGAAGTCCAGGGTTTCCAGGTATTCCGCTTCGTAGTTTTCTGTATCTAGGTGTCGGACGTAGAAGGCCAGGGTGTCCAGGCATTCCGCACCGTAGTTTTCTGTATCTAGATGGCGGACGTGGAAGTCCAGGGTGTCCAGGTATTCCGCTTCGTAGTATTCTGTATCTAGGTGTCGGACGTAGAAGGCCAGGGTGTCCAGGCATTACGCTCCGTAGTTTCCTGTGTCCAGGTGTCGGATGTGGAAGTCTAGGGTTTCCAGGTATTCCGCTTCGTAGTTTTCTTTATCTGGGTGTCGGATGTGGAAGTTCAAGGTGTCCAGGTGTTCCGCTTCGTAGTTTTCTGTATCTAGGTGTCGGACGTAGAAGGCCAGGGTGTCCAGACATTCCGCTTCGTAGTTTTCTGTATCTAGATGGCGGACGTGGAAGTCCAGGGTGTCCAGGTATTCCGCTTCGTAGTTTTCTGTATCTAGGTGTCGGACGTAGAAGGCCAGGGTGTCCAGGTATTCCGCTTCGTAGTTTTCTGTATCTAGGTGTCGGACGTAGAAGGCCAGGGTGTCAAGGCATTCCGCACCGTAGTTTTCTGTATCTAGGTGTCGGACGTAGAAGGCCAGGGTGTCCAGGCATTACGCTCCGTAGTTTCCTGTGTCCAGGTGTCGGATGTGGAAGTCTAGGGTTTCCAGGTATTCCGCTTCGTAGTTTTCTTTATCTAGGTGTCGGATGTGGAAGTTCAGGGTGTCCAGGTGTTCCGCTTCGTAGTTTTCTGTATCTAGATGGCGGACGTGGAAGTCCAGGGTGTCCAGGTATTCCGCTTCGTAGTTTTCTGTATCTAGGTGTCGGACGTAGAAGGCCAGGTTGTCCAGGTATTCCGCTTCGTAGTTTTCTGTATCTAGGTGTCGGACGTAGAAGGCCAGGGTGTCCAGGCATTCCGCACCGTAGTTTTCTGTATCTAGATGGCGGACGTGGAAGTCCAGGGTGTCCAGGTATTCCGCTTCGTAGTTTTCTGTATCTAGGTGTCGGACGTAGAAGGCCAGGGTGTCCAGGCATTACGCTCCGTAGTTTCCTGTGTCCAGGTGTCGGATGTGGAAGTCTAGGGTTTCCAGGTATTCCGCTTCGTAGTTTTCTTTATCTGGGTGTCGGATGTGGAAGTTCAAGGTGTCCAGGTGTTCCGCTTCGTAGTTTTCTGTATCTAGGTGTCGGACGTAGAAGGCCAGGGTGTCCAGACATTCCGCTCCGTAGTTTCCTGTGTCCAGGTGTCGGATGTGGAAGTTCAGGGTATCCAGGTATTCCGCTTCGTAGTTTTCTGTATCTAGATGGCGGACGTGGAAGTCCAGGGTGTCCAGGTATTCCGCTTCGTAGTTTTCTGTATCTAGGTGTCGGACGTAGAAGGCCAGGGTGTCCAGACATTCCGCTCCGTAGTTTCCTGTGTCCAGGTGTCGGATGTGGAAGTTCAGGGAATCCAGGTATTTCGCTTCGTAGTTTTCTGTATCTAGGTGTCGAATGTGGAAGTCCAGGGTGTCCAGGTATTCCGCTTCGTAGTTTTCTGTATCTAGATGGCGGACGTGGAAGTCCAGGGTGTCCAGGTATTCCGCTTCGTAGTTTTCTGTATCTAGATGGCGGACGTGGAAGTCCAGGGTGTCCAGGTATTCCGCTTCGTAGTATTCTGTATCTAGGTGTCGGACGTAGAAGGCCAGGGTGTCCAGGTATTCCGCTTCGTAGTTTTCTGTATCTAGGTGTCGGACGTAGAAGGCCAGGGTGTCCAGGCATTCCGCACCGTAGTTTTCTGTATCTAGATGGCGGACGTGGAAGTCCAGGGTGTCCAGGTATTCCGCTTCGTAGTTTTCTGTATCTAGGTGTCGGACGTAGAAGGCCAGGGTGTCCAGGCATTACGCTCCGTAGTTTCCTGTGTCCAGGTGTCGGATGTGGAAGTCTAGGGTTTCCAGGTATTCCGCTTCGTAGTTTTCTTTATCTGGGTGTCGGATGTGGAAGTTCAGGGTGTCCAGGTGTTCCGCTTCGTAGTTTTCTGTATCTAGGTGTCGGACGTAGAAGGCCAGGGTGTCCAGACATTCCGCTCCGTAGTTTCCTGTGTCCAGGTGTCGGATGTGGAAGTTCAGGGTATCCAGGTATTCCGCTTCGTAGTTTTCTGTATCTAGGTGTCGGATTTGGAAGTCCAGGGTTTCCAGGTATTCCGCTTCGTAGTTTTCTGTATCTAGGTGTCGGATGTGGAAGTTCAATGTGTCCAGGTATTCCGCTTCGTAGTTTTCTGTATCTAGGTGTCGGACGTAGAAGGCCAGGGTGTCCAGGCATTACGCTCCGTAGTTTCCTGTGTCCAGGTGTCGGATGTGGAAGTCTAGGGTTTCCAGGTATTCCGCTTCGTAGTTTTCTTTATCTAGGTGTCGGATGTGGAAGTTCAGGGTGTCCAGGTGTTCCGCTTCGTAGTTTTCTGTATCTAGGTGTCGAATGTGGAAGTCCAGGGTGTCCAGGTATTCCGATTCGTAGTTTTCTGTATCTAGATGGCGGACGTGGAAGTCCAGGGTGTCCAGGTATTCCGCTTCGTAGTTTTCTGTATCTAGGTGTCGGACGTAGAAGGCCAGGGTGTCCAGGTATTCCGCTTCGTAGTTTTCTGTATCTAGGTGTCGGACGTAGAAGGCCAGGGTGTCCAGGCATTCCGCACCGTAGTTTTCTTTATCTGGGTGTCGGATGTGGAAGTTCAGGGTGTCCAGGTGTTCCGCTTCGTAGTTTTCTGTATCTAGGTGTCGGACGTAGAAGGCCAGGGTGTCCAGACATTCCGCTCCGTAGTTTCCTGTGTCCAGGTGTCGGATGTGGAAGTTCAGGGTATCCAGGTATTCCGCTTCGTAGTTTTCTGTATCTAGGTGTCGGATTTGGAAGTCCAGGGTTTCCAGGTATTCCGCTTCGTAGTTTTCTGTATCTAGGTGTCGGATGTGGAAGTTCAATGTGTCCAGGTATTCCGCTTCGTAGTTTTCTGTATCTAGGTGTCGGACGTAGAAGGCCAGGGTGTCCAGGCATTACGCTCCGTAGTTTCCTGTGTCCAGGTGTCGGATGTGGAAGTCTAGGGTTTCCAGGTATTCCGCTTCGTAGTTTTCTTTATCTAGGTGTCGGATGTGGAAGTTCAGGGTGTCCAGGTGTTCCGCTTCGTAGTTTTCTGTATCTAGGTGCCGGATGTGGAAGTCCAGGGTGTCCAGGTATTCCGCTTCGTAGTTTTCTGTATCTAGATGGCGGACGTGGAAGTCCAGGGTGTCCAGGTATTCCGCTTCGTAGTTTTCTGTATCTAGGTGTCGGACGTAGAAGGCCAGGGTGTCCAGGTATTCCGCTTCGTAGTTTTCTGTATCTAGGTGTCGGACGTAGAAGGCCAGGGTGTCCAGGCATTCCGCACCGTAGTTTTCTGTATCTAGATGGCGGACGTGGAAGTCCAGGGTGTCCAGGTATTCCGCTTCGTAGTTTTCTGTATCTAGGTGTCGGACGTAGAAGGCCAGGGTGTCCAGGCATTCCGCACCGTAGTTTTCTGTATCTAGATGGCGGACGTGGAAGTCCAGGGTGTCCAGGTATTCCGCTTCGTAGTTTTCTGTATCTAGGTGTCGGACGTAGAAGGCCAGGGTGTCCAGGCATTACGCTCCGTAGTTTCCTGTGTCCAGGTGTCGGATGTGGAAGTTCAGGGTATCCAGGTATTCCGCTTCGTAGTTTTCTGTATCTAGATGGCGGACGTGGAAGTCCAGGGTGTCCAGGTATTCCGCTTCGTAGTTTTCTGTATCTAGGTGTCGGACGTAGAAGGCCAGGGTGTCCAGGCATTACGCTCCGTAGTTTCCTGTGTCCAGGTGTCGGATGTGGAAGTCTAGGGTTTCCAGGTATTCCGCTTCGTAGTTTTCTTTATCTGGGTGTCGGATGTGGAAGTTCAGGGTGTCCAGGTGTTCCGCTTCGTAGTTTTCTGTATCTAGGTGTCGGACGTAGAAGGCCAGGGTGTCCAGACATTCCGCTCCGTAGTTTCCTGTGTCCAGGTGTCGGATGTGGAAGTTCAGGGTATCCAAGTATTCCGCTTCGTAGTTTTCTGTATCTAGGTGTCGGATTTGGAAGTCCAGGGTTTCCAGGTATTCCGCTTCGTAGTTTTCTGTATCTAGGTGTCGGATGTGGAAGTTCAATGTGTCCAGGTATTCCGCTTCGTAGTTTTCTGTATCTAGGTGTCGGACGTAGAAGGCCAGGGTGTCCAGGCATTACGCTCCGTAGTTTCCTGTGTCCAGGTGTCGGATGTGGAAGTCTAGGGTTTCCAGGTATTCCGCTTCGTAGTTTTCTTTATCTAGGTGTCGGATGTGGAAGTTCAGGGTGTCCAGGTGTTCCGCTTCGTAGTTTTCTGTATCTAGGTGTCGAATGTGGAAGTCCAGGGTGTCCAGGTATTCCGCTTCGTAGTTTTCTGTATCTAGATGGCGGACGTGGAAGTCCAGGGTGTCCAGGTATTCCGCTTCGTAGTTTTCTGTATCTAGGTGTCGGACGTAGAAGGCCAGGGTGTCCAGGTATTCCGCTTCGTAGTTTTCTGTATCTAGGTGTCGGACGTAGAAGGCCAGGGTGTCCAGGCATTCCGCACCGTAGTTTTCTGTATCTAGATGGCGGACGTGGAAGTCCAGGGTGTCCAGGTATTCCGCTTCGTAGTTTTCTTTATCTGGGTGTCGGATGTGGAAGTTCAGGGTGTCCAGGTGTTCCGCTTCGTAGTTTTCTGTATCTAGGTGTCGGACGTAGAAGGCCAGGGTGTCCAGACATTCCGCTCCGTAGTTTCCTGTGTCCAGGTGTCGGATGTGGAAGTTCAGGGTATCCAGGTATTCCGCTTCGTAGTTTTCTGTATCTAGGTGTCGGATTTGGAAGTCCAGGGTTTCCAGGTATTCCGCTTCGTAGTTTTCTGTATCTAGGTGTCGGATGTGGAAGTTCAATGTGTCCAGGTATTCCGCTTCGTAGTTTTCTGTATCTAGGTGTCGGACGTAGAAGGCCAGGGTGTCCAGGCATTACGCTCCGTAGTTTCCTGTGTCCAGGTGTCGGATGTGGAAGTCTAGGGTTTCCAGGTATTCCGCTTCGTAGTTTTCTTTATCTAGGTGTCGGATGTGGAAGTTCAGGGTGTCCAGGTGTTCCGCTTCGTAGTTTTCTGTATCTAGATGGCGGACGTGGAAGTCCAGGGTGTCCAGGTATTCCGCTTCGTAGTTTTCTGTATCTAGGTGTCGGACGTAGAAGGCCAGGGTGTCCAGGTATTCCGCTTCGTAGTTTTCTGTATCTAGGTGTCGGACGTAGAAGGCCAGGGTGTCCAGGCATTCCGCACCGTAGTTTTCTGTATCTAGATGGCGGACGTGGAAGTCCAGGGTGTCCAGGTACTCCGCTTCGTAGTTTTCTGTATCTAGGTGTCGGACGTAGAAGGCCAGGGTGTCCAGGCATTACGCTCCGTAGTTTTCTGTATCTAGGTGTCGGATGTGGAAGTTCAATGTGTCCAGGTATTCCGCTTCGTAGTTTTCTGTATCTAGGTGCCGGATGTGGAAGTCCAGGGTGTCCAGGTATTCCGCTTCGTAGTTTTCTGTATCTAGGTGTCGGACGTAGAAGGCCAGGGTGTCCAGGCATTACGCTCCGTAGTTTCCTGTGTCCAGGTGTCGGATGTGGAAGTCTAGGGTTTCCAGGTATTCCGCTTCGTAGTTTTCTTTATCTAGGTGTCGGATGTGGAAGTTCAGGGTGTCCAGGTGTTCCGCTTCGTAGTTTTCTGTATCTAGGTGTCGAATGTGGAAGTCCAGGGTGTCCAGGTATTCCGCTTCGTAGTTTTCTGTATCTAGATGGCGGACGTGGAAGTCCAGGGTGTCCAGGTATTCCGCTTCGTAGTTTTCTGTATCTAGGTGTCGGACGTAGAAGGCCAGGGTGTCCAGGTATTCCGCTTCGTAGTTTTCTGTATCTAGGTGTCGGACGTAGAAGGCCAGGGTGTCCAGGCATTCCGCACCGTAGTTTTCTGTATCTAGATTGCGGACGTGGAAGTCCAGGGTGTCCAGGTATTCCGCTTCGTAGTTTTCTGTATCTAGGTGTCGGACGTAGAAGGCCAGGGTGTCCAGGCATTACGCTCCGTAGTTTCCTGTGTCCAGGTGTCGGATGTGGAAGTCTAGGGTTTCCAGGTATTCCGCTTCGTAGTTTTCTTTATCTGGGTGTCGGATGTGGAAGTTCAGGGTGTCCAGGTGTTCCGCTTCGTAGTTTTCTGTATCTAGGTGTCGGACGTAGAAGGCCAGGGTGTCCAGACATTCCGCTCCGTAGTTTCCTGTGTCCAGGTGTCGGATGTGGAAGTTCAGGGTATCCAGGTATTCCGCTTCGTAGTTTTCTGTATCTAGGTGTCGGATTTGGAAGTCCAGGGTTTCCAGGTATTCCGCTTCGTAGTTTTCTGTATCTAGGTGTCGGATGTGGAAGTTCAATGTGTCCAGGTATTCCGCTTCGTAGTTTTCTGTATCTAGGTGTCGGACGTAGAAGGCCAGGGTGTCCAGGCATTACGCTCCGTAGTTTCCTGTGTCCAGGTGTCGGATGTGGAAGTCTAGGGTTTCCAGGTATTCCGCTTCGTAGTTTTCTTTATCTAGGTGTCGGATGTGGAAGTTCAGGGTGTCCAGGTGTTCCGCTTCGTAGTTTTCTGTATCTAGATGGCGGACGTGGAAGTCCAGGGTGTCCAGGTATTCCGCTTCGTAGTTTTCTGTATCTAGGTGTCGGACGTAGAAGGCCAGGGTGTCCAGGTATTCCGCTTCGTAGTTTTCTGTATCTAGGTGTCGGACGTAGAAGGCCAGGGTGTCCAGGCATTCCGCACCGTAGTTTTCTGTATCTAGATGGCGGACGTGGAAGTCCAGGGTGTCCAGGTACTCCGCTTCGTAGTTTTCTGTATCTAGGTGTCGGACGTAGAAGGCCAGGGTGTCCAGGCATTACGCTCCGTAGTTTTCTGTATCTAGGTGTCGGATGTGGAAGTTCAATGTGTCCAGGTATTCCGCTTCGTAGTTTTCTGTATCTAGGTGCCGGATGTGGAAGTCCAGGGTGTCCAGGTATTCCGCTTCGTAGTTTTCTGTATCTAGGTGTCGGACGTAGAAGGCCAGGGTGTCCAGGCATTCCGCTCCGTAGTTTCCTGTGTCCAGGTGTCGGATGTGGAAGTTCAGGGTATCCAGGTATTCCGCTTCGTAGTTTTCTGTATCTAGGTGTCGAATGTGGAAGTCCAGGGTGTCCAGGTATTCCGCTTCGTAGTTTTCTGTATCTAGATGGCGGACGTGGAAGTCCAGGGTGTCCAGGTATTCCGCTTCGTAGTTTTCTGTATCTAGGTGTCGGACGTAGAAGGCCAGGGTGTCCAGGCATTACGCTCCGTAGTTTCCTGTGTCCAGGTGTCGGGTGTGGAAGTCTAGGGTTTCCAGGTATTCCGCTTCGTAGTTTTCTGTATCTAGGTGTCGGATGTGGAAGTTCAGGGTGTCCAGGTGTTCCGCTTCGTAGTTTTCTGTATCTAGGTGTCGGACGTAGAAGGCCAGGGTGTCCAGACATTCCGCTCCGTAGTTTCCTGTGTCCAGGTGTCGGATGTGGAAGTTCAGGGTATCCAGGTATTGCGCTTCGTAGTTTTCTGTATCTAGGTGTCGAATGTGGAAGTCCAGGGTGTCCAGGTATTCCGCTTCGTAGTTTTCTGTATCTAGATGGCGGACGTGGAAGTCCAGGGTGTCCAGGTATTCCGCTTCGTAGTTTTCTGTATCTAGGTGTCGGACGTAGAAGGCCAGGGTGTCCAGGTATTCCGCTTCGTAGTTTTCTGTATCTAGGTGTCGGACGTAGAAGGCCAGGGTGTCAAGGCATTCCGCACCGTAGTTTTCTGTATCTAGATGGCGGACGTGGAAGTCCAGGGTGTCCAGGTATTCCGCTTCGTAGTTTTCTGTATCTAGGTGTCGGACGTAGAAGGCCAGGGTGTCCAGGCATTACGCTCCGTAGTTTCCTGTGTCCAGGTGTCGGATGTGGAAGTCTAGGGTTTCCAGGTGTTCCGCTTCGTAGTTTTCTGTATCTAGGTGTCGGACGTAGAAGGCCAGGGTGTCCAGACATTCCGCTCCGTAGTTTCCTGTGTCCAGGTGTCGGATGTGGAAGTTCAGGGTATCCAGGTATTCCGCTTCGTAGTTTTCTGTATCTAGGTGTCGGATTTGGAAGTCCAGGGTTTCCAGGTATTCCGCTTCGTAGTTTTCTGTATCTAGGTGTCGGATGTGAAAGTTCAATGTGTCCAGGTATTCCGCTTCGTAGTTTTCTGTATCTAGGTGTCGGACGTAGAAGGCCAGGGTGTCCAGGCATTACGCTCCGTAGTTTCCTGTGTCCAGGTGTCGGATGTGGAAGTCTAGGGTTTCCAGGTATTCCGCTTCGTAGTTTTCTTTATCTAGGTGTCGGATGTGGAAGTTCAGGGTGTCCAGGTGTTCCGCTTCGTAGTTTTCTGTATCTAGATGGCGGACGTGGAAGTCCAGGGTGTCCAGGTATTCCGCTTCGTAGTTTTCTGTATCTAGGTGTCGGACGTAGAAGGCCAGGTTGTCCAGGTATTCCGCTTCGTAGTTTTCTGTATCTAGGTGTCGGACGTAGAAGGCCAGGGTGTCCAGGCATTCCGCACCGTAGTTTTCTGTATCTAGATGGCGGACGTGGAAGTCCAGGGTGTCCAGGTATTCCGCTTCGTAGTTTTCTGTATCTAGGTGTCGGACGTAGAAGGCCAGGGTGTCCAGGCATTACGCTCCGTAGTTTCCTGTGTCCAGGTGTCGGATGTGGAAGTCTAGGGTTTCCAGGTATTCCGCTTCGTAGTTTTCTTTATCTGGGTGTCGGATGTGGAAGTTCAAGGTGTCCAGGTGTTCCGCTTCGTAGTTTTCTGTATCTAGGTGTCGGACGTAGAAGGCCAGGGTGTCCAGACATTCCGCTTCGTAGTTTTCTGTATCTAGATGGCGGACGTGGAAGTCCAGGGTGTCCAGGTATTCCGCTTCGTAGTTTTCTGTATCTAGGTGTCGGACGTAGAAGGCCAGGGTGTCCAGGTATTCCGCTTCGTAGTTTTCTGTATCTAGGTGTCGGACGTAGAAGGCCAGGGTGTCAAGGCATTCCGCACCGTAGTTTTCTGTATCTAGGTGTCGGACGTAGAAGGCCAGGGTGTCCAGGCATTACGCTCCGCAGTTTCCTGTGTCCAGGTGTCGGATGTGGAAGTCTAGGGTTTCCAGGTATTCCGCTTCGTAGTTTTCTTTATCTAGGTGTCGGATGTGGAAGTTCAGGGTGTCCAGGTGTTCCGCTTCGTAGTTTTCTGTATCTAGATGGCGGACTTGGAAGTCCAGGGTGTCCAGGTATTCCGCTTCGTAGTTTTCTGTATCTAGGTGTCGGACGTAGAAGGCCAGGTTGTCCAGGTATTCCGCTTCGTAGTTTTCTGTATCTAGGTGTCGGACGTAGAAGGCCAGGGTGTCCAGGCATTCCGCACCGTAGTTTTCTGTATCTAGATGGCGGACGTGGAAGTCCAGGGTGTCCAGGTATTCCGCTTCGTAGTTTTCTGTATCTAGGTGTCGGACGTAGAAGGCCAGGGTGTCCAGGCATTACGCTCCGTAGTTTCCTGTGTCCAGGTGTCGGATGTGGAAGTCTAGGGTTTCCAGGTATTCCGCTTCGTAGTTTTCTTTATCTGGGTGTCGGATGTGGAAGTTCAAGGTGTCCAGGTGTTCCGCTTCGTAGTTTTCTGTATCTAGGTGTCGGACGTAGAAGGCCAGGGTGTCCAGACATTCCGCTCCGTAGTTTCCTGTGTCCAGGTGTCGGATGTGGAAGTTCAGGGTATCCAGGTATTCCGCTTCGTAGTTTTCTGTATCTAGATGGCGGACGTGGAAGTCCAGGGTGTCCAGGTATTCCGCTTCGTAGTTTTCTGTATCTAGGTGTCGGACGTAGAAGGCCAGGGTGTCCAGACATTCCGCTCCGTAGTTTCCTGTGTCCAGGTGTCGGATGTGGAAGTTCAGGGTATCCAGGTATTTCGCTTCGTAGTTTTCTGTATCTAGGTGTCGAATGTGGAAGTCCAGGGTGTTCAGGTATTCCGCTTCGTAGTTTTCTGTATCTAGATGGCGGACGTGGAAGTCCAGGGTGTCCAGGTATTCCGCTTCGTAGTTTTCTGTATCTAGATGGCGGACGTGGAAGTCCAGGGTGTCCAGGTATTCCGCTTCGTAGTATTCTGTATCTAGGTGTCGGACGTAGAAGGCCAGGGTGTCCAGGTATTCCGCTTCGTAGTTTTCTGTATCTAGGTGTCGGACGTAGAAGGCCAGGGTGTCCAGGCATTCCGCACCGTAGTTTTCTGTATCTAGATGGCGGACGTGGAAGTCCAGGGTGTCCAGGTATTCCGCTTCGTAGTATTCTGTATCTAGGTGTCGGACGTAGAAGGCCAGGGTGTCCAGGTATTCCGCTTCGTAGTTTTCTGTATCTAGGTGTCGGACGTAGAAGGCCAGGGTGTCCAGGCATTACGCTCCGTAGTTTCCTGTGTCCAGGTGTCGGATGTGGAAGTCTAGGGTTTCCAGGTATTCCGCTTCGTAGTTTTCTTTATCTGGGTGTCGGATGTGGAAGTTCAGGGTGTCCAGGTGTTCCGCTTCGTAGTTTTCTGTATCTAGGTGTCGGACGTAGAAGGCCAGGGTGTCCAGACATTCCGCTCCGTAGTTTCCTGTGTCCAGGTGTCGGATGTGGAAGTTCAGGGTATCCAGGTATTCCGCTTCGTAGTTTTCTGTATCTAGGTGTCGGATTTGGAAGTCCAGGGTTTCCAGGTATTCCGCTTCGTAGTTTTCTGTATCTAGGTGTCGGATGTGGAAGTTCAATGTGTCCAGGTATTCCGCTTCGTAGTTTTCTGTATCTAGGTGTCGGACGTAGAAGGCCAGGGTGTCCAGGCATTACGCTCCGTAGTTTCCTGTGTCCAGGTGTCGGATGTGGAAGTCTAGGGTTTCCAGGTATTCCGCTTCGTAGTTTTCTTTATCTAGGTGTCGGATGTGGAAGTTCAGGGTGTCCAGGTGTTCCGCTTCGTAGTTTTCTGTATCTAGGTGTCGAATGTGGAAGTCCAGGGTGTCCAGGTATTCCGCTTCGTAGTTTTCTGTATCTAGGTGTCGGACGTAGAAGGCCAGGGTGTCCAGGCATTACGCTCCGTAGTTTCCTGTGTCCAGGTGTCGGATGTGGAAGTCTAGGGTTTCCAGGTGTTCCGCTTCGTAGTTTTCTGTATCTAGGTGTCGGACGTAGAATGCCAGGGTGTCCAGACATTCCGCTCCGTAGTTTCCTGTGTCCAGGTGTCGGATGTGGAAGTTCAGGGTATCCAGGTATTCCGCTTCGTAGTTTTCTGTATCTAGGTGTCGGATTTGGAAGTCCAGGGTTTCCAGGTATTCCGCTTCGTAGTTTTCTGTATCTAGGTGTCGGATGTGAAAGTTCAATGTGTCCAGGTATTCCGCTTCGTAGTTTTCTGTATCTAGGTGTCGGACGTAGAAGGCCAGGGTGTCCAGGCATTACGCTCCGTAGTTTCCTGTGTCCAGGTGTCGGATGTGGAAGTCTAGGGTTTCCAGGTATTCCGCTTCGTAGTTTTCTTTATCTAGGTGTCGGATGTGGAAGTTCAGGGTGTCCAGGTGTTCCGCTTCGTAGTTTTCTGTATCTAGATGGCGGACGTGGAAGTCCAGGGTGTCCAGGTATTCCGCTTCGTAGTTTTCTGTATCTAGGTGTCGGACGTAGAAGGCCAGGGTGTCCAGGCATTCCGCACCGTAGTTTTCTGTATCTAGATGGCGGACGTGGAAGTCCAGGGTGTCCAGGTATTCCGCTTCGTAGTTTTCTGTATCTAGGTGTCGGACGTAGAAGGCCAGGGTGTCCAGGCATTACGCTCCGTAGTTTCCTGTGTCCAGGTGTCGGATGTGGAAGTCTAGGGTTTCCAGGTATTCCGCTTCGTAGTTTTCTTTATCTGGGTGTCGGATGTGGAAGTTCAAGGTGTCCAGGTGTTCCGCTTCGTAGTTTTCTGTATCTAGGTGTCGGACGTAGAAGGCCAGGGTGTCCAGACATTCCGCTTCGTAGTTTTCTGTATCTAGATGGCGGACGTGGAAGTCCAGGGTGTCCAGGTATTCCGCTTCGTAGTTTTCTGTATCTAGGTGTCGGACGTAGAAGGCCAGGGTGTCCAGGTATTCCGCTTCGTAGTTTTCTGTATCTAGGTGTCGGACGTAGAAGGCCAGGGTGTCAAGGCATTCCGCACCGTAGTTTTCTGTATCTAGGTGTCGGACGTAGAAGGCCAGGGTGTCCAGGCATTACGCTCCGCAGTTTCCTGTGTCCAGGTGTCGGATGTGGAAGTCTAGGGTTTCCAGGTATTCCGCTTCGTAGTTTTCTTTATCTAGGTGTCGGATGTGGAAGTTCAGGGTGTCCAGGTGTTCCGCTTCGTAGTTTTCTGTATCTAGATGGCGGACTTGGAAGTCCAGGGTGTCCAGGTATTCCGCTTCGTAGTTTTCTGTATCTAGGTGTCGGACGTAGAAGGCCAGGTTGTCCAGGTATTCCGCTTCGTAGTTTTCTGTATCTAGGTGTCGGACGTAGAAGGCCAGGGTGTCCAGGCATTCCGCACCGTAGTTTTTTGTATCTAGATGGCGGACGTGGAAGTCCAGGGTGTCCAGGTATTCCGCTTCGTAGTTTTCTGTATCTAGGTGTCGGACGTAGAAGGCCAGGGTGTCCAGGCATTACGCTCCGTAGTTTCCTGTGTCCAGGTGTCGGATGTGGAAGTCTAGGGTTTCCAGGTATTCCGCTTCGTAGTTTTCTTTATCTGGGTGTCGGATGTGGAAGTTCAAGGTGTCCAGGTGTTCCGCTTCGTAGTTTTCTGTATCTAGGTGTCGGACGTAGAAGGCCAGGGTGTCCAGACATTCCGCTCCGTAGTTTCCTGTGTCCAGGTGTCGGATGTGGAAGTTCAGGGTATCCAGGTATTCCGCTTCGTAGTTTTCTGTATCTAGATGGCGGACGTGGAAGTCCAGGGTGTCCAGGTATTCCGCTTCGTAGTTTTCTGTATCTAGGTGTCGGACGTAGAAGGCCAGGGTGTCCAGACATTCCGCTCCGTAGTTTCCTGTGTCCAGGTGTCGGATGTGGAAGTTCAGGGTATCCAGGTATTTCGCTTCGTAGTTTTCTGTATCTAGGTGTCGAATGTGGAAGTCCAGGGTGTCCAGGTATTCCGCTTCGTAGTTTTCTGTATCTAGATGGCGGACGTGGAAGTCCAGGGTGTCCAGGTATTCCGCTTCGTAGTTTTCTGTATCTAGATGGCGGACGTGGAAGTCCAGGGTGTCCAGGTATTCCGCTTCGTAGTATTCTGTATCTAGGTGTCGGACGTAGAAGGCCAGGGTGTCCAGGTATTCCGCTTCGTAGTTTTCTGTATCTAGGTGTCGGACGTAGAAGGCCAGGGTGTCCAGGCATTCCGCACCGTAGTTTTCTGTATCTAGATGGCGGACGTGGAAGTCCAGGGTGTCCAGGTATTCCGCTTCGTAGTTTTCTTTATCTGGGTGTCGGATGTGGAAGTTCAAGGTGTCCAGGTGTTCCGCTTCGTAGTTTTCTGTATCTAGGTGTCGGACGTAGAAGGCCAGGGTGTCCAGACATTCCGCTTCGTAGTTTTCTGTATCTAGATGGCGGACGTGGAAGTCCAGGGTGTCCAGGTATTCCGCTTCGTAGTTTTCTGTATCTAGGTGTCGGACGTAGAAGGCCAGGGTGTCCAGGTATTCCGCTTCGTAGTTTTCTGTATCTAGGTGTCGGACGTAGAAGGCCAGGGTGTCAAGGCATTCCGCTCCGTAGTTTCCTGTGTCCAGGTGTCGGATGTGGAAGTTCAGGGTATCCAGGTATTCCGCTTCGTAGTTTTCTGTATCTAGGTGTCGGATTTGGAAGTCCAGGGTTTCCAGGTATTCCGCTTCGTAGTTTTCTGTATCTAGGTGTCGGATGTGGAAGTTCAATGTGTCCAGGTATTCCGCTTCGTAGTTTTCTGTATCTAGGTGTCGGACGTAGAAGGCCAGGGTGTCCAGGCATTACGCTCCGTAGTTTCCTGTGTCCAGGTGTCGGATGTGGAAGTCTAGGGTTTCCAGGTATTCCGCTTCGTAGTTTTCTTTATCTAGGTGTCGGATGTGGAAGTTCAGGGTGTCCAGGTGTTCCGCTTCGTAGTTTTCTGTATCTAGGTGTCGAATGTGGAAGTCCAGGGTGTCCAGGTATTCCGATTCGTAGTTTTCTGTATCTAGATGGCGGACGTGGAAGTCCAGGGTGTCCAGGTATTCCGCTTCGTAGTTTTCTGTATCTAGGTGTCGGACGTAGAAGGCCAGGGTGTCCAGGTATTCCGCTTCGTAGTTTTCTGTATCTAGGTGTCGGACGTAGAAGGCCAGGGTGTCCAGGCATTCCGCACCGTAGTTTTCTGTATCTAGATGGCGGACGTGGAAGTCCAGGGTGTCCAGGTATTCCGCTTCGTAGTTTTCTGTATCTAGGTGTCGGACGTAGAAGGCCAGGGTGTCCAGGCATTACGCTCCGTAGTTTCCTGTGTCCAGGTGTCGGATGTGGAAGTCTAGGGTTTCCAGGTATTCCGCTTCGTAGTTTTCTTTATCTGGGTGTCGGATGTGGAAGTTCAGGGTGTCCAGGTGTTCCGCTTCGTAGTTTTCTGTATCTAGGTGTCGGACGTAGAAGGCCAGGGTGTCCAGACATTCCGCTCCGTAGTTTCCTGTGTCCAGGTGTCGGATGTGGAAGTTCAGGGTATCCAGGTATTCCGCTTCGTAGTTTTCTGTATCTAGGTGTCGGATTTGGAAGTCCAGGGTTTCCAGGTATTCCGCTTCGTAGTTTTCTGTATCTAGGTGTCGGATGTGGAAGTTCAATGTGTCCAGGTATTCCGCTTCGTAGTTTTCTGTATCTAGGTGTCGGACGTAGAAGGCCAGGGTGTCCAGGCATTACGCTCCGTAGTTTCCTGTGTCCAGGTGTCGGATGTGGAAGTCTAGGGTTTCCAGGTATTCCGCTTCGTAGTTTTCTTTATCTAGGTGTCGGATGTGGAAGTTCAGGGTGTCCAGGTGTTCCGCTTCGTAGTTTTCTGTATCTAGGTGCCGGATGTGGAAGTCCAGGGTGTCCAGGTATTCCGCTTCGTAGTTTTCTGTATCTAGATGGCGGACGTGGAAGTCCAGGGTGTCCAGGTATTCCGCTTCGTAGTTTTCTGTATCTAGGTGTCGGACGTAGAAGGCCAGGGTGTCCAGGTATTCCGCTTCGTAGTTTTCTGTATCTAGGTGTCGGACGTAGAAGGCCAGGGTGTCCAGGCATTCCGCACCGTAGTTTTCTGTATCTAGATGGCGGACGTGGAAGTCCAGGGTGTCCAGGTATTCCGCTTCGTAGTTTTCTGTATCTAGGTGTCGGACGTAGAAGGCCAGGGTGTCCAGGCATTCCGCACCGTAGTTTTCTGTATCTAGATGGCGGACGTGGAAGTCCAGGGTGTCCAGGTATTCCGCTTCGTAGTTTTCTGTATCTAGGTGTCGGACGTAGAAGGCCAGGGTGTCCAGGCATTACGCTCCGTAGTTTCCTGTGTCCAGGTGTCGGATGTGGAAGTTCAGGGTATCCAGGTATTCCGCTTCGTAGTTTTCTGTATCTAAATGGCGGACGTGGAAGTCCAGGGTGTCCAGGTATTCCGCTTCGTAGTTTTCTGTATCTAGGTGTCGGACGTAGAAGGCCAGGGTGTCCAGGCATTCCGCTCCGTAGTTTCCTGTGTCCAGGTGTCGGATGTGGAAGTTCAGGGTTTCCAGGTATTCCGCTTCGTAGTTTTCTGTATCTAGATGGCGGACGTGGAAGTCCAGGGTGTCCAGGTATTCCGCTTCGTAGTTTTCTGTATCTAGGTGTCGGACGTAGAAGGCCAGGGTGTCCAGGTATTCCGCTTCGTAGTTTTCTGTATCTAGGTGTCGGACGTAGAAGGCCAGGGTGTCCAGGCATTCCGCTCCGTAGTTTCCTGTGTCCAGGTGTCGGATGTGGAAGTTCAGGGTTTCCAGGTATTTCGCTTCGTAGTTTTCTGTATCTAGGTGCCGGATGTGGAATTTCAGGGTTTCCAGGTATACCGCTTCGTAGTTTTCTGTATCTAGATGGCGGACGTGGATGTCCAGGGTGTCCAGGTATTCCGCTTCGTAGTTTTCTGTATCTAGGTGTCGGACGTAGAAGGCCAGGGTGTCCAGGCATTACGCTCCGTAGTTTCCTGTGTCCAGGTGTCGGATGTGGAAGTCTAGGTTTTCCAGGTATTCCGCTTCGTAGTTTTCTTTATCTAGGTGTCCGATGTGGAAGTTCAGGGTGTCCAGGTGTTCCGCTTCGTAGTTTTCTGTATCTAGGTGGCGGATGTGGAAGGCCAGGGTGTCCAGGCATTCCTCTCCGTAGTTTCCTGTGTCCAGGTGTCGGATGTGGAAGTTCAGGGTTTCCAGGTATTCCGCTTCGTAGTTTTCTGTATCTAGGTGTCGGACGTGGAGTCCAGGGTGTCCAGGTATTCCGCTTCGTAGTTTTCTGTATCTAGGTGTCGGACGTAGAAGGCCAGGGTGTCCAGGCATTACGCTCCGTAGTTTCCTGTGTCCAGGTGTCGGATGTGGAAGTCTAGGGTTTCCAGGTATTCCGCTTCGTAGTTTTCTGTATCTAGGTGTCGGATGTGGAAGTTCAGGGTGTCCAGGTGTTCCGCTTCGTAGTTTTCTGTATCTAGGTGCCGGATGTGGAAGGCCAGGGTGTCCAGGCATTCCTCTCCGTAGTTTCCTGTGTCCAGGTGTCGGATGTGGAAGTTCAGGGTTTCCAGGTATTCCGCTTCGTAGTTTTCTGTATCTAGGTGTCGGATGTGGAAGTTCAATGTGTCCAGGTATTCCGCTTCGTAGTTTTCTGTATCTAGGTGCCGGATGTGGAAGTCCAGGGTGTCCAGGTATTCCGCTTCGTAGTTTTCTGTATCTAGGTGTCGGACGTAGAAGGCCAGGGTGTCCAGGCATTCCGCTCCGTAGTTTCCTGTGTCCAGGTGTCGGATGTGGAAGTTCAGGGTATCCAGGTATTCCGCTTCGTAGTTTTCTGTATCTAGGTGTCGAATGTGGAAGTCCAGGGTGTCCAGGTATTCCGCTTCGTAGTTTTCTGTATCTAGATGGCGGACGTGGAAGTCCAGGGTGTCCAGGTATTCCGCTTCGTAGTTTTCTGTATCTAGGTGTCGGACGTAGAAGGCCAGGGTGTCCAGGCATTACGCTCCGTAGTTTCCTGTGTCCAGGTGTCGGATGTGGAAGTCTAGGTTTTCCAGGTATTCCGCTTCGTAGTTTTCTTTATCTAGGTGTCGGATGTGGAAGTTCAGGGTGTCCAGGTGTTCCGCTTCGTAGTTTTCTGTATCTAGGTGCCGAATGTGGAAGGCCAGGGTGTCCAGGCATTCCTCTCCGTAGTTTCCTGTGTCCAGGTGTCGGATGTGGAAGTTCAGGGTTTCCAGGTATTCCGCTTCGTAGTTTTCTGTATCTAGGTGTCGGACGTGGAGTCCAGGGTGTCCAGGTATTCCGCTTCGTAGTTTTCTGTATCTAGGTGTCGGACGTAGAAGGCCAGGGTGTCCAGGCATTCCGCACCGTAGTTTTCTGTATCTAGATGGCGGACGTGGAAGTCCAGGGTGTCCAGGTATTCCGCTTCGTAGTTTTCTGTATCTAGGTGTCGGACGTAGAAGGCCAGGGTGTCCAGGCATTACGCTCCGTAGTTTCCTGTGTCCAGGTGTCGGATGTGGAAGTCTAGGGTTTCCAGGTATTCCGCTTCGTAGTTTTCTTTATCTGGGTGTCGGATGTGGAAGTTCAAGGTGTCCAGGTGTTCCGCTTCGTAGTTTTCTGTATCTAGGTGTCGGACGTAGAAGGCCAGGGTGTCCAGACATTCCGCTCCGTAGTTTCCTGTGTCCAGGTGTCGGATGTGGAAGTTCAGGGTATCCAGGTATTCCGCTTCGTAGTTTTCTGTATCTAGATGGCGGACGTGGAAGTCCAGGGTGTCCAGGTATTCCGCTTCGTAGTTTTCTGTATCTAGATGGCGGACGTGGAAGTCCAGGGTGTCCAGGTATTCCGCTTCGTAGTTTTCTGTATCTAGGTGTCGGACGTAGAAGGCCAGGGTGTCCAGGTATTCCGCTTCGTAGTTTTCTGTATCTAGGTGTCGGACGTAGAAGGCCAGGGTGTCCAGGCATTCCGCTCCGTAGTTTCCTGTGTCCAGGTGTCGGATGTGGAAGTTCAGGGTTTCCAGGTATTCCGCTTCGTAGTTTTCTGTATCTAGGTGCCGGATGTGGAATTTCAGGGTTTCCAGGTATACCGCTTCGTAGTTTTCTGTATCTAGATGGCGGACGTGGATGTCCAGGGTGTCCAGGTATTCCGCTTCGTAGTTTTCTGTATCTAGGTGTCGGACGTAGAAGGCCAGGGTGTCCAGGCATTACGCTCCGTAGTTTCCTGTGTCCAGGTGTCGGATGTGGAAGTCTAGGTTTTCCAGGTATTCCGCTTCGTAGTTTTCTTTATCTAGGTGTCGGATGTGGAAGTTCAGGGTGTCCAGGTGTTCCGCTTCGTAGTTTTCTGTATCTAGGTGCCGGATGTGGAAGGCCAGGGTGTCCAGGCATTCCTCTCCGTAGTTTCCTGTGTCCAGGTGTCGGATGTGGAAGTTCAGGGTTTCCAGGTATTCCGCTTCGTAGTTTTCTGTATCTAGGTGTCGGACGTGGAGTCCAGGGTGTCCAGGTATTCCGCTTCGTAGTTTTCTGTATCTAGGTGTCGGACGTAGAAGGCCAGGGTGTCCAGGCATTACGCTCCGTAGTTTCCTGTGTCCAGGTGTCGGATGTGGAAGTCTAGGGTTTCCAGGTATTCCGCTTCGTAGTTTTCTGTATCTAGGTGTCGGATGTGGAAGTTCAGGGTGTCCAGGTGTTCCGCTTCGTAGTTTTCTGTATCTAGGTGCCGGATGTGGAAGGCCAGGGTGTCCAGGCATTCCTCTCCGTAGTTTCCTGTGTCCAGGTGTCGGATGTGGAAGTTCAGGGTTTCCAGGTATTCCGCTTCGTAGTTTTCTGTATCTAGGTGTCGGATGTGGAAGTTCAATGTGTCCAGGTATTCCGCTTCGTAGTTTTCTGTATCTAGGTGCCGGATGTGGAAGTCCAGGGTGTCCAGGTATTCCGCTTCGTAGTTTTCTGTATCTAGGTGTCGGACGTAGAAGGCCAGGGTGTCCAGGTATTCCGCTTCGTAGTTTTCTGTATCTAGGTGTCGGACGTAGAAGGCCAGGGTGTCCAGGCATTACGCTCCGTAGTTTCCTGTGTCCAGGTGTCGGATGTGGAAGTCTAGGGTTTCCAGGTATTCCGCTTCGTAGTTTTCTGTATCTAGGTGTCGGATGTGGAAGTTCAGGGTGTCCAGGTGTTCCGCTTCGTAGTTTTCTGTATCTAGGTGCCGGATGTGGAAGGCCAGGGTGTCCAGGCATTCCTCTCCGTAGTTTCCTGTGTCCAGGTGTCGGATGTGGAAGTTCAGGGTTTCCAGGTATTCCGCTTCGTAGTTTTCTGTATCTAGGTGTCGGATGTGGAAGTTCAATGTGTCCAGGTATTCCGCTTCGTAGTTTTCTGTATCTAGGTGCCGGATGTGGAAGTCCAGGGTGTCCAGGTATTCCGCTTCGTAGTTTTCTGTATCTAGGTGTCGGACGTAGAAGGCCAGGGTGTCCAGGCATTCCGCTCCGTAGTTTCCTGTGTCCAGGTGTCGGATGTGGAAGTTCAGGGTATCCAGGTATTCCGCTTCGTAGTTTACTGTATCTAGGTGTCGAATGTGGAAGTCCAGGGTGTCCAGGTATTCCGCTTCGTAGTTTTCTGTATCTAGATGGCGGACGTGGAAGTCCAGGGTGTCCTGGTATTCCGCTTCGTAGTTTTCTGTATCTAGGTGTCGGACGTAGAAGGCCAGGGTGTCCAGGCATTACGCTCCGTAGTTTCCTGTGTCCAGGTGTCGGATGTGGAAGTCTAGGTTTTCCAGGTATTCCGCTTCGTAGTTTTCTTTATCTAGGTGTCGGATGTGGAAGTTCAGGGTGTCCAGGTGTTCCGCTTCGTAGTTTTCTGTATCTAGGTGCCGAATGTGGAAGGCCAGGGTGTCCAGGCATTCCTCTCCGTAGTTTCCTGTGTCCAGGTGTCGGATGTGGAAGTTCAGGGTTTCCAGGTATTCCGCTTCGTAGTTTTCTGTATCTAGGTGTCGGACGTGGAGTCCAGGGTGTCCAGGTATTCCGCTTCGTAGTTTTCTGTATCTAGGTGTCGGACGTAGAAGGCCAGGGTGTCCAGGCATTCCGCACCGTAGTTTTCTGTATCTAGATGGCGGACGTGGAAGTCCAGGGTGTCCAGGTATTCCGCTTCGTAGTTTTCTGTATCTAGGTGTCGGACGTAGAAGGCCAGGGTGTCCAGGCATTACGCTCCGTAGTTTCCTGTGTCCAGGTGTCGGATGTGGAAGTCTAGGGTTTCCAGGTATTCCGCTTCGTAGTTTTCTTTATCTGGGTGTCGGATGTGGAAGTTCAAGGTGTCCAGGTGTTCCGCTTCGTAGTTTTCTGTATCTAGGTGTCGGACGTAGAAGGCCAGGGTGTCCAGACATTCCGCTCCGTAGTTTCCTGTGTCCAGGTGTCGGATGTGGAAGTTCAGGGTATCCAGGTATTCCGCTTCGTAGTTTTCTGTATCTAGATGGCGGACGTGGAAGTCCAGGGTGTCCAGGTATTCCGCTTCGTAGTTTTCTGTATCTAGATGGCGGACGTGGAAGTCCAGGGTGTCCAGGTATTCCGCTTCGTAGTTTTCTGTATCTAGGTGTCGGACGTAGAAGGCCAGGGTGTCCAGGTATTCCGCTTCGTAGTTTTCTGTATCTAGGTGTCGGACGTAGAAGGCCAGGGTGTCCAGGCATTCCGCTCCGTAGTTTCCTGTGTCCAGGTGTCGGATGTGGAAGTTCAGGGTTTCCAGGTATTCCGCTTCGTAGTTTTCTGTATCTAGGTGCCGGATGTGGAATTTCAGGGTTTCCAGGTATACCGCTTCGTAGTTTTCTGTATCTAGATGGCGGACGTGGATGTCCAGGGTGTCCAGGTATTCCGCTTCGTAGTTTTCTGTATCTAGGTGTCGGACGTAGAAGGCCAGGGTGTCCAGGCATTACGCTCCGTAGTTTCCTGTGTCCAGGTGTCGGATGTGGAAGTCTAGGTTTTCCAGGTATTCCGCTTCGTAGTTTTCTTTATCTAGGTGTCGGATGTGGAAGTTCAGGGTGTCCAGGTGTTCCGCTTCGTAGTTTTCTGTATCTAGGTGCCGGATGTGGAAGGCCAGGGTGTCCAGGCATTCCTCTCCGTAGTTTCCTGTGTCCAGGTGTCGGATGTGGAAGTTCAGGGTTTCCAGGTATTCCGCTTCGTAGTTTTCTGTATCTAGGTGTCGGACGTGGAGTCCAGGGTGTCCAGGTATTCCGCTTCGTAGTTTTCTGTATCTAGGTGTCGGACGTAGAAGGCCAGGGTGTCCAGGCATTACGCTCCGTAGTTTCCTGTGTCCAGGTGTCGGATGTGGAAGTCTAGGGTTTCCAGGTATTCCGCTTCGTAGTTTTCTGTATCTAGGTGTCGGATGTGGAAGTTCAGGGTGTCCAGGTGTTCCGCTTCGTAGTTTTCTGTATCTAGGTGCCGGATGTGGAAGGCCAGGGTGTCCAGGCATTCCTCTCCGTAGTTTCCTGTGTCCAGGTGTCGGATGTGGAAGTTCAGGGTTTCCAGGTATTCCGCTTCGTAGTTTTCTGTATCTAGGTGTCGGATGTGGAAGTTCAATGTGTCCAGGTATTCCGCTTCGTAGTTTTCTGTATCTAGGTGCCGGATGTGGAAGTCCAGGGTGTCCAGGTATTCCGCTTCGTAGTTTTCTGTATCTAGGTGTCGGACGTAGAAGGCCAGGGTGTCCAGGCATTCCGCTCCGTAGTTTTCTGTATCTAGATGGCGGACGTGGAAGTCCAGGGTGTCCAGGTATTCCGCTTCGTAGTTTTCTGTATCTAGGTGTCGGACGTAGAAGGCCAGGGTGTCCAGGCATTCCGCTCCGTAGTTTCCTGTAACCAGGTGTCGGATGTGGAAGTTCAGGGTATCCAGGTATTCCGCTTCGTAGTTTTCTGTATCTAGGTGTCGAATGTGGAAGTCCAGGGTGTCCAGGTATTCCGCTTCGTAGTTTTCTGTATCTAGATGGCGGACGTGGAAGTCCAGGGTGTCCAGGTATTCCGCTTCGTAGTTTTCTGTATCTAGGTGTCGGACGTAGAAGGCCAGGGTGTCCAGGCATTCCGCTCCGTAGTTTCCTGTGTCCAGGTGTCGGATGTGGAAGTTCAGGGTATCCAGGTATTCCGCTTCGTAGTTTTCTGTATCTAGGTGTCGAATGTGGAAGTCCAGGGTGTCCAGGTATTCCGCTTCGTAGTTTTCTGTATCTAGATGGCGGACGTGGAAGTCCAGGGTGTCCAGGTATTCCGCTTCGTAGTTTTCTGTATCTAGGTGTCGGACGTAGAAGGCCAGGGTGTCCAGGCATTACGCTCCGTAGTTTCCTGTGTCCAGGTGTCGGATGTGGAAGTCTAGGTTTTCCAGGTATTCCGCTTCGTAGTTTTCTTTATCTAGGTGTCGGATGTGGAAGTTCAGGGTGTCCAGGTGTTCCGCTTCGTAGTTTTCTGTATCTAGGTGCCGAATGTGGAAGGCCAGGGTGTCCAGGCATTCCTCTCCGTAGTTTCCTGTGTCCAGGTGTCGGATGTGGAAGTTCAGGGTTTCCAGGTATTCCGCTTCGTAGTTTTCTGTATCTAGGTGTCGGACGTGGAGTCCAGGGTGTCCAGGTATTCCGCTTCGTAGTTTTCTGTATCTAGGTGTCGGACGTAGAAGGCCAGGGTGTCCAGGCATTACGCTCCGTAGTTTCCTGTGTCCAGGTGTCGGATGTGGAAGTCTAGGGTTTCCAGGTATTCCGCTTCGTAGTTTTCTGTATCTAGGTGTCGGATGTGGAAGTTCAGGGTGTCCAGGTGTTCCGCTTCGTAGTTTTCTGTATCTAGGTGTCGGACGTAGAAGGCCAGGGTGTCCAGGCATTCCGCTCCGTAGTTTCCTGTGTCCAGGTGTCGGATGTGGAAGTTCAGGGTATCCAGGTATTCCGCTTCGTAGTTTTCTGTATCTAGGTGTCGAATGTGGAAGTCCAGGGTGTCCAGGTATTCCGCTTCGTAGTTTTCTGTATCTAGATGGCGGACGTGGAAGTCCAGGGTGTCCAGGTATTCCGCTTCGTAGTTTTCTGTATCTAGGTGTCGGACATAGAAGGCCAGGGTGTCCAGGCATTACGCTCCGTAGTTTCCTGTGTCCAGGTGTCGGGTGTGGAAGTCTAGGGTTTCCAGGTATTCCGCTTCGTAGTTTTCTGTATCTAGGTGTCGGATGTGGAAGTTCAGGGTGTCCAGGTGTTCCGCTTCGTAGTTTTCTGTATCTAGGTGTCGGACGTAGAAGGCCAGGGTGTCCAGACATTCCGCTCCGTAGTTTCCTGTGTCCAGGTGTCGGATGTGGAAGTTCAGGGTATCCAGGTATTCCGCTTCGTAGTTTTCTGTATCTAGGGGTCGAATGTGGAAGTCCAGGGTGTCCAGGTATTCCGCTTCGTAGTTTTCTGTATCTAGGTGTCGGACGTAGAAGGCCAGGGTGTCCAGGTATTCCGCTTCGTAGTTTTCTGTATCTAGGTGTCGGACGTAGAAGGCCAGGGTGTCCAGGCATTCCGCACCGTAGTTTTCTGTATCTAGATGGCGGACGTGGAAGTCCAGGGTGTCCAGGTATTCCGCTTCGTAGTTTTCTGTATCTAGGTGTCGGACGTAGAAGGCCAGGGTGTCCAGGCATTACGCTCCGTAGTTTCCTGTGTCCAGGTGTCGGATGTGGAAGTCTAGGGTTTCCAGGTATTCCGCTTCGTAGTTTTCTTTATCTGGGTGTCGGATGTGGAAGTTCAGGGTGTCCAGGTGTTCCGCTTCGTAGTTTTCTGTATCTAGGTGTCGGACGTAAAAGGCCAGGGTGTCCAGACATTCAGCTCCGTAGTTTCCTGTGTCCAGGTGTCGGATGTGGAAGTTCAGGGTATCCAGGTATTCCGCTTCGTAGTTTTCTGTATCTAGGTGTCCGATTTGGAAGTCCAGGGTTTCCAGGTATTCCGCTTCGTAGTTTTCTGTATCTAGGTGTCGGATGTGGAAGTTCAATGTGTCCAGGTATTCCGCTTCGTAGTTTTCTGTATCTAGGTGTCGGCCGTAGAAGGCCAGGCATTACGCTCCGTAGTTTCCTGTGTCCAGGTGTCGGATGTGGAAGTCTAGGGTTTCCAGGTATTCCGCTTCGTAGTTTTCTTTATCTAGGTGTCGGATGTGGAAGTTCAGGGTGTCCAGGTATTCCGCTTCGTAGTTTTCTGTATCTAGGTGTCGGACGTAGAAGGCCAGGGTGTCCAGGCATTACGCTCCGTAGTTTCCTGTGTCCAGGTGTCGGATGTGGAAGTCTAGGTTTTCCAGGTATTCCGCTTCGTAGTTTTCTTTATCTAGGTGTCGGATGTGGAAGTTCAGGGTGTCCAGGTGTTCCGCTTCGTAGTTTTCTGTATCTAGGTGCCGGATGTGGAAGGCCAGGGTGTCCAGGCATTCCTCTCCGTAGTTTCCTGTGTCCAGGTGTCGGATGTGGAAGTTCAGGGTTTCCAGGTATTCCGCTTCGTAGTTTTCTGTATCTAGGTGTCGGACGTGGAGTCCAGGGTGTCCAGGTATTCCGCTTCGTAGTTTTCTGTATCTAGGTGTCGGACGTAGAAGGCCAGGGTGTCCAGGCATTACGCTCCGTAGTTTCCTGTGTCCAGGTGTCGGATGTGGAAGTCTAGGGTTTCCAGGTATTCCGCTTCGTAGTTTTCTGTATCTAGGTGTCGGATGTGGAAGTTCAGGGTGTCCAGGTGTTCCGCTTCGTAGTTTTCTGTATCTAGGTGCCGGATGTGGAAGGCCAGGGTGTCCAGGCATTCCTCTCCGTAGTTTCCTGTGTCCAGGTGTCGGATGTGGAAGTTCAGGGTTTCCAGGTATTCCGCTTCGTAGTTTTCTGTATCTAGGTGTCGGATGTGGAAGTTCAATGTGTCCAGGTATTCCGCTTCGTAGTTTTCTGTATCTAGGTGCCGGATGTGGAAGTCCAGGGTGTCCAGGTATTCCGCTTCGTAGTTTTCTGTATCTAGGTGTCGGACGTAGAAGGCCAGGGTGTCCAGGCATTCCGCTCCGTAGTTTTCTGTATCTAGATGGCGGACGTGGAAGTCCAGGGTGTCCAGGTATTCCGCTTCGTAGTTTTCTGTATCTAGGTGTCGGACGTAGAAGGCCAGGGTGTCCAGGCATTCCGCTCCGTAGTTTCCTGTGTCCAGGTGTCGGATGTGGAAGTTCAGGGTATCCAGGTATTCCGCTTCGTAGTTTTCTGTATCTAGGTGTCGAATGTGGAAGTCCAGGGTGTCCAGGTATTCCGCTTCGTAGTTTTCTGTATCTAGATGGCGGACGTGGAAGTCCAGGGTGTCCAGGTATTCCGCTTCGTAGTTTTCTGTATCTAGGTGTCGGACGTAGAAGGCCAGGGTGTCCAGGCATTCCGCTCCGTAGTTTCCTGTGTCCAGGTGTCGGATGTGGAAGTTCAGGGTATCCAGGTATTCCGCTTCGTAGTTTTCTGTATCTAGGTGTCGAATGTGGAAGTCCAGGGTGTCCAGGTATTCCGCTTCGTAGTTTTCTGTATCTAGATGGCGGACGTGGAAGTCCAGGGTGTCCAGGTATTCCGCTTCGTAGTTTTCTGTATCTAGGTGTCGGACGTAGAAGGCCAGGGTGTCCAGGCATTACGCTCCGTAGTTTCCTGTGTCCAGGTGTCGGATGTGGAAGTTCAATGTGTCCAGGTATTCCGCTCCGTAGTTTCCTGTGTCCAGGTGTCGGATGTGGAAGTTCAGGGTATCCAGGTATTCCGCTTCGTAGTTTTCTGTATCTAGGTGTCGAATGTGGAAGTCCAGGGTGTCCAGGTATTCCGCTACGTAGTTTTCTGTATCTAGATGGCGGACGTGGAAGTCCAGGGTGTCCAGGTATTCCGCTTCGTAGTTTTCTGTATCTAGGTGTCGGACGTAGAAGGCCAGGGTGTCCAGGCATTACGCTCCGTAGTTTCCTGTGTCCAGGTGTCGGATGTGGAAGTCTAGGGTTTCCAGGTATTCCGCTTCGTAGTTTTCTTTATCTGGGTGTCGGATGTGGAAGTTCAGGGTGTCCAGGTGTTCCGCTTCGTAGTTTTCTGTATCTAGGTGTCGGACGTAGAAGGCCAGGGTGTCCAGACATTCCGCTCCGTAGTTTCCTGTGTCCAGGTGTCGGATGTGGAAGTTCAGGGTATCCAGGTATTCCGCTTCGTAGTTTTCTGTATCTAGGTGTCGAATGTGGAATTTCAGGGTTTCCAGGTATACCGCTTCGTAGTTTTCTGTATCTAGATGGCGGACGTGGATGTCCAGGGTGTCCAGGTATTCCGCTTCGTAGTTTTCTGTATCTAGGTGTCGGACGTAGAAGGCCAGGGTGTCCAGGCATTACGCTCCGTAGTTTCCTGTGTCCAGGTGTCGGATGTGGAAGTCTAGGTTTTCCAGGTATTCCGCTTCGTAGTTTTCTTTATCTAGGTGTCGGATGTGGACGTTCAGGGTGTCCAGGTGTTCCGCTTCGTAGTTTTCTGTATCTAGGTGCCGGATGTGGAAGGCCAGGGTGTCCAGGCATTCCTCTCCGTAGTTTCCTGTGTCCAGGTGTCGGATGTGGAAGTTCAGGGTTTCCAGGTATTCCGCTTCGTAGTTTTCTGTATCTAGGTGTCGGACGTAGAAGGCCAGGGTGTCCAGGCATTACGCTCCGTAGTTTCCTGTGTCCAGGTGTCGGATGTGGAAGTCTAGGGTTTCCAGGTATTCCGCTTCGTAGTTTTCTTTATCTGGGTGTCGGATGTGGAAGTTCAGGGTGTCCAGGTGTTCCGCTTCGTAGTTTTCTGTATCTAGGTGTCGGACGTAGAAGGCCAGGGTGTCCAGACATTCCGCTCCGTAGTTTCCTGTGTCCAGGTGTCGGATGTGGAAGTTCAGGGTATCCAGGTATTCCGCTTCGTAGTTTTCTGTATCTAGGTGTCGAATGTGGAATTTCAGGGTTTCCAGGTATACCGCTTCGTAGTTTTCTGTATCTAGATGGCGGACGTGGATGTCCAGGGTGTCCAGGTATTCCGCTTCGTAGTTTTCTGTATCTAGGTGTCGGACGTAGAAGGCCAGGGTGTCCAGGCATTACGCTCCGTAGTTTCCTGTGTCCAGGTGTCGGATGTGGAAGTCTAGGTTTTCCAGGTATTCCGCTTCGTAGTTTTCTTTATCTAGGTGTCGGATGTGGAAGTTCAGGGTGTCCAGGTGTTCCGCTTCGTAGTTTTCTGTATCTAGGTGCCGGATGTGGAAGGCCAGGGTGTCCAGGCATTCCTCTCCGTAGTTTTCTGTGTCCAGGTGTCGGATGTGGAAGTTCAGGGTTTCCAGGTATTCCGCTTCGTAGTTTTCTGTATCTAGGTGTCGGACGTGGAGTCCAGGGTGTCCAGGTATTCCGCTTCGTAGTTTTCTGTATCTAGGTGTCGGACGTAGAAGGCCAGGGTGTCCAGGCATTACGCTCCGTAGTTTCCTGTGTCCAGGTGTCGGATGTGGAAGTCTAGGGTTTCCAGGTATTCCGCTTCGTAGTTTTCTGTATCTAGGTGTCGGATGTGGAAGTTCAGGGTGTCCAGGTGTTCCGCTTCGTAGTTTTCTGTATCTAGGTGCCGGATGTGGAAGGCCAGGGTGTCCAGGCATTCCTCTCCGTAGTTTCCTGTGTCCAGGTGTCGGATGTGGAAGTTCAGGGTTTCCAGGTATTCCGCTTCGTAGTTTTCTGTATCTAGGTGCCGGATGTGGAAGGCCAGGGTGTCCAGGCATTCCTCTCCGTAGTTTCCTGTGTCCAGGTGTCGGATGTGGAAGTTCAGGGTTTCCAGGTATTCCGCTTCGTAGTTTTCTGTATCTAGGTGTCGGATGTGGAAGTTCAATGTGTCCAGGTATTCCGCTTCGTAGTTTTCTGTATCTAGGTGCCGGATGTGGAAGTCCAGGGTGTCCAGGTATTCCGCTTCGTAGTTTTCTGTATCTAGGTGTCGGACGTAGAAGGCCAGGGTGTCCAGGCATTCCGCTCCGTAGTTTTCTGTATCTAGATGGCGGACGTGGAAGTCCAGGGTGTCCAGGTATTCCGCTTCGTAGTTTTCTGTATCTAGGTGTCGGACGTAGAAGGCCAGGGTGTCCAGGCATTCCGCTCCGTAGTTTCCTGTGTCCAGGTGTCGGATGTGGAAGTTCAGGGTATCCAGGTATTCCGCTTCGTAGTTTTCTGTATCTAGGTGTCGAATGTGGAAGTCCAGGGTGTCCAGGTATTCCGCTTCGTAGTTTTCTGTATCTAGATGGCGGACGTGGAAGTCCAGGGTGTCCAGGTATTCCGCTTCGTAGTTTTCTGTATCTAGGTGTCGGACGTAGAAGGCCAGGGTGTCCAGGCATTCCGCTCCGTAGTTTCCTGTGTCCAGGTGTCGGATGTGGAAGTTCAGGGTATCCAGGTATTCCGCTTCGTAGTTTTCTGTATCTAGGTGTCGAATGTGGAAGTCCAGGGTGTCCAGGTATTCCGCTTCGTAGTTTTCTGTATCTAGATGGCGGACGTGGAAGTCCAGGGTGTCCAGGTATTCCGCTTCGTAGTTTTCTGTATCTAGGTGTCGGACGTAGAAGGCCAGGGTGTCCAGGCATTACGCTCCGTAGTTTTCTGTATCTAGGTGTCGGATGTGGAAGTTCAATGTGTCCAGGTATTCCGCTCCGTAGTTTCCTGTGTCCAGGTGTCGGATGTGGAAGTTCAGGGTATCCAGGTATTCCGCTTCGTAGTTTTCTGTATCTAGGTGTCGAATGTGGAAGTCCAGGGTGTCCAGGTATTCCGCTACGTAGTTTTCTGTATCTAGATGGCGGACGTGGAAGTCCAGGGTGTCCAGGTATTCCGCTTCGTAGTTTTCTGTATCTAGGTGTCGGACGTAGAAGGCCAGGGTGTCCAGGCATTACGCTCCGTAGTTTCCTGTGTCCAGGTGTCGGATGTGGAAGTCTAGGGTTTCCAGGTATTCCGCTTCGTAGTTTTCTTTATCTGGGTGTCGGATGTGGAAGTTCAGGGTGTCCAGGTGTTCCGCTTCGTAGTTTTCTGTATCTAGGTGTCGGACGTAGAAGGCCAGGGTGTCCAGACATTCCGCTCCGTAGTTTCCTGTGTCCAGGTGTCGGATGTGGAAGTTCAGGGTATCCAGGTATTCCGCTTCGTAGTTTTCTGTATCTAGGTGTCGAATGTGGAATTTCAGGGTTTCCAGGTATACCGCTTCGTAGTTTTCTGTATCTAGATGGCGGACGTGGATGTCCAGGGTGTCCAGGTATTCCGCTTCGTAGTTTTCTGTATCTAGGTGTCGGACGTAGAAGGCCAGGGTGTCCAGGCATTACGCTCCGTAGTTTCCTGTGTCCAGGTGTCGGATGTGGAAGTCTAGGTTTTCCAGGTATTCCGCTTCGTAGTTTTCTTTATCTAGGTGTCGGATGTGGAAGTTCAGGGTGTCCAGGTGTTCCGCTTCGTAGTTTTCTGTATCTAGGTGCCGGATGTGGAAGGCCAGGGTGTCCAGGCATTCCTCTCCGTAGTTTCCTGTGTCCAGGTGTCGGATGTGGAAGTTCAGGGTTTCCAGGTATTCCGCTTCGTAGTTTTCTGTATCTAGGTGTCGGACGTGGAGTCCAGGGTGTCCAGGTATTCCGCTTCGTAGTTTTCTGTATCTAGGTGTCGGACGTAGAAGGCCAGGGTGTCCAGGCATTACGCTCCGTAGTTTCCTGTGTCCAGGTGTCGGATGTGGAAGTCTAGGGTTTCCAGGTATTCCGCTTCGTAGTTTTCTGTATCTAGGTGTCGGATGTGGAAGTTCAGGGTGTCCAGGTGTTCCGCTTCGTAGTTTTCTGTATCTAGGTGCCGGATGTGGAAGGCCAGGGTGTCCAGGCATTCCTCTCCGTAGTTTCCTGTGTCCAGGTGTCGGATGTGGAAGTTCAGGGTTTCCAGGTATTCCGCTTCGTAGTTTTCTGTATCTAGGTGTCGGATGTGGAAGTTCAATGTGTCCAGGTATTCCGCTTCGTAGTTTTCTGTATCTAGGTGCCGGATGTGGAAGTCCAGGGTGTCCAGGTATTCCGCTTCGTAGTTTTCTGTATCTAGGTGTCGGACGTAGAAGGCCAGGGTGTCCAGGCATTCCGCTCCGTAGTTTTCTGTATCTAGATGGCGGACGTGGAAGTCCAGGGTGTCCAGGTATTCCGCTTCGTAGTTTTCTGTATCTAGGTGTCGGACGTAGAAGGCCAGGGTGTCCAGGCATTCCGCTCCGTAGTTTCCTGTGTCCAGGTGTCGGATGTGGAAGTTCAGGGTATCCAGGTATTCCGCTTCGTAGTTTTCTGTATCTAGGTGTCGAATGTGGAAGTCCAGGGTGTCCAGGTATTCCGCTTCGTAGTTTTCTGTATCTAGATGGCGGACGTGGAAGTCCAGGGTGTCCAGGTATTCCGCTTCGTAGTTTTCTGTATCTAGGTGTCGGACGTAGAAGGCCAGGGTGTCCAGGCATTCCGCTCCGTAGTTTCCTGTGTCCAGGTGTCGGATGTGGAAGTTCAGGGTATCCAGGTATTCCGCTTCGTAGTTTTCTGTATCTAGGTGTCGAATGTGGAAGTCCAGGGTGTCCAGGTATTCCGCTTCGTAGTTTTCTGTATCTAGATGGCGGACGTGGAAGTCCAGGGTGTCCAGGTATTCCGCTTCGTAGTTTTCTGTATCTAGGTGTCGGACGTAGAAGGCCAGGGTGTCCAGGCATTACGCTCCGTAGTTTCCTGTGTCCAGGTGTCGGATGTGGAAGTTCAATGTGTCCAGGTATTCCGCTCCGTAGTTTCCTGTGTCCAGGTGTCGGATGTGGAAGTTCAGGGTATCCAGGTATTCCGCTTCGTAGTTTTCTGTATCTAGGTGTCGAATGTGGAAGTCCAGGGTGTCCAGGTATTCCGCTACGTAGTTTTCTGTATCTAGATGGCGGACGTGGAAGTCCAGGGTGTCCAGGTATTCCGCTTCGTAGTTTTCTGTATCTAGGTGTCGGACGTAGAAGGCCAGGGTGTCCAGGCATTACGCTCCGTAGTTTCCTGTGTCCAGGTGTCGGATGTGGAAGTCTAGGGTTTCCAGGTATTCCGCTTCGTAGTTTTCTTTATCTGGGTGTCGGATGTGGAAGTTCAGGGTGTCCAGGTGTTCCGCTTCGTAGTTTTCTGTATCTAGGTGTCGGACGTAGAAGGCCAGGGTGTCCAGACATTCCGCTCCGTAGTTTCCTGTGTCCAGGTGTCGGATGTGGAAGTTCAGGGTATCCAGGTATTCCGCTTCGTAGTTTTCTGTATCTAGGTGTCGAATGTGGAATTTCAGGGTTTCCAGGTATACCGCTTCGTAGTTTTCTGTATCTAGATGGCGGACGTGGATGTCCAGGGTGTCCAGGTATTCCGCTTCGTAGTTTTCTGTATCTAGGTGTCGGACGTAGAAGGCCAGGGTGTCCAGGCATTACGCTCCGTAGTTTCCTGTGTCCAGGTGTCGGATGTGGAAGTCTAGGTTTTCCAGGTATTCCGCTTCGTAGTTTTCTTTATCTAGGTGTCGGATGTGGAAGTTCAGGGTGTCCAGGTGTTCCGCTTCGTAGTTTTCTGTATCTAGGTGCCGGATGTGGAAGGCCAGGGTGTCCAGGCATTCCTCTCCGTAGTTTCCTGTGTCCAGGTGTCGGATGTGGAAGTTCAGGGTTTCCAGGTATTCCGCTTCGTAGTTTTCTGTATCTAGGTGTCGGACGTGGAGTCCAGGGTGTCCAGGTATTCCGCTTCGTAGTTTTCTGTATCTAGGTGTCGGACGTAGAAGGCCAGGGTGTCCAGGCATTCCGCTCCGTAGTTTCCTGTGTCCAGGTGTCGGATGTGGAAGTTCAGGGTATCCAGGTATTCCGCTTCGTAGTTTTCTGTATCTAGGTGTCGAATGTGGAAGTCCAGGGTGTCCAGGTATTCCGCTTCGTAGTTTTCTGTATCTAGATGGCGGACGTGGAAGTCCAGGGTGTCCAGGTATTCCGCTTCGTAGTTTTCTGTATCTAGGTGTCGGACGTAGAAGGCCAGGGTGTCCAGGCATTCCGCTCCGTAGTTTCCTGTGTCCAGGTGTCGGATGTGGAAGTTCAGGGTATCCAGGTATTCCGCTTCGTAGTTTTCTGTATCTAGGTGTCGAATGTGGAAGTCCAGGGTGTCCAGGTATTCCGCTTCGTAGTTTTCTGTATCTAGATGGCGGACGTGGAAGTCCAGGGTGTCCAGGTATTCCGCTTCGTAGTTTTCTGTATCTAGGTGTCGGACGTAGAAGGCCAGGGTGTCCAGGCATTACGCTCCGTAGTTTCCTGTGTCCAGGTGTCGGATGTGGAAGTTCAATGTGTCCAGGTATTCCGCTCCGTAGTTTCCTGTGTCCAGGTGTCGGATGTGGAAGTTCAGGGTATCCAGGTATTCCGCTTCGTAGTTTTCTGTATCTAGGTGTCGAATGTGGAAGTCCAGGGTGTCCAGGTATTCCGCTACGTAGTTTTCTGTATCTAGATGGCGGACGTGGAAGTCCAGGGTGTCCAGGTATTCCGCTTCGTAGTTTTCTGTATCTAGGTGTCGGACGTAGAAGGCCAGGGTGTCCAGGCATTACGCTCCGTAGTTTCCTGTGTCCAGGTGTCGGATGTGGAAGTCTAGGGTTTCCAGGTATTCCGCTTCGTAGTTTTCTTTATCTGGGTGTCGGATGTGGAAGTTCAGGGTGTCCAGGTGTTCCGCTTCGTAGTTTTCTGTATCTAGGTGTCGGACGTAGAAGGCCAGGGTGTCCAGACATTCCGCTCCGTAGTTTCCTGTGTCCAGGTGTCGGATGTGGAAGTTCAGGGTATCCAGGTATTCCGCTTCGTAGTTTTCTGTATCTAGGTGTCGAATGTGGAATTTCAGGGTTTCCAGGTATACCGCTTCGTAGTTTTCTGTATCTAGATGGCGGACGTGGATGTCCAGGGTGTCCAGGTATTCCGCTTCGTAGTTTTCTGTATCTAGGTGTCGGACGTAGAAGGCCAGGGTGTCCAGGCATTACGCTCCGTAGTTTCCTGTGTCCAGGTGTCGGATGTGGAAGTCTAGGTTTTCCAGGTATTCCGCTTCGTAGTTTTCTTTATCTAGGTGTCGGATGTGGAAGTTCAGGGTGTCCAGGTGTTCCGCTTCGTAGTTTTCTGTATCTAGGTGCCGGATGTGGAAGGCCAGGGTGTCCAGGCATTCCTCTCCGTAGTTTCCTGTGTCCAGGTGTCGGATGTGGAAGTTCAGGGTTTCCAGGTATTCCGCTTCGTAGTTTTCTGTATCTAGGTGTCGGACGTGGAGTCCAGGGTGTCCAGGTATTCCGCTTCGTAGTTTTCTGTATCTAGGTGTCGGACGTAGAAGGCCAGGGTGTCCAGGCATTACGCTCCGTAGTTTCCTGTGTCCAGGTGTCGGATGTGGAAGTCTAGGGTTTCCAGGTATTCCGCTTCGTAGTTTTCTGTATCTAGGTGTCGGATGTGGAAGTTCAGGGTGTCCAGGTGTTCCGCTTCGTAGTTTTCTGTATCTAGGTGCCGGATGTGGAAGGCCAGGGTGTCCAGGCATTCCTCTCCGTAGTTTCCTGTGTCCAGGTGTCGGATGTGGAAGTTCAGGGTTTCCAGGTATTCCGCTTCGTAGTTTTCTGTATCCAGGTGTCGGATGTGGAAGTTCAATGTGTCCAGGTATTCCGCTCCGTAGTTTCCTGTGTCCAGGTGTCGGATGTGGAAGTTCAGGGTATCCAGGTATTCCGCTTCGTAGTTTTCTGTATCTAGGTGTCGAATGTGGAAGTCCAGGGTGTCCAGGTATTCCGCTACGTAGTTTTCTGTATCTAGATGGCGGACGTGGAAGTCCAGGGTGTCCAGGTATTCCGCTTCGTAGTTTTCTGTATCTAGGTGTCGGACGTAGAAGGCCAGGGTGTCCAGGCATTACGCTCCGTAGTTTCCTGTGTCCAGGTGTCGGATGTGGAAGTCTAGGGTTTCCAGGTATTCCGCTTCGTAGTTTTCTTTATCTGGGTGTCGGATGTGGAAGTTCAGGGTGTCCAGGTGTTCCGCTTCGTAGTTTTCTGTATCTAGGTGTCGGACGTAGAAGGCCAGGGTGTCCAGACATTCCGCTCCGTAGTTTCCTGTGTCCAGGTGTCGGATGTGGAAGTTCAGGGTATCCAGGTATTCCGCTTCGTAGTTTTCTGTATCTAGGTGTCGAATGTGGAATTTCAGGGTTTCCAGGTATACCGCTTCGTAGTTTTCTGTATCTAGATGGCGGACGTGGATGTCCAGGGTGTCCAGGTATTCCGCTTCGTAGTTTTCTGTATCTAGGTGTCGGACGTAGAAGGCCAGGGTGTCCAGGCATTACGCTCCGTAGTTTCCTGTGTCCAGGTGTCGGATGTGGAAGTCTAGGTTTTCCAGGTATTCCGCTTCGTAGTTTTCTTTATCTAGGTGTCGGATGTGGAAGTTCAGGGTGTCCAGGTGTTCCGCTTCGTAGTTTTCTGTATCTAGGTGCCGGATGTGGAAGGCCAGGGTGTCCAGGCATTCCTCTCCGTAGTTTCCTGTGTCCAGGTGTCGGATGTGGAAGTTCAGGGTTTCCAGGTATTCCGCTTCGTAGTTTTCTGTATCTAGGTGTCGGACGTGGAGTCCAGGGTGTCCAGGTATTCCGCTTCGTAGTTTTCTGTATCTAGGTGTCGGACGTAGAAGGCCAGGGTGTCCAGGCATTACGCTCCGTAGTTTCCTGTGTCCAGGTGTCGGATGTGGAAGTCTAGGGTTTCCAGGTATTCCGCTTCGTAGTTTTCTGTATCTAGGTGTCGGATGTGGAAGTTCAGGGTGTCCAGGTGTTCCGCTTCGTAGTTTTCTGTATCTAGGTGCCGGATGTGGAAGGCCAGGGTGTCCAGGCATTCCTCTCCGTAGTTTCCTGTGTCCAGGTGTCGGATGTGGAAGTTCAGGGTTTCCAGGTATTCCGCTTCGTAGTTTTCTGTATCTAGGTGTCGGATGTGGAAGTTCAATGTGTCCAGGTATTCCGCTTCGTAGTTTTCTGTATCTAGGTGCCGGATGTGGAAGTCCAGGGTGTCCAGGTATTCCGCTTCGTAGTTTTCTGTATCTAGGTGTCGGACGTAGAAGGCCAGGGTGTCCAGGCATTCCGCTCCGTAGTTTTCTGTATCTAGATGGCGGACGTGGAAGTCCAGGGTGTCCAGGTATTCCGCTTCGTAGTTTTCTGTATCTAGGTGTCGGACGTAGAAGGCCAGGGTGTCCAGGCATTCCGCTCCGTAGTTTCCTGTGTCCAGGTGTCGGATGTGGAAGTTCAGGGTATCCAGGTATTCCGCTTCGTAGTTTTCTGTATCTAGGTGTCGAATGTGGAAGTCCAGGGTGTCCAGGTATTCCGCTTCGTAGTTTTCTGTATCTAGATGGCGGACGTGGAAGTCCAGGGTGTCCAGGTATTCCGCTTCGTAGTTTTCTGTATCTAGGTGTCGGACGTAGAAGGCCAGGGTGTCCAGGCATTCCGCTCCGTAGTTTCCTGTGTCCAGGTGTCGGATGTGGAAGTTCAGGGTATCCAGGTATTCCGCTTCGTAGTTTTCTGTATCTAGGTGTCGAATGTGGAAGTCCAGGGTGTCCAGGTATTCCGCTTCGTAGTTTTCTGTATCTAGATGGCGGACGTGGAAGTCCAGGGTGTCCAGGTATTCCGCTTCGTAGTTTTCTGTATCTAGGTGTCGGACGTAGAAGGCCAGGGTGTCCAGGCATTACGCTCCGTAGTTTCCTGTGTCCAGGTGTCGGATGTGGAAGTTCAATGTGTCCAGGTATTCCGCTCCGTAGTTTCCTGTGTCCAGGTGTCGGATGTGGAAGTTCAGGGTATCCAGGTATTCCGCTTCGTAGTTTTCTGTATCTAGGTGTCGAATGTGGAAGTCCAGGGTGTCCAGGTATTCCGCTACGTAGTTTTCTGTATCTAGATGGCGGACGTGGAAGTCCAGGGTGTCCAGGTATTCCGCTTCGTAGTTTTCTGTATCTAGGTGTCGGACGTAGAAGGCCAGGGTGTCCAGGCATTACGCTCCGTAGTTTCCTGTGTCCAGGTGTCGGATGTGGAAGTCTAGGGTTTCCAGGTATTCCGCTTCGTAGTTTTCTTTATCTGGGTGTCGGATGTGGAAGTTCAGGGTGTCCAGGTGTTCCGCTTCGTAGTTTTCTGTATCTAGGTGTCGGACGTAGAAGGCCAGGGTGTCCAGACATTCCGCTCCGTAGTTTCCTGTGTCCAGGTGTCGGATGTGGAAGTTCAGGGTATCCAGGTATTCCGCTTCGTAGTTTTCTGTATCTAGGTGTCGAATGTGGAATTTCAGGGTTTCCAGGTATACCGCTTCGTAGTTTTCTGTATCTAGATGGCGGACGTGGATGTCCAGGGTGTCCAGGTATTCCGCTTCGTAGTTTTCTGTATCTAGGTGTCGGACGTAGAAGGCCAGGGTGTCCAGGCATTACGCTCCGTAGTTTCCTGTGTCCAGGTGTCGGATGTGGAAGTCTAGGTTTTCCAGGTATTCCGCTTCGTAGTTTTCTTTATCTAGGTGTCGGATGTGGAAGTTCAGGGTGTCCAGGTGTTCCGCTTCGTAGTTTTCTGTATCTAGGTGCCGGATGTGGAAGGCCAGGGTGTCCAGGCATTCCTCTCCGTAGTTTCCTGTGTCCAGGTGTCGGATGTGGAAGTTCAGGGTTTCCAGGTATTCCGCTTCGTAGTTTTCTGTATCTAGGTGTCGGACGTGGAGTCCAGGGTGTCCAGGTATTCCGCTTCGTAGTTTTCTGTATCTAGGTGTCGGACGTAGAAGGCCAGGGTGTCCAGGCATTCCGCTCCGTAGTTTCCTGTGTCCAGGTGTCGGATGTGGAAGTTCAGGGTATCCAGGTATTCCGCTTCGTAGTTTTCTGTATCTAGGTGTCGAATGTGGAAGTCCAGGGTGTCCAGGTATTCCGCTTCGTAGTTTTCTGTATCTAGATGGCGGACGTGGAAGTCCAGGGTGTCCAGGTATTCCGCTTCGTAGTTTTCTGTATCTAGGTGTCGGACGTAGAAGGCCAGGGTGTCCAGGCATTCCGCTCCGTAGTTTCCTGTGTCCAGGTGTCGGATGTGGAAGTTCAGGGTATCCAGGTATTCCGCTTCGTAGTTTTCTGTATCTAGGTGTCGAATGTGGAAGTCCAGGGTGTCCAGGTATTCCGCTTCGTAGTTTTCTGTATCTAGATGGCGGACGTGGAAGTCCAGGGTGTCCAGGTATTCCGCTTCGTAGTTTTCTGTATCTAGGTGTCGGACGTAGAAGGCCAGGGTGTCCAGGCATTACGCTCCGTAGTTTCCTGTGTCCAGGTGTCGGATGTGGAAGTTCAATGTGTCCAGGTATTCCGCTCCGTAGTTTCCTGTGTCCAGGTGTCGGATGTGGAAGTTCAGGGTATCCAGGTATTCCGCTTCGTAGTTTTCTGTATCTAGGTGTCGAATGTGGAAGTCCAGGGTGTCCAGGTATTCCGCTACGTAGTTTTCTGTATCTAGATGGCGGACGTGGAAGTCCAGGGTGTCCAGGTATTCCGCTTCGTAGTTTTCTGTATCTAGGTGTCGGACGTAGAAGGCCAGGGTGTCCAGGCATTACGCTCCGTAGTTTCCTGTGTCCAGGTGTCGGATGTGGAAGTCTAGGGTTTCCAGGTATTCCGCTTCGTAGTTTTCTTTATCTGGGTGTCGGATGTGGAAGTTCAGGGTGTCCAGGTGTTCCGCTTCGTAGTTTTCTGTATCTAGGTGTCGGACGTAGAAGGCCAGGGTGTCCAGACATTCCGCTCCGTAGTTTCCTGTGTCCAGGTGTCGGATGTGGAAGTTCAGGGTATCCAGGTATTCCGCTTCGTAGTTTTCTGTATCTAGGTGTCGAATGTGGAATTTCAGGGTTTCCAGGTATACCGCTTCGTAGTTTTCTGTATCTAGATGGCGGACGTGGATGTCCAGGGTGTCCAGGTATTCCGCTTCGTAGTTTTCTGTATCTAGGTGTCGGACGTAGAAGGCCAGGGTGTCCAGGCATTACGCTCCGTAGTTTCCTGTGTCCAGGTGTCGGATGTGGAAGTCTAGGTTTTCCAGGTATTCCGCTTCGTAGTTTTCTTTATCTAGGTGTCGGATGTGGAAGTTCAGGGTGTCCAGGTGTTCCGCTTCGTAGTTTTCTGTATCTAGGTGCCGGATGTGGAAGGCCAGGGTGTCCAGGCATTCCTCTCCGTAGTTTCCTGTGTCCAGGTGTCGGATGTGGAAGTTCAGGGTTTCCAGGTATTCCGCTTCGTAGTTTTCTGTATCTAGGTGTCGGACGTGGAGTCCAGGGTGTCCAGGTATTCCGCTTCGTAGTTTTCTGTATCTAGGTGTCGGACGTAGAAGGCCAGGGTGTCCAGGCATTACGCTCCGTAGTTTCCTGTGTCCAGGTGTCGGATGTGGAAGTCTAGGGTTTCCAGGTATTCCGCTTCGTAGTTTTCTGTATCTAGGTGTCGGATGTGGAAGTTCAGGGTGTCCAGGTGTTCCGCTTCGTAGTTTTCTGTATCTAGGTGCCGGATGTGGAAGGCCAGGGTGTCCAGGCATTCCTCTCCGTAGTTTCCTGTGTCCAGGTGTCGGATGTGGAAGTTCAGGGTTTCCAGGTATTCCGCTTCGTAGTTTTCTGTATCCAGGTGTCGGATGTGGAAGTTCAATGTGTCCAGGTATTCCGCTCCGTAGTTTCCTGTGTCCAGGTGTCGGATGTGGAAGTTCAGGGTATCCAGGTATTCCGCTTCGTAGTTTTCTGTATCTAGGTGTCGAATGTGGAAGTCCAGGGTGTCCAGGTATTCCGCTACGTAGTTTTCTGTATCTAGATGGCGGACGTGGAAGTCCAGGGTGTCCAGGTATTCCGCTTCGTAGTTTTCTGTATCTAGGTGTCGGACGTAGAAGGCCAGGGTGTCCAGGCATTACGCTCCGTAGTTTCCTGTGTCCAGGTGTCGGATGTGGAAGTCTAGGGTTTCCAGGTATTCCGCTTCGTAGTTTTCTTTATCTGGGTGTCGGATGTGGAAGTTCAGGGTGTCCAGGTGTTCCGCTTCGTAGTTTTCTGTATCTAGGTGTCGGACGTAGAAGGCCAGGGTGTCCAGACATTCCGCTCCGTAGTTTCCTGTGTCCAGGTGTCGGATGTGGAAGTTCAGGGTATCCAGGTATTCCGCTTCGTAGTTTTCTGTATCTAGGTGTCGAATGTGGAATTTCAGGGTTTCCAGGTATACCGCTTCGTAGTTTTCTGTATCTAGATGGCGGACGTGGATGTCCAGGGTGTCCAGGTATTCCGCTTCGTAGTTTTCTGTATCTAGGTGTCGGACGTAGAAGGCCAGGGTGTCCAGGCATTACGCTCCGTAGTTTCCTGTGTCCAGGTGTCGGATGTGGAAGTCTAGGTTTTCCAGGTATTCCGCTTCGTAGTTTTCTTTATCTAGGTGTCGGATGTGGAAGTTCAGGGTGTCCAGGTGTTCCGCTTCGTAGTTTTCTGTATCTAGGTGCCGGATGTGGAAGGCCAGGGTGTCCAGGCATTCCTCTCCGTAGTTTCCTGTGTCCAGGTGTCGGATGTGGAAGTTCAGGGTTTCCAGGTATTCCGCTTCGTAGTTTTCTGTATCTAGGTGTCGGACGTGGAGTCCAGGGTGTCCAGGTATTCCGCTTCGTAGTTTTCTGTATCTAGGTGTCGGACGTAGAAGGCCAGGGTGTCCAGGCATTACGCTCCGTAGTTTCCTGTGTCCAGGTGTCGGATGTGGAAGTCTAGGGTTTCCAGGTATTCCGCTTCGTAGTTTTCTGTATCTAGGTGTCGGATGTGGAAGTTCAGGGTGTCCAGGTGTTCCGCTTCGTAGTTTTCTGTATCTAGGTGCCGGATGTGGAAGGCCAGGGTGTCCAGGCATTCCTCTCCGTAGTTTCCTGTGTCCAGGTGTCGGATGTGGAAGTTCAGGGTTTCCAGGTATTCCGCTTCGTAGTTTTCTGTATCTAGGTGCCGGATGTGGAAGGCCAGGGTGTCCAGGCATTCCTCTCCGTAGTTTCCTGTGTCCAGGTGTCGGATGTGGAAGTTCAGGGTTTCCAGGTATTCCGCTTCGTAGTTTTCTGTATCTAGGTGTCGGATGTGGAAGTTCAATGTGTCCAGGTATTCCGCTTCGTAGTTTTCTGTATCTAGGTGCCGGATGTGGAAGTCCAGGGTGTCCAGGTATTCCGCTTCGTAGTTTTCTGTATCTAGGTGTCGGACGTAGAAGGCCAGGGTGTCCAGGCATTCCGCTCCGTAGTTTTCTGTATCTAGATGGCGGACGTGGAAGTCCAGGGTGTCCAGGTATTCCGCTTCGTAGTTTTCTGTATCTAGGTGTCGGACGTAGAAGGCCAGGGTGTCCAGGCATTCCGCTCCGTAGTTTCCTGTGTCCAGGTGTCGGATGTGGAAGTTCAGGGTATCCAGGTATTCCGCTTCGTAGTTTTCTGTATCTAGGTGTCGAATGTGGAAGTCCAGGGTGTCCAGGTATTCCGCTTCGTAGTTTTCTGTATCTAGATGGCGGACGTGGAAGTCCAGGGTGTCCAGGTATTCCGCTTCGTAGTTTTCTGTATCTAGGTGTCGGACGTAGAAGGCCAGGGTGTCCAGGCATTCCGCTCCGTAGTTTCCTGTGTCCAGGTGTCGGATGTGGAAGTTCAGGGTATCCAGGTATTCCGGTTCGTAGTTTTCTGTATCTAGGTGTCGAATGTGGAAGTCCAGGGTGTCCAGGTATTCCGCTTCGTAGTTTTCTGTATCTAGATGGCGGACGTGGAAGTCCAGGGTGTCCAGGTATTCCGCTTCGTAGTTTTCTGTATCTAGGTGTCGGACGTAGAAGGCCAGGGTGTCCAGGCATTACGCTCCGTAGTTTCCTGTGTCCAGGTGTCGGATGTGGAAGTTCAATGTGTCCAGGTATTCCGCTCCGTAGTTTCCTGTGTCCAGGTGTCGGATGTGGAAGTTCAGGGTATCCAGGTATTCCGCTTCGTAGTTTTCTGTATCTAGGTGTCGAATGTGGAAGTCCAGGGTGTCCAGGTATTCCGCTACGTAGTTTTCTGTATCTAGATGGCGGACGTGGAAGTCCAGGGTGTCCAGGTATTCCGCTTCGTAGTTTTCTGTATCTAGGTGTCGGACGTAGAAGGCCAGGGTGTCCAGGCATTACGCTCCGTAGTTTCCTGTGTCCAGGTGTCGGATGTGGAAGTCTAGGGTTTCCAGGTATTCCGCTTCGTAGTTTTCTTTATCTGGGTGTCGGATGTGGAAGTTCAGGGTGTCCAGGTGTTCCGCTTCGTAGTTTTCTGTATCTAGGTGTCGGACGTAGAAGGCCAGGGTGTCCAGACATTCCGCTCCGTAGTTTCCTGTGTCCAGGTGTCGGATGTGGAAGTTCAGGGTATCCAGGTATTCCGCTTCGTAGTTTTCTGTATCTAGGTGTCGAATGTGGAATTTCAGGGTTTCCAGGTATACCGCTTCGTAGTTTTCTGTATCTAGATGGCGGACGTGGATGTCCAGGGTGTCCAGGTATTCCGCTTCGTAGTTTTCTGTATCTAGGTGTCGGACGTAGAAGGCCAGGGTGTCCAGGCATTACGCTCCGTAGTTTCCTGTGTCCAGGTGTCGGATGTGGAAGTCTAGGTTTTCCAGGTATTCCGCTTCGTAGTTTTCTTTATCTAGGTGTCGGATGTGGAAGTTCAGGGTGTCCAGGTGTTCCGCTTCGTAGTTTTCTGTATCTAGGTGCCGGATGTGGAAGGCCAGGGTGTCCAGGCATTCCTCTCCGTAGTTTCCTGTGTCCAGGTGTCGGATGTGGAAGTTCAGGGTTTCCAGGTATTCCGCTTCGTAGTTTTCTGTATCTAGGTGTCGGACGTGGAGTCCAGGGTGTCCAGGTATTCCGCTTCGTAGTTTTCTGTATCTAGGTGTCGGACGTAGAAGGCCAGGGTGTCCAGGCATTACGCTCCGTAGTTTCCTGTGTCCAGGTGTCGGATGTGGAAGTCTAGGGTTTCCAGGTATTCCGCTTCGTAGTTTTCTGTATCTAGGTGTCGGATGTGGAAGTTCAGGGTGTCCAGGTGTTCCGCTTCGTAGTTTTCTGTATCTAGGTGCCGGATGTGGAAGGCCAGGGTGTCCAGGCATTCCTCTCCGTAGTTTCCTGTGTCCAGGTGTCGGATGTGGAAGTTCAGGGTTTCCAGGTATTCCGCTTCGTAGTTTTCTGTATCTAGGTGTCGGATGTGGAAGTTCAATGTGTCCAGGTATTCCGCTTCGTAGTTTTCTGTATCTAGGTGCCGGATGTGGAAGTCCAGGGTGTCCAGGTATTCCGCTTCGTAGTTTTCTGTATCTAGGTGTCGGACGTAGAAGGCCAGGGTGTCCAGGCATTCCGCTCCGTAGTTTTCTGTATCTAGATGGCGGACGTGGAAGTCCAGGGTGTCCAGGTATTCCGCTTCGTAGTTTTCTGTATCTAGGTGTCGGACGTAGAAGGCCAGGGTGTCCAGGCATTCCGCTCCGTAGTTTCCTGTGTCCAGGTGTCGGATGTGGAAGTTCAGGGTATCCAGGTATTCCGCTTCGTAGTTTTCTGTATCTAGGTGTCGAATGTGGAAGTCCAGGGTGTCCAGGTATTCCGCTTCGTAGTTTTCTGTATCTAGATGGCGGACGTGGAAGTCCAGGGTGTCCAGGTATTCCGCTTCGTAGTTTTCTGTATCTAGGTGTCGGACGTAGAAGGCCAGGGTGTCCAGGCATTCCGCTCCGTAGTTTCCTGTGTCCAGGTGTCGGATGTGGAAGTTCAGGGTATCCAGGTATTCCGCTTCGTAGTTTTCTGTATCTAGGTGTCGAATGTGGAAGTCCAGGGTGTCCAGGTATTCCGCTTCGTAGTTTTCTGTATCTAGATGGCGGACGTGGAAGTCCAGGGTGTCCAGGTATTCCGCTTCGTAGTTTTCTGTATCTAGGTGTCGGACGTAGAAGGCCAGGGTGTCCAGGCATTACGCTCCGTAGTTTCCTGTGTCCAGGTGTCGGATGTGGAAGTCTAGGTTTTCCAGGTATTCCGCTTCGTAGTTTTCTTTATCTAGGTGTCGGATGTGGAAGTTCAGGGTGTCCAGGTGTTCCGCTTCGTAGTTTTCTGTATCTAGGTGCCGAATGTGGAAGGCCAGGGTGTCCAGGCATTCCTCTCCGTAGTTTCCTGTGTCCAGGTGTCGGATGTGGAAGTTCAGGGTTTCCAGGTATTCCGCTTCGTAGTTTTCTGTATCTAGGTGTCGGACGTGGAGTCCAGGGTGTCCAGGTATTCCGCTTCGTAGTTTTCTGTATCTAGGTGTCGGACGTAGAAGGCCAGGGTGTCCAGGCATTACGCTCCGTAGTTTCCTGTGTCCAGGTGTCGGATGTGGAAGTCTAGGGTTTCCAGGTATTCCGCTTCGTAGTTTTCTGTATCTAGGTGTCGGATGTGGAAGTTCAGGGTGTCCAGGTGTTCCGCTTCGTAGTTTTCTGTATCTAGGTGTCGGACGTAGAAGGCCAGGGTGTCCAGGCATTCCGCTCCGTAGTTTCCTGTGTCCAGGTGTCGGATGTGGAAGTTCAGGGTATCCAGGTATTCCGCTTCGTAGTTTTCTGTATCTAGGTGTCGAATGTGGAAGTCCAGGGTGTCCAGGTATTCCGCTTCGTAGTTTTCTGTATCTAGATGGCGGACGTGGAAGTCCAGGGTGTCCAGGTATTCCGCTTCGTAGTTTTCTGTATCTAGGTGTCGGACATAAAAGGCCAGGGTGTCCAGGCATTACGCTCCGTAGTTTCCTGTGTCCAGGTGTCGGGTGTGGAAGTCTAGGGTTTCCAGGTATTCCGCTTCGTAGTTTTCTGTATCTAGGGGTCGGATGTGGAAGTTCAGGGTGTCCAGGTGTTCCGCTTCGTAGTTTTCTGTATCTAGGTGTCGGACGTAGAAGGCCAGGGTGTCCAGACATTCCGCTCCGTAGTTTCCTGTGTCCAGGTGTCGGATGTGGAAGTTCAGGGTATCCAGGTATTCCGCTTCGTAGTTTTCTGTATCTAGGTGTCGAATGTGGAAGTCCAGGGTGTCCAGGTATTCCGCTTCGTAGTTTTCTGTATCTAGGTGTCGGACGTAGAAGGCCAGGGTGTCCAGGTATTCCGCTTCGTAGTTTTCTGTATCTAGGTGTCGGACGTAGAAGGCCAGGGTGTCCAGGCATTCCGCACCGTAGTTTTCTGTATCTAGATGGCGGACGTGGAAGTCCAGGGTGTCCAGGTATTCCGCTTCGTAGTTTTCTGTATCTAGGTGTCGGACGTAGAAGGCCAGGGTGTCCAGGCATTACGCTCCGTAGTTTCCTGTGTCCAGGTGTCGGATGTGGAAGTCTAGGGTTTCCAGGTATTCCGCTTCGTAGTTTTCTTTATCTGGGTGTCGGATGTGGAAGTTCAGGGTGTCCAGGTGTTCCGCTTCGTAGTTTTCTGTATCTAGGTGTCGGACGTAGAAGGCCAGGGTGTCCAGACATTCAGCTCCGTAGTTTCCTGTGTCCAGGTGTCGGATGTGGAAGTTCAGGGTATCCAGGTATTCCGCTTCGTAGTTTTCTGTATCTAGGTGTCCGATTTGGAAGTCCAGGGTTTCCAGGTATTCCGCTTCGTAGTTTTCTGTATCTAGGTGTCGGATGTGGAAGTTCAATGTGTCCAGGTATTCCGCTTCGTAGTTTTCTGTATCTAGGTGTCGGCCGTAGAAGGCCAGGGTGTCCAGGCATTACGCTCCGTAGTTTCCTGTGTCCAGGTGTCGGATGTGGAAGTCTAGGGTTTCCAGGTATTCCGCTTCGTAGTTTTCTTTATCTAGGTGTCGGATGTGGAAGTTCAGGGTGTCCAGGTGTTCCGCTTCGTAGTTTTCTGTATCTAGGTGCCGGATGTGGAAGTCCAGGGTGTCCAGGTATTCCGCTTCGTAGTTTTCTGTATCTAGATGGCGGACGTGGAAGTCCAGGGTGTCCAGGTATTCCGCTTCGTAGTTTTCTGTATCTAGATGGCGGACGTGGAAGTCCAGGGTGTCCAGGTATTCCGCTTCGTAGTTTTCTGTATCTAGGTGTCGGACATAGAAGGCCAGGGTGTCCAGGCATTACGCTCCGTAGTTTCCTGTGTCCAGGTGTCGGGTGTGGAAGTCTAGGGTTTCCAGGTATTCCGCTTCGTAGTTTTCTGTATCTAGGTGTCGGATGTGGAAGTTCAGGGTGTCCAGGTGTTCCGCTTCGTAGTTTTCTGTATCTAGGTGTCGGACGTAGAAGGCCAGGGTGTCCAGACATTCCGCTCCGTAGTTTCCTGTGTCCAGGTGTCGGATGTGGAAGTTCAGGGTATCCAGGTATTCCGCTTCGTAGTTTTCTGTATCTAGGTGTCAAATGTGGAAGTCCAGGGTGTCCAGGTATTCCGCTTCGTAGTTTTCTGTATCTAGGTGTCGGACGTAGAAGGCCAGGGTGTCCAGGTATTCCGCTTCGTAGTTTTCTGTATCTAGGTGTCGGACGTAGAAGGCCAGGGTGTCCAGGCATTCCGCACCGTAGTTTTCTGTATCTAGATGGCGGACGTGGAAGTCCAGGGTGTCCAGGTATTCCGCTTCGTAGTTTTCTGTATCTAGGTGTCGGACGTAGAAGGCCAGGGTGTCCAGGCATTACGCTCCGTAGTTTCCTGTGTCCAGGTGTCGGATGTGGAAGTCTAGGGTTTCCAGGTATTCCGCTTCGTAGTTTTCTTTATCTGGGTGTCGGATGTGGAAGTTCAGGGTGTCCAGGTGTTCCGCTTCGTAGTTTTCTGTATCTAGGTGTCGGACGTAGAAGGCCAGGGTGTCCAGACATTCAGCTCCGTAGTTTCCTGTGTCCAGGTGTCGGATGTGGAAGTCTAGGGTTTCCAGGTATTCCGCTTCGTAGTTTTCTGTATCTAGGTGTCCGATTTGGAAGTCCAGGGTTTCCAGGTATTCCGCTTCGTAGTTTTCTGTATCTAGGTGTCGGATGTGGAAGTTCAATGTGTCCAGGTATTCCGCTTCGTAGTTTTCTGTATCTAGGTGTCGGCCGTAGAAGGCCAGGGTGTCCAGGCATTACGCTCCGTAGTTTCCTGTGTCCAGGTGTCGGATGTGGAAGTCTAGGGTTTCCAGGTATTCCGCTTCGTAGTTTTCTTTATCTAGGTGTCGGATGTGGAAGTTCAGGGTGTCCAGGTGTTCCGCTTCGTAGTTTTCTGTATCTAGGTGCCGGATGTGGAAGTCCAGGGTGTCCAGGTATTCCGCTTCGTAGTTTTCTGTATCTAGATGGCGGACGTGGAAGTCCAGGGTGTCCAGGTATTCCGCTTCGTAGTTTTCTGTATCTAGGTGTCGGACGTAGAAGGCCAGGGTGTCCAGGTATTCCGCTTCGTAGTTTTCTGTATCTAGGTGTCGGACGTAGAAGGCCAGGGTGTCCAGGCATTACGCTCCGTAGTTTTCTGTATCTAGGTGTCGGATGTGGAAGTTCAATGTGTCCAGGTATTCCGCTCCGTAGTTTCCTGTGTCCAGGTGTCGGATGTGGAAGTTCAGGGTATCCAGGTATTCCGCTTCGTAGTTTTCTGTATCTAGGTGTCGAATGTGGAAGTCCAGGGTGTCCAGGTATTCCGCTACGTAGTTTTCTGTATCTAGATGGCGGACGTGGAAGTCCAGGGTGTCCAGGTATTCCGCTTCGTAGTTTTCTGTATCTAGGTGTCGGACGTAGAAGGCCAGGGTGTCCAGGCATTACGCTCCGTAGTTTCCTGTGTCCAGGTGTCGGATGTGGAAGTCTAGGGTTTCCAGGTATTCCGCTTCGTAGTTTTCTTTATCTGGGTGTCGGATGTGGAAGTTCAGGGTGTCCAGGTGTTCCGCTTCGTAGTTTTCTGTATCTAGGTGTCGGATGTGGAAGTTCAATGTGTCCAGGTATTCCGCTTCGTAGTTTTCTGTATCTAGGTGTCGGACGTAGAAGGCCAGGGTGTCCAGGCATTACGCTCCGTAGTTTCCTGTATCTAGATGGCGGACGTGGAAGTCCAGGGTGTCCAGGTATTCCGCTTCGTAGTTTTCTGTATCTAGGTGTCGGACGTAGAAGGCCAGGGTGTCCAGGTATTCCGCTTCGTAGTTTTCTGTATCTAGGTGCCGGATGTGGAAGTCCAGGGTGTCCAGGTATTCCGCTTCGTAGTTTTCTGTATCTAGATGGCGGACGTGGAAGTCCAGGGTGTCCAGGTATTCCGCTTCGTAGTTTTCTGTATCTAGGTGTCGGACGTAGAAGGCCAGGGTGTCCAGGTATTCCGCTTCGTAGTTTTCTGTATCTAGGTGCCGGACGTAGAAGGCCAGGGTGTCCAGGCATTCCGCACCGTAGTTTTCTGTATCTAGATGGCGGACGTGGAAGTCCAGGGTGTCCAGGTATTCCGCTTCGTAGATTTCTGTATCTAGGTGTCGGACGTAGAAGGCCAGGGTGTCCAGGCATTACGCTCCGTAGTTTCCTGTGTCCAGGTGTCGGATGTGGAAGTCTAGGGTTTCCAGGTATTCCGCTTCGTAGTTTTCTTTATCTGGGTGTCGGATGTGGAAGTTCAAGGTGTCCAGGTGTTCCGCTTCGTAGTTTTCTGTATCTAGGTGTCGGACGTAGAAGGCCAGGGTGTCCAGGCATTACGCTCCGTAGTTTTCTGTATCTAGGTGTCGGATGTGGAAGTTCAATGTGTCCAGGTATTCCGCTCCGTAGTTTCCTGTGTCCAGGTGTCGGATGTGGAAGTTCAGGGTATCCAGGTATTCCGCTTCGTAGTTTTCTGTATCTAGGTGTCGAATGTGGAAGTCCAGGGTGTCCAGGTATTCCGCTACGTAGTTTTCTGTATCTAGATGGCGGACGTGGAAGTCCAGGGTGTCCAGGTATTCCGCTTCGTAGTTTTCTGTATCTAGGTGTCGGACGTAGAAGGCCAGGGTGTCCAGGCATTACGCTCCGTAGTTTCCTGTGTCCAGGTGTCGGATGTGGAAGTCTAGGGTTTCCAGGTATTCCGCTTCGTAGTTTTCTTTATCTGGGTGTCGGATGTGGAAGTTCAGGGTGTCCAGGTGTTCCGCTTCGTAGTTTTCTGTATCTAGGTGTCGGACGTAGAAGGCCAGGGTGTCCAGACATTCCGCTCCGTAGTTTCCTGTGTCCAGGTGTCGGATGTGGAAGTTCAGGGTATCCAGGTATTCCGCTTCGTAGTTTTCTGTATCTAGGTGTCGGATTTGGAAGTCCAGGGTTTCCAGGTATTCCGCTTCGTAGTTTTCTGTATCTAGGTGTCGGATGTGGAAGTTCAATGTGTCCAGGTATTCCGCTTCGTAGTTTTCTGTATCTAGGTGTCGGACGTAGAAGGCCAGGGTGTCCAGGCATTACGCTCCGTAGTTTCCTGTATCTAGATGGCGGACGTGGAAGTCCAGGGTGTCCAGGTATTCCGCTTCGTAGTTTTCTGTATCTAGGTGTCGGACGTAGAAGGCCAGGGTGTCCAGGTATTCCGCTTCGTAGTTTTCTGTATCTAGGTGCCGGATGTGGAAGTCCAGGGTGTCCAGGTATTCCGCTTCGTAGTTTTCTGTATCTAGATGGCGGACGTGGAAGTCCAGGGTGTCCAGGTATTCCGCTTCGTAGTTTTCTGTATCTAGGTGTCGGACGTAGAAGGCCAGGGTGTCCAGGTATTCCGCTTCGTAGTTTTCTGTATCTAGGTGCCGGACGTAGAAGGCCAGGGTGTCCAGGCATTCCGCACCGTAGTTTTCTGTATCTAGATGGCGGACGTGGAAGTCCAGGGTGTCCAGGTATTCCGCTTCGTAGATTTCTGTATCTAGGTGTCGGACGTAGAAGGCCAGGGTGTCCAGGCATTACGCTCCGTAGTTTCCTGTGTCCAGGTGTCGGATGTGGAAGTCTAGGGTTTCCAGGTATTCCGCTTCGTAGTTTTCTTTATCTGGGTGTCGGATGTGGAAGTTCAAGGTGTCCAGGTGTTCCGCTTCGTAGTTTTCTGTATCTAGGTGTCGGACGTAGAAGGCCAGGGTGTCCAGACATTCCGCTCCGTAGTTTCCTGTGTCCAGGTGTCGGATGTGGAAGTTCAGGGTATCCAGGTATTCCGCTTCGTAGTTTTCTGTATCTAGATGGCGGACGTGGAAGTCCAGGGTGTCCAGGTATTCCGCTTCGTAGTTTTCTGTATCTAGGTGTCGGACGTAGAAGGCCAGGGTGTCCAGGCATTCCGCTCCGTAGTTTCCTGTGTCCAGGTGTCGGATGTGGAAGTTCAGGGTTTCCAGGTATTCCGCTTCGTAGTTTTCTGTATCTAGATGGCGGACGTGGAAGTCCAGGGTGTCCAGGTATTCCGCTTCGTAGTTTTCTGTATCTAGGTGTCGGACGTAGAAGGCCAGGGTGTCCAGGCATTACGCTCCGTAGTTTCCTGTGTCCAGGTGTCGGATGTGGAAGTCTAGGGTTTCCAGGTATTCCGCTTCGTAGTTTTCTTTATCTGGGTGTCGGATGTGGAAGTTCAGGGTGTCCAGGTGTTCCGCTTCGTAGTTTTCTGTATCTAGGTGTCGGACGTAGAAGGCCAGGGTGTCCAGACATTCAGCTCCGTAGTTTCCTGTGTCCAGGTGTCGGATGTGGAAGTTCAGGGTATCCAGGTATTCCGCTTCGTAGTTTTCTGTATCTAGGTGTCCGATTTGGAAGTCCAGGGTTTCCAGGTATTCCGCTTCGTAGTTTTCTGTATCTAGGTGTCGGATGTGGAAGTTCAATGTGTCCAGGTATTCCGCTTCGTAGTTTTCTGTATCTAGGTGTCGGCCGTAGAAGGCCAGGGTGTCCAGGCATTACGCTCCGTAGTTTCCTGTGTCCAGGTGTCGGATGTGGAAGTCTAGGGTTTCCAGGTATTCCGCTTCGTAGTTTTCTTTATCTAGGTGTCGGATGTGGAAGTTCAGGGTGTCCAGGTGTTCCGCTTCGTAGTTTTCTGTATCTAGGTGCCGGATGTGGAAGTCCAGGGTGTCCAGGTATTCCGCTTCGTAGTTTTCTGTATCTAGATGGCGGACGTGGAAGTCCAGGGTGTCCAGGTATTCCGCTTCGTAGTTTTCTGTATCTAGATGGCGGACGTGGAAGTCCAGGGTGTCCAGGTATTCCGCTTCGTAGTTTTCTGTATCTAGGTGTCGGACATAGAAGGCCAGGGTGTCCAGGCATTACGCTCCGTAGTTTCCTGTGTCCAGGTGTCGGGTGTGGAAGTCTAGGGTTTCCAGGTATTCCGCTTCGTAGTTTTCTGTATCTAGGTGTCGGATGTGGAAGTTCAGGGTGTCCAGGTGTTCCGCTTCGTAGTTTTCTGTATCTAGGTGTCGGACGTAGAAGGCCAGGGTGTCCAGACATTCCGCTCCGTAGTTTCCTGTGTCCAGGTGTCGGATGTGGAAGTTCAGGGTATCCAGGTATTCCGCTTCGTAGTTTTCTGTATCTAGGTGTCGAATGTGGAAGTCCAGGGTGTCCAGGTATTCCGCTTCGTAGTTTTCTGTATCTAGGTGTCGGACGTAGAAGGCCAGGGTGTCCAGGCATTCCGCACCGTAGTTTTCTGTATCTAGATGGCGGACGTGGAAGTCCAGGGTGTCCAGGTATTCCGCTTCGTAGTTTTCTGTATCTAGGTGTCGGACGTAGAAGGCCAGGGTGTCCAGGCATTACGCTCCGTAGTTTCCTGTGTCCAGGTGTCGGATGTGGAAGTCTAGGGTTTCCAGGTATTCCGCTTCGTAGTTTTCTTTATCTGGGTGTCGGATGTGGAAGTTCAGGGTGTCCAGGTGTTCCGCTTCGTAGTTTTCTGTATCTAGGTGTCGGACGTAGAAGGCCAGGGTGTCCAGACATTCAGCTCCGTAGTTTCCTGTGTCCAGGTGTCGGATGTGGAAGTTCAGGGTATCCAGGTATTCCGCTTCGTAGTTTTCTGTATCTAGGTGTCCGATTTGGAAGTCCAGGGTTTCCAGGTATTCCGCTTCGTAGTTTTCTGTATCTAGGTGTCGGATGTGGAAGTTCAATGTGTCCAGGTATTCCGCTTCGTAGTTTTCTGTATCTAGGTGTCGGCCGTAGAAGGCCAGGGTGTCCAGGCATTACGCTCCGTAGTTTCCTGTGTCCAGGTGTCGGATGTGGAAGTCTAGGGTTTCCAGGTATTCCGCTTCGTAGTTTTCTTTATCTAGGTGTCGGATGTGGAAGTTCAGGGTGTCCAGGTGTTCCGCTTCGTAGTTTTCTGTATCTAGATGGCGGACGTGGAAGTCCAGGGTGTCCAGGTATTCCGCTTCGTAGTTTTCTGTATCTAGGTGTCGGACGTAGAAGGCCAGGGTGTCCAGGCATTACGCTCCGTAGTTTCCTGTGTCCAGGTGTCGGATGTGGAAGTCTAGGGTTTCCAGGTATTCCGCTTCGTAGTTTTCTTTATCTGGGTGTCGGATGTGGAAGTTCAGGGTGTCCAGGTGTTCCGCTTCGTAGTTTTCTGTATCTAGGTGTCGGACGTAGAAGGCCAGGGTGTCCAGGCATTACGCTCCGTAGTTTCCTGTGTCCAGGTGTCGGATGTGGAAGTCTAGGGTTTCCAGGTATTCCGCTTCGTAGTTTTCTGTATCTAGGTGTCGGACATAGAAGGCCAGGGTGTCCAGGCATTACGCTCCGTAGTTTCCTGTGTCCAGGTGTCGGGTGTGGAAGTCTAGGGTTTCCAGGTATTCCGCTTCGTAGTTTTCTGTATCTAGGTGTCGGATGTGGAAGTTCAGGGTGTCCAGGTGTTCCGCTTCGTAGTTTTCTGTATCTAGGTGTCGGACGTAGAAGGCCAGGGTGTCCAGACATTCCGCTCCGTAGTTTCCTGTGTCCAGGTGTCGGATGTGGAAGTTCAGGGTATCCAGGTATTCCGCTTCGTAGTTTTCTGTATCTAGGTGTCGAATGTGGAAGTCCAGGGTGTCCAGGTATTCCGCTTCGTAGTTTTCTGTATCTAGGTGTCGGACGTAGAAGGCCAGGGTGTCCAGGCATTCCGCACCGTAGTTTTCTGTATCTAGATGGCGGACGTGGAAGTCCAGGGTGTCCAGGTATTCCGCTTCGTAGTTTTCTGTATCTAGGTGTCGGACGTAGAAGGCCAGGGTGTCCAGGCATTACGCTCCGTAGTTTCCTGTGTCCAGGTGTCGGATGTGGAAGTCTAGGGTTTCCAGGTATTCCGCTTCGTAGTTTTCTTTATCTGGGTGTCGGATGTGGAAGTTCAGGGTGTCCAGGTGTTCCGCTTCGTAGTTTTCTGTATCTAGGTGTCGGACGTAGAAGGCCAGGGTGTCCAGACATTCAGCTCCGTAGTTTCCTGTGTCCAGGTGTCGGATGTGGAAGTTCAGGGTATCCAGGTATTCCGCTTCGTAGTTTTCTGTATCTAGGTGTCGGCCGTAGAAGGCCAGGGTGTCCAGGTATTACGCTCCGTAGTTTCCTGTGTCCAGGTGTCGGATGTGGAAGTCTAGGGTTTCCAGGTATTCCGCTTCGTAGTTTTCTTTATCTAGGTGTCGGATGTGGAAGTTCAGGGTGTCCAGGTGTTCCGCTTCGTAGTTTTCTGTATCTAGATGGCGGACGTGGAAGTCCAGGGTGTCCAGGTATTCCGCTTCGTAGTTTTCTGTATCTAGGTGTCGGACGTAGAAGGCCAGGGTGTCCAGGCATTACGCTCCGTAGTTTCCTGTGTCCAGGTGTCGGATGTGGAAGTCTAGGGTTTCCAGGTATTCCGCTTCGTAGTTTTCTTTATCTGGGTGTCGGATGTGGAAGTTCAGGGTGTCCAGGTGTTCCGCTTCGTAGTTTTCTGTATCTAGGTGTCGGACGTAGAAGGCCAGGGTGTCCAGACATTCCGCTCCGTAGTTTCCTGTGTCCAGGTGTCGGATGTGGAAGTTCAGGGTATCCAGGTATTCCGCTTCGCAGTTTTCTGTATCTAGGTGTCGGATTTGGAAGTCCAGGGTTTCCAGGTATTCCGCTTCGTAGTTTTCTGTATCTAGGTGTCGGATGTGGAAGTTCAATGTGTCCAGGTATTCCGCTTCGTAGTTTTCTGTCTCTAGGTGTCGGACGTAGAAGGCCAGGGTGTCCAGGCATTACGCTCCGTAGTTTCCTGTGTCCAGGTGTCGGATGTGGAAGTCTAGGGTTTCCAGGTATTCCGCTTCGTAGTTTTCTTTATCTAGGTGTCGGATGTGGAAGTTCAGGGTGTCCAGGTGTTCCGCTTCGTAGTTTTCTGTATCTAGGTGCCGGATGTGGAAGTCCAGGGTGTCCAGGTATTCCGCTTCGTAGTTTTCTGTATCTAGATGGCGGACGTGGAAGTCCAGGGTGTCCAGGTATTCCGCTTCGTAGTTTTCTGTATCTAGGTGTCGGACGTAGAAGTCCAGGGTTTCCAGGTATTCCGCTTCGTAGTTTTCTTTATCTAGGTGTCGGATGTGGAAGTTCAGGGTGTCCAGGTGTTCCGCTTCGTAGTTTTCTGTATCTAGGTGTCGGACGTAGAAGGCCAGGGTGTCCAGGCATTACGCTCCGTAGTTTCCTGTGTCCAGGTGTCGGATGTGGAAGTCTAGGTTTTCCAGGTATTCCGCTTCGTAGTTTTCTTTATCTAGGTGTCGGATGTGGAAGTTCAGGGTGTCCAGGTGTTCCGCTTCGTAGTTTTCTGTATCTAGGTGCCGGATGTGGAAGGCCAGGGTGTCCAGGCATTCCTCTCCGTAGTTTCCTGTGTCCAGGTGTCGGATGTGGAAGTTCAGGGTTTCCAGGTATTCCGCTTCGTAGTTTTCTGTATCTAGGTGTCGGACGTGGAGTCCAGGGTGTCCAGGTATTCCGCTTCGTAGTTTTCTGTATCTAGGTGTCGGACGTAGAAGGCCAGGGTGTCCAGACATTCCGCTCCGTAGTTTCCTGTGTCCAGGTGTCGGATGTGGAAGTTCAGGGTATCCAGGTATTCCGCTTCGTAGTTTTCTGTATCTAGATGGCGGACGTGGAAGTCCAGGGTGTCCAGGTATTCCGCTTCGTAGTTTTCTGTATCTAGGTGTCGGACGTAGAAGGCCAGGGTGTCCAGGCATTCCGCTCCGCAGTTTCCTGTGTCCAGGTGTCGGATGTGGAAGTTCAGGGTTTCCAGGTATTCCGCTTCGTAGTTTTCTGTATCTAGATGGCGGACGTGGAAGTCCAGGGTGTCCAGGTATTCCGCTTCGTAGTTTTCTGTATCTAGGTGTCGGACGTAGAAGGCCAGGGTGTCCAGGCATTACGCTCCGTAGTTTCCTGTGTCCAGGTGTCGGATGTGGAAGTCTAGGGTTTCCAGGTATTCCGCTTCGTAGTTTTCTTTATCTGGGTGTCGGATGTGGAAGTTCAGGGTGTCCAGGTGTTCCGCTTCGTAGTTTTCTGTATCTAGGTGTCGGACGTAGAAGGCCAGGGTGTCCAGACATTCAGCTCCGTAGTTTCCTGTGTCCAGGTGTCGGATGTGGAAGTTCAGGGTATCCAGGTATTCCGCTTCGTAGTTTTCTGTATCTAGGTGTCGGATTTGGAAGTCCAGGGTTTCCAGGTATTCCGCTTCGTAGTTTTCTGTATCTAGGTGTCGGATGTGGAAGTTCAATGTGTCCAGGTATTCCGCTTCGTAGTTTTCTGTATCTAGGTGTCGGACGTAGAAGGCCAGGGTGTCCAGGCATTACGCTCCGTAGTTTCCTGTGTCCAGGTGTCGGATGTGGAAGTCTAGGGTTTCCAGGTATTCCGCTTCGTAGTTTTCTTTATCTAGGTGTCGGATGTGGAAGTTCAGGGTGTCCAGGTGTTCCGCTTCGTAGTTTTCTGTATCTAGGTGCCGGATGTGGAAGTCCAGGGTGTCCAGGTATTCCGCTTCGTAGTTTTCTGTATCTAGATGGCGGACGTGGAAGTCCAGGGTGTCCAGGTATTCCGCTTCGTAGTTTTCTGTATCTAGGTGTCGGACGTAGAAGGCCAGGGTGTCCAGGTATTCCGCTTCGTAGTTTTCTGTATCTAGGTGTCGGACGTAGAAGGCCAGGGTGTCCAGGCATTCCGCACCGTAGTTTTCTGTATCTAGATGGCGGACGTGGAAGTCCAGGGTGTCCAGGTATTCCGCTTCGTAGTTTTCTGTATCTAGGTGTCGGACGTAGAAGGCCAGGGTGTCCAGGCATTACGCTCCGTAGTTTCCTGTGTCCAGGTGTCGGATGTGGAAGTCTAGGGTTTCCAGGTATTCCGCTTCGTAGTTTTCTTTATCTGGGTGTCGGATGTGGAAGTTCAAGGTGTCCAGGTGTTCCGCTTCGTAGTTTTCTGTATCTAGGTGTCGGACGTAGAAGGCCAGGGTGTCCAGACATTCCGCTCCGTAGTTTCCTGTGTCCAGGTGTCGGATGTGGAAGTTCAGGGTATCCAGGTATTCCGCTTCGTAGTTTTCTGTATCTAGATGGCGGACGTGGAAGTCCAGGGTGTCCAGGTATTCCGCTTCGTAGTTTTCTGTATCTAGGTGTCGGACGTAGAAGGCCAGGGTGTCCAGGCATTCCGCTCCGTAGTTTCCTGTGTCCAGGTGTCGGATGTGGAAGTTCAGGGTTTCCAGGTATTCCGCTTCGTAGTTTTCTGTATCTAGATGGCGGACGTGGAAGTCCAGGGTGTCCAGGTATTCCGCTTCGTAGTTTTCTGTATCTAGGTGTCGGACGTAGAAGGCCAGGGTGTCCAGGCATTACGCTCCGTAGTTTCCTGTGTCCAGGTGTCGGATGTGGAAGTCTAGGGTTTCCAGGTATTCCGCTTCGTAGTTTTCTTTATCTGGGTGTCGGATGTGGAAGTTCAGGGTGTCCAGGTGTTCCGCTTCGTAGTTTTCTGTATCTAGGTGTCGGACGTAGAAGGCCAGGGTGTCCAGACATTCAGCTCCGTAGTTTCCTGTGTCCAGGTGTCGGATGTGGAAGTTCAGGGTATCCAGGTATTCCGCTTCGTAGTTTTCTGTATCTAGGTGTCCGATTTGGAAGTCCAGGGTTTCCAGGTATTCCGCTTCGTAGTTTTCTGTATCTAGGTGTCGGATGTGGAAGTTCAATGTGTCCAGGTATTCCGCTTCGTAGTTTTCTGTATCTAGGTGTCGGCCGTAGAAGGCCAGGGTGTCCAGGCATTACGCTCCGTAGTTTCCTGTGTCCAGGTGTCGGATGTGGAAGTCTAGGGTTTCCAGGTATTCCGCTTCGTAGTTTTCTTTATCTAGGTGTCGGATGTGGAAGTTCAGGGTGTCCAGGTGTTCCGCTTCGTAGTTTTCTGTATCTAGGTGCCGGATGTGGAAGTCCAGGGTGTCCAGGTATTCCGCTTCGTAGTTTTCTGTATCTAGATGGCGGACGTGGAAGTCCAGGGTGTCCAGGTATTCCGCTTCGTAGTTTTCTGTATCTAGATGGCGGACGTGGAAGTCCAGGGTGTCCAGGTATTCCGCTTCGTAGTTTTCTGTATCTAGGTGTCGGACATAGAAGGCCAGGGTGTCCAGGCATTACGCTCCGTAGTTTCCTGTGTCCAGGTGTCGGGTGTGGAAGTCTAGGGTTTCCAGGTATTCCGCTTCGTAGTTTTCTGTATCTAGGTGTCGGATGTGGAAGTTCAGGGTGTCCAGGTGTTCCGCTTCGTAGTTTTCTGTATCTAGGTGTCGGACGTAGAAGGCCAGGGTGTCCAGACATTCCGCTCCGTAGTTTCCTGTGTCCAGGTGTCGGATGTGGAAGTTCAGGGTATCCAGGTATTCCGCTTCGTAGTTTTCTGTATCTAGGTGTCGAATGTGGAAGTCCAGGGTGTCCAGGTATTCCGCTTCGTAGTTTTCTGTATCTAGGTGTCGGACGTAGAAGGCCAGGGTGTCCAGGTATTCCGCTTCGTAGTTTTCTGTATCTAGGTGTCGGACGTAGAAGGCCAGGGTGTCCAGGCATTCCGCACCGTAGTTTTCTGTATCTAGATGGCGGACGTGGAAGTCCAGGGTGTCCAGGTATTCCGCTTCGTAGTTTTCTGTATCTAGGTGTCGGACGTAGAAGGCCTGGGTGTCCAGGCATTACGCTCCGTAGTTTCCTGTGTCCAGGTGTCGGATGTGGAAGTCTAGGGTTTCCAGGTATTCCGCTTCGTAGTTTTCTTTATCTGGGTGTCGGATGTGGAAGTTCAGGGTGTCCAGGTGTTCCGCTTCGTAGTTTTCTGTATCTAGGTGTCGGACGTAGAAGGCCAGGGTGTCCAGACATTCAGCTCCGTAGTTTCCTGTGTCCAGGTGTCGGATGTGGAAGTTCAGGGTATGCAGGTATTCCGCTTCGTAGTTTTCTGTATCTAGGTGTCCGATTTGGAAGTCCAGGGTTTCCAGGTATTCCGCTTCGTAGTTTTCTGTATCTAGGTGTCGGATGTGGAAGTTCAATGTGTCCAGGTATTCCGCTTCGTAGTTTTCTGTATCTAGGTGTCGGCCGTAGAAGGCCAGGGTGTCCAGGCATTACGCTCCGTAGTTTCCTGTGTCCAGGTGTCGGATGTGGAAGTCTAGGGTTTCCAGGTATTCCGCTTCGTAGTTTTCTTTATCTAGGTGTCGGATGTGGAAGTTCAGGGTGTCCAGGTGTTCCGCTTCGTAGTTTTCTGTATCTAGGTGCCGGATGTGGAAGTCCAGGGTGTCCAGGTATTCCGCTTCGTAGTTTTCTGTATCTAGATGGCGGACGTGGAAGTCCAGGGTGTCCAGGTATTCCGCTTCGTAGTTTTCTGTATCTAGATGGCGGACGTGGAAGTCCAGGGTGTCCAGGTATTCCGCTTCGTAGTTTTCTGTATCTAGGTGTCGGACATAGAAGGCCAGGGTGTCCAGGCATTACGCTCCGTAGTTTCCTGTGTCCAGGTGTCGGGTGTGGAAGTCTAGGGTTTCCAGGTATTCCGCTTCGTAGTTTTCTGTATCTAGGTGTCGGATGTGGAAGTTCAGGGTGTCCAGGTGTTCCGCTTCGTAGTTTTCTGTATCTAGGTGTCGGACGTAGAAGGCCAGGGTGTCCAGACATTCCGCTCCGTAGTTTCCTGTGTCCAGGTGTCGGATGTGGAAGTTCAGGGTATCCAGGTATTCCGCTTCGTAGTTTTCTGTATCTAGGTGTCGAATGTGGAAGTCCAGGGTGTCCAGGTATTCCGCTTCGTAGTTTTCTGTATCTAGGTGTCGGACGTAGAAGGCCAGGGTGTCCAGGTATTCCGCTTCGTAGTTTTCTGTATCTAGGTGTCGGACGTAGAAGGCCAGGGTGTCCAGGCATTCCGCACCGTAGTTTTCTGTATCTAGATGGCGGACGTGGAAGTCCAGGGTGTCCAGGTATTCCGCTTCGTAGTTTTCTGTATCTAGGTGTCGGACGTAGAAGGCCAGGGTGTCCAGGCATTACGCTCCGTAGTTTCCTGTGTCCAGGTGTCGGATGTGGAAGTCTAGGGTTTCCAGGTATTCCGCTTCGTAGTTTTCTTTATCTGGGTGTCGGATGTGGAAGTTCAGGGTGTCCAGGTGTTCCGCTTCGTAGTTTTCTGTATCTAGGTGTCGGACGTAGAAGGCCAGGGTGTCCAGACATTCAGCTCCGTAGTTTCCTGTGTCCAGGTGTCGGATGTGGAAGTTCAGGGTATCCAGGTATTCCGCTTCGTAGTTTTCTGTATCTAGGTGTCCGATTTGGAAGTCCAGGGTTTCCAGGTATTCCGCTTCGTAGTTTTCTGTATCTAGGTGTCGGATGTGGAAGTTCAATGTGTCCAGGTATTCCGCTTCGTAGTTTTCTGTATCTAGGTGTCGGCCGTAGAAGGCCAGGGTGTCCAGGCATTACGCTCCGTAGTTTCCTGTGTCCAGGTGTCGGATGTGGAAGTCTAGGGTTTCCAGGTATTCCGCTTCGTAGTTTTCTTTATCTAGGTGTCGGATGTGGAAGTTCAGGGTGTCCAGGTGTTCCGCTTCGTAGTTTTCTGTATCTAGATGGCGGACGTGGAAGTCCAGGGTGTCCAGGTATTCCGCTTCGTAGTTTTCTGTATCTAGGTGTCGGACGTAGAAGGCCAGGGTGTCCAGGCATTACGCTCCGTAGTTTCCTGTGTCCAGGTGTCGGATGTGGAAGTCTAGGGTTTCCAGGTATTCCGCTTCGTAGTTTTCTTTATCTGGGTGTCGGATGTGGAAGTTCAGGGTGTCCAGGTGTTCCGCTTCGTAGTTTTCTGTATCTAGGTGTCGGACGTAGAAGGCCAGGGTGTCCAGACATTCCGCTCCGTAGTTTCCTGTGTCCAGGTGTCGGATGTGGAAGTTCAGGGTATCCAGGTATTCCGCTTCGCAGTTTTCTGTATCTAGGTGTCGGATTTGGAAGTCCAGGGTTTCCAGGTATTCCGCTTCGTAGTTTTCTGTATCTAGGTGTCGGATGTGGAAGTTCAATGTGTCCAGGTATTCCGCTTCGTAGTTTTCTGTATCTAGGTGTCGGACGTAGAAGGCCAGGGTGTCCAGGCATTACGCTCCGTAGTTTCCTGTGTCCAGGTGTCGGATGTGGAAGTCTAGGGTTTCCAGGTATTCCGCTTCGTAGTTTTCTTTATCTAGGTGTCGGATGTGGAAGTTCAGGGTGTCCAGGTGTTCCGCTTCGTAGTTTTCTGTATCTAGGTGCCGGATGTGGAAGTCCAGGGTGTCCAGGTATTCCGCTTCGTAGTTTTCTGTATCTAGATGGCGGACGTGGAAGTCCAGGGTGTCCAGGTATTCCGCTTCGTAGTTTTCTGTATCTAGGTGTCGGACGTAGAAGTCCAGGGTTTCCAGGTATTCCGCTTCGTAGTTTTCTTTATCTAGGTGTCGGATGTGGAAGTTCAGGGTGTCCAGGTGTTCCGCTTCGTAGTTTTCTGTATCTAGGTGTCGGACGTAGAAGGCCAGGGTGTCCAGGCATTACGCTCCGTAGTTTCCTGTGTCCAGGTGTCGGATGTGGAAGTCTAGGTTTTCCAGGTATTCCGCTTCGTAGTTTTCTTTATCTAGGTGTCGGATGTGGAAGTTCAGGGTGTCCAGGTGTTCCGCTTCGTAGTTTTCTGTATCTAGGTGCCGGATGTGGAAGGCCAGGGTGTCCAGGCATTCCTCTCCGTAGTTTCCTGTGTCCAGGTGTCGGATGTGGAAGTTCAGGGTTTCCAGGTATTCCGCTTCGTAGTTTTCTGTATCTAGGTGTCGGACGTGGAGTCCAGGGTGTCCAGGTATTCCGCTTCGTAGTTTTCTGTATCTAGGTGTCGGACGTAGAAGGCCAGGGTGTCCAGGCATTACGCTCCGTAGTTTCCTGTGTCCAGGTGTCGGATGTGGAAGTCTAGGGTTTCCAGGTATTCCGCTTCGTAGTTTTCTGTATCTAGGTGTCGGATGTGGAAGTTCAGGGTGTCCAGGTGTTCCGCTTCGTAGTTTTCTGTATCTAGGTGCCGGATGTGGAAGGCCAGGGTGTCCAGGCATTCCTCTCCGTAGTTTCCTGTGTCCAGGTGTCGGATGTGGAAGTTCAGGGTTTCCAGGTATTCCGCTTCGTAGTTTTCTGTATCTAGGTGTCGGATGTGGAAGTTCAATGTGTCCAGGTATTCCGCTTCGTAGTTTTCTGTATCTAGGTGCCGGATGTGGAAGTCCAGGGTGTCCAGGTATTCCGCTTCGTAGTTTTCTGTATCTAGGTGTCGGACGTAGAAGGCCAGGGTGTCCAGGCATTCCGCTCCGTAGTTTCCTGTGTCCAGGTGTCGGATGTGGAAGTTCAGGGTATCCAGGTATTCCGCTTCGTAGTTTTCTGTATCTAGGTGTCGAATGTGGAAGTCCAGGGTGTCCAGGTATTCCGCTTCGTAGTTTTCTGTATCTAGATGGCGGACGTGGAATTCCAGGGTGTCCAGGTATTCCGCTTCGTAGTTTTCTGTATCTAGGTGTCGGACGTAGAAGGCCAGGGTGTCCAGGCATAACGCTCCGTAGTTTCCTGTGTCCAGGTGTCGGGTGTGGAAGTCTAGGGTTTCCAGGTATTCCGCTTCGTAGTTTTCTGTATCTAGGTGTCGGATGTGGAAGTTCAGGGTGTCCAGGTGTTCCGCTTCGTAGTTTTCTGTATCTAGATGGCGGACGTGGAAGTCCAGGGTGTCCAGGTATTCCGCTTCGTAGTTTTCTGTATCTAGGTGTCGGACGTAGAAGGCCAGGGTGTCCAGGCATTACGCTCCGTAGTTTCCTGTGTCCAGGTGTCGGATGTGGAAGTCTAGGGTTTCCAGGTATTCCGCTTCGTAGTTTTCTTTATCTGGGTGTCGGATGTGGAAGTTCAGGGTGTCCAGGTGTTCCGCTTCGTAGTTTTCTGTATCTAGGTGTCGGACGTAGAAGGCCAGGGTGTCCAGACATTCCGCTCCGTAGTTTCCTGTGTCCAGGTGTCGGATGTGGAAGTTCAGGGTATCCAGGTATTCCGCTTCGCAGTTTTCTGTATCTAGGTGTCGGATTTGGAAGTCCAGGGTTTCCAGGTATTCCGCTTCGTAGTTTTCTGTATCTAGGTGTCGGATGTGGAAGTTCAATGTGTCCAGGTATTCCGCTTCGTAGTTTTCTGTATCTAGGTGTCGGACGTAGAAGGCCAGGGTGTCCAGGCATTACGCTCCGTAGTTTCCTGTGTCCAGGTGTCGGATGTGGAAGTCTAGGGTTTCCAGGTATTCCGCTTCGTAGTTTTCTTTATCTAGGTGTCGGATGTGGAAGTTCAGGGTGTCCAGGTGTTCCGCTTCGTAGTTTTCTGTATCTAGGTGCCGGATGTGGAAGTCCAGGGTGTCCAGGTATTCCGCTTCGTAGTTTTCTGTATCTAGATGGCGGACGTGGAAGTCCAGGGTGTCCAGGTATTCCGCTTCGTAGTTTTCTGTATCTAGGTGTCGGACGTAGAAGTCCAGGGTTTCCAGGTATTCCGCTTCGTAGTTTTCTTTATCTAGGTGTCGGATGTGGAAGTTCAGGGTGTCCAGGTGTTCCGCTTCGTAGTTTTCTGTATCTAGGTGTCGGACGTAGAAGGCCAGGGTGTCCAGGCATTACGCTCCGTAGTTTCCTGTGTCCAGGTGTCGGATGTGGAAGTCTAGGTTTTCCAGGTATTCCGCTTCGTAGTTTTCTTTATCTAGGTGTCGGATGTGGAAGTTCAGGGTGTCCAGGTGTTCCGCTTCGTAGTTTTCTGTATCTAGGTGCCGGATGTGGAAGGCCAGGGTGTCCAGGCATTCCTCTCCGTAGTTTCCTGTGTCCAGGTGTCGGATGTGGAAGTTCAGGGTTTCCAGGTATTCCGCTTCGTAGTTTTCTGTATCTAGGTGTCGGACGTGGAGTCCAGGGTGTCCAGGTATTCCGCTTCGTAGTTTTCTGTATCTAGGTGTCGGACGTAGAAGGCCAGGGTGTCCAGGCATTACGCTCCGTAGTTTCCTGTGTCCAGGTGTCGGATGTGGAAGTCTAGGGTTTCCAGGTATTCCGCTTCGTAGTTTTCTGTATCTAGGTGTCGGATGTGGAAGTTCAGGGTGTCCAGGTGTTCCGCTTCGTAGTTTTCTGTATCTAGGTGCCGGATGTGGAAGGCCAGGGTGTCCAGGCATTCCTCTCCGTAGTTTCCTGTGTCCAGGTGTCGGATGTGGAAGTTCAGGGTTTCCAGGTATTCCGCTTCGTAGTTTTCTGTATCTAGGTGTCGGATGTGGAAGTTCAATGTGTCCAGGTATTCCGCTTCGTAGTTTTCTGTATCTAGGTGCCGGATGTGGAAGTCCAGGGTGTCCAGGTATTCCGCTTCGTAGTTTTCTGTATCTAGGTGTCGGACGTAGAAGGCCAGGGTGTCCAGGCATTCCGCTCCGTAGTTTCCTGTGTCCAGGTGTCGGATGTGGAAGTTCAGGGTATCCAGGTATTCCGCTTCGTAGTTTTCTGTATCTAGGTGTCGAATGTGGAAGTCCAGGGTGTCCAGGTATTCCGCTTCGTAGTTTTCTGTATCTAGATGGCGGACGTGGAATTCCAGGGTGTCCAGGTATTCCGCTTCGTAGTTTTCTGTATCTAGGTGTCGGACGTAGAAGGCCAGGGTGTCCAGGCATAACGCTCCGTAGTTTCCTGTGTCCAGGTGTCGGGTGTGGAAGTCTAGGGTTTCCAGGTATTCCGCTTCGTAGTTTTCTGTATCTAGGTGTCGGATGTGGAAGTTCAGGGTGTCCAGGTGTTCCGCTTCGTAGTTTTCTGTATCTAGGTGCCGGATGTGGAAGGCCAGGGTGTCCAGGCATTCCTCTCCGTAGTTTCCTGTGTCCAGGTGTCGGATGTGGAAGTTCAGGGTTTCCAGATATTCCGCTTCGTAGTTTTCTGTATCTAGGTGTCGGATGTGGAAGTCCAGGGTGTCCAGGTATTCCGCTTCGTAGTTTTCTGTATCTAGGTGTCGGACGTAGAAGGCCAGGGTGTCCAGGCATTCCGCTCCGTAGTTTCCTGTGTCCAGGTGTCGGATGTGGAAGTTCAGGGTATCCAGGTATTCCGCTTCGTAGTTTTCTGTATCTAGGTGTCGAATGTGGAAGTCCAGGGTGTCCAGGTATTCCGCTTCGTAGTTTTCTGTATCTAGATGGCGGACGTGGAAGTCCAGGGTGTGCAGGTATGCCGCTTCGTAGTTTTCTGTATCTAGGTGTCGGACATAGAAGGCCAGGGTGTCCAGGCATTACGCTCCGTAGTTTCCTGTGTCCAGGTGTCGGGTGTGGAAGTCTAGGGTTTCCAGGTATTCCGCTTCGTAGTTTTCTGTATCTAGGTGTCGGATGTGGAAGTTCAGGGTGTCCAGGTGTTCCGCTTCGTAGTTTTCTGTATCTAGGTGTCGGACGTAGAAGGCCAGGGTGTCCAGACATTCCGGTCCGTAGTTTCCTGTGTCCAGGTGTCGGATGTGGAAGTCTAGGGTTTCCAGGTATTCCGCTTCGTAGTTTTCTTTATCTAGGTGTCGGATGTGGAAGTTCAGGGTGTCCAGGTGTTCCGCTTCGTAGTTTTCTGTATCTAGGTGCCGGATGTGGAAGTCCAGGGTGTCCAGGTATTCCGCTTCGTAGTTTTCTGTATCTAGATGGCGGACGTGGAAGTCCAGGGTGTCCAGGTATTCCGCTTCGTAGTTTTCTGTATCTAGGTGTCGGACGTAGAAGGCCAGGGTGTCCAGGTATTCCGCTTCGTAGTTTTCTTTATCTAGGTGTCGGACGTAGAAGGCCAGGTTGTCCAGGCATTCCGCACCGTAGTTTTCTGTATCTAGATGGCGGACGTGGAAGTCCAGGGTGTCCAGGTATTCCGCTTCGTAGTTTTCTGTATCTATGTGTCGGACGTAGAAGGCCAGGGTGTCCAGGCATTACGCTCCGTAGTTTCCTGTGTCCAGGTGTCGGATGTGGAAGTCTAGGGTTTCCAGGTATTCCGCTTCGTAGTTTTCTTTATCTGGGTGTCGGATGTGGAAGTTCAAGGTGTCCAGGTGTTCCGCTTCGTAGTTTTCTGTATCTAGGTGTCGGACGTAGAAGGCCAGGGTGTCCAGACATTCCGCTCCGTAGTTTCCTGTGTCCAGGTGTCGGATGTGGAAGTTCAGGGTATCCAGGTATTCCGCTTCGTAGTTTTCTGTATCTAGATGGCGGACGTGGAAGTCCAGGGTGTCCAGGTATTCCGCTTCGTAGTTTTCTGTATCTAGGTGTCGGACGTAGAAGGCCAGGGTGTCCAGGCATTCCGCTCCGTAGTTTCCTGTGTCCAGGTGTCGGACGTAGAAGGCCAGGGTGTCCAGGTATTCCGCTTCGTAGTTTTCTGTATCTAGGTGTCGGACGTAGAAGGCCAGGGTGTCCAGGCATTACGCTCCGTAGTTTCCTGTGTCCAGGTGTCGGATGTGGAAGTCTAGGGTTTCCAGGTATTCCGCTTCGTAGTTTTCTTTATCTAGGTGTCGGATGTGGAAGTTCAGGGTGTCCAGGTGTTCCGCTTCGTAGTTTTCTGTATCTAGGTGTCGGACGTAGAAGGCCAGGGTGTCCAGACATTCCGCTCCGTAGTTTCCTGTGTCCAGGTGTCGGATGTGGAAGTTCAGGGTATCCAGGTATTCCGCTTCGTAGTTTTCTGTATCTAGGTGTCGGATTTCGAAGTCCAGGGTTTCCAGGTATTCCGCTTCGTAGTTTTCTGTATCTAGGTGTCGGATGTGGAAGTTCAATGTGTCCAGGTATTCCGCTTCGTAGTTTTCTGTATCTAGGTTTCGGACGTAGACGGCCAGGGTGTCCAGGCATTACGCTCCGTAGTTTCCTGTGTCCAGGTGTCGGATGTGGAAGTCTAGGGTTTCCAGGTATTCCGCTTCGTAGTTTTCTGTATCTAGGTGTCGGATGTGGAAGTTCAGGGTGTCCAAGTGTTCCGCTTCGTAGTTTTCTGTATCTAGGTGTCGGACGTAGAAGGCCAGGATGTCCAGGCATTCCGCTCCGTAGTTTCCTGTGTCCATGTGTCGGATGTGGAAGTTCAGGGTATCCAGGTATTCCGCTACGTAGTTTTCTGTATCTAGGTGTCGAATGTGGAAGTCCAGGGTGTCCAGGTATTCCGCTTCGTAGTTTTCTGTATCTAGATGGCGGACGTGGAAGTCCAGCGTGTCCAGGTATTCCGCTTCGTAGTTTTCTGTATCTAGGTGTCGCATGTAGAAGGCCAGGGTGTCCAGGCATTACGCTCCGTAGTTTCCTGTGTCCAGGTGTCGGAGGTGGAAGTCTAGGGTTTCCAGGTATTCCGCTTCGTAGTTTTCTGTATCTAGATGGCGGACGTGGAAGTCGAGGGTGTCCAGGTATTCCGCTTCGTAGTTTTCTGTATCTAGGTGTCGGACGTAGAAGGCCAGGGTGTCCAGGCATTACGCTCCGTAGTTTCCTGTGTCCAGGTGTCGGATGTGGAAGTCTAGGGTTTCCAGGTATTCCGCTTCGTAGTTTTCTGTATCTAGGTGTCGGATGTGGAAGTTCAGGGTGTCCAGGTGTTCCGCTTCGTAGTTTTCTGTATCTAGGTGCCGGATGTGGAAGGCCAGGTTGTCCAGGTATTCCGCTTCGTAGTTTTCTTTATCTAGGTGTCGGATGTGGAAGTTCAGGGTGTCCAGGTGTTCCGCTTCGTAGTTTTCTGTATCTAGGTGTCGGACGTAGAAGGCCAGGGTGTCCAGACATTCCGCTCCGTAGTTTCCTGTGTCCAGGTGTCGGATGTGGAAGTCTAGGGTTTCCAGGTATTCCGCTTCGTAGTTTTCTTTATCTAGGTGTCGGATGTGGAAGTTCAGGGTGTCCAGGTGTTCCGCTTCGTAGTTTTCTGTATCTAGGTGCCGGATGTGGAAGTCCAGGGTGTCCAGGTATTCCGCTTCGTAGTTTTCTGTATCTAGATGGCGGACGTGGAAGTCCAGGGTGTCCAGGTATTCCGCTTCGTAGTTTTCTGTATCTAGGTGTCGGACGTAGAAGTCCAGGGTTTCCAGGTATTCCGCTTCGTAGTTTTCTTTATCTAGGTGTCGGATGTGGAAGTTCAGGGTGTCCAGGTGTTCCGCTTCGTAGTTTTCTGTATCTAGGTGTCGGACGTAGAAGGCCAGGGTGTCCAGGCATTACGCTCCGTAGTTTCCTGTGTCCAGGTGTCGGATGTGGAAGTCTAGGTTTTCCAGGTATTCCGCTTCGTAGTTTTCTTTATCTAGGTGTCGGATGTGGAAGTTCAGGGTGTCCAGGTGTTCCGCTTCGTAGTTTTCTGTATCTAGGTGCCGGATGTGGAAGGCCAGGGTGTCCAGGCATTCCTCTCCGTAGTTTCCTGTGTCCAGGTGTCGGATGTGGAAGTTCAGGGTGTCCAGGCATTACGCTCCGTAGTTTCCTGTGTCCAGGTGTCGGAGGTGGAAGTCTAGGGTTTCCAGGTATTCCGCTTCGTAGTTTTCTGTATCTAGATGGCGGACGTGGAAGTCGAGGGTGTCCAGGTATTCCGCTTCGTAGTTTTCTGTATCTAGGTGTCGGACGTAGAAGGCCAGGGTGTCCAGGCATTACGCTCCGTAGTTTCCTGTGTCCAGGTGTCGGATGTGGAAGTCTAGGGTTTCCAGGTATTCCGCTTCGTAGTTTTCTGTATCTAGGTGTCGGATGTGGAAGTTCAGGGTGTCCAGGTGTTCCGCTTCGTAGTTTTCTGTATCTAGGTGCCGGATGTGGAAGGCCAGGTTGTCCAGGTATTCCGCTTCGTAGTTTTCTTTATCTAGGTGTCGGATGTGGAAGTTCAGGGTGTCCAGGTGTTCCGCTTCGTAGTTTTCTGTATCTAGGTGTCGGACGTAGAAGGCCAGGGTGTCCAGACATTCCGCTCCGTATTTTCCTGTGTCCAGGTGTCGGATGTGGAATTTCAGGGTATCCAGGTATTCCGCTTCGTAGTTTTCTGTATCTAGGTGTCGGATTTGGAAGTCCAGGGTTTCCAGGTATTCCGCTTCGTAGTTTTCTGTATCTAGGTGTCGGATGTGGAAGTTCAATGTGTCCAGGTATTCCGCTTCGTAGTTTTCTGTATCTAGGTTTCGGACGTAGACGGCCAGGGTGTCCAGGCATTACGCTCCGTAGTTTCCTGTGTCCAGGTGTCGGATGTGGAAGTCTAGGGTTTCCAGGTATTCCGCTTCGTAGTTTTCTGTATCTAGGTGTCGGATGTGGAAGTTCAGGGTGTCCAAGTGTTCCGCTTCGTAGTTTTCTGTATCTAGGTGTCGGACGTAGAAGGCCAGGATGTCCAGGCATTCCGCTCCGTAGTTTCCTGTGTCCATGTGTCGGATGTGGAAGTTCAGGGTATCCAGGTATTCCGCTACGTAGTTTTCTGTATCTAGGTGTCGAATGTGGAAGTCCAGGGTGTCCAGGTATTCCGCTTCGTAGTTTTCTGTATCTAGATGGCGGACGTGGAAGTCCAGCGTGTCCAGGTATTCCGCTTCGTAGTTTTCTGTATCTAGGTGTCGTATGTAGAAGGCCAGGGTGTCCAGGCATTACGCTCCGTAGTTTCCTGTGTCCAGGTGTCGGAGGTGGAAGTCTAGGGTTTCCAGGTATTCCGCTTCGTAGTTTTCTGTATCTAGATGGCGGACGTGGAAGTCGAGGGTTTCCAGGTATTCCGCTTCGTAGTTTTCTGTATCTAGGTGTCGGACGTAGAAGGCCAGGGTGTCCAGACATTCCGCTCCGTAGTTTCCTGTGTCCAGGTGTCGGATGTGGAAGTTCAGGGTATCCAGGTATTCCGCTTCGTAGTTTTCTGTATCTAGGTGTCGGATTTGGAAGTCCAGGGTTTCCAGGTATTCCGCTTCGTAGTTTTCTGTATCTAGGTTTCGGACGTAGACGGCCAGGGTGTCCAGGCATTACGCTCCGTAGTTTCCTGTGTCCAGGTGTCGGATGTGGAAGTCTAGGGTTTCCAGGTATTCCGCTTCGTAGTTTTCTGTATCTAGGTGTCGGATGTGGAAGTTCAGGGTGTCCAAGTGTTCCGCTTCGTAGTTTTCTGTATCTAGGTGTCGGACGTAGAAGGCCAGGATGTCCAGGCATTCCGCTCCGTAGTTTCCTGTGTCCATGTGTCGGATGTGGAAGTTCAGGGTATCCAGGTATTCCGCTACGTAGTTTCCTGTGTCCAGGTGTCGGAGGTGGAAGTCTAGGGTTTCCAGGTATTCCGCTTCGTAGTTTTCTGTATCTAGATGGCGGACGTGGAAGTCCAGCGTGTCCAGGTATTCCGCTTCGTAGTTTTCTGTATCTAGGTGTCGTATGTAGAAGGCCAGGGTGTCCAGGCATTACGCTCCGTAGTTTCCTGTGTCCAGGTGTCGGAGGTGGAAGTCTAGGGTTTCCAGGTATTCCGCTTCGTAGTTTTCTGTATCTAGATGGCGGACGTGGAAGTCGAGGGTGTCCAGGTATTCCGCTTCGTAGTTTTCTGTATCTAGGTGTCGGACGTAGAAGGCCAGGGTGTCCAGGCATTACGCTCCGTAGTTTCCTGTGTCCAGGTGTCGGATGTGGAAGTCTAGGGTTTCCAGGTATTCCGCTTCGTAGTTTTCTGTATCTAGGTGTCGGATGTGGAAGTTCAGGGTGTCCAGGTGTTCCGCTTCGTAGTTTTCTGTATCTAGGTGCCGGATGTGGAAGGCCAGGTTGTCCAGGTATTCCGCTTCGTAGTTTTCTTTATCTAGGTGTCGGATGTGGAAGTTCAGGGTGTCCAGGTGTTCCGCTTCGTAGTTTTCTGTATCTAGGTGTCGGACGTAGAAGGCCAGGGTGTCCAGACATTCCGCTCCGTAGTTTCCTGTGTCCAGGTGTCGGATGTGGAAGTCTAGGGTTTCCAGGTATTCCGCTTCGTAGTTTTCTTTATCTAGGTGTCGGATGTGGAAGTTCAGGGTGTCCAGGTGTTCCGCTTCGTAGTTTTCTGTATCTAGGTGCCGGATGTGGAAGTCCAGGGTGTCCAGGTATTCCGCTTCGTAGTTTTCTGTATCTAGATGGCGGACGTGGAAGTCCAGGGTGTCCAGGTATTCCGCTTCGTAGTTTTCTGTATCTAGGTGTCGGACGTAGAAGTCCAGGGTTTCCAGGTATTCCGCTTCGTAGTTTTCTTTATCTAGGTGTCGGATGTGGAAGTTCAGGGTGTCCAGGTGTTCCGCTTCGTAGTTTTCTGTATCTAGGTGTCGGACGTAGAAGGCCAGGGTGTCCAGGCATTACGCTCCGTAGTTTCCTGTGTCCAGGTGTCGGATGTGGAAGTCTAGGTTTTCCAGGTATTCCGCTTCGTAGTTTTCTTTATCTAGGTGTCGGATGTGGAAGTTCAGGGTGTCCAGGTGTTCCGCTTCGTAGTTTTCTGTATCTAGGTGCCGGATGTGGAAGGCCAGGGTGTCCAGGCATTCCTCTCCGTAGTTTCCTGTGTCCAGGTGTCGGATGTGGAAGTTCAGGGTTTCCAGGTATTCCGCTTCGTAGTTTTCTGTATCTAGGTGTCGGACGTGGAGTCCAGGGTGTCCAGGTATTCCGCTTCGTAGTTTTCTGTATCTAGGTGTCGGACGTAGAAGGCCAGGGTGTCCAGGCATTACGCTCCGTAGTTTCCTGTGTCCAGGTGTCGGATGTGGAAGTCTAGGGTTTCCAGGTATTCCGCTTCGTAGTTTTCTGTATCTAGGTGTCGGATGTGGAAGTTCAGGGTGTCCAGGTGTTCCGCTTCGTAGTTTTCTGTATCTAGGTGCCGGATGTGGAAGGCCAGGGTGTCCAGGCATTCCTCTCCGTAGTTTCCTGTGTCCAGGTGTCGGATGTGGAAGTTCAGGGTTTCCAGGTATTCCGCTTCGTAGTTTTCTGTATCTAGGTGTCGGATGTGGAAGTTCAATGTGTCCAGGTATTCCGCTTCGTAGTTTTCTGTATCTAGGTGCCGGATGTGGAAGTCCAGGGTGTCCAGGTATTCCGCTTCGTAGTTTTCTGTATCTAGGTGTCGGACGTAGAAGGCCAGGGTGTCCAGGCATTCCGCTCCGTAGTTTCCTGTGTCCAGGTGTCGGATGTGGAAGTTCAGGGTATCCAGGTATTCCGCTTCGTAGTTTTCTGTATCTAGGTGTCGAATGTGGAAGTCCAGGGTGTCCAGGTATTCCGCTTCGTAGTTTTCTGTATCTAGATGGCGGACGTGGAAGTCCAGGGTGTCCAGGTATTCCGCTTCGTAGTTTTCTGTATCTAGGTGTCGGACGTAGAAGGCCAGGGTGTCCAGGCATAACGCTCCGTAGTTTCCTGTGTCCAGGTGTCGGGTGTGGAAGTCTAGGGTTTCCAGGTATTCCGCTTCGTAGTTTTCTGTATCTAGGTGTCGGATGTGGAAGTTCAGGGTGTCCAGGTGTTCCGCTTCGTAGTTTTCTGTATCTAGGTGCCGGATGTGGAAGGCCAGGGTGTCCAGGCATTCCTCTCCGTAGTTTCCTGTGTCCAGGTGTCGGATGTGGAAGTTCAGGGTTTCCAGGTATTCCGCTTCGTAGTTTTCTGTATCTAGGTGTCGGATGTGGAAGTCCAGGGTGTCCAGGTATTCCGCTTCGTAGTTTTCTGTATCTAGGTGTCGGACGTAGAAGGCCAGGGTGTCCAGGCATTCCGCTCCGTAGTTTCCTGTGTCCAGGTGTCGGATGTGGAAGTTCAGGGTATCCAGGTATTCCGCTTCGTAGTTTTCTGTATCTAGGTGTCGAATGTGGAAGTCCAGGGTGTCCAGGTATTCCGCTTCGTAGTTTTCTGTATCTAGATGGCGGACGTGGAAGTCCAGGGTGTGCAGGTATGCCGCTTCGTAGTTTTCTGTATCTAGGTGTCGGACATAGAAGGCCAGGGTGTCCAGGCATTACGCTCCGTAGTTTCCTGTGTCCAGGTGTCGGGTGTGGAAGTCTAGGGTTTCCAGGTATTCCGCTTCGTAGTTTTCTGTATCTAGGTGTCGGATGTGGAAGTTCAGGGTGTCCAGGTGTTCCGCTTCGTAGTTTTCTGTATCTAGGTGTCGGACGTAGAAGACCAGGGTGTCCAGACATTCCGCTCCGTAGTTTCCTGTGTCCAGGTGTCGGATGTGGAAGTCTAGGGTTTCCAGGTATTCCGCTTCGTAGTTTTCTTTATCTAGGTGTCGGATGTGGAAGTTCAGGGTGTCCAGGTGTTCCGCTTCGTAGTTTTCTGTATCTAGGTGCCGGATGTGGAAGTCCAGGGTGTCCAGGTATTCCGCTTCGTAGTTTTCTGTATCTAGATGGCGGACGTGGAAGTCCAGGGTGTCCAGGTATTCCGCTTCGTAGTTTTCTGTATCTAGGTGTCGGACGTAGAAGGCCAGGGTGTCCAGGTATTCCGCTTCGTAGTTTTCTTTATCTAGGTGTCGGACGTAGAAGGCCAGGGTGTCCAGGCATTCCGCACCGTAGTTTTCTGTATCTAGATGGCGGACGTGGAAGTCCAGGGTGTCCAGGTATTCCGCTTCGTAGTTTTCTGTATCTATGTGTCGGACGTAGAAGGCCAGGGTGTCCAGGCATTACGCTCCGTAGTTTCCTGTGTCCAGGTGTCGGATGTGGAAGTCTAGGGTTTCCAGGTATTCCGCTTCGTAGTTTTCTTTATCTGGGTGTCGGATGTGGAAGTTCAAGGTGTCCAGGTGTTCCGCTTCGTAGTTTTCTGTATCTAGGTGTCGGACGTAGAAGGCCAGGGTGTCCAGACATTCCGCTCCGTAGTTTCCTGTGTCCAGGTGTCGGATGTGGAAGTTCAGGGTATCCAGGTATTCCGCTTCGTAGTTTTCTGTATCTAGATGGCGGACGTGGAAGTCCAGGGTGTCCAGGTATTCCGCTTCGTAGTTTTCTGTATCTAGGTGTCGGACGTAGAAGGCCAGGGTGTCCAGGCATTCCGCTCCGTAGTTTCCTGTGTCCAGGTGTCGGACGTAGAAGGCCAGGGTGTCCAGGTATTCCGCTTCGTAGTTTTCTGTATCTAGGTGTCGGACGTAGAAGGCCAGGGTGTCCAGGCATTCCGCACCGTAGTTTTCTGTATCTAGATGGCGGACGTGGAAGTCCAGGGTGTCCAGGTATTCCGCTTCGTAGTTTTCTGTATCTAGGTGTCGGACGTAGAAGGCCAGGGTGTCCAGGCATTACGCTCCGTAGTTTCCTGTGTCCAGGTGTCGGATGTGGAAGTCTAGGGTTTCCAGGTATTCCGCTTCGTAGTTTTCTTTATCTAGGTGTCGGATGTGGAAGTTCAGGGTGTCCAGGTGTTCCGCTTCGTAGTTTTCTGTATCTAGGTGTCGGACGTAGAAGGCCAGGGTGTCCAGACATTCCGCTCCGTAGTTTCCTGTGTCCAGGTGTCGGATGTGGAAGTTCAGGGTATCCAGGTATTCCGCTTCGTAGTTTTCTGTATCTAGGTGTCGGATTTGGAAGTCCAGGGTTTCCAGGTATTCCGCTTCGTAGTTTTCTGTATCTAGGTGTCGGATGTGGAAGTTCAATGTGTCCAGGTATTCCGCTTCGTAGTTTTCTGTATCTAGGTTTCGGACGTAGACGGCCAGGGTGTCCAGGCATTACGCTCCGTAGTTTCCTGTGTCCAGGTGTCGGATGTGGAAGTCTAGGGTTTCCAGGTATTCCGCTTCGTAGTTTTCTGTATCTAGGTGTCGGATGTGGAAGTTCAGGGTGTCCAAGTGTTCCGCTTCGTAGTTTTCTGTATCTAGGTGTCGGACGTAGAAGGCCAGGATGTCCAGGCATTCCGCTCCGTAGTTTCCTGTGTCCATGTGTCGGATGTGGAAGTTCAGGGTATCCAGGTATTCCGCTACGTAGTTTTCTGTATCTAGGTGTCGAATGTGGAAGTCCAGGGTGTCCAGGTATTCCGCTTCGTAGTTTTCTGTATCTAGATGGCGGACGTGGAAGTCCAGCGTGTCCAGGTATTCCGCTTCGTAGTTTTCTGTATCTAGGTGTCGTATGTAGAAGGCCAGGGTGTCCAGGCATTACGCTCCGTAGTTTCCTGTGTCCAGGTGTCGGAGGTGGAAGTCTAGGGTTTCCAGGTATTCCGCTTCGTAGTTTTCTGTATCTAGATGGCGGACGTGGAAGTCGAGGGTGTCCAGGTATTCCGCTTCGTAGTTTTCTGTATCTAGGTGTCGGACGTAGAAGGCCAGGGTGTCCAGGCATTACGCTCCGTAGTTTCCTGTGTCCAGGTGTCGGATGTGGAAGTCTAGGGTTTCCAGGTATTCCGCTTCGTAGTTTTCTGTATCTAGGTGTCGGATGTGGAAGTTCAGGGTGTCCAGGTGTTCCGCTTCGTAGTTTTCTGTATCTAGGTGCCGGATGTGGAAGGCCAGGTTGTCCAGGTATTCCGCTTCGTAGTTTTCTTTATCTAGGTGTCGGATGTGGAAGTTCAGGGTGTCCAGGTGTTCCGCTTCGTAGTTTTCTGTATCTAGGTGTCGGACGTAGAAGGCCAGGGTGTCCAGACATTCCGCTCCGTATTTTCCTGTGTCCAGGTGTCGGATGTGGAATTTCAGGGTATCCAGGTATTCCGCTTCGTAGTTTTCTGTATCTAGGTGTCGAATTTGGAAGTCCAGGGTTTCCAGGTATTCCGCTTCGTAGTTTTCTGTATCTAGGTGTCGGATGTGGAAGTTCAATGTGTCCAGGTATTCCGCTTCGTAGTTTTCTGTATTTAGGTTTCGGACGTAGACGGCCAGGGTGTCCAGGCATTATGCTCCGTAGTTTCCTGTGTCCAGGTGTCGGATGTGGAAGTCTAGGGTTTCCAGGTATTCCGCTTCGTAGTTTTCTGTATCTAGGTGTCGGATGTGGAAGTTCAGGGTGTCCAAGTGTTCCGCTTCGTAGTTTTCTGTATCTAGGTGTCGGACGTAGAAGGCCAGGATGTCCAGGCATTCCGCTCCGTAGTTTCCTGTGTCCATGTGTCGGATGTGGAAGTTCAGGGTATCCAGGTATTCCGCTACGTAGTTTTCTGTATCTAGGTGTCGAATGTGGAAGTCCAGGGTGTCCAGGTATTCCGCTTCGTAGTTTTCTGTATCTAGATGGCGGACGTGGAAGTCCAGCGTGTCCAGGTATTCCGCTTCGTAGTTTTCTGTATCTAGGTGTCGTATGTAGAAGGCCAGGGTGTCCAGGCATTACGCTCCGTAGTTTCCTGTGTCCAGGTGTCGGAGGTGGAAGTCTAGGGTTTCCAGGTATTCCGCTTCGTAGTTTTCTGTATCTAGATGGCGGACGTGGAAGTCGAGGGTGTCCAGGTATTCCGCTTCGTAGTTTTCTGTATCTAGGTGTCGGACGTAGAAGGCCAGGGTGTCCAGACATTCCGCTCCGTAGTTTCCTGTGTCCAGGTGTCGGATGTGGAAGTTCAGGGTATCCAGGTATTCCGCTTCGTAGTTTTCTGTATCTAGGTGTCGGATTTGGAAGTCCAGGGTTTCCAGGTATTCCGCTTCGTAGTTTTCTGTATCTAGGTTTCGGACGTAGACGGCCAGGGCTTCCAGGCATTACGCTCCGTAGTTTCCTGTGTCCAGGTGTCGGATGTGGAAGTCTAGGGTTTCCAGGTATTCCGCTTCGTAGTTTTCTGTATCTAGGTGTCGGATGTGGAAGTTCAGGGTGTCCAAGTGTTCCGCTTCGTAGTTTTCTGTATCTAGGTGTCGGACGTAGAAGGCCAGGATGTCCAGGCATTCCGCTCCGTAGTTTCCTGTGTCCATGTGTCGGATGTGGAAGTTCAGGGTATCCAGGTATTCCGCTACGTAGTTTTCTGTATCTAGGTGTCGAATGTGGAAGTCCAGGGTGTCCAGGTATTCCGCTTCGTAGTTTTCTGTATCTAGATGGCGGACGTGGAAGTCCAGCGTGTCCAGGTATTCCGCTTCGTAGTTTTCTGTATCTAGGTGTCGTATGTAGAAGGCCAGGGTGTCCAGGCATTACGCTCCGTAGTTTCCTGTGTCCAGGTGTCGGAGGTGGAAGTCTAGGGTTTCCAGGTATTCCGCTTCGTAGTTTTCTGTATCTGGATGGCGGACGTGGAAGTCGAGGGTGTCCAGGTATTCCGCTTCGTAGTTTTCTGTATCTAGGTGTCGGACGTAGAAGGCCAGGGTGTCCAGGCATTACGCTCCGTAGTTTCCTGTGTCCAGGTGTCGGATGTGGAAGTCTAGGGTTTCCAGGTATTCCGCTTCGTAGTTTTCTGTATCTAGGTGTCGGATGTGGAAGTTCAGGGTGTCCAGGTGTTCCGCTTCGTAGTTTTCTGTATCTAGGTGCCGGATGTGGAAGGCCAGGTTGTCCAGGTATTCCGCTTCGTAGTTTTCTTTATCTAGGTGTCGGATGTGGAAGTTCAGGGTGTCCAGGTGTTCCGCTTCGTAGTTTTCTGTATCTAGGTGTCGGACGTAGAAGGCCAGGGTGTCCAGACATTCCGCTCCGTATTTTCCTGTGTCCAGGTGTCGGATGTGGAATTTCAGGGTATCCAGGTATTCCGCTTCGTAGTTTTCTGTATCTAGGTGTCGGATTTGGAAGTCCAGGGTTTCCAGGTATTCCGCTTCGTAGTTTTCTGTATCTAGGTGTCGGATGTGGAAGTTCAATGTGTCCAGGTATTCCGCTTCGTAGTTTTCTGTATCTAGGTTTCGGACGTAGACGGCCAGGGTGTCCAGGCATTACGCTCCGTAGTTTCCTGTGTCCAGGTGTCGGATGTGGAAGTCTAGGGTTTCCAGGTATTCCGCTTCGTAGTTTTCTGTATCTAGGTGTCGGATGTGGAAGTTCAGGGTGTCCAGGTGTTCCGCTTCGTAGTTTTCTGTATCTAGGTGTCGGACGTAGAAGGCCAGGATGTCCAGGCATTCCGCTCCGTAGTTTCCTGTGTCCATGTGTCGGATGTGGAAGTTCAGGGTATCCAGGTATTCCGCTACGTAGTTTTCTGTATCTAGGTGTCGAATGTGGAAGTCCAGGGTGTCCAGGTATTCCGCTTCGTAGATTTCTGTATCTAGATGGCGGACGTGGAAGTCGAGGGTGTCCAGGTATTCCGCTTCGTAGTTTTCTGTATCTAGGTGTCGGACGTAGAAGGCCAGGGTGTCCAGGCATTACGCTCCGTAGTTTCCTGTGTCCAGGTGTCGGATGTGGAAGTCTAGGGTTTCCAGGTATTCCGCTTCGTAGTTTTCTGTATCTAGGTGTCGGATGTGGAAGTTCAGGGTATCCAGGTGTTCCGCTTCGTAGTTTTCTGTATCTAGGTGCCGGATGTGGAAGGCCAGGTTGTCCAGGTATTCCGCTTCGTAGTTTTCTTTATCTAGGTGTCGGATGTGGAAGTTCAGGGTGTCCAGGTGTTCCGCTTCGTAGTTTTCTGTATCTAGGTGTCGGACGTAGAAGGCCAGGGTGTCCAGACATTCCGCTCCGTAGTTTCCTGTGTCCAGGTGTCGGATGTGGAAGTCTAGGGTTTCCAGGTATTCTGCTTCGTAGTTTTCTTTATCTAGGTGTCGGATGTGGAAGTTCAGGGTGTCCAGGTGTTCCGCTTCGTAGTTTTCTGTATCTAGGTGCCGGATGTGGAAGTCCAGGGTGTCCAGGTATTCCGCTTCGTAGTTTTCTGTATCTAGATGGCGGACGTGGAAGTCCAGGGTGTCCAGGTATTCCGCTTCGTAGTTTTCTGTATCTAGGTGTCGGACGTAGAAGGCCAGGGTGTCCAGGCATTACGCTCCGTAGTTTCCTGTGTCCAGGTGTCGGATGTGGAAGTCTAGGTTTTCCAGGTATTCCGCTTCGTAGTTTTCTTTATCTAGGTGTCGGATGTGGAAGTTCAGGGTGTCCAGGTGTTCCGCTTCGTAGTTTTCTGTATCTAGGTGCCGGATGTGGAAGGCCAGGGTGTCCAGGCATTCCTCTCCGTAGTTTCCTGTGTCCAGGTGTCGGATGTGGAAGTTCAGGGTTTCCAGGTATTCCGCTTCGTAGTTTTCTGTATCTAGGTGTCGGACGTGGAGTCCAGGGTGTCCAGGTATTCCGCTTCGTAGTTTTCTGTATCTAGGTGTCGGACGTAGAAGGCCAGGGTGTCCAGGCATTACGCTCCGTAGTTTCCTGTGTCCAGGTGTCGGATGTGGAAGTCTAGGGTTTCCAGGTATTCCGCTTCGTAGTTTTCTGTATCTAGGTGTCGGACGTAGAAGGCCAGGGTGTCCAGGCATAACGCTCCGTAGTTTCCTGTGTCCAGGTGTCGGGTGTGGAAGTTCAGGGTTTCCAGGTATTCCGCTTCGTAGTTTTCTGTATCTAGGTGTCGGATGTGGAAGTCCAGGGTGTCCAGGTATTCCGCTTCGTAGTTTTCTGTATCTAGGTGTCGGACGTAGAAGGCCAGGGTGTCCAGGCATTCCGCTCCGTAGTTTCCTGTGTCCAGGTGTCGGATGTGGAAGTTCAGGGTATCCAGGTATTCCGCTTCGTAGTTTTCTGTATCTAGGTGTCGAATGTGGAAGTTCAGGGTGTCCAGGTGTTCCGCTTCGTAGTTTTCTGTATCTAGGTGTCGGACGTAGAAGGCCAGGGTGTCCAGACATTCCGCTCCGTAGTTTCCTGTGTCCAGGTGTCGGATGTGGAAGTCTAGGGTTTCCAGGTATTCCGCTTCGTAGTTTTCTTTATCTAGGTGTCGGATGTGGAAGTTCAGGGTGTCCAGGTGTTCCGCTTCGTAGTTTTCTGTATCTAGGTGCCGGATGTGGAAGTCCAGGGTGTCCAGGTATTCCGCTTCGTAGTTTTCTGTATCTAGATGGCGGACGTGGAAGTCCAGGGTGTCCAGGTGTTCCGCTTCGTAGTTTTCTGTATCTAGGTGTCGGACGTAGAAGGCCAGGGTGTCCAGACATTCCGCTCCGTAGTTTCCTGTGTCCAGGTGTCGGATGTGGAAGTCTAGGGTTTCCAGGTATTCCGCTTCGTAGTTTTCTTTATCTAGGTGTCGGATGTGGAAGTTCAGGGTGTCCAGGTGTTCCGCTTCGTAGTTTTCTGTATCTAGGTGCCGGATGTGGAAGTTCAGGGTTTCCAGGTATTCCGCTTCGTAGTTTTCTGTATCTAGGTGTCGGATGTGGAAGTCCAGGGTGTCCAGGTATTCCGCTTCGTAGTTTTCTGTATCTAGGTGTCGGACGTAGAAGGCCAGGGTGTCCAGGCATTCCGCTCCGTAGTTTCCTGTGTCCAGGTGTCGGACGTAGAAGGCCAGGGTGTCCAGGTATTCCGCTTCGTAGTTTTCTGTATCTAGGTGTCGGACGTAGAAGGCCAGGGTGTCCAGGCATTCCGCACCGTAGTTTTCTGTATCTAGATGGCGGACGTGGAAGTCCAGGGTGTCCAGGTATTCCGCTTCGTAGTTTTCTGTATCTAGGTGTCGGACGTAGAAGGCCAGGGTGTCCAGGCATTACGCTCCGTAGTTTCCTGTGTCCAGGTGTCGGATGTGGAAGTCTAGGGTTTCCAGGTATTCCGCTTCGTAGTTTTCTTTATCTAGGTGTCGGATGTGGAAGTTCAGGGTGTCCAGGTGTTCCGCTTCGTAGTTTTCTGTATCTAGGTGTCGGACGTAGAAGGCCAGGGTGTCCAGACATTCCGCTCCGTAGTTTCCTGTGTCCAGGTGTCGGATGTGGAAGTTCAGGGTATCCAGGTATTCCGCTTCGTAGTTTTCTGTATCTAGGTGTCGGATTTGGAAGTCCAGGGTTTCCAGGTATTCCGCTTCGTAGTTTTCTGTATCTAGGTGTCGGATGTGGAAGTTCAATGTGTCCAGGTATTCCGCTTCGTAGTTTTCTGTATCTAGGTTTCGGACGTAGACGGCCAGGGTGTCCAGGCATTACGCTCCGTAGTTTCCTGTGTCCAGGTGTCGGATGTGGAAGTCTAGGGTTTCCAGGTATTCCGCTTCGTAGTTTTCTGTATCTAGGTGTCGGATGTGGAAGTTCAGGGTGTCCAAGTGTTCCGCTTCGTAGTTTTCTGTATCTAGGTGTCGGACGTAGAAGGCCAGGATGTCCAGGCATTCCGCTCCGTAGTTTCCTGTGTCCATGTGTCGGATGTGGAAGTTCAGGGTATCCAGGTATTCCGCTACGTAGTTTTCTGTATCTAGGTGTCGAATGTGGAAGTCCAGGGTGTCCAGGTATTCCGCTTCGTAGTTTTCTGTATCTAGATGGCGGACGTGGAAGTCCAGCGTGTCCAGGTATTCCGCTTCGTAGTTTTCTGTATCTAGGTGTCGTATGTAGAAGGCCAGGGTGTCCAGGCATTACGCTCCGTAGTTTCCTGTGTCCAGGTGTCGGATGTGGAAGTCTAGGGTTTCCAGGTATTCCGCTTCGTAGTTTTCTGTATCTAGGTGTCGGATGTGGAAGTTCAGGGTGTCCAGGTGTTCCGCTTCGTAGTTTTCTGTATCTAGGTGCCGGATGTGGAAGGCCAGGGTGTCCAGGCATTCCTCTCCGTAGTTTCCTGTGTCCAGGTGTCGGATGTGGAAGTTCAGGGTTTCCAGGTATTCCGCTTCGTAGTTTTCTGTATCTAGGTGTCGGATGTGGAAGTTCAATGTGTCCAGGTATTCCGCTTCGTAGTTTTCTGTATCTAGGTGCCGGATGTGGAAGTCCAGGGTGTCCAGGTATTCCGCTTCGTAGTTTTCTGTATCTAGGTGTCGGACGTAGAAGGCCAGGGTGTCCAGGCATTCCGCTCCGTAGTTTCCTGTGTCCAGGTGTCGGATGTGGAAGTTCAGGGTATCCAGGTATTCCGCTTCGTAGTTTTCTGTATCTAGGTGTCGAATGTGGAAGTCCAGGGTGTCCAGGTATTCCGCTTCGTAGTTTTCTGTATCTAGATGGCGGACGTGGAAGTCCAGGGTGTCCAGGTATTCCGCTTCGTAGTTTTCTGTATCTAGGTGTCGGACGTAGAAGGCCAGGGTGTCCAGGCATAACGCTCCGTAGTTTCCTGTGTCCAGGTGTCGGGTGTGGAAGTTCAGGGTTTCCAGGTATTCCGCTTCGTAGTTTTCTGTATCTAGGTGTCGGATGTGGAAGTCCAGGGTGTCCAGGTATTCCGCTTCGTAGTTTTCTGTATCTAGGTGTCGGACGTAGAAGGCCAGGGTGTCCAGGCATTCCGCTCCGTAGTTTCCTGTGTCCAGGTGTCGGATGTGGAAGTTCAGGGTATCCAGGTATTCCGCTTCGTAGTTTTCTGTATCTAGGTGTCGAATGTGGAAGTTCAGGGTGTCCAGGTGTTCCGCTTCGTAGTTTTCTGTATCTAGGTGTCGGACGTAGAAGGCCAGGGTGTCCAGACATTCCGCTCCGTAGTTTCCTGTGTCCAGGTGTCGGATGTGGAAGTCTAGGGTTTCCAGGTATTCCGCTTCGTAGTTTTCTTTATCTAGGTGTCGGATGTGGAAGTTCAGGGTGTCCAGGTGTTCCGCTTCGTAGTTTTCTGTATCTAGGTGCCGGATGTGGAAGTCCAGGGTGTCCAGGTATTCCGCTTCGTAGTTTTCTGTATCTAGATGGCGGACGTGGAAGTCCAGGGTGTCCAGGTATTCCGCTTCGTAGTTTTCTGTATCTAGGTGTCGGACGTAGAAGGCCAGGGTGTCCAGGCATTACGCTCCGTAGTTTCCTGTGTCCAGGTGTCGGATGTGGAAGTCTAGGTTTTCCAGGTATTCCGCTTCGTAGTTTTCTTTATCTAGGTGTCGGATGTGGAAGTTCAGGGTGTCCAGGTGTTCCGCTTCGTAGTTTTCTGTATCTAGGTGCCGGATGTGGAAGGCCAGGGTGTCCAGGCATTCCTCTCCGTAGTTTCCTGTGTCCAGGTGTCGGATGTGGAAGTTCAGGGTTTCCAGGTATTCCGCTTCGTAGTTTTCTGTATCTAGGTGTCGGACGTGGAGTCCAGGGTGTCCAGGTATTCCGCTTCGTAGTTTTCTGTATCTAGGTGTCGGACGTAGAAGGCCAGGGTGTCCAGGCATTACGCTCCGTAGTTTCCTGTGTCCAGGTGTCGGATGTGGAAGTCTAGGGTTTCCAGGTATTCCGCTTCGTAGTTTTCTGTATCTAGGTGTCGGATGTGGAAGTTCAGGGTGTCCAGGTGTTCCGCTTCGTAGTTTTCTGTATCTAGGTGCCGGATGTGGAAGGCCAGGGTGTCCAGGCATTCCTCTCCGTAGTTTCCTGTGTCCAGGTGTCGGATGTGGAAGTTCAGGGTTTCCAGGTATTCCGCTTCGTAGTTTTCTGTATCTAGGTGTCGGATGTGGAAGTTCAATGTGTCCAGGTATTCCGCTTCGTAGTTTTCTGTATCTAGGTGCCGGATGTGGAAGTCCAGGGTGTCCAGGTATTCCGCTTCGTAGTTTTCTGTATCTAGGTGTCGGACGTAGAAGGCCAGGGTGTCCAGGCATTCCGCTCCGTAGTTTCCTGTGTCCAGGTGTCGGATGTGGAAGTTCAGGGTATCCAGGTATTCCGCTTCGTAGTTTTCTGTATCTAGGTGTCGAATGTGGAAGTCCAGGGTGTCCAGGTATTCCGCTTCGTAGTTTTCTGTATCTAGATGGCGGACGTGGAAGTCCAGGGTGTCCAGGTATTCCGCTTCGTAGTTTTCTGTATCTAGGTGTCGGACGTAGAAGGCCAGGGTGTCCAGGCATAACGCTCCGTAGTTTCCTGTGTCCAGGTGTCGGGTGTGGAAGTTCAGGGTTTCCAGGTATTCCGCTTCGTAGTTTTCTGTATCTAGGTGTCGGATGTGGAAGTCCAGGGTGTCCAGGTATTCCGCTTCGTAGTTTTCTGTATCTAGGTGTCGGACGTAGAAGGCCAGGGTGTCCAGGCATTCCGCTCCGTAGTTTCCTGTGTCCAGGTGTCGGATGTGGAAGTTCAGGGTATCCAGGTATTCCGCTTCGTAGTTTTCTGTATCTAGGTGTCGAATGTGGAAGTTCAGGGTGTCCAGGTGTTCCGCTTCGTAGTTTTCTGTATCTAGGTGTCGGACGTAGAAGGCCAGGGTGTCCAGACATTCCGCTCCGTAGTTTCCTGTGTCCAGGTGTCGGATGTGGAAGTCTAGGGTTTCCAGGTATTCCGCTTCGTAGTTTTCTTTATCTAGGTGTCGGATGTGGAAGTTCAGGGTGTCCAGGTGTTCCGCTTCGTAGTTTTCTGTATCTAGGTGCCGGATGTGGAAGTCCAGGGTGTCCAGGTATTCCGCTTCGTAGTTTTCTGTATCTAGATGGCGGACGTGGAAGTCCAGGGTGTCCAGGTGTTCCGCTTCATAGTTTTCTGTATCTAGGTGTCGGACGTAGAAGGCCAGGGTGTCCAGACATTCCGCTCCGTAGTTTCCTGTGTCCAGGTGTCGGATGTGGAAGTCTAGGGTTTCCAGGTATTCCGCTTCGTAGTTTTCTTTATCTAGGTGTCGGATGTGGAAGTTCAGGGTGTCCAGGTGTTCCGCTTCGTAGTTTTCTGTATCTAGGTGCCGGATGTGGAAGTTCAGGGTTTCCAGGTATTCCGCTTCGTAGTTTTCTGTATCTAGGTGTCGGATGTGGAAGTCCAGGGTGTCCAGGTATTCCGCTTCGTAGTTTTCTGTATCTAGGTGTCGGACGTAGAAGGCCAGGGTGTCCAGGCATTCCGCTCCGTAGTTTCCTGTGTCCAGGTGTCGGACGTAGAAGGCCAGGGTGTCCAGGTATTCCGCTTCGTAGTTTTCTGTATCTAGGTGTCGGACGTAGAAGGCCAGGGTGTCCAGGCATTCCGCACCGTAGTTTTCTGTATCTAGATGGCGGACGTGGAAGTCCAGGGTGTCCAGGTATTCCGCTTCGTAGTTTTCTGTATCTAGGTGTCGGACGTAGAAGGCCAGGGTGTCCAGGCATTACGCTCCGTAGTTTCCTGTGTCCAGGTGTCGGATGTGGAAGTCTAGGGTTTCCAGGTATTCCGCTTCGTAGTTTTCTTTATCTAGGTGTCGGATGTGGAAGTTCAGGGTGTCCAGGTGTTCCGCTTCGTAGTTTTCTGTATCTAGGTGTCGGACGTAGAAGGCCAGGGTGTCCAGACATTCCGCTCCGTAGTTTCCTGTGTCCAGGTGTCGGATGTGGAAGTTCAGGGTATCCAGGTATTCCGCTTCGTAGTTTTCTGTATCTAGGTGTCGGATTTGGAAGTCCAGGGTTTCCAGGTATTCCGCTTCGTAGTTTTCTGTATCTAGGTGTCGGATGTGGAAGTTCAATGTGTCCAGGTATTCCGCTTCGTAGTTTTCTGTATCTAGGTTTCGGACGTAGACGGCCAGGGTGTCCAGGCATTACGCTCCGTAGTTTCCTGTGTCCAGGTGTCGGATGTGGAAGTCTAGGGTTTCCAGGTATTCCGCTTCGTAGTTTTCTGTATCTAGGTGTCGGATGTGGAAGTTCAGGGTGTCCAGGTGTTCCGCTTCGTAGTTTTCTGTATCTAGGTGCCGGATGTGGAAGTCCAGGGTGTCCAGGTATTCCGCTTCGTAGTTTTCTGTATCTAGATGGCGGACGTGGAAGTCCAGGGTGTCCAGGTGTTCCGCTTCATAGTTTTCTGTATCTAGGTGTCGGACGTAGAAGGCCAGGGTGTCCAGACATTCCGCTCCGTAGTTTCCTGTGTCCAGGTGTCGGATGTGGAAGTCTAGGGTTTCCAGGTATTCCGCTTCGTAGTTTTCTTTATCTAGGTGTCGGATGTGGAAGTTCAGGGTGTCCAGGTGTTCCGCTTCGTAGTTTTCTGTATCTAGGTGCCGGATGTGGAAGTTCAGGGTTTCCAGGTATTCCGCTTCGTAGTTTTCTGTATCTAGGTGTCGGATGTGGAAGTCCAGGGTGTCCAGGTATTCCGCTTCGTAGTTTTCTGTATCTAGGTGTCGGACGTAGAAGGCCAGGGTGTCCAGGCATTCCGCTCCGTAGTTTCCTGTGTCCAGGTGTCGGACGTAGAAGGCCAGGGTGTCCAGGTATTCCGCTTCGTAGTTTTCTGTATCTAGGTGTCGGACGTAGAAGGCCAGGGTGTCCAGGCATTCCGCACCGTAGTTTTCTGTATCTAGATGGCGGACGTGGAAGTCCAGGGTGTCCAGGTATTCCGCTTCGTAGTTTTCTGTATCTAGGTGTCGGACGTAGAAGGCCAGGGTGTCCAGGCATTACGCTCCGTAGTTTCCTGTGTCCAGGTGTCGGATGTGGAAGTCTAGGGTTTCCAGGTATTCCGCTTCGTAGTTTTCTTTATCTAGGTGTCGGATGTGGAAGTTCAGGGTGTCCAGGTGTTCCGCTTCGTAGTTTTCTGTATCTAGGTGTCGGACGTAGAAGGCCAGGGTGTCCAGACATTCCGCTCCGTAGTTTCCTGTGTCCAGGTGTCGGATGTGGAAGTTCAGGGTATCCAGGTATTCCGCTTCGTAGTTTTCTGTATCTAGGTGTCGGATTTGGAAGTCCAGGGTTTCCAGGTATTCCGCTTCGTAGTTTTCTGTATCTAGGTGTCGGATGTGGAAGTTCAATGTGTCCAGGTATTCCGCTTCGTAGTTTTCTGTATCTAGGTTTCGGACGTAGACGGCCAGGGTGTCCAGGCATTACGCTCCGTAGTTTCCTGTGTCCAGGTGTCGGATGTGGAAGTCTAGGGTTTCCAGGTATTCCGCTTCGTAGTTTTCTGTATCTAGGTGTCGGATGTGGAAGTTCAGGGTGTCCAAGTGTTCCGCTTCGTAGTTTTCTGTATCTAGGTGTCGGACGTAGAAGGCCAGGATGTCCAGGCATTCCGCTCCGTAGTTTCCTGTGTCCATGTGTCGGATGTGGAAGTTCAGGGTATCCAGGTATTCCGCTACGTAGTTTTCTGTATCTAGGTGTCGAATGTGGAAGTCCAGGGTGTCCAGGTATTCCGCTTCGTAGTTTTCTGTATCTAGATGGCGGACGTGGAAGTCCAGCGTGTCCAGGTATTCCGCTTCGTAGTTTTCTGTATCTAGGTGTCGTATGTAGAAGGCCAGGGTGTCCAAGTGTTCCGCTTCGTAGTTTTCTGTATCTAGGTGTCGGACGTAGAAGGCCAGGATGTCCAGGCATTCCGCTCCGTAGTTTCCTGTGTCCATGTGTCGGATGTGGAAGTTCAGGGTATCCAGGTATTCCGCTACGTAGTTTTCTGTATCTAGGTGTCGAATGTGGAAGTCCAGGGTGTCCAGGTATTCCGCTTCGTAGTTTTCTGTATCTAGGTGTCGGACGTAGAAGGCCAGGGTGTCCAGGCATTCCGCTCCGTAGTTTCCTGTGTCCAGGTGTCGGATGTGGAAGTTCAGGGTATCCAGGTATTCCGCTTCGTAGTTTTCTGTATCTAGGTGTCGAATGTGGAAGTCCAGGGTGTCCAGGTATTCCGCTTCGTAGTTTTCTGTATCTAGATGGCGGACGTGGAAGTCCAGGGTGTCCAGGTATTCCGCTTCGTAGTTTTCTGTATCTAGGTGTCGGACGTAGAAGGCCAGGGTGTCCAGGCATAACGCTCCGTAGTTTCCTGTGTCCAGGTGTCGGGTGTGGAAGTCTAGGGTTTCCAGGTATTCCGCTTCGTAGTTTTCTGTATCTAGGTGTCGGATGTGGAAGTTCAGGGTGTCCAGGTGCTCCGCTTCGTAGTTTTCTGTATCTAGGTGCCGGATGTGGAAGGCCAGGGTGTCCAGGCATTCCTCTCCGTAGTTTCCTGTGTCCAGGTGTCGGATGTGGAAGTTCAGGGTTTCCAGGTATTCCGCTTCGTAGTTTTCTGTATCTAGGTGTCGGATGTGGAAGTCCAGGGTGTCCAGGTATTCCGCTTCGTAGTTTTCTGTATCTAGGTGTCGGACGTAGAAGGCCAGGGTGTCCAGGCATTCCGCTCCGTAGTTTCCTGTGTCCAGGTGTCGGATGTGGAAGTTCAGGGTATCCAGGTATTCCGCTTCGTAGTTTTCTGTATCTAGGTGTCGAATGTGGAAGTTCAGGGTGTCCAGGTGTTCCGCTTCGTAGTTTTCTGTATCTAGGTGTCGGACGTAGAAGGCCAGGGTGTCCAGACATTCCGCTCCGTAGTTTCCTGTGTCCAGGTGTCGGATGTGGAAGTCTAGGGTTTCCAGGTATTCCGCTTCGTAGTTTTCTTTATCTAGGTGTCGGATGTGGAAGTTCAGGGTGTCCAGGTGTTCCGCTTCGTAGTTTTCTGTATCTAGGTGCCGGATGTGGAAGTCCAGGGTGTCCAGGTATTCCGCTTCGTAGTTTTCTGTATCTAGATGGCGGACGTGGAAGTCCAGGGTGTCCAGGTGTTCCGCTTCGTAGTTTTCTGTATCTAGGTGTCGGTCGTAGAAGGCCAGGGTGTCCAGACATTCCGCTCCGTAGTTTCCTGTGTCCAGGTGTCGGATGTGGAAGTCTAGGGTTTCCAGGTATTCCGCTTCGTAGTTTTCTTTATCTAGGTGTCGGATGTGGAAGTTCAGGGTGTCCAGGTGTTCCGCTTCGTAGTTTTCTGTATCTAGGTGCCGGATGTGGAAGTTCAGGGTTTCCAGGTATTCCGCTTCGTAGTTTTCTGTATCTAGGTGTCGGATGTGGAAGTCCAGGGTGTCCAGGTATTCCGCTTCGTAGTTTTCTGTATCTAGGTGTCGGACGTAGAAGGCCAGGGTGTCCAGGCATTCCGCTCCGTAGTTTCCTGTGTCCAGGTGTCGGACGTAGAAGGCCAGGGTGTCCAGGTATTCCGCTTCGTAGTTTTCTGTATCTAGGTGTCGGACGTAGAAGGCCAGGGTGTCCAGGCATTCCGCACCGTAGTTTTCTGTATCTAGATGGCGGACGTGGAAGTCCAGGGTGTCCAGGTATTCCGCTTCGTAGTTTTCTGTATCTAGGTGTCGGACGTAGAAGGCCAGGGTGTCCAGGCATTACGCTCCGTAGTTTCCTGTGTCCAGGTGTCGGATGTGGAAGTCTAGGGTTTCCAGGTATTCCGCTTCGTAGTTTTCTTTATCTAGGTGTCGGATGTGGAAGTTCAGGGTGTCCAGGTGTTCCGCTTCGTAGTTTTCTGTATCTAGGTGTCGGACGTAGAAGGCCAGGGTGTCCAGACATTCCGCTCCGTAGTTTCCTGTGTCCAGGTGTCGGATGTGGAAGTTCAGGGTATCCAGGTATTCCGCTTCGTAGTTTTCTGTATCTAGGTGTCGGATTTGGAAGTCCAGGGTTTCCAGGTATTCCGCTTCGTAGTTTTCTGTATCTAGGTGTCGGATGTGGAAGTTCAATGTGTCCAGGTATTCCGCTTCGTAGTTTTCTGTATCTAGGTTTCGGACGTAGACGGCCAGGGTGTCCAGGCATTACGCTCCGTAGTTTCCTGTGTCCAGGTGTCGGATGTGGAAGTCTAGGGTTTCCAGGTATTCCGCTTCGTAGTTTTCTGTATCTAGGTGTCGGATGTGGAAGTTCAGGGTGTCCAAGTGTTCCGCTTCGTAGTTTTCTGTATCTAGGTGTCGGACGTAGAAGGCCAGGATGTCCAGGCATTCCGCTCCGTAGTTTCCTGTGTCCATGTGTCGGATGTGGAAGTTCAGGGTATCCACGTATTCCGCTACGTAGTTTTCTGTATCTAGGTGTCGAATGTGGAAGTCCAGGGTGTCCAGGTATTCCGCTTCGTAGTTTTCTGTATCTAGATGGCGGACGTGGAAGTCCAGCGTGTCCAGGTATTCCGCTTCGTAGTTTTCTGTATCTAGGTGTCGTATGTAGAAGGCCAGGGTGTCCAGGCATTACGCTCCGTAGTTTCCTGTGTCCAGGTGTCGGAGGTGGAAGTCTAGGGTTTCCAGGTATTCCGCTTCGTAGTTTTCTGTATCTAGATGGCGGACGTGGAAGTCGAGGGTGTCCAGGTATTCCGCTTCGTAGTTTTCTGTATCTAGGTGTCGGACGTAGAAGGCCAGGGTGTCCAGGCATTACGCTCCGTAGTTTCCTGTGTCCAGGTGTCGGATGTGGAAGTCTAGGGTTTCCAGGTATTCCGCTTCGTAGTTTTCTGTATCTAGGTGTCGGATGTGGAAGTTCAGGGTGTCCAGGTGTTCCGCTTCGTAGTTTTCTGTATCTAGGTGCCGGATGTGGAAGGCCAGGTTGTCCAGGTATTCCGCTTCGTAGTTTTCTTTATCTAGGTGTCGGATGTGGAAGTTCAGGGTGTCCAGGTGTTCCGCTTCGTAGTTTTCTGTATCTAGGTGTCGGACGTAGAAGGCCAGGGTGTCCAGACATTCCGCTCCGTATTTTCCTGTGTCCAGGTGTCGGATGTGGAATTTCAGGGTATCCAGGTATTCCGCTTCGTAGTTTTCTGTATCTAGGTGTCGGATTTGGAAGTCCAGGGTTTCCAGGTATTCCGCTTCGTAGTTTTCTGTATCTAGGTGTCGGATGTGGAAGTTCAATGTGTCCAGGTATTCCGCTTCGTAGTTTTCTGTATCTAGGTTTCGGACGTAGACGGCCAGGGTGTCCAGGCATTACGCTCCGTAGTTTCCTGTGTCCAGGTGTCGGATGTGGAAGTCTAGGGTTTCCAGGTATTCCGCTTCGTAGTTTTCTGTATCTAGGTGTCGGATGTGGAAGTTCAGGGTGTCCAAGTGTTCCGCTTCGTAGTTTTCTGTATCTAGGTGTCGGACGTAGAAGGCCAGGATGTCCAGGCATTCCGCTCCGTAGTTTCCTGTGTTCATGTGTCGGATGTGGAAGTTCAGGGTATCCAGGTATTCCGCTACGTAGTTTTCTGTATCTAGGTGTCGAATGTGGAAGTCCAGGGTGTCCAGGTATTCCGCTTCGTAGTTTTCTGTATCTAGATGGCGGACGTGGAAGTCCAGCGTGTCCAGGTATTCCGCTTCGTAGTTTTCTGTATCTAGGTGTCGTATGTAGAAGGCCAGGGTGTCCAGGCATTACGCTCCGTAGTTTCCTGTGTCCAGGTGTCGGAGGTGGAAGTCTAGGGTTTCCAGGTATTCCGCTTCGTAGTTTTCTGTATCTAGATGGCGGACGTGGAAGTCGAGGGTGTCCAGGTATTCCGCTTCGTAGTTTTCTGTATCTAGGTGTTGGACGTAGAAGGCCAGGGTGTCCAGACATTCCGCTCCGTAGTTTCCTGTGTCCAGGTGTCGGATGTGGAAGTTCAGGGTATCCAGGTATTCCGCTTCGTAGTTTTCTGTATCTAGGTGTCGGATTTGGAAGTCCAGGGTTTCCAGGTATTCCGCTTCGTAGTTTTCTGTATCTAGGTTTCGGACGTAGACGGCCAGGGTGTCCAGGCATTACGCTCCGTAGTTTCCTGTGTCCAGGTGTCGGATGTGGAAGTCTAGGGTTTCCAGGTATTCCGCTTCGTAGTTTTCTGTATCTAGGTGTCGGATGTGGAAGTTCAGGGTGTCCAAGTGTTCCGCTTCGTAGTTTTCTGTATCTAGGTGTCGGACGTAGAAGGCCAGGATGTCCAGGCATTCCGCTCCGTAGTTTCCTGTGTCCATGTATCGGATGTGGAAGTTCAGGGTATCCAGGTATTCCGCTACGTAGTTTTCAGTATCTAGGTGTCGAATGTGGAAGTCCAGGGTGTCCAGGTATTCCGCTTCGTAGTTTTCTGTATCTAGATGGCGGACGTGGAAGTCCAGCGTGTCCAGGTATTCCGCTTCGTAGTTTTCTGTATCTAGGTGTCGTATGTAGAAGGCCAGGGTGTCCAGGCATTACGCTCCGTAGTTTCCTGTGTCCAGGTGTCGGAGGTGGAAGTCTAGGGTTTCCAGGTATTCCGCTTCGTAGTTTTCTGTATCTAGATGGCGGACGTGGAAGTCGAGGGTGTCCAGGTATTCCGCTTCGTAGTTTTCTGTATCTAGGTGTCGGACGTAGAAGGCCAGGGTGTCCAGGCATTACGCTCCGTAGTTTCCTGTGTCCAGGTGTCGGATGTGGAAGTCTAGGGTTTCCAGGTATTCCGCTTCGTAGTTTTCTGTATCTAGGTGTCGGATGTGGAAGTTCAGGGTGTCCAGGTGTTCCGCTTCGTAGTTTTCTGTATCTAGGTGCCGGATGTGGAAGGCCAGGTTGTCCAGGTATTCCGCTTCGTAGTTTTCTTTATCTAGGTGTCGGATGTGGAAGTTCAGGGTGTCCAGGTGTTCCGCTTCGTAGTTTTCTGTATCTAGGTGTCGGACGTAGAAGGCCAGGGTGTCCAGACATTCCGCTCCGTATTTTCCTGTGTCCAGGTGTCGGATGTGGAATTTCAGGGTATCCAGGTATTCCGCTTCGTAGTTTTCTGTATCTAGGTGTCGGATTTGGAAGTCCAGGGTTTCCAGGTATTCCGCTTCGTAGTTTTCTGTATCTAGGTGTCGGATGTGGAAGTTCAATGTGTCCAGGTATTCCGCTTCGTAGTTTTCTGTATCTAGGTTTCGGACGTAGACGGCCAGGGTGTCCAGGCATTACGCTCCGTAGTTTCCTGTGTCCAGGTGTCGGATGTGGAAGTCTAGGGTTTCCAGGTATTCCGCTTCGTAGTTTTCTGTATCTAGGTGTCGGATGTGGAAGTTCAGGGTGTCCAAGTGTTCCGCTTCGTAGTTTTCTGTATCTAGGTGTCGGACGTAGAAGGCCAGGATGTCCAGGCATTCCGCTCCGTAGTTTCCTGTGTCCATGTGTCGGATGTGGAAGTTCAGGGTATCCAGGTATTCCGCTACGTAGTTTTCTGTATCTAGGTGTCGAATGTGGAAGTCCAGGGTGTCCAGGTATTCCGCTTCGTAGTTTTCTGTATCTAGATGGCGGACGTGGAAGTCCAGCGTGTCCAGGTATTCCGCTTCGTAGTTTTCTGTATCTAGGTGTCGTATGTAGAAGGCCAGGGTGTCCAGGCATTACGCTCCGTAGTTTCCTGTGTCCAGGTGTCGGACGTAGAAGGCCAGGGTGTCCAGACATTCCGCTCCGTAGTTTCCTGTGTCCAGGTGTCGGATGTGGAAGTTCAGGGTATCCAGGTATTCCGCTTCGTAGTTTTCTGTATCTAGGTGTCGGATTTGGAAGTCCAGGGTTTCCAGGTATTCCGCTTCGTAGTTTTCTGTATCTAGGTGTCGGATGTGGAAGTTCAATGTGTCCAGGTATTCCGCTTCGTAGTTTTCTGTATCTAGGTTTCGGACGTAGACGGCCAGGGTGTCCAGGCATTACGCTCCGTAGTTTCCTGTGTCCAGGTGTCGGATGTGGAAGTCTAGGGTTTCCAGGTATTCCGCTTCGTAGTTTTCTGTATCTAGGTGTCGGATGTGGAAGTTCAGGGTGTCCAGGTGTTCCGCTTTGTAGTTTTCTGTATCTAGGTGTCGGACGTAGAAGGCCAGGATGTCCAGGCATTCCGCTCCGTAGTTTCCTGTGTCCATGTGTCGGATGTGGAAGTTCAGGGTATCCAGGTATTCCGCTACGTAGTTTTCTGTATCTAGGTGTCGAATGTGGAAGTCCAGGGTGTCCAGGTATTCCGCTTCGTAGATTTCTGTATCTAGATGGCGGACGTGGAAGTCCAGCGTGTCCAGGTATTCCGCTTCGTAGTTTTCTGTATCTAGGTGTCGGATGTAGAAGGCCAGGGTGTCCAGGCATTACGCTCCGTAGTTTCCTGTGTCCAGGTGTCGGAGGTGGAAGTCTAGGGTTTCCAGGTATTCCGCTTCGTAGTTTTCTGTATCTAGATGGCGGACGTGGAAGTCGAGGGTGTCCAGGTATTCCGCTTCGTAGTTTTCTGTATCTAGGTGTCGGACGTAGAAGGCCAGGGTGTCCAGGCATTACGCTCCGTAGTTTCCTGTGTCCAGGTGTCGGATGTGGAAGTTCAGGGTATCCAGGTATTCCGCTTCGTAGTTTTCTGTATCTAGGTGTCGAATGTGGAAGTCCTGGGTGTCCAGGTATTCCGCTTCGTAGTTTTCTGTATCTAGGTGTCGGACGTAGAAGGCCAGGGTGTCCAGACATTCCGCTCCGTAGTTTCCTGTGTCCAGGTGTCGGATGTGGAAGTTCAGGGTATCCAGGTATTCCGCTTCGTAGTTTTCTGTATCTAGGTGTCGGATTTGGAAGTCCAGGGTTTCCAGGTATTCCGCTTCGTAGTTTTCTGTATCTAGGTGTCGGATGTGGAAGTTCAATGTGTCCAGGTATTCCGCTTCGTAGTTTTCTGTATCTAGGTTTCGGACGTAGACGGCCAGGGTGTCCAGGCATTACGCTCCGTAGTTTCCTGTGTCCAGGTGTCGGATGTGGAAGTCTAGGGTTTCCAGGTATTCCGCTTCGTAGTTTTCTGTATCTAGGTGTCGGATGTGGAAGTTCAGGGTGTCCAGGTGTTCCGCTTCGTAGTTTTCTGTATCTAGGTGTCGGACGTAGAAGGCCAGGATGTCCAGGCATTCCGCTCCGTAGTTTCCTGTGTCCATGTGTCGGATGTGGAAGTTCAGGGTATCCAGGTATTCCGCTACGTAGTTTTCTGTATCTAGGTGTCGAATGTGGAAGTCCAGGGTGTCCAGGTATTCCGCTTCGTAGATTTCTGTATCTAGATGGCGGACGTGGAAGTCCAGCGTGTCCAGGTATTCCGCTTCGTAGTTTTCTGTATCTAGGTGTCGGACGTAGAAGGCCAGGGTGTCCAGGTATTCCGCTTCGTAGTTTTCTGTATCTAGGTGTCGGACGTAGAAGGCCAGGGTGTCCAGGCATTCCGCACCGTAGTTTTCTGTATCTAGATGGCGGACGTGGAAGTCCAGGGTGTCCAGGTATTCCGCTTCGTAGTTTTCTGTATCTAGGTGTCGGACGTAGAAGGCCAGGGTGTCCAGGCATTACGCTCCGTAGTTTCCTGTGTCCAGGTGTCGGATATGGAAGTCTAGGGTTTCCAGGTATTCCGCTTCGTAGTTTTCTGTATCTAGGTGTCGGATGTGGAAGTTCAGGGTGTCCAGGTGTTCCGCTTCGTAGTTTTCTGTATCTAGGTGCCGTGTGGAAGGCCAGGTTGTCCAGGTATTCCGCTTCGTAGTTTTCTTTATCTAGGTGTCGGATGTGGAAGTTCAGGGTGTCCAGGTGTTCCGCTTCGTAGTTTTCTGTATCTAGGTGTCGGACGTAGAAGGCCAGGGTGTCCAGACATTCCGCTCCGTAGTTTCCTGTGTCCAGGTGTCGGATGTGGAATTTCAGGGTATCCAGGTATTCCGCTTCGTAGTTTTCTGTATCTAGGTGTCGGATTTGGAAGTCCAGGGTTTCCAGGTATTCCGCTTCGTAGTTTTCTGTATCTAGGTGTCGGATGTGGAAGTTCAATGTGTCCAGGTATTCCGCTTCGTAGTTTTCTGTATCTAGGTTTCGGACGTAGACGGCCAGGGTGTCCAGGCATTACGCTCCGTAGTTTCCTGTGTCCAGGTGTCGGATGTGGAAGTCTAGGGTTTCCAGGTATTCCGCTTCGTAGTTTTCTGTATCTAGGTGTCGGGTGTGGAAGTTCAGGGTGTCCAAGTGTTCCGCTTCGTAGTTTTCTGTATCTAGGTGTCGGACGTAGAAGGCCAGGATGTCCAGGCATTCCGCTCCGTAGTTTCCTGTGTCCATGTGTCGGATGTGGAAGTTCAGGGTATCCAGGTATTCCGCTACGTAGTTTTCTGTATCTAGGTGTCGAATGTGGAAGTCCAGGGTGTCCAGGTATTCCGCTTCGTAGTTTTCTGTATCTAGATGGCGGACGTGGAAGTCCAGCGTGTCCAGGTATTCCGCTTCGTAGTTTTCTGTATCTAGGTGTCGTATGTAGAAGGCCAGGGTGTCCAGGCATTACGGTCCGTAGTTTCCTGTGTCCAGGTGTCGGAGGTGGAAGTCTAGGGTTTCCAGGTATTCCGCTTCGTAGTTTTCTGTATCTAGATGGCGGACGTGGAAGTCGAGGGTGTCCAGGTATTCCGCTTCGTAGTTTTCTGTATCTAGGTGTCGGACGTAGAAGGCCAGGGTGTCCAGGCATTACGCTCCGTAGTTTCCTGTGTCCAGGTGTCGGATGTGGAAGTCTAGGGTTTCCAGGTATTGCGCTTCGTAGTTTTCTGTATCTAGGTGTCGGATGTGGAAGTTCAGGGTGTCCAGGTGTTCCGCTTCATAGTTTTCTGTATCTAGGTGCCGGATGTGGAAGGCCAGGTTGTCCAGGTATTCCGCTTCGTAGTTTTCTGTATCTAGGTGTCGGACGTAGAAGGCCAGGGTGTCCAGGCATTACGCTCCGTAGTTTCCTGTGTCCAGGTTTCGGATGTGGAAGTCTAGGGTTTCCAGGTATTCCGCTTCGTAGTTTTCTGTATCTAGATGGCGGACGTGGAAGTCCAGGGTGTCCAGGTATTCCGCTTCGTAGTTTTCTGTATCTAGGTGTCGGACGTAGAAGGCCAGGGTGTCCAGGCATTACGCTCCGTAGTTTCCTGTGTCCAGGTGTCGGATGTGGAAGTCTAGGGTTTCCAGGTATTGCGCTTCGTAGTTTTCTGTATCTAGGTGTCGGATGTGGAAGTTCAGGGTGTCCAGGTGTTCCGCTTCATAGTTTTCTGTATCTAGGTGCCGGATGTGGAAGGCCAGGTTGTCCAGGTATTCCGCTTCGTAGTTTTCTGTATCTAGGTGTCGGACGTAGAAGGCCAGGGTGTCCAGGCATTACGCTCCGTAGTTTCCTGTGTCCAGGTTTCGGATGTGGAAGTCTAGGGTTTCCAGGTATTCCGCTTCGTAGTTTTCTGTATCTAGATGGCGGACGTGGAAGTCCAGGGTGTCCAGGTATTCCGCTTCGTAGTTTTCTGTATCTAGGTGTCGGACGTAGAAGGCCAGGGTGTCCAGGCATTCCGCTCCGTAGTTTCCTGTGTCCAGGTGTCGGATGTGGAAGTTCAGGGTTTCCAGGTATTCCGCTTCGTAGTTTTCTGTATCTAGATGGCGGACGTGGAAGTCCAGGGTGTCCAGGTATTACGCTCCGTAGTTTCCTGTATCTAGGTGTCGGATGTGGAAGTTCAATGTGTCCAGGTATTCCGCTTCGTAGTTTTCTGTATCTAGATGGCGGACGTGGAAGTCCAGGGTGTCCAGGTATTCCGCTTCGTAGTTTTCTGTATCTAGGTGTCGGACGTAGAAGGCCAGGGTGTCCAGGCATTCCGCTTCGTAGTTTTCTTTATCTAGGTGTCGGATGTGCAAGTTCAGGGTGTCCAGGTGTTCCGCTTCGTAGTTTTCTGTATCTAGGTGTCGGACGTAGAAGGCCAGGGTGTCCAGACGTTCCGCTCCGTAGTTTCCTGTGTCCAGGTGTCGGATGTGGAAGTTCAGGGTATCCAGGTATTCCGCTTCGTAGTTTTCTGTATCTAGGTGTCGGATTTGGAAGTCCAGGGTTTCCAGGTATTCCGCTTCGTAGTTTTCTGTATCTAGGTGTCGGATGTGGAAGTTCAATGTGTCCAGGTATTCCGCTTCGTAGTTTTCTGTATCTAGGTTTCGGACGTAGACGGCCAGGGTGTCCAGGCATTACGCTCCGTAGTTTCCTGTGTCCAGGTGTCGGATGTGGAAGTCTAGGGTTTCCAGGTATTCCGCTTCGTAGTTTTCTGTATCTAGGTGTCGGATGTGGAAGTTCAGGGTGTCCAAGTGTTCCGCTTCGTAGTTTTCTGTATCTAGGTGTCGGACGTAGAAGGCCAGGATGTCCAGGCATTCCGCTCCGTAGTTTCCTGTGTCCATGTGTCGGATGTGGAAGTTCAGGGTATCCAGGTATTCCGCTACGTAGTTTTCTGTATCTAGGTGTCGAATGTGGAAGTCCACGGTGTCCAGGTATTCCGCTTCGTAGTTTTCTGTATCTAGATGGCGGACGTGGAAGTCCAGCGTGTCCAGGTATTCCGCTTCGTAGTTTTCTGTATCTAGGTGTCGTATGTAGAAGGCCAGGGTGTCCAGGCATTACGCTCCGTAGTTTCCTGTGTCCAGGTGTCGGATGTGGAAGTCTAGGGTTTCCAGGTATTCCGCTTCGTAGTTTTCTGTATCTAGATGGCGGACGTGGAAGTCGAGGGTGTCCAGGTATTCCGCTTCGTAGTTTTCTGTATCTAGGTGTCGGACGTAGAAGGCCAGGGTGTCCAGGCATTACGCTCCGTAGTTTCCTGTGTCCAGGTGTCGGATGTGGAAGTCTAGGGTTTCCAGGTATTGCGCTTCGTAGTTTTCTATATCTAGGTGTCGGATGTGGAAGTTCAGGGTGTCCAGGTGTTCCGCTTCGTAGTTTTCTGTATCTAGGTGCCGGATGTGGAAGGCCAGGTTGTCCAGGTATTCCGCTTCGTAGTTTTCTGTATCTAGGTGTCGGACGTAGAAGGCCAGGGTGTCCAGGCATTACGCTCCGTAGTTTCCTGTGTCCAGGTTTCGGATGTGGAAGTCTAGGGTTTCCAGGTATTCCGCTTCGTAGTTTTCTGTATCTAGATGGCGGACGTGGAAGGCCAGGGTGTCCAGGCATTCCGCACCGTAGTTTTCTGTATCTAGATGGCGGACGTGGAAGTCCAGGGTGTCCAGGTATTACGCTCCGTAGTTTTCTGTATCTAGGTGTCGGACGTAGAAGGCCAGGGTGTCCAGGCATTACGCTCCGTAGTTTCCTGTGTCCAGGTGTCGGATGTGGAAGTCTAGGGTTTCCAGGTATTCCGCTTCGTAGTTTTCTGTATCTAGGTGTCGGATGTGGAAGTTCAGGGTGTCCAAGTGTTCCGCTTCGTAGTTTTCTGTATCTAGGTGTCGGACGTAGAAGGCCAGGATGTCCAGGCATTCCGCTCCGTAGTTTCCTGTGTCCATGTGTCGGATGTGGAAGTTCAGGGTATCCAGGTATTCCGCTACGTAGTTTTCTGTATCTATGTGTCGAATGTGGAAGTCCAGGGTGTCCAGGTATTCCGCTTCGTAGTTTTCTGTATCTAGGTGTCGGATGTGGAAGTTCAGGGTGTCCAGGTGTTCCGCTTCGTAGTTTTCTGTATCTAGGTGTCGGACGTAGAAGGCCAGGGTGTCCAGACATTCCGCTCCGTAGTTTCCTGTGTCCAGGTGTCGGATGTGGAAGTTCAGGGTATCCAGGTGTTCCGCTTCGTAGTTTTCTGTATCTAGGTGTCGGACGTAGAAGGCCAGGGTGTCCAGACGTTCCGCTCCGTAGTTTCCTGTGTCCAGGTGTCGGATGTGGAAGTTCAGGGTATCCAGGTATTCCGCTTCGTAGTTTTCTGTATCTAGGTGTCGGATTTGGAAGTCCAGGGTTTCCAGGTATTCCGCTTCGTAGTTTTCTGTATCTAGGTGTCGGATGTGGAAGTTCAATGTGTCCAGGTATTCCGCTTCGTAGTTTTCTGTATCTAGGTTTCGGACGTAGACGGCCAGGGTGTCCAGGCATTACGCTCCGTAGTTTCCTGTGTCCAGGTGTCGGATGTGGAAGTCTAGGGTTTCCAGGTATTCCGCTTCGTAGTTTTCTGTATCTAGGTGTCGGATGTGGAAGTTCAGGGTGTCCAAGTGTTCCGCTTCGTAGTTTTCTGTATCTAGGTGTCGGACGTAGAAGGCCAGGATGTCCAGGCATTCCGCTCCGTAGTTTCCTGTGTCCATGTGTCGGATGTGGAAGTTCAGGGTATCCAGGTATTCTGCTACGTAGTTTTCTGTATCTATGTGTCGAATGTGGAAGTCCAGGGTGTCCAGGTATTCCGCTTCGTAGTTTTCTGTATCTAGATGGCGGATGTGGAAGGCCAGGTTGTCCAGGTATTCCGCTTCGTAGTTTTCTGTATCTAGGTGTCGGACGTAGAAGGCCAGGGTGTCCAGGCATTACGCTCCGTAGTTTCCTGTGTCCAGGTTTCGGATGTGGAAGTCTAGGGTTTCCAGGTATTCCGCTTCGTAGTTTTCTGTATCTAGATGGCGGACGTGGAAGGCCAGGGTGTCCAGGCATTCCGCTCCGTAGTTTTCTGTATCTAGGTGTCGGACGTAGAAGGCCAGGGTGTCCAGGCATTACGCTCCGTAGTTTCCTGTGTCCAGGTGTCGGATGTGGAAGTCTAGGGTTTCCAGGTATTCCGCTTCGTAGTTTTCTTTATCTAGGTGTCGGATGTGGAAGTTCAGGGTGTCCAGGTGTTCCGCTTCGTAGTTTTCTGTATCTAGGTGTCGGACGTAGAAGGCCAGGGTGTCCAGACATTCCGCTCCGTAGTTTCCTGTGTCCAGGTGTCGGATGTGGAAGTTCAGGGTATCCAGGTGTTCCGCTTCGTAGTTTTCTGTATCTAGGTGTCGGACGTAGAAGGCCAGGGTGTCCAGACGTTCCGCTCCGTAGTTTCCTGTGTCCAGGTGTCGGATGTGGAAGTTCAGGGTATCCAGGTATTCCGCTTCGTAGTTTTCTGTATCTAGGTGTCGGATTTGGAAGTCCAGGGTTTCCAGGTATTCCGCTTCGTAGTTTTCTGTATCTAGGTGTCGGATGTGGAAGTTCAATGTGTCCAGGTATTCCGCTTCGTAGTTTTCTGTATCTAGGTTTCGGACGTAGACGGCCAGGGTGTCCAGGCATTACGCTCCGTAATTTCCTGTGTCCAGGTGTCGGATGTGGAAGTCTAGGGTTTCCAGGTATTCCGCTTCGTAGTTTTCTGTATCTAGGTGTCGGATGTGGAAGTTCAGGGTGTCCAAGTGTTCCGCTTCGTAGTTTTCTGTATCTAGGTGTCGGACGTAGAAGGCCAGGATGTCCAGGCATTCCGCTCCGTAGTTTCCTGTGTCCATGTGTCGGATGTGGAAGTTCAGGGTATCCAGGTATTCCGCTACGTAGTTTTCTGTATCTATGTATCGAATGTGGAAGTCCAGGGTGTCCAGGTATTCCGCTTCGTAGTTTTCTGTATCTAGATGGCGGATGTGGAAGGCCAGGTTGTCCAGGTATTCCGCTTCGTAGTTTTCTGTATCTAGGTGTCGGACGTAGAAGGCCAGGGTGTCCAGGCATTACGCTCCGTAGTTTCCTGTGTCCAGGTTTCGGATGTGGAAGTCTAGGGTTTCCAGGTATTCCGCTTCGTAGTTTTCTGTATCTAGATGGCGGACGTGGAAGTCCAGGGTGTCCAGGTATTCCGCTTCGTAGTTTTCTGTATCTAGGTGTCGGACGTAGAAGGCCAGGGTGTCCAGGCATTCCGCTCCGTAGTTTCCTGTGTCCAGGTGTCGGATGTGGAAGTTCAGGGTTTCCAGGTATTCCGCTTCGTAGTTTTCTGTATCTAGATGGCGGACGTGGAAGTCCAGGGTGTCCAGGTATTACGCTCCGTAGTTTCCTGTATCTAGGTGTCGGATGTGGAAGTTCAATGTGTCCAGGTATTCCGCTTCGTAGTTTTCTGTATCTAGATGGCGGACGTGGAAGTCCAGGGTGTCCAGGTATTACGCTCCGTAGTTTCCTGTATCTAGGTGTCGGATGTGGAAGTTCAATGTGTCCAGGTATTCCGCTTCGTAGTTTTCTGTATCTAGATGGCGGACGTGGAAGTCCAGGGTGTCCAGGTATTCCGCTTCGTAGTTTTCTGTATCTAGGTGTCGGACGTAGAAGGCCAGGGTGTCCAGGCATTCCGCACCGTAGTTTTCTGTATCTAGATGGCGGACGTGGAAGTCCAGGGTGTCCAGGTATTCCGCTTCGTAGTTTTCTGTATCTAGGTGTCGGACGTAGAAGGCCAGGGTGTCCAGGCATTACGCTCCGTAGTTTCCTGTGTCCAGGTGTCGGATGTGGAAGTCTAGGGTTTCCAGGTATTCCGCTTCGTAGTTTTCTTTATCTAGGTGTCGGATGTGGAAGTTCAGGGTGTCCAGGTGTTCCGCTTCGTAGTTTTCTGTATCTAGGTGTCGGACGTAGAAGGCCAGGGTGTCCAGACATTCCGCTCCGTAGTTTCCTGTGTCCAGGTGTCGGATGTGGAAGTTCAGGGTATCCAGGTATTCCGCTTCGTAGTTTTCTGTATCTAGGTTTCGGACGTAGACGGCCAGGGTGTCCAGGCATTCCGCTCCGTAGTTTCCTGTGTCCAGGTGTCGGATGTGGAAGTTCAGGGTTTCCAGGTATTCCGCTTCGTAGTTTTCTGTATCTAGATGGCGGACGTGGAAGTCCAGGGTGTCCAGGTATTACGCTCCGTAGTTTCCTGTATCTAGGTGTCGGATGTGGAAGTTCAATGTGTCCAGGTATTCCGCTTCGTAGTTTTCTGTATCTAGATGGCGGACGTGGAAGTCCAGGGTGTCCAAGTATTCCGCTTCGTAGTTTTCTGTATCTAGGTGTCGGACGTAGAAGGCCAGGATGTCCAGGCATTCCGCTCCGTAGTTTCCTGTGTCCATGTGTCGGATGTGGAAGTCTAGGGTTTCCAGGTATTCCGCTTCGTAGTTTTCTGTATCTAGGTGTCGGATGTGGAAGTTCAGGGTGTCCAGGTGTTCCGCTTCGTAGTTTTCTGTATCTAGGTGCCGGATGTGGAAGGCCAGGTTGTCCAGGTATTCCGCTTCGTAGTTTTCTGTATCTAGGTGTCGGACGTAGAAGGCCAGGGTGTCCAGGCATTCCGCTCCGTAGTTTCCTGTGTCCAGGTGTCGGATGTGGAAGTTCAGGGTATCCAAATATTCCGCTTTGTAGTTTTCTGTATCTAGGTGTCGAATGTGGAAGTCCAGGGTGTCCAGGTATTCCGCTTCGTAGTTTTCTGTATCTAGATGGCGGACGTGGAAGTCCAGGGTGTCCAGGTATTCCGCTTCGTAGTTTTCTGTATCTAGGTGTCGGACGTAGAAGGCCAGGGTGTCCAGGCATTACGCTCCGTAGTTTCCTGTGTCCAGGTTTCGGATGTGGAAGTCTAGGGTTTCCAGGTATTCCGCTTCGTAGTTTTCTGTATCTAGATGTCGGATGTGGAAGTTCAGGGTTTCCAGGTATTCCGCTTCGTAGTTTTCTGTATCTAGATGGCGGACGTGGAAGTCCAGGGTGTCCAGGTATTACGCTCCGTAGTTTCCTGTATCTAGGTGTCGGATGTGGAAGTTCAATGTGTCCAGGTATTCCGCTTCGTAGTTTTCTGTATCTAGATGGCGGACGTGGAAGTCCAGGGTGTCCAGGTATTACGCTCCGTAGTTTCCTGTATCTAGGTGTCGCATGTAGAAGGCCAGGGTGTCCAGGCATTACGCTCCGTAGTTTCCTGTGTCCAGGTGTCGGAGGTGGAAGTCTAGGGTTTCCAGGTATTCCGCTTCGTAGTTTTCTGTATCTAGATGGCGGACGTGGAAGTCGAGGGTGTCCAGGTATTCCGCTTCGTAGTTTTCTGTATCTAGGTGTCGGACGTAGAAGGCCAGGGTGTCCAGGCATTACGCTCCGTAGTTTCTTGTGTCCAGGTGTCGGATGTGGAAGTCTAGGGTTTCCAGGTATTCCGCTTCGTAGTTTTCTGTATCTAGGTGTCGGATGTGGAAGTTCAGGGTGTCCAGGTGTTCCGCTTCGTAGTTTTCTGTATCTAGGTGCCGGATGTGGAAGGCCAGGTTGTCCAGGTATTCCGCTTCGTAGTTTTCTGTATCTAGGTGTCGGACGTAGAAGGCCAGGGTGTCCAGGCATTCCGCTCCGTAGTTTCCTGTGTCCAGGTGTCGGATGTGGAAGTTCAGGGTATCCAAATATTCCGCTTTGTAGTTTTCTGTATCTAGGTGTCGAATGTGGAAGTCCAGGGTGTCCAGGTATTCCGCTTCGTAGTTTTCTGTATCTAGATGGCGGACGTGGAAGTCCAGGGTGTCCAGGTATTCCGCTTCGTAGTTTTCTGTATCTAGGTGTCGGACGTAGAAGGCCAGGGTGTCCAGGCATTCCGCTCCGTAGTTTCCTGTGTCCAGGTGTCGGATGTGGAAGTTCAGGGTTTCCAGGTATTCCGCTTCGTAGTTTTCTGTATCTAGATGGCGGACGTGGAAGTCCAGGGTGTCCAGGTATTACGCTCCGTAGTTTCCTGTATCTAGGTGTCGGATGTGGAAGTTCAATGTGTCCAGGTATTCCGCTTCGTAGTTTTCTGTATCTAGATGGCGGACGTGGAAGTCCAGGGTTTCCAAGTATTCCGCTTCGTAGTTTTCTGTATCTAGGTGTCGGACGTAGAAGGCCAGGATGTCCAGGCATTCCGCTCCGTAGTTTCCTGTGTCCATGTGTCGGATGTGGAAGTTCAGGGTATCCAGGTATTCCGCTACGTAGTTTTCTGTATCTAGGTGTCGAATGTGGAAGTCCAGGGTGTCCAGGTATTCCGCTTCGTAGTTTTCTGTATCTAGATGGCGGACGTGGAAGTCGAGGGTGTCCAGGTATTCCGCTTCGTAGTTTTCTGTATCTAGGTGTCGGACGTAGAAGGCCAGGGTGTCCAGGCATTACGCTCCGTAGTTTCCTGTGTCCAGGTGTCGGATGTGGAAGTCTAGGGTTCCCAGGTATTGCGCTTCGTAGTTTTCTGTATCTAGGTGTCGGATGTGGAAGTTCAGGGTGTCCAGGTGTTCCGCTTCGTAGTTTTCTGTATCTAGGTGCCGGATGTGGAAGGCCAGGTTGTCCAGGTATTCCGCTTCGTAGTTTTCTGTATCTAGGTGTCGGACGTAGAAGGCCAGGGTGTCCAGGCATTACGCTCCGTAGTTTCCTGTGTCCAGGTTTCGGATGTGGAAGTCTAGGGTTTCCAGGTATTCCGCTTCGTAGTTTTCTGTATCTAGATGGCGGACGTGGAAGTCCAGGGTGTCCAGGTATTCCGCTTCGTAGTTTTCTGTATCTAGGTGTCGGACGTAGAAGGCCAGGGTGTCCAGGCATTCCGCTCCGTAGTTTCCTGTGTCCAGGTGTCGGATGTGGAAGTTCAGGGTTTCCAGGTATTCCGCTTCGTAGTTTTCTGTATCTAGATGGCGGACGTGGAAGTCCAGGGTGTCCAGGTATTACGCTCCGTAGTTTCCTGTATCTAGGTGTCGGATGTGGAAGTTCAATGTGTCCAGGTATTCCGCTTCGTAGTTTTCTGTATCTAGATGGCGGACGTGGAAGTCCAGGGTGTCCAGGTATTCCGCTTCGTAGTTTTCTGTATCTAGGTGTCGGACGTAGAAGGCCAGGGTGTCCAGGCATTCCGCACCGTAGTTTTCTGTATCTAGATGGCGGACGTGGAAGTCCAGGGTGTCCAAGTATTCCGCTTCGTAGTTTTCTGTATCTAGGTGTCGGACGTAGAAGGCCAGGATGTCCAGGCATTCCGCTCCGTAGTTTCCTGTGTCCATGTGTCGGATGTGGAAGTTCAGGGTATCCAGGTATTCCGCTACGTAGTTTTCTGTATCTAGGTGTCGAATGTGGAAGTCCAGGGTGTCCAGGTATTCCGCTTCGTAGTTTTCTGTATCTAGATGGCGGACGTGGAAGTCCAGCGTGTCCAGGTATTCCGCTTCGTAGTTTTCTGTATCTAGGTGTCGCATGTAGAAGGCCAGGGTGTCCAGGCATTACGCTCCGTAGTTTCCTGTGTCCAGGTGTCGGAAGTGGAAGTCTAGGGTTTCCAGGTATTCCGCTTCGTAGTTTTCTGTATCTAGATGGCGGACGTGGAAGTCGAGGGTGTCCAGGTATTCCGCTTCGTAGTTTTCTGTATCTAGGTGTCGGACGTAGAAGGCCAGGGTGTCCAGGCATTACGCTCCGTAGTTTCCTGTGTCCAGGTGTCGGATGTGGAAGTCTAGGGTTTCCAGGTATTGCGCTTCGTAGTTTTCTGTATCTAGGTGTCGGATGTGGAAGTTCAGGGTGTCCAGGTGTTCCGATTCGTAGTTTTCTGTATCTAGGTGCCGGATGTGGAAGGCCAGGTTGTCCAGGTATTCCGCTTCGTAGTTTTCTGTATCTAGGTGTCGGACGTAGAAGGCCAGGGTGTCCAGGCATTACGCTCCGTAGTTTCCTGTGTCCAGGTTTCGGATGTGGAAGTCTAGGGTTTCCAGGTATTCCGCTTCGTAGTTTTCTGTATCTAGATGGCGGACGTGGAAGTCCAGGGTGTCCAGGTATTCCGCTTCGTAGTTTTCTGTATCTAGGTGTCGGACGTAGAAGGCCAGGGTGTCCAGGCATTCCGCTCCGTAGTTTCCTGTGTCCAGGTGTCGGATGTGGAAGTTCAGGGTTTCCAGGTATTCCGCTTCGTAGTTTTCTGTATCTAGATGGCGGACGTGGAAGTCCAGGGTGTCCAGGTATTACGGTCCGTAGTTTCCTGTATCTAGGTGTCGGATGTGGAAGTTCAATGTGTCCAGGTATTCCGCTTCGTAGTTTTCTGTATCTAGATGGCGGACGTGGAAGTCCAGGGTGTCCAGGTATTCCGCTTCGTAGTTTTCTGTATCTAGGTGACGGACGTAGAAGGCCAGGGTGTCCAGGCATTCCGCACCGTAGTTTTCTGTATCTAGATGGCGGACGTGGAAGTCCAGGGTGTCCAGGTATTCCGCTTCGTAGTTTTCTGTATCTAGGTGTCGGACGTAGAAGGCCAGGGTGTCCAGGCATTACGCTCCGTAGTTTCCTGTGTCCAGGTGTCGGATGTGGAAGTCTAGGGTTTCCAGGTATTCCGCTTCGTAGTTTTCTTTATCTAGGTGTCGGATGTGGAAGTTCAGGGTGTCCAGGTGTTCCGCTTCGTAGTTTTCTGTATCTAGGTGTCGGACGTAGAAGGCCAGTGTGTCCAGGCATTACGCTCCGTAGTTTCCTGTGTCCAGGTGTCGGAGGTGGAAGTCTAGGGTTTCCAGGTATTCCGCTTCGTAGTTTTCTGTATCTAGATGGCGGACGTGGAAGTCGAGGGTGTCCAGGTATTCCGCTTCGTAGTTTTCTGTATCTAGGTGTCGGACGTAGAAGGCCAGGGTGTCCAGGCATTACGCTCCGTAGTTTCCTGTGTCCAGGTGTCGGATGTGGAAGTCTAGGGTTTCCAGGTATTCCGCTTCGTAGTTTTCTGTATCTAGGTGTCGGATGTGGAAGTTCAGGGTGTCCAGGTGTTCCGCTTCGTAGTTTTCTGTATCTAGGTGCCGGATGTGGAAGGCCAGGTTGTCCAGGTATTCCGCTTCGTAGTTTTCTGTATCTAGGTGTCGGACGTAGAAGGCCAGGGTGTCCAGGCATTCCGCTCCGTAGTTTCCTGTGTCCAGGTGTCGGATGTGGAAGTTCAGGGTATCCAAATATTCCGCTTTGTAGTTTTCTGTATCTAGGTGTCGAAAGTGGAAGTCCAGGGTGTCCAGGTATTCCGCTTTGTAGTTTTCTGTATCTAGGTGTCGAAAGTGGAAGTCCAGGGTGTCCAGGTATTCCGCTTCGTAGTTTTCTGTATCTAGATGGCGGACGTGGAAGTCCAGGGTGTCCAGGCATTCCGCACCGTAGTTTTCTGTATCTAGATGGCGGACGTGGAAGTCCAGGGTGTCCAGGTATTCCGCTTCGTAGTTTTCTGTATCTAGGTGTCGGACGTAGAAGGCCAGGGTGTCCAGGCATTACGCTCCGTAGTTTCCTGTGTCCAGGTGTCGGATGTGGAAGTCTAGGGTTTCCAGGTATTCCGCTTCGTAGTTTTCTTTATCTAGGTGTCGGATGTGGAAGTTCAGGGTGTCCAGGTGTTCCGCTTCGTAGTTTTCTGTATCTAGGTGTCGGACGTAGAAGGCCAGTGTGTCCAGACATTCCGCTCCGTAGTTTCCTGTGTCCAGGTGTCGGATGTGGAAGTTCAGGGTATCCAGGTATTCCGCTTCGTAGTTTTCTGTATCTAGGTTTCGGACGTAGACGGCCAGGGTGTCCAGGCATTACGCTCCGTAGTTTCCTGTGTCCAGGTGTCGGAGGTGGAAGTCTAGGGTTTCCAGGTATTCCGCTTCGTAGTTTTCTGTATCTAGATGGCGGACGTGGAAGTCGAGGGTGTCCAGGTATTCCGCTTCGTAGTTTTCTGTATCTAGGTGTCGGACGTAGAAGGCCAGGGTGTCCAGGCATTACGCTCCGTAGTTTCCTGTGTCCAGGTGTCGGATGTGGAAGTCTAGGGTTTCCAGGTATTCCGCTTCGTAGTTTTCTGTATCTAGGTGTCGGATGTGGAAGTTCAGGGTGTCCAGGTGTTCCGCTTCGTAGTTTTCTGTATCTAGGTGCCGGATGTGGAAGGCCAGGTTGTCCAGGTATTCCGCTTCGTAGTTTTCTGTATCTAGGTGTCGGACGTAGAAGGCCAGGGTGTCCAGGCATTCCGCTCCGTAGTTTCCTGTGTCCAGGTGTCGGATGTGGAAGTTCAGGGTATCCAAATATTCCGCTTTGTAGTTTTCTGTATCTAGGTGTCGAAAGTGGAAGTCCAGGGTGTCCAGGTATTCCGCTTCGTAGTTTTCTGTATCTAGATGGCGGACGTGGAAGTCCAGGGTGTCCAGGTATTCCGCTTCGTAGTTTTCTGTATCTAGGTGTCGGACGTAGAAGGCCAGGGTGTCCAGGCATTACGCTCCGTAGTTTCCTGTGTCCAGGTTTCGGATGTGGAAGTCTAGGGTTTCCAGGTATTCCGCTTCGTAGTTTTCTGTATCTAGATGGCGGACGTGGAAGTCCAGGGTGTCCAGGTATTCCGCTTCGTAGTTTTCTGTATCTAGATGGCGGACGTGGAAGTCCAGCGTGTCCAGGTATTCCGCTTCGTAGTTTTCTGTATCTAGGTGTCGCATGTAGAAGGCCAGGGTGTCCAGGCATTACGCTCCGTAGTTTCCTGTGTCCAGGTGTCGGAGGTGGAAGTCTAGGGTTTCCAGGTATTCCGCTTCGTAGTTTTCTGTATCTAGATGGCGGACGTGGAAGTCGAGGGTGTCCAGGTATTCCGCTTCGTAGTTTTCTGTATCTAGATGGCGGACGTGGAAGTCCAGGGTGTCCAGGTATTCCGCTTCGTAGTTTTCTGTATCTAGGTGTCGGACGTAGAAGGCCAGGGTGTCCAGGCATTCCGCTCCGTAGTTTCCTGTGTCCAGGTGTCGGATGTGGAAGTTCAGGGTTTCCAGGTATTCCGCTTCGTAGTTTTCTGTATCTAGATGGCGGACGTGGAAGTCCAGGGTGTCCAGGTATTACGCTCCGTAGTTTCCTGTATCTAGGTGTCGGATGTGGAAGTTCAATGTGTCCAGGTATTCCGCTTCGTAGTTTTCTGTATCTAGATGGCGGACGTGGAAGTCCAGGGTGTCCAGGTATTCCGCTTCGTAGTTTTCTGTATCTAGGTGTCGGACGTAGAAGGCCAGGGTGTCCAGGCATTCCGCACCGTAGTTTTCTGTATCTAGATGGCGGACGTGGAAGTCCAGGGTGTCCAGGTATTCCGCTTCGTAGTTTTCTGTATCTAGGTGTCGGACGTAGAAGGCCAGGGTGTCCAGGCATTACGCTCCGTAGTTTCCTGTGTCCAGGTGTCGGATGTGGAAGTCTAGGGTTTCCAGGTATTCCGCTTCGTAGTTTTCTTTATCTAGGTGTCGGATGTGGAAGTTCAGGGTGTCCAGGTGTTCCGCTTCGTAGTTTTCTGTATCTAGGTGTCGGACGTAGAAGGCCAGTGTGTCCAGACATTCCGCTCCGTAGTTTCCTGTGTCCAGGTGTCGGATGTGGAAGTTCAGGGTATCCAGGTATTCCGCTTCGTAGTTTTCTGTATCTAGGTTTCGGACGTAGACGGCCAGGGTGTCCAGGCATTACGCTCCGTAGTTTCCTGTGTCCAGGTGTCGGAGGTGGAAGTCTAGGGTTTCCAGGTATTCCGCTTCGTAGTTTTCTGTATCTAGATGGCGGACGTGGAAGTCGAGGGTGTCCAGGTATTCCGCTTCGTAGTTTTCTGTATCTAGGTGTCGGACGTAGAAGGCCAGGGTGTCCAGGCATTACGCTCCGTAGTTTCCTGTGTCCAGGTGTCGGATGTGGAAGTCTAGGGTTTCCAGGTATTCCGCTTCGTAGTTTTCTGTATCTAGGTGTCGGATGTGGAAGTTCAGGGTGTCCAGGTGTTCCGCTTCGTAGTTTTCTGTATCTAGGTGCCGGATGTGGAAGGCCAGGTTGTCCAGGTATTCCGCTTCGTAGTTTTCTGTATCTAGGTGTCGGACGTAGAAGGCCAGGGTGTCCAGGCATTCCGCTCCGTAGTTTCCTGTGTCCAGGTGTCGGATGTGGAAGTTCAGGGTATCCAAATATTCCGCTTTGTAGTTTTCTGTATCTAGGTGTCGAATGTGGAAGTCCAGGGTGTCCAGGTATTCCGCTTCGTAGATTTCTGTATCTAGATGGCGGACGTGGAAGTCCAGGGTGTCCAGGTATTCCGCTTCGTAGTTTTCTGTATCTAGGTGTCGGACGTAGAAGGCCAGGGTGTCCAGGCATTACGCTCCGTAGTTTCCTGTGTCCAGGTTTCGGATGTGGAAGTCTAGGGTTTCCAGGTATTCCGCTTCGTAGTTTTCTGTATCTAGATGGCGGACGTGGAAGTCCAGGGTGTCCAGGTATTCCGCTTCGTAGTTTTCTGTATCTAGGTGTCGGACGTAGAAGGCCAGGGTGTCCAGGCATTCCGCTCCGTAGTTTCCTGTGTCCAGGTGTCGGATGTGGAAGTTCAGGGTTTCCAGGTATTCCGCTTCGTAGTTTTCTGTATCTAGATGGCGGACGTGGAAGTCCAGGGTGTCCAGGTATTCCGCTTCGTAGTTTTCTGTATCTAGGTGTCGGACGTAGAAGGCCAGGGTGTCCAGGCATTCCGCTCCGTAGTTTCCTGTGTCCAGGTGTCGGATGTGGAAGTTCAGGTTTTCCAGGTATTCCGCTTCGTAGTTTTCTGTATCTAGATGGCGGATGTGGAAGTTCAATGTGTCCAGGTATTCCGCTTCGTAGTTTTCTGTATCTAGATGGCGGACGTGGAAGTCCAGGGTGTCCAGGTATTCCGCTTCGTAGTTTTCTGTATCTAGGTGTCGGACGTAGAAGGCCAGGGTGTCCAGGCATTCCGCATGTAGTTTTCTGTATCTAGATGGCGAAAGTGGAAGTCCAGGGTGTCCAGGTATTCCGCTTCGTAGTTTTCTGTATCTAGGTGTCGGACGTAGAAGGCCAGGGTGTCCAGGCATTACGCTCCGTAGTTTCCTGTGTCCAGGTGTCGGATGTGGAAGTCTAGGGTTTCCAGGTATTCCGCTTCGTAGTTTTCTGTATCTAGGTGTCGGATGTGGAAGTTCAGGGTGTCCAGGTGTTCCGCTTCGTAGTTTTCTGTATCTAGGTGCCGGATGTGGAAGGCCAGGTTGTCCAGGTATTCCGCTTCGTAGTTTTCTGTATCTAGGTGTCGGACGTAGAAGGCCAGGGTGTCCAGGCATTCCGCTCCGTAGTTTCCTGTGTCCAGGTGTCGGATGTGGAAGTTCAGGGTATCCAAATATTCCGCTTTGTAGTTTTCTGTATCTAGGTGTCGAATGTGGAAGTCCAGGGTGTCCAGGTATTCCGCTTCGTAGATTTCTGTATCTAGATGGCGGACGTGGAAGTCCAGGGTGTCCAGGTATTCCGCTTCGTAGTTTTCTGTATCTAGGTGTCGGACGTAGAAGGCCAGGGTGTCCAGGCATTACGCTCCGTAGTTTCCTGTGTCCAGGTTTCGGATGTGGAAGTCTAGGGTTTCCAGGTATTCCGCTTCGTAGTTTTCTGTATCTAGATGGCGGACGTGGAAGTCCAGGGTGTCCAGGTATTCCGCTTCGTAGTTTTCTGTATCTAGGTGTCGGACGTAGAAGGCCAGGGTGTCCAGGCATTCCGCTCCGTAGTTTCCTGTGTCCAGGTGTCGGATGTGGAAGTTCAGGGTTTCCAGGTATTCCGCTTCGTAGTTTTCTGTATCTAGATGGCGGACGTGGAAGTCCAGGGTGTCCAGGTATTCCGCTTCGTAGTTTTCTGTATCTAGGTGTCGGACGTAGAAGGCCAGGGTGTCCAGGCATTCCGCGCCGTAGTTTCCTGTGTCCAGGTGTCGGATGTGGAAGTTCAGGTTTTCCAGGTATTCCGCTTCGTAGTTTTCTGTATCTAGATGGCGGATGTGGAAGTTCAATGTGTCCAGGTATTCCGCTTCGTAGTTTTCTGTATCTAGATGGCGGACGTGGAAGTCCAGGGTGTCCAGGTATTCCGCTTCGTAGTTTTCTGTATCTAGGTGTCGGACGTAGAAGGCCAGGGTGTCCAGGCATTCCGCACCGTAGTTTTCTGTATCTAGATGGCGGACGTGGAAGTCCAGGGTGTCCAGGTATTCCGCTTCGTAGTTTTCTGTATCTAGGTGTCGGACGTAGAAGGCCAGGGTGTCCAGGCATTACGCTCCGTAGTTTCCTGTGTCCAGGTGTCGGATGTGGAAGTCTAGGGTTTCCAGGTATTCCGCTTCGTAGTTTTCTTTATCTAGGTGTCGGATGTGGAAGTTCAGGGTGTCCAGGTGTTCCGCTTCGTAGTTTTCTGTATCTAGGTGTCGGACGTAGAAGGCCAGTGTGTCCAGACATTCCGCTCCGTGGTTTCCTGTGTCCAGGTGTCGGATGTGGAAGTTCAGGGTATCCAGGTATTCCGCTTCGTAGTTTTCTGTATCTAGGTTTCGGACGTAGACGGCCAGGGTGTCCAGGCATTACGCTCCGTAGTTTCCTGTGTCCAGGTGTCGGAGGTGGAAGTCTAGGGTTTCCAGGTATTCCGCTTCGTAGTTTTCTGTATCTAGATGGCGGACGTGGAAGTCGAGGGTGTCCAGGTATTCCGCTTCGTAGTTTTCTGTATCTAGGTGTCGGACGTAGAAGGCCAGGGTGTCCAGGCATTACGCTCCGTAGTTTCCTGTGTCCAGGTGTCGGATGTGGAAGTCTAGGGTTTCCAGGTATTCCGCTTCGTAGTTTTCTGTATCTAGGTGTCGGATGTGGAAGTTCAGGGTGTCCAGGTGTTCCGCTTCGTAGTTTTCTGTATCTAGGTGCCGGATGTGGAAGGCCAGGTTGTCCAGGTATTCCGCTTCGTAGTTTTCTGTATCTAGGTGTCGGACGTAGAAGGCCAGGGTGTCCAGGCATTCCGCTCCGTAGTTTCCTGTGTCCAGGTGTCGGATGTGGAAGTTCAGGGTATCCAAATATTCCGCTTTGTAGTTTTCTGTATCTAGGTGTCGAAAGTGGAAGTCCAGGGTGTCCAGGTATTCCGCTTCGTAGTTTTCTGTATCTAGATGGCGGACGTGGAAGTCCAGGGTGTCCAGGTATTCCGCTTCGTAGTTTTCTGTATCTAGGTGTCGGACGTAGAAGGCCAGGGTGTCCAGGCATTACGCTCCGTAGTTTCCTGTGTCCAGGTTTCGGATGTGGAAGTCTAGGGTTTCCAGGTATTCCGCTTCGTAGTTTTCTGTATCTAGATGGCGGACGTGGAAGTCCAGGGTGTCCAGGTATTCCGCTTCGTAGTTTTCTGTATCTAGGTGTCGGACGTAGAAGGCCAGGGTGTCCAGGCATTCCGCTCCGTAGTTTCCTGTGTCCAGGTGTCGGATGTGGAAGTTCAGGGTTTCCAGGTATTCCGCTTCGTAGTTTTCTGTATCTAGATGGCGGACGTGGAAGTCCAGGGTGTCCAGGTATTACGCTTCGTAGTTTTCTGTATCTAGATGGCGGACGTGGAAGTCCAGCGTGTCCAGGTATTCCGCTTCGTAGTTTTCTGTATCTAGGTGTCGCATGTAGAAGGCCAGGGTGTCCAGGCATTACGCTCCGTAGTTTCCTGTGTCCAGGTGTCGGAGGTGGAAGTCTAGGGTTTCCAGGTATTCCGCTTCGTAGTTTTCTGTATCTAGATGGCGGACGTGGAAGTCGAGGGTGTCCAGGTATTCCGCTTCGTAGTTTTCTGTATCTAGGTGCCGGATGTGGAAGGCCAGGTTGTCCAGGTATTCCGCTTCGTAGTTTTCTGTATCTAGGTGTCGGACGTAGAAGGCCAGGGTGTCCAGGCATTACGCTCCGTAGTTTCCTGTGTCCAGGTTTCGGATGTGGAAGTCTAGGGTTTCCAGGTATTCCGCTTCGTAGTTTTCTGTATCTAGATGGCGGACGTGGAAGTCCAGGGTGTCCAGGTATTCCGCTTCGTAGTTTTCTGTATCTAGGTGTCGGACGTAGAAGGCCAGGGTGTCCAGGCATTCCGCTCCGTAGTTTCCTGTGTCCAGGTGTCGGATGTGGAAGTTCAGGGTTTCCAGGTATTCCGCTTCGTAGTTTTCTGTATCTAGATGGCGGACGTGGAAGTCCAGGGTGTCCAGGTATTACGCTCCGTAGTTTCCTGTATCTAGGTGTCGGATGTGGAAGTTCAATGTGTCCAGGTATTCCGCTTCGTAGTTTTCTGTATCTAGATGGCGGACGTGGAAGTCCAGGGTGTCCAGGTATTCCGCTTCGTAGTTTTCTGTATCTAGGTGTCGGACGTAGAAGGCCAGGGTGTCCAGGCATTCCGCACCGTAGTTTTCTGTATCTAGATGGCGGACGTGGAAGTCCAGGGTGTCCAGGTATTCCGCTTCGTAGTTTTCTGTATCTAGGTGTCGGACGTAGAAGGCCAGGGTGTCCAGGCATTACGCTCCGTAGTTTCCTGTGTCCAGGTGTCGGATGTGGAAGTCTAGGGATTCCAGACATTCCGCTCCGTAGTTTCCTGTGTCCAGGTGTCGGATGTGGAAGTTCAGGGTATCCAGGTATTCCGCTTCGTAGTTTTCTGTATCTAGGTTTCGGACGTAGACGGCCAGGGTGTCCAGGCATTACGCTCCGTAGTTTCCTGTGTCCAGGTGTCGGAGGTGGAAGTCTAGGGTTTCCAGGTATTCCGCTTCGTAGATTTCTGTATCTAGATGGCGGACGTGGAAGTCGAGGGTGTCCAGGTATTCCGCTTCGTAGTTTTCTGTATCTAGGTGTCGGACGTAGAAGGCCAGGGTGTCCAGGCATTACGCTCCGTAGTTTCCTGTGTCCAGGTGTCGGATGTGGAAGTCTAGGGCTTCCAGGTATTCCGCTTCGTAGTTTTCTGTATCTAGGTGTCGGATGTGGAAGTTCAGGGTGTCCAGGTGTTCCGCTTCGTAGTTTTCTGTATCTAGGTGCCGGATGTGGAAGGCCAGGTTGTCCAGGTATTCCGCTTCGTAGTTTTCTGTATCTAGGTGTCGGACGTAGAAGGCCAGGGTGTCCAGGCATTCCGCTCCGTAGTTTCCTGTGTCCAGGTGTCGGATGTGGAAGTTCAGGGTATCCAAATATTCCGCTTTGTAGTTTTCTGTATCTAGGTGTTGAATGTGGAAGTCCAGGGTGTCCAGGTATTCCGCTTCGTAGTTTTCTGTATCTAGATGGCGGACGTGGAAGTCCAGGGTGTCCAGGTATTCCGCTTCGTAGTTTTCTGTATCTAGGTGTCGGACGTAGAAGGCCAGGGTGTCCAGGCATTACGCTCCGTAGTTTCCTGTGTCCAGGTTTCGGATGTGGAAGTCTAGGGTTTCCAGGTATTCCGCTTCGTAGTTTTCTGTATCTAGATGGCGGACGTGGAAGTCCAGGGTGTCCAGGTATTCCGCTTCGTAGTTTTCTGTATCTAGGTGTCGGACGTAGAAGGCCAGGGTGTCCAGGCATTCCGCTCCGTAGTTTCCTGTGTCCAGGTGTCGGATGTGGAAGTTCAGGGTTTCCAGGTATTCCGCTTCGTAGTTTTCTGTATCTAGGTGTCGGACGTAGAAGGCCAGGGTGTCCAGGCATTCCGCTCCGTAGTTTCCTGTGTCCAGGTGTCGGATGTGGAAGTTCAGGGTTTCCAGGTATTCCGCTTCGTAGTTTTCTGTATCTAGATGGCGGACGTGGAAGTCCAGGGTGTCCAGGTATTACGCTCCGTAGTTTCCTGTATCTAGGTGTCGGATGTGGAAGTTCAATGTGTCCAGGTATTCCGCTTCGTAGTTTTCTGTATCTAGATGGCGGACGTGGAAGTCCAGGGTGTCCAGGTATTCCGCTTCGTAGTTTTCTGTATCTAGGTGTCGGACGTAGAAGGCCAGGGTGTCCAGACATTCCGCACCGTAGTCTTCTGTATCTAGATGGCGGACGTGGAAGTCCAGGGTGTCCAGGTATTCCGCTTCGTAGTTTTCTGTATCTAGGTGTCGGACGTAGAAGGCCAGGGTGTCCAGGCATTACGCTCCGTAGTTTCCTGTGTCCAGGTGTCGGATGTGGAAGTCTAGGGTTTCCAGGTATTCCGCTTCGTAGTTTTCTTTATCTAGGTGTCGGATGTGGAAGTTCAGGGTGTCCAGGTGTTCCGCTTCGTAGTTTTCTGTATCTAGGTGTCGGACGTAGAAGGCCAGTGTGTCCAGACATTCCGCTCCGTAGTTTCCTGTGTCCAGGTGTCGGATGTGGAAGTTCAGGGTATCCAGGTATTCCGCTTCGTAGTTTTCTGTATCTAGGTTTCGGACGTAGACGGCCAGGGTGTCCAGGCATTACGCTCCGTAGTTTCCTGTGTCCAGGTGTCGGAGGTGGAAGTCTAGGGTTTCCAGGTATTCCGCTTCGTAGTTTTCTGTATCTAGATGGCGGACGTGGAAGTCGAGGGTGTCCAGGTATTCCGCTTCGTAGTTTTCTGTATCTAGGTGTCGGACGTAGAAGGCCAGGATGTCCAGGCATTACGCTCCGTAGTTTCCTGTGTCCAGGTGTCGGATGTGGAAGTCTAGGGTTTCCAGGTATTCCGCTTCGTAGTTTTCTGTATCTAGGTGTCGGATGTGGAAGTTCAGGGTGTCCAGGTGTTCCGCTTCGTAGTTTTCTGTATCTAGGTGCCGGATGTGGAAGGCCAGGTTGTCCAGGTATTCCGCTTCGTAGTTTTCTGTATCTAGGTGTCGGACGTAGAAGGCCAGGGTGTCCAGGCATTCCGCTCCGTAGTTTCCTGTGTCCAGGTGTCGGATGTGGAAGTTCAGGGTATCCAAATATTCCGCTTTGTAGTTTTCTGTATCTAGGTGTCGAATGTGGAAGTCCAGGGTGTCCAGGTATTCCGCTTCGTAGTTTTCTGTATCTAGATGGCGGACGTGGAAGTCCAGGGTGTCCAGGTATTCCGCTTCGTAGTTTTCTGTATCTAGGTGTCGGACGTAGAAGGCCAGGGTGTCCAGGCATTACGCTCCGTAGTTTCCTGTGTCCAGGTTTCGGATGTGGAAGTCTAGGGTTTCCAGGTATTCCGCTTCGTAGTTTTCTGTATCTAGATGGCGGACGTGGAAGTCCAGGGTGTCCAGGTATTCCGCTTCGTAGTTTTCTGTATCTAGGTGTCGGACGTAGAAGGCCAGGGTGTCCAGGCATTCCGCTCCGTAGTTTCCTGTGTCCAGGTGTCGGATGTGGAAGTTCAGGGTTTCCAGGTATTCCGCTTCGTAGTTTTCTGTATCTAGATGGCGGACGTGGAAGTCCAGGGTGTCCAGGTATTACGCTCCGTAGTTTCCTGTATCTAGGTGTCGGATGTGGAAGTTCAATGTGTCCAGGTATTCCGCTTCGTAGTTTTCTGTATCTAGATGGCGGACGTGGAAGTCCAGGGTGTCCAGGTATTCCGCTTCGTAGTTTTCTGTATCTAGGTGTCGGACGTAGAAGGCCAGGGTGTCCAGGCATTCCGCACCGTAGTTTTCTGTATCTAGATGGCGGACGTGGAAGTCCAGGGTGTCCAGGTATTCCGCTTCGTAGTTTTCTGTATCTAGGTGTCGGACGTAGAAGGCCAGGATGTCCAGGCATTCCGCTCCGTAGTTTCCTGTGTCCAGGTGTCGGATGTGGAAGTTCAGGGTATCCAAATATTCCGCTTTGTAGTTTTCTGTATCTAGGTGTCGAATGTGGAAGTCCAGGGTGTCCAGGTATTCCGCTTCGTAGTTTTCTGTATCTAGATGGCGGACGTGGAAGTCCAGGGTGTCCAGGTATTCCGCTTCGTAGTTTTCTGTATCTAGGTGTCGGACGTAGAAGGCCAGGGTGTCCAGGCATTCCGCTCCGTAGTTTCCTGTGTCCAGGTGTCGGATGTGGAAGTTCAGGGTATCCAAATATTCCGCTTTGTAGTTTTCTGTATCTAGGTGTCGAATGTGGAAGTCCAGGGTGTCCAGGTATTCCGCTTCGTAGTTTTCTGTATCTAGATGGCGGACGTGGAAGTCCAGGGTGTCCAGGTATTCCGCTTCGTAGTTTTCTGTATCTAGGTGTCGGACGTAGAAGGCCAGGGTGTCCAGGCATTACGCTCCGTAGTTTCCTGTGTCCAGGTTTCGGATGTGGAAGTCTAGGGTTTCCAGGTATTCCGCTTCGTAGTTTTCTGTATCTAGATGGCGGACGTGGAAGTCCAGGGTGTCCAGGTATTCCGCTTCGTAGTTTTCTGTATCTAGGTGTCGGACGTAGAAGGCCAGGGTGTCCAGGCATTCCGCTCCGTAGTTTCCTGTGTCCAGGTGTCGGATGTGGAAGTTCAGGGTTTCCAGGTATTCCGCTTCGTAGTTTTCTGTATCTAGATGGCGGACGTGGAAGTCCAGGGTGTCCAGGTATTACGCTCCGTAGTTTCCTGTATCTAGGTGTCGGATGTGGAAGTTCAATGTGTCCAGGTATTCCGCTTCGTAGTTTTCTGTATCTAGATGGCGGACGTGGAAGTCCAGGGTGTCCAGGTATTCCGCTTCGTAGTTTTCTGTATCTAGGTGTCGGACGTAGAAGGCCAGGGTGTCCAGGCATTCCGCACCGTAGTTTTCTGTATCTAGATGGCGGACGTGGAAGTCCAGGGTGTCCAGGTATTCCGCTTCGTAGTTTTCTGTATCTAGGTGTCGGACGTAGAAGGCCAGGGTGTCCAGGCATTCCGCTCCGTAGTTTCCTGTGTCCAGGTGTCGGATGTGGAAGTTCAGGGTATCCAAATATTCCGCTTTGTAGTTTTCTGTATCTAGGTGTCGAATGTGGAAGTCCAGGGTGTCCAGGTATTCCGCTTCGTAGTTTTCTGTATCTAGATGGCGGACGTGGAAGTCCAGGGTGTCCAGGTATTCCGCTTCGTAGTTTTCTGTATCTAGGTGTCGGACGTAGAAGGCCAGGGTGTCCAGGCATTACGCTCCGTAGTTTCCTGTGTCCAGGTTTCGGATGTGGAAGTCTAGGGTTTCCAGGTATTCCGCTTCGTAGTTTTCTGTATCTAGATGGCGGACGTGGAAGTCCAGGGTGTCCAGGTATTCCGCTTCGTAGTTTTCTGTATCTAGGTGTCGGACGTAGAAGGCCAGGGTGTCCAGGCATTCCGCTCCGTAGTTTCCTGTGTCCAGGTGTCGGATGTGGAAGTTCAGGGTTTCCAGGTATTCCGCTTCGTAGTTTTCTGTATCTAGATGGCGGACGTGGAAGTCCAGGGTGTCCAGGTATTACGCTCCGTAGTTTCCTGTATCTAGGTGTCGGATGTGGAAGTTCAATGTGTCCAGGTATTCCGCTTCGTAGTTTTCTGTATCTAGATGGCGGACGTGGAAGTCCAGGGTGTCCAGGTATTCCGCTTCGTAGTTTTCTGTATCTAGGTGTCGGACGTAGAAGGCCAGGGTGTCCAGGCATTCCGCACCGTAGTTTTCTGTATCTAGATGGCGGACGTGGAAGTCCAGGGTGTCCAGGTATTCCGCTTCGTAGTTTTCTGTATCTAGGTGTCGGATGTAGAAGGCCAGGGTGTCCAGGCATTACGCTCCGTAGTTTCCTGTGTCCAGGTGTCGGAGGTGGAAGTCTAGGGTTTCCAGGTATTCCGCTTCGTAGTTTTCTTTATCTAGGTGTCGGATGTGGAAGTTCAGGGTGTCCAGGTGTTCCGCTTCGTAGTTTTCTGTATCTAGGTGTCGGACGTAGAAGGCCAGTGTGTCCAGACATTCCGCTCCGTGGTTTCCTGTGTCCAGGTGTCGGATGTGGAAGTTCAGGGTATCCAGGTATTCCGCTTCGTAGTTTTCTGTATCTAGGTTTCGGACGTAGACGGCCAGGGTGTCCAGGCATTACGCTCCGTAGTTTCCTGTGTCCAGGTGTCGGAGGTGGAAGTCTAGGGTTTCCAGGTATTCCGCTTCGTAGTTTTCTGTATCTAGATGGCGGACGTGGAAGTCGAGGGTGTCCAGGTATTCCGCTTCGTAGTTTTCTGTATCTAGGTGTCGGACGTAGAAGGCCAGGGTGTCCAGGCATTACGCTCCGTAGTTTCCTGTGTCCAGGTGTCGGATGTGGAAGTCTAGGGTTTCCAGGTATTCCGCTTCGTAGTTTTCTGTATCTAGGTGTCGGATGTGGAAGTTCACGGTGTCCAGGTGTTCCGCTTCGTAGTTTTCTGTATCTAGGTGCCGGATGTGGAAGGCCAGGTTGTCCAGGTATTCCGCTTCGTAGTTTTCTGTATCTAGGTGTCGGACGTAGAAGGCCAGGGTGTCCAGGCATTCCGCTCCGTAGTTTCCTGTGTCCAGGTGTCGGATGTGGAAGTTCAGGGTATCCAAATATTCCGCTTTGTAGTTTTCTGTATCTAGGTGTCGAAAGTGGAAGTCCAGGGTGTCCAGGTATTCCGCTTCGTAGTTTTCTGTATCTAGATGGCGGACGTGGAAGTCCAGGGTGTCCAGGTATTCCGCTTCGTAGTTTTCTGTATCTAGGTGTCGGACGTAGAAGGCCAGGGTGTCCAGGCATTACGCTCCGTAGTTTCCTGTGTCCAGGTTTCGGATGTGGAAGTCTAGGGTTTCCAGGTATTCCGCTTCGTAGTTTTCTGTATCTAGATGGCGGACGTGGAAGTCCAGGGTGTCCAGGTATTCCGCTTCGTAGTTTTCTGTATCTAGGTGTCGGACGTAGAAGGCCAGGGTGTCCAGGCATTCCGCTCCGTAGTTTCCTGTGTCCAGGTGTCGGATGTGGAAGTTCAGGGTTTCCAGGTATTCCGCTTCGTAGTTTTCTGTATCTAGATGGCGGACGTGGAAGTCCAGGGTGTCCAGGTATTACGCTTCGTAGTTTTCTGTATCTAGATGGCGGACGTGGAAGTCCAGCGTGTCCAGGTATTCCGCTTCGTAGTTTTCTGTATCTAGGTGTCGCATGTAGAAGGCCAGGGTGTCCAGGCATTACGCTCCGTAGTTTCCTGTGTCCAGGTGTCGGAGGTGGAAGTCTAGGGTTTCCAGGTATTCCGCTTCGTAGTTTTCTGTATCTAGATGGCGGACGTGGAAGTCGAGGGTGTCCAGGTATTCCGCTTCGTAGTTTTCTGTATCTAGGTGTCGGACGTAGAAGGCCAGGGTGTCCAGGCATTACGCTCCGTAGTTTCCTGTGTCCAGGTGTCGGATGTGGAAGTCTAGGGTTTCCAGGTATTGCGCTTCGTAGTTTTCTGTATCTAGGTGTCGGATGTGGAAGTTCAGGGTGTCCAGGTGTTCCGCTTCGTAGTTTTCTGTATCTAGGTGCCGGATGTGGAAGGCCAGGTTGTCCAGGTATTCCGCTTCGTAGTTTTCTGTATCTAGGTGTCGGACGTAGAAGGCCAGGGTGTCCAGGCATTACGCTCCGTAGTTTCCTGTGTCCAGGTTTCGGATGTGGAAGTCTAGGGTTTCCAGGTATTCCGCTTCGTAGTTTTCTGTATCTAGATGGCGGACGTGGAAGTCCAGGGTGTCCAGGTATTCCGCTTCGTAGTTTTCTGTATCTAGGTGTCGGACGTAGAAGGCCAGGGTGTCCAGGCATTCCGCTCCGTAGTTTCCTGTGTCCAGGTGTCGGATGTGGAAGTTCAGGGTTTCCAGGTATTCCGCTTCGTAGTTTTCTGTATCTAGATGGCGGACGTGGAAGTCCAGGGTGTCCAGGTATTACGCTCCGTAGTTTCCTGTATCTAGGTGTCGGATGTGGAAGTTCAATGTGTCCAGGTATTCCGCTTCGTAGTTTTCTGTATCTAGATGGCGGACGTGGAAGTCCAGGGTGTCCAGGTATTCCGCTTCGTAGTTTTCTGTATCTAGGTGTCGGACGTAGAAGGCCAGGGTGTCCAGGCATTCCGCACCGTAGTTTTCTGTATCTAGATGGCGGACGTGGAAGTCCAGGGTGTCCAGGTATTCCGCTTCGTAGTTTTCTGTATCTAGGTGTCGGACGTAGAAGGCCAGGGTGTCCAGGCATTACGCTCCGTAGTTTCCTGTGTCCAGGTGTCGGATGTGGAAGTCTAGGGTTTCCAGACATTCCGCTCCGTAGTTTCCTGTGTCCAGGTGTCGGATGTGGAAGTTCAGGGTATCCAGGTATTCCGCTTCGTAGTTTTCTGTATCTAGGTTTCGGACGTAGACGGCCAGGGTGTCCAGGCATTACGCTCCGTAGTTTCCTGTGTCCAGGTGTCGGAGGTGGAAGTCTAGGGTTTCCAGGTATTCCGCTTCGTAGTTTTCTGTATCTAGATGGCGGACGTGGAAGTCGAGGGTGTCCAGGTATTCCGCTTCGTAGTTTTCTGTATCTAGGTGTCGGACGTAGAAGGCCAGGGTGTCCAGGCATTACGCTCCGTAGTTTCCTGTGTCCAGGTGTCGGATGTGGAAGTCTAGGGTTTCCAGGTATTCCGCTTCGTAGTTTTCTGTATCTAGGTGTCGGATGTGGAAGTTCAGGGTGTCCAGGTGTTCCGCTTCGTAGTTTTCTGTATCTAGGTGCCGGATGTGGAAGGCCAGGTTGTCCAGGTATTCCGCTTCGTAGTTTTCTGTATCTAGGTGTCGGACGTAGAAGGCCAGGGTGTCCAGGCATTCCGCTCCGTAGTTTCCTGTGTCCAGGTGTCGGATGTGGAAGTTCAGGGTATCCAAATATTCCGCTTTGTAGTTTTCTGTATCTAGGTGTCGAATGTGGAAGTCCAGGGTGTCCAGGTATTCCGCTTCGTAGTTTTCTGTATCTAGATGGCGGACGTGGAAGTCCAGGGTGTCCAGGTATTCCGCTTCGTAGTTTTCTGTATCTAGGTGTCGGACGTAGAAGGCCAGGGTGTCCAGGCATTACGCTCCGTAGTTTCCTGTGTCCAGGTTTCGGATGTGGAAGTCTAGGGTTTCCAGGTATTCCGCTTCGTAGTTTTCTGTATCTAGATGGCGGACGTGGAAGTCCAGGGTGTCCAGGTATTCCGCTTCGTAGTTTTCTGTATCTAGGTGTCGGACGTAGAAGGCCAGGGTGTCCAGGCATTCCGCTCCGTAGTTTCCTGTGTCCAGGTGTCGGATGTGGAAGTTCAGGGTTTCCAGGTATTCCGCTTCGTAGTTTTCTGTATCTAGGTGTCGGACGTAGAAGGCCAGGGTGTCCAGGCATTCCGCTCCGTAGTTTCCTGTGTCCAGGTGTCGGATGTGGAAGTTCAGGGTTTCCAGGTATTCCGCTTCGTAGTTTTCTGTATCTAGATGGCGGACGTGGAAGTCCAGGGTGTCCAGGTATTACGCTCCGTAGTTTCCTGTATCTAGGTGTCGGATGTGGAAGTTCAATGTGTCCAGGTATTCCGCTTCGTAGTTTTCTGTATCTAGATGGCGGATGTGGAAGTCCAGGGTGTCCAGGTATTCCGCTTCGTAGTTTTCTGTATCTAGGTGTCGGACGTAGAAGGCCAGTGTGTCCAGGCATTCCGCACCGTAGTTTTCTGTATCTAGATGGCGGACGTGGAAGTCCAGGGTGTCCAGGTATTCCGCTTCGTAGTTTTCTGTATCTAGGTGTCGGACGTAGAAGGCCAGGGTGTCCAGGCATTACGCTCCGTAGTTTCCTGTGTCCAGGTGTCGGATGTGGAAGTCTAGGGTTTCCAGGTATTCCGCTTCGTAGTTTTCTTTATCTAGGTGTCGGATGTGGAAGTTCAGGGTGTCCAGGTGTTCCGCTTCGTAGTTTTCTGTATCTAGGTGTCGGACGTAGAAGGCCAGTGTGTCCAGACATTCCGCTCCGTAGTTTCCTGTGTCCAGGTGTCGGATGTGGAAGTTCAGGGTATCCAGGTATTCCGCTTCGTAGTTTTCTGTATCTAGGTTTCGGACGTAGACGGCCAGGGTGTCCAGGCATTACGCTCCGTAGTTTCCTGTGTCCAGGTGTCGGAGGTGGAAGTCTAGGGTTTCCAGGTATTCCGCTTCGTAGTTTTCTGTATCTAGATGGCGGACGTGGAAGTCGAGGGTGTCCAGGTATTCCGCTTCGTAGTTTTCTGTATCTAGGTGTCGGACGTAGAAGGCCAGGGTGTCCAGGCATTACGCTCCGTAGTTTCCTGTGTCCAGGTGTCGGATGTGGAAGTCTAGGGTTTCCAGGTATTCCGCTTCGTAGTTTTCTGTATCTAGGTGTCGGATGTGGAAGGCCAGGTTGTCCAGGTATTCCGCTTCGTAGTTTTCTGTATCTAGGTGTCGGACGTAGAAGGCCAGGGTGTCCAGGCATTACGCTCCGTAGTTTCCTGTGTCCAGGTTTCGGATGTGGAAGTCTAGGGTTTCCAGGTATTCCGCTTCGTAGTTTTCTGTATCTAGATGGCGGACGTGGAAGTCCAGGGTGTCCAGGTATTCCGCTTCGTAGTTTTCTGTATCTAGGTGTCGGACGTAGAAGGCCAGGGTGTCCAGGCATTCCGCTCCGTAGTTTCCTGTGTCCAGGTGTCGGATGTGGAAGTTCAGGGTTTCCAGGTATTCCGCTTCGTAGTTTTCTGTATCTAGATGGCGGACGTGGAAGTCCAGGGTGTCCAGGTATTACGCTCCGTAGTTTCCTGTATCTAGGTGTCGGATGTGAAAGTTCAATGTGTCCAGGTATTCCGCTTCGTAGTTTTCTGTATCTAGATGGCGGACGTGGAAGTCCAGGGTGTCCAGGTATTCCGCTTCGTAGTTTTCTGTATCTAGGTGTCGGACGTAGAAGGCCAGGGTGTCCAGGCATTCCGCACCGTAGTTTTCTGTATCTAGATGGCGGACGTGGAAGTCCAGGGTGTCCAGGTATTCCGCTTCGTAGTTTTCTGTATCTAGGTGTCGGATGTAGAAGGCCAGGGTGTCCAGGCATTACGCTCCGTAGTTTCCTGTGTCCAGGTGTCGGAGGTGGAAGTCTAGGGTTTCCAGGTATTCCGCTTCGTAGTTTTCTGTATCTAGATGGCGGACGTGGAAGTCGAGGGTGTCCAGGTATTCCGCTTCGTAGTTTTCTGTATGTAGGTGTCGGACGTAGAAGGCCAGGGTGTCCAGGCATTACGCTCCGTAGTTTCCTGTGTCCAGGTGTCGGATGTGGAAGTCTAGGGTTTCCAGGTATTCCGCTTCGTAGTTTTCTGTATCTAGGTGTCGGATGTGGAAGTTCAGGGTGTCCAGGTGTTCCGCTTCGTAGTTTTCTGTATCTAGGTGCCGGATGTGGAAGGCCAGGTTGTCCAGGTATTCCGCTTCGTAGTTTTCTGTATCTAGGTGTCGGACGTAGAAGGCCAGTGTGTCCAGGTATTCCGCTTCGTAGTTTTCTGTATCTAGATGGCGGACGTGGAAGTCCAGGGTGTCCAGGTATTCCGCTTCGTAGTTTTCTGTATCTAGGTGTCGGACGTAGAAGGCCAGGGTGTCCAGGCATTACGCTCCGTAGTTTCCTGTGTCCAGGTTTCGGATGTGGAAGTCTAGGGTTTCCAGGTATTCCGCTTCGTAGTTTTCTGTATCTAGATGGCGGACGTGGAAGTCCAGGGTGTCCAGGTATTCCGCTTCGTAGTTTTCTGTATCTAGGTGTCGGACGTAGAAGGCCAGGGTGTCCAGGCATTCCGCTCCGTAGTTTCCTGTGTCCAGGTGTCGGATGTGGAAGTTCAGGGTTTCCAGGTATTCCGCTTCGTAGTTTTCTGTATCTAGATGGCGGACGTGGATGTCCAGGGTGTCCAGGTATTACGCTCCGTAGTTTCCTGTATCTAGGTGTCGAATGTGGAAGTCCAGGGTGTCCAGGTATTCCGCTTCGTAGTTTTCTGTATCTAGGTGCCGGATGTGGAAGTCCAGGGTGTCCAGGTATTCCGCTACGTAGTTTTCTGTATCTAGGTGTCGGACGTAGAAGGCCAGGGTGCCCAGGCATTCCGCTCCGTAGTTTCCTGTGTCCAGGTGCCGGATGTGGAAGTTCAGGGTATCCAGGTATTCCGCTTCGTAGTTTTCTGTATCTAGGTGTCGGACGTAGAAGGCCAGGGTGTCCAGGCATTCCGCTCCGTAGTTTTCTGTATCTAGATGGCGGACGTGGAAGTCCAGGGTGTCCAGGTATTCCGCTTCGTAGTTTTCTGTATCTAGGTGTCGGACGTAGAAGGCCAGGGTGTCCAGGCATTACGCTCCGTAGTTTCCTGTGTCCAGGTGTCGGATGTGGAAGTCTAGGGTTTCCAGGTATTCCGCTTCGTAGTTTTCTTTATCTAGGTGTCGGATGTGGAAGTTCAGGGTGTCCAGGTGTTCCGCTTCGTAGTTTTCTGTATCTAGGTGTCGGATGTGGAAGTTCAGGGTGTCCAGGTGTTCCGCTTCGTAGTTTTCTGTATCTAGGTGTCGGACGTAGAAGGCCAGGATGTCCAGGCATTCCGCTCCGTAGTTTTCTGTATCTAGGTGTCGAATGTGGAAGTCCAGGGTGTCCAGGTATTCCCCTTCGTAGTTTTCTGTATCTAGATGGCGGACGTGGAAGTCCAGGGTGTCCCGGTATTCCGCTTCGTAGTTTTCTGTATCTAGGTGTCGAATGTGGAAGTCCAGGGTGTCCAGGCATTCCGCTCCGTAGTTTCCTGTGTCCAGGTGTCGGATGTGGAAGTTCAGGGTTTCCAGGTATTCCTCTTCGTAGTTTTCTGTATCTAGGTGTCGGATGTGGAAGTTCAGTTTGTCTAGGTATTCCGCTTCGTAGTTTTCTGTATCTAGGTGCCGGATGTGGAAGTTCAGGGTATCCAGGTATTCCTCTTCGTAGTTTTCTGTATCTAGGTGTCGAATGTGGAAGTCCAGGGTGTCCAGGTATTCCGCTTCGTAGTTTTTTGTATCTAGATGGCGGACGTGGAAGTCGAGGTGTTGTACGCCAACTTAGGGCTGAAGATTCTCTCCCCCCTCGCCCTTTCCGTCAATCGCCCGGGCGCCCGGCGGCCGCCATAAGCGCGGTAGTACGCCGCGCCACCGCTAGGGGGTCGCCGCGCTCTGCGTAGCCCACACGCGAAGGCGCCCCCACGCCCATATATGATGGGGACAAAAACCCCATTAGAGAACGAGTAGTTTTCACCCAAAAAAGTGAATAAAGTGTTGTGACGTACTACGTTTTTTTGGACTACGAGTTGCCTACCCTTCTCGCTCGCTCCGTACCTCGGCAGCGGCAGACTTCCTCGCTCGCTCCGGACCCTCGGCAGCGGCAGACTTCCTCGCTCGCTCCGGACCCTCGGCAGCGGCAGACTTCCTCTCTCGCTCCGGACCCTCGGCAGCGGCAGACTCCTTCGCTCGCTCCGAACCTCGGCAGCGGCAGACTTTCTCGCTCCGAACCTCGGCAGCGGCAGAGCTTCCTCGCTCGCTCCGGACCTCGGCAGCGGCAGACTCCTCGCTCGCTCCGGACCCTCGGCAGCGGCAGACTTCCTCGCTCGCTCCGGAACTCGGCAGCGGCAGACTTGCTCGCTCCGAACCTCGGCAGCGGCAGAGCTTCCTCGCTCGCTCCGGACCTCGGCAGCGGCAGACTCCTCGCTCGCTCCGGACCCTCGGCAGCGGCAGACCTCCTCGCTCTCTCCGGACCCTCGGCAGCGGCAGACTTCTTCGCTCGCTCCGGAACTCGGCAGCGGCAGACTTGCTCGCTCCGAACCTCGGCAGCGGCAGACTTGCTCGCTCCGTACCTCGGCAGCGGCAGAGCTTCCTCGCTCGCTTTGGACCTTCGGCAGCGGCAGATGCATACCTCGCTCCAGAGCAGCCTCTCCGTGGACCAAGTACCTCCGGCTTCATCGGACGTCAGCCAATGCCCAAACGCGCGGGCCGAAGACACCATCGCCTCACTCGCCCTCCGGGTACCTCCGTGGCAACCCAGCCGACGACCAACCCCATACCTAGTCCCAGAATCTCCCCCGTTGGTACCGCTCGCGGCTTACTAAAGGTAGCCCCACCCTCCCTATCTCTCGGGAGCGGTATCAATTTGGCGCCCGACGTGGGACCCACCCCAGTAATTCTCCGCTGATACCAGTCGAACCCACTCCACCTCGGACGTCCGATCGTCTACGTGGATTACCCCCGCAGTACGCACTTCTGGGAGTGCCAAAACACCCAGTGGCGCCTGACACACAAGCAAACCAACCCCACAAAATGAATTCTACCAAAGGGCCGGAAGAACCGGCAGGGTCACACAACAGCACCCCACCGAGGGACCGACCCGAGCCTCCATACTCAACGCGATCTCCGCCAGCACCCGAAACCATTCCGACCCCCGATCGAATGGAGGGTAACCAAGGCCACGTTTTCGAAAATCTGGGAATCTTACTACAAGCTTTGGCACAACAGCCGCAGTTGCCTCTCCCCACTTACGGGGGGGGGGGGGGAGACCACGAAGATCCCAAGCGCTTCATCAGGAAATGCGAAGAATACTTTGGCGTCTGTCGGACTCCCGCTTCCTCCTGGACTCGCGTAGCGGCCACCGGATTACGAGAAGAGACGGAACGTTGGTGGAACTGCTACAAGCCCTTGGACTTCGACTGGATCAAATTCCAGGAATTGCTATTAAGTGCCTACGACAGCCCGGCTGTGATCTCTCGCCTAAACACCCAGCTGTTTTCCAAGAAACAGGGCGACAAAGAGAACACCGGAATATTTCTTCAACAAAAGTATCTACTCTACCAACGTATCCGGGATTCCGATCCGGAAATCGCCAAAGTGGCCACCCTGCTCGAGCTACTGAGGCCACCCCTCCGGATGGTGGTTCGCCTGTCCAAGCCCCAAACTCTTTCATCTTTGATGTCTAGAGCCATCGAGGCAGAATACGATCTTGCCGACCAGACACCCACATATAGGTCCCGAAAGGAAGAGGGGAAGGAGGAGAAGAAGGAACGAACGTCCCCAATCGAGAAACCTCGGGCGCTGCCCAAATGCTGGCATTGTCCCGAAAGACACTATCACAAGGACTGTCCCGTCTTGGCCCAAAGACAAGCTGAAGCCAACGCGGGAAACGCCAAACGGGCGGTCGAGACCCCGAGCCCGCCTGTCAACCAGAACTAGGGGTCACCGAACAAAGCACCGGAAAGGGGGAGCTGCCACATGTGCTGGTCCGATTAGGTCGTCACGAACTCAACGCAGCGGTCGACTGTTTCGCCAGCGACTGCTTCATTCGTACGGATTATGTACCAGCGGACTGTCAAATCCAACCAGTCCCCTCATCGGCCAACCTCGCGGGGGAACGAACGTCTATGCATCTGGAGGGAAGAGCCAAGGTGACCATCATTATACAAAATCACCCATTGGAAATCGAAGCGTGGGTCGGGCCCACTATTCGCGAACCTCTCATACTGGGTTATCCCTGGTTAAGAGCCCAGAGGGCGATCTTGGAATTCTCCAGCGGGACCATATACTTGGGACAGCAACAGCGGTTCTCGACCCAACTGATCGATGCACCTATCCCCGCGATTGCGGAAAAAACCTTCGATGGAAGCCAACTCCAACATGAATTCCCCGAAGAACATCAGGAAGCCTTCCAACAATTGGCGCAACAGTTTTCCCCATTATTCGCCTACCCGGGGGGGCTGTGTCAAACCCAGACTACGGAGCACTCCTTGGCAATCACAACGTCTCGGATAATCCGCGTCGAGCCCTATGGCTACTCGGCACCGAAGAGGCAGATCATCCAAGACCAAGTACGAAACATGCTCAACGAGGGAATCATAGAATCCGGCACATCTCCATACAACTCCCCTATTGTCCTCGTCAAAAAGGGAAACGGAGAGACAAGATTCTGTATAGACTATCGAAAGCTCAACGACAGCACCGAAGATGTAGTACAACCCATTCCTAAGATCCACGACCTCCTCAAACTGATGGGTCCAGCCCGTATCTTCTCCACGATCGACTTAAAGAGTGGGTACTGGCAAATTCCCATGAGTGAAAACAGCAGAAAATTCACGGCATTCACCACCCCCTCGGGAAGATCCTTCCAGTTTCGAGTGATGCCTTTCGGGCTGAAGAATGCGCCGAGTACCTTTCAACGGTTCATGTCCCAAGAAGTCCTCGTCGGATATGTCGAACGGTTCAGCTTGGCGTATCTAGACGACATTATCATCTATTCCAACACATGGGAGGAGAATCTACAACACTTGGAATTGGTTTTTGAACGATTAAAGATTCATAAGCTCACCTGTTCAGTGGAAAAATGTGCTTTTGGAATGAAAAAATTGAAATATCTCGGCCACCTCGTTTCCAATCGCGGGAATGAGGCCCGGACCGAGCATATCAACGCGATTTCAGGGTTCTCCCCCCCTACAAACAAAAAAGAGTTACAGAAGTTCCTCGGGACCTGCAACTGGTTGAGGGAGTATATTCCCCACTTTGCCACCCTCACCGCCCCTCTGACCAATCTCCTCTCGGGAAAGAAATCCTATCACTGGACCCGTGAGGCCCAGATGGCCTTCGAGGGAGTGCAGAAGAAGATGCAACAACCACTCCAGCTATGCCGACCAGATCCCGCGTCTCCCTACGTAATACAGACCGAAATCAGCGAGGCCGGCTTGGGAGCGGTGTTATATCAACTGGACCCCGAACAAGAGAAGAGAATCATCAGCTACGGGAGTGCGAAATTCGACGACACTCAAACTCGATACGAGCGCTTCGAAAAAGAATGCCTTGCAGTCGTCTGGGCTATCAGAAGATACCAATCCTATCTAAAGGCCCAACCGTTTATCCTCCGCACCAACCTCAGAGCTCTCGCTTGGCTCGAACGGCTCAAAGACGAAAAATCCAAATTAAGCCAATGGGCCTTGCTACTGAATAATCAAAGCTTCACGGCCGTCGCACGAGGGAAACAAGATAACGAGCTTCCTCAGGCCCTGTCACAACAGCCCGCCGGGAGCCAGGCAATTGAACCCTCAGTGGGCGAGCGCTTACTGCCGCCGGAACGCCCACCACCGGCAACATCCAGCACGCCAGAAGTCTTCGGCATCCTGCCGACGGGGCTTATCGACGAGGTCCTGCAGGGACAACAACGGGACAACCACCTCGCCAAGGTCAGTCAGACGCTGGACAATCCAGCTCTCAAGGAGTACCGTCTATTCAACAATGGACTATGGAAAAGGATCCAACAGGCTTGGCGACTCGTGGTCCCCCAGGAGACCAAGTCCCGAGTGCTGTACGAGTTTCACGATGCAACCCTAGCAGGGCACCCCGGAGCAGATGAAACCATAAGGGCCATACAACGGCAGTACACCTGGCCGCATATGCGGCGAGAGATACGCCAATATGTTCGGGAATGCTACTTGTGTAGTTGTACCAAATCAACAAGGCCCCCGAAGAACGACGTCATCCAACCTCATCGCCCGTCTAGACCCTGGGATACACTGGCAGTCGATCTCATGGGCCCCTATCCTCGGTCCACTAAGGGGAAGCGCTTTCTGCTGGTGGTCACCGATCTCTTTACCAGATGGGTTGAAGCCTTCCCCCTCGGAACTGCCGACGCCCCTGCCATCCTACGCATCATGGAAGGGGAGATCTTCTCCCGATGGAGTATAGACTGTCCTCGCCCTCGCCCTCGACCTCGTCCTCGCCCTCGCCCTCGCCCGCGCCCTCGTCCTCGCCCTCGTCCTCGCCCTCGTCCTCGCCCTCGTCCTCGCCCTCGTCCTCGACCTCGCCCTCGTCCTCGCCCTCGTGCTCGACCTCGCCCTCGTCCTCGTCCTCGCCCTCGTCCACGACCTCGCCCTCGCCCTCGTCCTCGCCCTCGTCCTCGCCCTCGCCCTCGTCCTCGTCCTCGTCCTCGCCCTCGTCCTCGCCCTCGTCCTCGTCCTCGCCCTCGTCCTCGTCCTCGTCCTCGCCCTCGTCCTCGCCCTCGTCCTCGCCCTCGTCCTCGTCCTCGCCCTCGCCCACGCCCTCGTCCTCGCCCTCGTCCTCGTCCTCGCCCTCGTCCTCGCCCTCGTCCTCGCCCTCGTCCTCGCCCTCGTCTTCGTCCTCGTCCTCGCCCTCGTCCTCGCCCTCGCCCTCGCCCTCGCCCTCGTCCTCGTCCTCGTCCTCGCCCTCGTCCTCGTCCTCGTCCTCGTTCTCGCCCTCGTCCTCGTCGTCCTCGTCGTCCTCGTCCTCGCCCTCGACCTCGTCCTCGTCCTCGCCCTAGTCCTCGCCCTCGCCCTCGTCCTCGACCTCGTCCTCGTCCTCGTCCTCGCCCTCGACCTCGTCCTCGTCCTCGCCCTCGCCCTCGTCCTCGTCCTCGTCCTCGTCGTCGTCGTCGTCGTCGTCGTCGTCCTCGTCGTCGTCCTCGTCCTCGTCCTCGTCCTCGTCGTCCTCGTCGTCCTCGTCGTCCTCGTCGTCCTCGTCGTCCTCGTCGTCCTCGTCCTCGTCATCGTCCTCGTCCTCGCCCTCGTCCTCGCCCTCGCCCTCGTCCTCGCCCCCGTCCTCGCCCTCGCCCTCGTCCTCGTCCTCGTCTTCGCCCTCGTCCTCGCCCTCGTCCTCGTCCTCGTTCTCGCCCTCGTCCTCGTCGTCCTCGTCGTCCTCGTCGTCCTCGTCCTCGCCCTCGTCCTCGTCCTCGTTCTCGCCCTCGTCCTCGTCGTCCTCGTCGTCCTCGTCCTCGCCCTCGCCCTCGACCTCGTCCTCGTCCTCGCCCTAGTCCTCGCCCTCGACCTCGACCTCGTCCTCGCCCTCGACCTCGACCTCGTCCTCGTCCTCGTCCTCGCCCTCGTCCTCGTCCTCGCCCTCGTCCTCGCCCTCGTCCTCGTCCTCGCCCTCGCCCTCGCCCTCGCCCTCGTCCTCGACCTCGCCCTCGTCCTCGCCCTCGTCCTCGTCCTCGTCCTCGCCCTCGCCCTCGTCCTCGCCCTCGTCCTCGTCCTCGCCCTCGTCCTCGCCCTTGACCTCGCCCTCGCCCTCGCCCTCGTCCTCGCCCTCGCCCTCGCCCTCGCCCTCGCCCTCGTCCTCGTCTTCGCCCTCGTCCTCGCCCTCGTCCTCGTCCTCGTTCTCGCCCTCGCCCTCGTCGTCCTCGTCGTCCTCGTCGTCCTCGTCGTCCTCGTCCTCGCCCTCGCCCTCGACCTCGTCCTCGTCCTCGCCCTAATCCTCACCCTCGCCCTCGACCTCGACCTCGTCCTCGTCCTCGTCCTCGCCCTCGACCTCGTCCTCGTCCTCGTCGTCGTCGTCGTCGTCGTCGTCGTCGTCGTCGTCGTCGTCCTCGTCGTCGTCCTCGTCCTCGTCCTCGTCCTCGTCGTCCTCGTCGTCCTCGTCGTCCTCGTCCTCGTCGTCCTCGTCGTCCTCGTCGTCCTCGTCGTCCTCGTCGTCCTCGTCGTCCTCGTCGTCCTCGTCGTCCTCGTCGTCCTCGTCCTCGTCATCGTCCTCGTCCTCGCCCTCGCCCTCGTCCTCGTCCTCGCCCTAGTCCTCGCCCTCGCCCTCGACCTCGTCCTCGTCCTCGTCCTCGCCCTCGACCTCGTCCTCGTCCTCGCCCTCGTCCTCGTCCTCGTTCTCGCCCTCGTCCTCGTCGTCCTCGTCGTCCTCGTCGTCCTCGTCCTCGCCCTCGCCCTCGACCTCGTCCTCGTCCTCGCCCTAGTCCTCGCCCTCGACCTCGACCTCGTCCTCGTCCTCGTCCTCGCCCTCGACCTCGTCCTCGTCCTCGCCCTCGCCCTCGTCCTCGTCCTCGTCCTCGCCCTCGACCTCGTCCTCGTCCTCGCCCTCGCCCTCGTCCTCGTCCTCGTCCTCGTCGTCGTCGTCGTCGTCGTCGTCGTCGTCGTCGTCGTCGTCGTCGTCCTCGTCGTCGTCCTCGTCCTCGTCCTCGTCCTCGTCGTCCTCGTCGTCCTCGTCCTCGTCCTCGTCGTCCTCGTCGTCCTCGTCGTCCTCGTCGTCCTCGTCGTCCTCGTCGTCCTCGTCGTCCTCGTCGTCCTCGTCGTCCTCGTCGTCCTCGTCGTCCTCGTCGTCCTCGTCGTCCTCGTCCTCGTCATCGTCCTCGTCCTCGCCCTCGCCCTCGTCCTCGCCCTCGTCCTCGCCCTCGCCCTCGTCCTCGTTCTCGTCCTCGTCGTCGCCCTCGCCCTCGTCCTCGTCCTCGCCCTCGTACTCGTCGTCGTCGTCGTCGACGCCCTCGCCCTCGCCCTCGTCCTCGCCCTCGTCCTCGTCCTCGTCCTCGCCCTCGCCCTCGCCCTCGTCCTCGCCCTCGTCCTCGCCCTCGTCCTCGTCCTCGTCCTCGTCCTCGCCCTCGTCCTCGCCCTCGTCCTCGTCCTCGACCTCGTCCTCGTCCTCGTCCTCGTCCTCGTCCTCGTCCTCGCCCTCGCCCTCGCCCTCGTCCTCGTCCTCGCCCTCGTCCTCGCCCTCGTCCTCGTCCTCGCCCTCGCCCTCGCCCTCGCCCTCGCCCTCGCCCTCGCCCTCGCACTCGTCCTCGCCCTCGTCCTCGACCTCGCCCTCGTCCTCGCCCTCGCCCTCGCCCTCGCCCTCGCCCTCGACCTCGACCTCGCCCTCGTCCTCGTCCTCGCCCTCGTCCTCGTCCTCGACCTCGCCCTCGCCCTCGCCCTCGTCCTCGCCCTCGTCCTCGACCTCGTCCTCGCCCTCGTCCTCGCCCTCGTCCTCGTCCTCGCCCTCGTCCTCGTCCTCGCCCTCGCCCTCGCCCTCGTCCTCGCCCTCGTCCTCGCCCTCGCCCTCGCCCTCGCCCTCGTCCTCGTCCTCGTCTTCGCCCTCGTCCTCGCCCTCGTCCTCGTCCTCGTTCTCGCCCTCGTCCTCGTCGTCCTCGTCGTCCTCGTCGTCCTCGTCCTCGCCCTCGTCCTCGTCCTCGTTCTCGCCCTCGTCCTCGTCGTCCTCGTCGTCCTCGTCCTCGCCCTCGCCCTCGACCTCGTCCTCGTCCTCGCCCTAGTCCTCGCCCTCGACCTCGACCTCGTCCTCGCCCTCGACCTCGACCTCGTCCTCGTCCTCGTCCTCGCCCTCGCCCTCGTCCTCGACCTCGTCCTCGCCCTCGTCCTCGCCCTCGTCCTCGTCCTCGCCCTCGCCCTCGCCCTCGCCCTCGTCCTCGACCTCGCCCTCGTCCTCGCCCTCGTCCTCGTCCTCGTCCTCGCCCTCGCCCTCGTCCTCGCCCTCGTCCTCGTCCTCGCCCTCGTCCTCGCCCTTGTCCTCGCCCTCGCCCTCGTCCTCGCCCTCGCCCTCGCCCTCGCCCTCGCCCTCGTCCTCGTCCTCGTCTTCGCCCTCGTCCTCGCCCTCGTCCTCGTCCTCGTTCTCGCCCTCGCCCTCGTCGTCCTCGTCGTCCTCGTCGTCCTCGTCGTCCTCGTCCTCGCCCTCGCCCTCGACCTCGTCCTCGTCCTCGCCCTAATCCTCACCCTCGCCCTCGACCTCGACCTCGTCCTCGTCCTCGTCCTCGCCCTCGACCTCGTCCTCGTCCTCGTCGTCGTCGTCGTCGTCGTCGTCGTCGTCGTCGTCGTCGTCCTCGTCGTCGTCCTCGTCCTCGTCCTCGTCCTCGTCGTCCTCGTCGTCCTCGTCGTCCTCGTCCTCGTCGTCCTCGTCGTCCTCGTCGTCCTCGTCGTCCTCGTCGTCCTCGTCGTCCTCGTCGTCCTCGTCGTCCTCGTCGTCCTCGTCCTCGTCATCGTCCTCGTCCTCGCCCTCGCCCTCGTCCTCGTCCTCGCCCTAGTCCTCGCCCTCGCCCTCGACCTCGTCCTCGTCCTCGTCCTCGCCCTCGACCTCGTCCTCGTCCTCGCCCTCGTCCTCGTCCTCGTTCTCGCCCTCGTCCTCGTCGTCCTCGTCGTCCTCGTCGTCCTCGTCCTCGCCCTCGCCCTCGACCTCGTCCTCGTCCTCGCCCTAGTCCTCGCCCTCGACCTCGACCTCGTCCTCGTCCTCGTCCTCGCCCTCGACCTCGTCCTCGTCCTCGCCCTCGCCCTCGTCCTCGTCCTCGTCCTCGCCCTCGACCTCGTCCTCGTCCTCGCCCTCGCCCTCGTCCTCGTCCTCGTCCTCGTCGTCGTCGTCGTCGTCGTCGTCGTCGTCGTCGTCGTCGTCGTCGTCCTCGTCGTCGTCCTCGTCCTCGTCCTCGTCCTCGTCGTCCTCGTCGTCCTCGTCCTCGTCCTCGTCGTCCTCGTCGTCCTCGTCGTCCTCGTCGTCCTCGTCGTCCTCGTCGTCCTCGTCGTCCTCGTCGTCCTCGTCGTCCTCGTCCTCGTCATCGTCCTCGTCCTCGCCCTCGCCCTCGTCCTCGCCCTCGTCCTCGCCCTCGCCCTCGTCCTCGTTCTCGTCCTCGTCGTCGCCCTCGCCCTCGTCCTCGTCCTCGCCCTCGTACTCGTCGTCGTCGTCGTCGACGCCCTCGCCCTCGCCCTCGTCCTCGCCCTCGTCCTCGTCCTCGTCCTCGCCCTCGCCCTCGCCCTCGTCCTCGCCCTCGTCCTCGCCCTCGTCCTCGTCCTCGTCCTCGTCCTCGCCCTCGTCCTCGCCCTCGTCCTCGTCCTCGTCCTCGTCCTCGTCCTCGTCCTCGTCCTCGCCCTCGCCCTCGCCCTCGTCCTCGTCCTCGCCCTCGTCCTCGCCCTCGCCCTCGTCCTCGTCCTCGCCCTCGCCCTCGTCCTCGCCCTCGCCCTCGCCCTCGCCCTCGCCCTCGCCCTCGTCCTCGCCCTCGTCCTCGACCTCGCCCTCGTCCTCGCCCTCGCCCTCGCCCTCGCCCTCGACCTCGACCTCGCCCTCGTCCTCGTCCTCGCCCTCGTCCTCGTCCTCGACCTCGCCCTCGCCCTCGCCCTCGTCCTCGCCCTCGTCCTCGACCTCGTCCTCGCCCTCGTCCTCGCCCTCGTCCTCGTCCTCGCCCTCGTCCTCGTCCTCGCCCTCGCCCTCGCCCTCGCCCTCGTCCTCGCCCTCGTCCTCGCCCTCGCCCTCGTCCTCGCCCTCGTCCTCGTCCTCGCCCTCGTCCTCGCCCTTGTCCTCGCCCTCGCCCTCGCCCTCGCCCTCGCCCTCGCCCTCGCCCTCGTCCTCGCCCTCGCCCTCGTCCTCGCCCTCGCCCTCGTCCTCGCCCTCGTCCTCGCCCTCGCCCTCGCCCTCGTCCTCGCCCTCGCCCTCGTCCTCGCCCTCGCCCTCGCCCTCGTCCTCGCCCTCGCCCTCGTCCTCGCCCTCGCCCTCGTCCTCGTCCTCGTCCTCGCCCTCGTCCTCGTCCTCGTCATCTTCGCACGTCCATCGCATTTTTTACACGACAGATGGCGCTGACTGCTGTGCCTTCTTTACCTATTTGTACTCTGTATAGTGTTAGTAATTTACGAATACACAACACAATCAAATACACTTTATACGTGAAGCTACCGTTCATACCGAATTTCCAGTTAGTATAAGGGTGCTTTCACAACAGTATAGAATTATTCAGTTATTAAGGGGGAATCGTACAGGGGATTCTATGTGTGCGTGTGTCACACGTACGAGAGCTCAAAGCGAGGAAACTTCGCACCCAAAAATCTCTGTACAGAAAGCACTATCAATAAATTGATGACATAAGCCTGAAGCCTTCCGATAAAGTAACTTTCCCTGCGGAGCCAGATTTTTGAATTATTGCTTAGGAGACACATAAAATGTAGGTGAAAATTGAGACTGACAGCCTACGGACCTGTCATGGCGACCCAACAAGACCTTTGCTGTATCCTGTCTGACACTTATCGCACTATTGCACAGAACCACGGACGAAAATCGAAAAAAGGGCCACGCAGGGAAAGTTTTACATCTATAAGCTTAACACCATTTCAATGGGAATTGTCGTGGTACAGCCGTTTCCGAGATTTTTGGGTATTAACATATTGAACTGTCAATACGCAGATTTTCCTCGCCTAAAACTTGAGTCGTTTGCCGCTACGAGCGCTCGTGTATCCGTGACGTCAACATGCGCCGTAGAGGAAGCGCAGAGGACAGACTGAACGGACAATCGGCTACATGACCGTACTTATCGGGGCCCCTGCAGGGTAGCCTATTATATGTAGTGCGCGAACGTAATAATATTTACTTTTTCATTTTTGCGTTGTGACGTGTACCGTTCATCGGCGTCGCCTACAAATAATCCGTGGCTGCTCCCAACGTGCTGTTATCAAAAAAAAAGATCCGAAGATCTAGTTGTTGGGCGCCAGGTGCGGCTTTCCCGCACCACCATCCCTTACCACGGCCGTTTCAGGTCTCCCGGCGGCTCAGCCTCAGCGTACTGAAAATGGTAGAGGGGAACATGGGGGCGACGAGAGAGAATTTTGGAGTCAACGGATAGGCGCGCAAAATGATAAAACAGCGAGTAGAATACCGTTCCGTTTATTACCATTAAATAAACGGCGGATTGTACAATACAAATCCCGTCGCGTACAGTGTGTCCTCCAACGGCGGCTCACGACCATTCCGAGTCGTGATCTCTAGCCTGCCCAAGACCTGTCCCTACCTCGGTGTGCCTACCGAACTCGCGAATCCCCTCGCGATCCTAACAGGTCTCGTTGGAGACGAGCCTTCCCTTCCTCGGGAGTGTGCCCTCCGACGTCGGCAGCCACGTGAGGCATCCGTGTCCCCGCACCACTCCCGCTCGGCTATCTTCTCGCGCAAGCTACTCTCTAAATAAGACCGCTCTCGCGGTACTTACCGAGAACTGGCTGTCCCATCAGTCCCGTACCAAATCTAAATCGTGGTGGCCGTGTCCCTTCCGCCTATCCCCGTGGTGCCGCCTCCCGGCTCCACGAAGGTGTCTATCAAGCACGCGGAATTTCACCCACTCGGCCACGCATTGGCACTAGACCACACAAAAAAAAACCCGGGAGCCATGGCTCTCTGCGAGAGACCCCGATAATCGCAATCCGCGATTATCCGATAGCTCCGCTATCGCCCGAGCACGGAAGAAGGACCCATTTTTCGCGGTCCGCCGGACACGCGTGTCCTTACGCACGGACTCCCCGCGACACACTCTCTGTCCTACCTACCGCTCTTCGCGGTAGGTCAAAAATCAAAACAAACTCCTCTCCGGCACCCTCCCCGCGGACCCGCAAACCGTAGCCGATCAAGGTTCCCGGGGTACCGGCAGTGCGTCCTGGCGGTTGGGCACCCCTTGCTTGCGGGCTCTCAACCCAAAAGGGCCCTGTGCCTCCGCCGCCAGTCCACTACTTTCCCCCGTTCCCTCCTCCCGAACCACGGACCTACGAACTCCTTGGAGATGGAGGCCGGAGGCACTGCCGTGCCGTCGGCAGCGCGCGGAGGTGCGGGGCTCTTGTAACGTGTCGTCCTGACGCCACGTTACAGCGTAATACCTATTGTTTATTAAATTTCTCATTGATAAAATGCTCAATTGTTTGAATGGAATATCAAATGCGTCTATGCGTCTAAACTAATACGAAATAAATGTTACATCGAAGCTAGACTATCTTGTATGTACGTATGTACACTGGGCCACAGGAATGGTGTCAACGGTAGACGCCGTGCGGTGAGGTAAGAGAGGAGATTTGGGCGGCGCCTGCTCACGTATCTTGGCCTGTGCGTGCGACGCAGAGACACTACGGTGCGAGCGAGACGCCAGAGCGTCGCTCGGTGCGTCCTTGTTGTACAGCACTAGTGTAAGCGAGACGCCAACAAGGCCCCTCATTCGCAATAGGGAGCTTGGTGGGGGACCGCTCGTGTTCGGGCGCACGCTTTCTCCCTCTCTCTCAGACTAACGCTCTATGACGAGGACAGCTAGTACCCCGCCAAAAAACGAGAAGGATCTATGGGACTTTCGGTAGTGGGAATGGGATAGGCTTTTCGATTATCCGTCCTCGTCAAACAGCGTTAGTAAGACGAAGACAGATATATGCGACGTGGTGGCTAGGAACAAGTGTCCAGCGTCTAACGCATAGCTACCGTGCGCCCTTTTCGCGCAGCATGAGTGGGGGTGAGACAGCGATAGGTCCCAGAGTTGGCACGCTAGCTAGCTTAGATGATACTATTATGAAGCGTTGAAGTTACGTTTCTATTGCGCAGGTAGAAGGGCGTAAGTTTCCGCATTAATGGTGCGCTCTGCCAGGTTTGCAGTGGCCCTTTTAAGGGCCACTAACAATTTCATATACGTGGGACGTACCATTTACAGACACCCCCTATTTTTCTACTCTTTTTCTAGTGCGCTTCAAAAGGGCATAATCTTATAATGAAGTCATGAAACTTACGCCCTTCTACCTGCACAATAGAAACGTAACTTCAACGCTTCATAATAGTATCATCTAGAGCTATGTGAACTTGGCACCCGACTTTGGAAAATCAAATTTTTTTTTTATAGACATATAGACTTAGGTATGTAGTTGTTTGTAGTACTAGTTTTTTCGTTTGTAGTAGACCCAAAAAAAAGTTATAGCGTTATAAAAAAAGCCCAACCACCGACTTTGAAAAAAATAAAATCTATTCACTGATTCCTGCAGAGAATCGTTTGTAGTTGATTGTAGTGAAAGAATTTCCGTTTGTAGTTGCATAGAAAAAAAGTTAGAATTTTTTTTTTCTTCAAGTCATTTGTAGTCGTATATAAGTAGTAGCTTCGTTTCGTTTGTAGTTGTTTGTAGTAACGTCTATTTCGTTTGTAGTTGTTTGTAGTAACATCTATTTCGTTTGTAGTAGCTTTGTTTCGCTTGTAAACAAAGTGTGAAAAATGCTCATTTTTCCAAAAACATCGTTTTCCACGAACTGTATCGAAATTTCCTACCGAAAATCGATTTATGAAGGTTTTTGGAGTCGCAATATGACAGATCAAAATGCAAAAAAGTTATTAGATTGAGATCGAATTTAATATTCGGGGATTTTTGGGGTCAGTGATGATAAATCTGAGCTCAAAATTCAGAAATTCAAGATGGCAGATCCAATATGACGAACTGAAACGCAAAAAGTTACTTGATTGGGATGAAATTTGATATCTGGAAGTTTTATGTAATTAAAAAATACAAAAAACAATAAAAAAAACAACAATAAAAAGAAACCGGTTTTCCGTCACGTCCCCGTCGTCGGTTTTGGGTAATGCTAAGAACGGAATCAAATTTAGAAGAATATTTATTTCGAGCCAACAAATAATATGGGTTCACGATCACACTCTTTCGTAGTTACAGTAATCACGATTAGATTCTCAGACGAACTGGGGTTGAAAAAACCTACTTTGAGAATAAGTACGTCTCCCTCACTCTTTCGCATTCATGCTCATGTCACATAATTTAATTCTTTTAAGGATATCTTGACAGAATAAATTTCTATATGCTCGCGCTGGGTCTCAACTTTGTAGGAAAAGTACGTTTAATTAATTGCCATGTTTTCTATATTCGTTTTCTAGCGTATTTTCCTACAAAGAACTACGAACAATTTTACACTTACTGTTGACTTATACTCACTCCACTTCTGTTTTTGACGAACTACGAGCGAAACAAGGTTACAATGAATAACTACAGACGATTTTACAGCCTTAGCTTGAAATACATTTACTCGACACTCGTTTAAGCCGCACTACAAACGAAATAGACGTTACTACAAACAACTACAAACGAAACGAAGCTACTACAAACGAAATAGACGTTACTACAAACAACTACAAACGAAATAGACAATACTACAAACAACTACAAACGAAATAGAGGTTACTACAAGCAACTACAAACGAAACAAAGCTACTCCAAACGAAAGAGACGTTACTACAAACAACTACAAACGAAACAAAGCTGCTACAAACGAAATAGACGTTACTACAAACAACTACAAACGAAATAGACGTTACTACAAACAACTACAAACGAAATAGACGTTACTACAAACAACTACAAACGAAATAGACGTTACTACAAACAACTACAAACGAAACGAAGCTACTACTTATATACGACTACAAATAACTTGAAGAAAAAAAAAAATTCTAACTTTTTTTCTATGCAACTACAAACGGAAATTGTTTCACTACAATCAACTACAAACGATTCTCTGCAGGAATCAGTGTATAGATTTTATTTTTTTCAAAGTGGGTGGATGGGCTTTTTTTATAACGCTATAACTTTTTTTTGGGTCTACTACAAACGAAAAAACTGGTACTACAAACAACTACATACCTAAGTCTATAAGTCTATAAAAAAAAAATTTGATTTTCCAAAGTCGGGTGCCAAGTTCACGTAGCTATCATCTAGGCTAGCTAGCGTGCCAACTCTGGGACCTATCGCTGTCTCACCCCCAATCATGCTGCGCGAAGGGGGGTACCCACTGGCACACAACCCGATTTCGCACACGTCCAGTTGGACACAAATCATTGGACACAACACGATTGGACACAGTGTCCATTCCGCACAGCAAGATTGGACACAATGCCGATACGACACATTAGTTTTGGACACAGACCGTTTAGCATGCGATAACATTGGACACATTAGAACTGTGTCCAATCTTGTTGTGGCGAATTGGTTTCGTGTGCGATCTGACTACGTAAGGACGGACCGTGAAATTGGACACAGATAGTTGTAGATAAATTTCAGATAATTCATTGGACACAAAGCTAGCTGCACAAATATTATACATACGAGATCAATGGAACAGGTTCTTACGTACTTTTCTGAAATAATGTTGAAGTTATTATAGAAATGTTACATGCTAGATTATAGGGAAGTGAACGCTCATAAGTTTATCCCAACAGCATTTAAATACATATATGCATATTAAAAAGCTGCAATATCAAGGATTCAAATATGAGTGAAAAAATAGTATTGTGACGTATAACTGTTCTGTACGGTTACGGGGTAAAAATCTGGCCCATTATTACATTATATAAAATATTCATCAATAGTCGTATTCTTTACAAAACGTGTGACTTTCAACTCACGAATAAATCCCATTGGCTAGTGTAAATTATCATGTTATAATTAAGATAATAATTAAAAATTTCATTAAAATGCATTACCAAGTCATTAACAAGAAACATTGAACATAGAATTCATTTATGCCTGATGACGATTATCTCTACCTATTTGACGCGAACACTTTGTAAAGTTACAAATATTGGAAGATCATTTTTAGAAGATATATAATAAATTCATTATAAATGTACCACAGCAGTTCACATTCCCTCACTTCTTGTAGAGTTCTGGTTACATCGATATACCTTATTGTGCAGCTAGCTTTGTGTCCAATGAATTATCTGAAATTTATCTACAATTATCTGTGTCCAATTTCACGGTCCGTTCTTACGTAGTCAGATCGCACACGAAACCAATTCGCCACAACAAGATTGGACACAGTTCTAATGTGTCCAATGTTATCGCATGCTAAACGGTCTGTGTCCAAAACTAATGTGTCGTATCGGCATTGTGTCCAATCTTGCTGTGCGGAATGGACACTGTGTCCAATCGTGTTGTGTCCAATGATTTGTGTCCAACTAGGCGTGTGCGCAATCGGGTTGTGTGCCAGTGGGCATCACTCCTGCGCGAAAAGGGCGCACGGTAGCTATGCGTTAGACGCTGGACACTTGTTCCTAGCCACCACGTCGCATATATCTGTCTCCGTCTTACTAACGCTGTTTGACGAGGACGGATAATCGAAAAGCCTATCCCATTCCCACTACCGAAAGTCCCATAGATCCTTCTCGTTTCTTGGCGGGGTACTAGCTGTCCTCGTCATAGAGCGTTAGTCTGAGAGAGAGGGAGAAAGCGTGCGCCCGAACACGAGCGGTCCCCCACCAAGCTCCCTATTGCGAATGAGGGGCCTTGTTGGCGTCTTGCTTACACTAGTGCTGTGCAACAAGGACGCACCGAGCGACGCTCTGTCGTCTCGCTCGCACCGTAGTGTCTCTGCGTCGCACGCACAGGCCAAGATACGCGAGCAGGCGCCGCCCAAATCTCCTCTCTCACCTCACCGCACGGCGTCTACCGTTGACACCATTCCTGTGGCCCAGTGTACATACACATGAAAATTTCTGTTCTGTTATTTTTACGACGCTTACTACTGGGGCTCGTGTAACATGACACCTCTTTTGTAAAATGTACTTATACTTATGGTACATGAACCTGGAACTCGAATAGCAGTTTGCCAAAGCAGCTTGATGCCATATTCAGAAATTCTTAAGAAAATTGACTTCGAAGTTTTGCGAGAGCTGTATGTACACCAAATGTGTTATAATATTCAAGCATGTCCTGTAGTTCACCTGGTAGAGCTCGAGCCAAGTAATCGCGGGGTCGGTGGTTCAAGTCTCACTTCTAGCGTCTTTTTTTTTCATCCAATTCGCCTACTTACATCATTTAAATATAAAAATCACCACATCTATGCCAATTCACAAATATATAATTATAATCTTCAATCAAAATCGCACGTTATTTTAATTACTTTTAATTATTTTTAATTGTCTCGAGGTTGAAACGGCGAATAGGCCAAAAAAATAATATCCGGCAGTAATATTCTTCTATTAATAATATATATAATAATTTGGTGTACATAAAGCGCTTACAAAATTTCAAAGTGGATTAGACTGCTCAACGCTACTGAGGCCGACTCAGGCCGCCTACTCGATGATGTTATAACTATGGTAGCATGAATGGCAACGGCGCAGCCCGGCAACACCGTGCCCACGTCACGCTTATTTCCGCAATTGGCCGTCACGCGGCAGCACCGTCAACTCAGAGTTCGCCGAGCTGTACGATTCCCCCTTAATAGCATTCATGTGCAGCGCGCGGATATGGGTGTATGTAAATGTGTGCTTCTGCATAGTTCCTCGTATTGTAGGTGACAGTTTGTCCAGGTGCTCTGCTCCGTAGTTTCTTGTATCTAGGTACTGGATGTGGAAGTCCAGGGTGTCCAGGTATTCCGCTTCGTAGTTTTCTGCATCTAGGTGTCGGATGTGGAAGTCCAGGGTGTCCAGGTAGGCTTCGTAGTTTCCTGTGTCCAGGTGTCGGATGTGGAAGTTCAGGGTGTCCAGGTGTTCCACTTCGTAGTTTTCTGTATCTAGGTGTCGGATGTGGAAGTCCAGGGTGTCCAGGTAGGCTTCGTAGTTTCCTGTGTCCAGGTGTCGGATGTAGAAGTTCAGGGTGTCCAGGTGTTCCGCTCCATAGTTTCTTGTATCTAGGTACTGGATGTGGAAGTCCAGGGTGTCCAGGTATTCCGCTTCGTAGTTTTCTGTATCTAGGTGTCGGATGTGGAAGTCCAGGGTGTCCAGGTAGGCTTCGTAGTTTCCTGTGTCCAGGTGTCGGATGTGAAAGTTCAGGGTGTGCAGGTGTTCCGCTTCGTAGTTTTCTGTATCTAGGTGTCGGATGTGGAAGCCCAGGGTGTCCAGGTATTCCGCTCCGTAGTTCCTTGTATCTAGGTACTGGATGTGGAAGTCCAGGGTGTCCAGGTGTTCCGCTTCGTAGTTTTCTGTATCTAGGTGTCGGATGTGGAAGTCCAGGGTGTCCAGGTATTCCGCTCCGTAGTTTCTTGTATCTAGGTACTGGATGTGGAAGTCCAGGGTGTCCAGGTATTCCGCTTCGTAGTTTTCTGTATCTAGGTGTCGGATGTGGAAGTCCAGGGTGTCCAGGTAGGCTTCGTAGTTTCCTGTGTCCAGGTGTCGGATGTGAAAGTTCAGGGTGTGCAGGTGTTCCGCTTCGTAGTTTTCTGTATCTAGGTGTCGGATGTGGAAGCCCAGGGTGTCCAGGTATTCCGCTCCGTAGTTCCTTGTATCTAGGTACTGGATGTGGAAGTCCAGGGTGTCCAGGTGTTCCGCTTCGTAGTTTTCTGTATCTAGGTGTCGGATGTGGAAGTCCAGGGTGTCCAGGTATTCCGCTCCGTAGTTTCTTGTATCTAGGTACTGGATGTGGAAGTTCAGGGTGTCCAGATGTTCCGCTCCGTAGTTTCTTGTATCTAGGTACTGGATGTGGAAGTCCAGGGTGTCAAGGTATTCCGCTCCGTAGTTTCTTGTATCTAGGTACTGGATGTGGAAGTCCAGGGTGTCCAGGTGTTCCGCTTTGTAGTTTTCTGTATCTAAGTGTCGGATGTGGAAGTCCAGGGTGTCCAGGTATTCCGCTCCGTAGTTTCTTGTATCTAGGTACTGGATGTGGAAGTTCAGGGTGTCCAGATGTTCCGCTCCATAGTTTCTTGTATCTAGGTACTGGATGTGGAAGTCCAGGGTTTCCAGGTATTCCGCTTCGTAGTTTTCTGTATCTAGGTGTCGGATGTGGAAGTCCAGGGTGTCCAGGTATTCCGCTTCGTAGTTTCCTGTGTCCAGGTGTCGGATGTGGAAGTCCAGGGTGTCCAGGTGTTCCGCTTTGTAGTTTTCTGTATCTAGGTGTCGGATGTGGAAGTCCAGGGTGTCCAGGTATTCCGCTCCGTAGTTTCTTGTATCTAGGTACTGGATGTGGAAGTTCAGGGTGTCCAGGTGTTCCGCTTCATAGTTTCTTGTATCTAGGTACTGGATGTGGAAGTCCAGGGTGTCCAGGTATTTCGCTTCGTAGTCTCTTGTATCGAGGTGTCGGATGTGGAAGCCCAGGGTGTCCAGGTATTCCGCTTCGTAGTTTCCTGTGTCCAGGTGTCGGATGTGGAAGTTCAGGGTGTCCAGGTGTTCCGCTTCGTAGTTTTCTGTATCTAGGTGTCGGATGTGGAAGTCCAGGGTGTCCAGGTATTCCGCTCCGTAGTTTCTTGTATCTAGGTACTGGATGTGGAAGTTCAGGGTGTCCAGGTGTTCCGCTTCATAGTTTCTTGTATCTAGTGTGACGTGAATTTTGGGACAATCCACGCCACAAACGACCCGCCAGTATAGGGATTTAGTGATTCACTGTTTTACGCTCCAAACGTCAGTCCTAGGTTAAGACGCACAGATTCCTTTAGTATTAAGTAACCAGCCTGTCGTCCGCTTTAATGTTTCTTTGCTTGGTTTTATTTGCATCCTGCTTGCTTCCTTTTTCTTTTTCTTTCTTTGGATATGGTATGACGCTTTGGTGAGATCAATTGGTGTAAGAGCTGGTGGACCGATGCCGAACAACGGGGGAAGGGAGGAAAGAGGCGCTGATTTTGGTGACCCTTGGGGACCGACTGCCGCCGCTGCACGAGGAGAGGCTGCTGCATCTACGGAATCCAGCGAGTCCAGAGTACCCGGAATGGGGCTCATACTTTCGTCTGCCGGCCGTCCAGCTTGGACACCATACGATCGACGCCGCCTTCACCGCCGACCAGGAGTTGACGTGTCCTCCTCGTCCTGCCGCGAGGCCGCGAGAATATCTACGGCGGGCTCATGCCAATGTACCGCCGGAGACGGGAAGGAGGAGCAGCCAGCACCGCGGACTCCCGCGCTCCCTGGCCTACGAACGGACCGCAGCACCCGAAGACTCCCGAACGTGCTGCCGACAGCTTCGGTCATCTTCGTGACTAGCGATGATCCTCACCGCGAAAATCCCCTTAAGGAATTAATACGTTTGAAGTTCGATGTATTGTCACGGTTCCGCCAGCGCCGAAATAATGTAAATAGTGGGGGTCAAGAGGTCTCGAGCTCAGTGAAATTAAACGAGTACTTCACTTACGTTTGGAGCTTATTAGCGAATGGTCGCAGTAGGGAAAGTCAGTAAGCATAGGGCAGACAAAAAAAAGTACGGATAACGGAAAAGAGATAGACTAAAAATTAGAGAAGGAAGGAAGGAGGGAAGGAAGGAAGGAAGCCCTTCTGGCTCTCGAGACTTTGGAAAACGTACTTTGCCGCTACGAGATTTTTGGTGAGACCCTTGACTACCATTATAAAATTGGCGAAATAATTTCTTTGTGTTAGTGAAAAATTACCGCCTAGGCCTTCTGCCTCAGCGGACGTATCTCCGAATTTGAGAGTCCCGATGTGAACGTCTTTCCGCATCGGGCTAGCAAAAAGGACGATAGTGCTGGGATTTGCGAATTAGTGATATTTTGATCATTTACTGTTTGTTGGATTTTTGCCGCATGAGGCCCTAAAGTAAGCTCTCTAGACTGGAATCTGCCTCTGAATTAAGTTTTCTGTTATAGTAAAACCTTTCAGTAGCGCCGCACTTTCAGGCGATATTTTACATTATAATTTATTGATGTCTCGCATCTTCTAGTTGCTGTTTATTGCTTATAGATGTGTCGAATTATTTAATGGCTGAATATTGAGCGCCCCTCTGGCCTAATAGAATCTTAGAAAATCCTTTGTTCGCGAGATACACGCTCGACCCTCGCGGCGACCGCGTGTGTTTTCGCCGGCCGTTTTTGCCGTTCCTTCTGAACACGGCCGATTAGTAGCCACAATTAGTATTCGAAAATAAATGTATTGTATCCAAAAGAGTTTGAAACCGGCAACTATAGGATGCTTTTAGTGATAATTATTATATTTTATGCTCTCGCTATTTATGTGATTTCTTGGTGTTATCTATGCTGTGTTGTATATTTGTCGCGTGCTTTTCTGTTACTCTTCGACTCTCCGCGTTTTGCGATGGACTCTTTCCTATTCGCGTAAAGCTCTGTTAAAATCTAGAGAATTGTAGTAATAAGTACGTCGGAATCTTTGTTCGTGATTCCTATTTATTCGTGTGTTCTTTCGCGCCCGTGATCCGTATTATTTATCTAGCGCTGTTTGTGAAAATATAAATTATTGGAAAGTCGAATTGCTAGGGACGGCCCTGTGCCGCGAGCACGTCACGAGCCTCACCGCTCCCCGCGATTACACGCTTAGCCCGCGCCTACAACTCGCCGAGCTAGCCGCTCACGCGTGCGCCGTCAACCGCGCGATATCCGCCGTGCGAACTTTATCTAGGAGCCGTAGAACTACTCTGGCTCCTTCCAAATTTATTATAAACTATTTCTGAGACTATTGGCTACTATTCTATGTCCGATTGATGTTAGTGGATTCGTTCCGCATTATTATAGTCTTTTACGTTTATTCTTTCCGCGTTAGTTTAAGTCAATTCTTTAGTGTAATCTTTCCGCATTTCAGTAAATTCATCTGAGCGTATCATTTAATTTGGCCAACTTTGTATACTTAGAATCAGTAGCTTTTGCGTTTTTGGGAATTATATAGAGTCATTCTTTCGAAGCTTAATTGATGTACTTATTGGGTAGATTTTCTTTCTTATGTTTCTTCGGCTGCTAATCTTTCTATTGCTTGCTTATCTCTACCTACGCTTCTCTTTCCGCATATATGTTATAGTAATTTCCTTAGATTAACTTCACTTTAGTTTATATAGAATCATTTTTCTTAGCTTTGTAACTTTAGTATAAGGCTTTTGTTATTTTGAATTGATTGGCTTTGCACCGCTCTTGGTTGTTACTTCATCTTGCCGCATGTCTTTGGCTGACTTATATGAATTTTCATTTGGCTATTTTCTAATTGCTCTTGATGGCTTGTTTTAAAATATAGCTCTGGTGCGTTAACGTATTATTGTGTTTTTCCTACTTTCAATTACTATACCTCTGTTCCCTCCCTGAACGCCACGACGCTTCCGTCTAGCTAGCCACCGGACTGGGCATTTGGTGACTAAAGTCCGTATTCACAACTCGCTCTTAAAGTCACTAACAGAGTCGCTTGTAGTTAAAACTCACTAAGAAAAAATTTAAAAGCGCACTATTAGCACTAAAAGCGAGTTCTGAATACGGGCTTTAGTGTTTAGCGACTCTCTCTCCTCCGCTGCTTAGTGGACATCTTACGGATCGGCCGTTGTCCTTTGGTGCATCTCGTAGTGAGATTAGGTTAGTAACTTTGTGAACGGGTGGCACGTCTTAGGACCGTTGGCGTCGCCCCCGGATCCGTTAGAAATTTGGTGATACCTTTGAGAACGAGAGACCCGTCTTAGGTTGTTGGCATGGTCCTCGGGTCCGTTATATTAGTGTTTAGTTTTAGTGTAACCCGGCCGATTCCGAATTGGGTAAAATTTATTAGTGACAAAGAGAGTGCGTTGCACTCGTGGTACTCCCGCGAGGGATACCTGGCGCCCAACCCGTGAATTCGTGTTGGTGATAGGAGGCAGAGAGAGAGGACCATTGCGGGTCGTTTTTGCTGACGTAAAATATATTGGACCCTTCGGAAACCGGGGAAAGTTTTGTTTGGCTTTCGTCGCAAAATTTGGCGCCCAACGTGGGGCCCGAGTAAGGAGTTTTTTTTGTTTGGGGTTTACGTCACAAAATTTGGCGCCCAACGTGGGGCCCGAAAAAGATTATTTCTTACGTCGCACTAGGTACTGGATGTGGAAGTCCAGGGTGTCCAAGTATTCCGCTTCGTAGTTTTCTGTATCTAGGTGTCGGATGTGGAAGTCCAGGGTGTCTAGGTATTCAGCTCCGTATTTTCCTGTGTACAGGTGTCGGATGTGGAAGTTCAGGGTGTCCAGGTGTTCCGCTCCATAGTTTCTTGTATCTAGGTACTGGATGTGGAGTCCAGGGTGTCCAGGTATTCCGCTTCGTAGTTTTCTGTATCTAGGTGTCGGATGTGGAAGTCCAGGGTGTCCAGGCAATTCGCTCCGTAGTTTTCTGTATCTAGGTGTCGGATGTGGAAGTCCAGGGTGTCCATGTATTCCGCTTCGTAGTTTCCTGTGTCCAGGTGTTGGATGTGGATGTCCAGGGTGTCCAGGTATTCCGCTCCGTAGTTTCTTGTATCTAGGTGTCCGACGTAGAAGTCCAGAAAAGTGTGCAACAAGCTTTGGCGCTTCGCTCAAACTATAGTATCCTCTCTGATGTTCGCACGGCCTGAGGTACGTAAATAATCCAGCACACTCTCCTCTCTTCCATTTACCAGACGGCTTTACCACACCATTAACGACGCTTATATGCATAGAAGATTACATTTTCTTTAAAAATTTGTATATGTCTTTATGCATTTCTAGAAAAAGGGACTTACAGATTAAATTTATATGCCATTAAACATTTTCGACAAAGCAATATATTTTTCTGATTAGCAACATCATAATGCATTTACATTTTATATCTGTGACAATATAGATTTCAGTGCTTAGAGCTTCTATGTCCCGTTGAGCAACAAAAACTTGTGATATCCCCCAAAAAACACTTACGTGTAAAAAACTACGCCAAGTACAGGAGTGCTGTGTATTCCTCTAATAAAAAGTATTGATATCACATTATTGAGGCCAAGTACATGTTTGCCTATTATATGATCTAGCACTGGTCCATCATTTTAATTGTATTTTCAAATTTTCCTATAACGTTTTCACTACTCTTTTACATTACTACTGTTTCTCGTTGTTGATTATGAATTTATGGTTATTTAATCATTAATAAAACTTTAGCTGATTCGTTATCGAGTACTACTTGGCTGGTCCGTGCCAGGAATTCCAAAGTACTTACTTAGAACATATGTTTAAAAGGAAAAAAAGGTAAAACTGCAGTATACGACTCCGAACTGAAGTTGGCTGCTAGTGACTTAGGTTTTCTGAGGGAAGGCCATCTGCCGGATATAACGTGAATCGCATGAAATAGTCACGCCGCCTATTAGAAAAAAAATTAACCATAACCGACAGAAATAGTACCAGTCGACCATCGCGTGCGGGGAACATTGAAATTCCCACTGAGCCTGAATCTGGGTGTACTTATGAATCCAAAAATATGTCAATTGTAAAATTTCGATCATTGATAACTTCGATTTGCCAAAAAACGAACCAGTTCTCACTGATCTCGTTGTTTTGGAACTACGACATTGCCAACTATATTTGTCCGAAAGCAATTCAACAGTGCATAGAATCATGTCCTTATCGCACACTGGACACTTGAAAGTCCGAGCTATGAGTTCGTATATTTGTGCAAAGGTGATTACCTCAATAGAAGGTTTCTCACCTAGTTTGAACAAATGTACGAACCGTATCACCATTGCAATCGATCACACACAATCCAATCTAAGCAAAAGAAATAATAGCACACTTGTGTTACATGCTTTGCGAGCTACTAACGAAAATCATGCTTCTACATGTTTCACGAAAGCAGACGATACATTGTAGCAAAAAAATCTCGAAGCAGTAGATCAAATTTAATGCTCAATGTACAATCACGAGCTTGCACTCATACATACGTATATTTTTAAATAATATTATTTATAAATTAAATATACACATATTTAATATAAAAATATGTAATAATATCTTCATATCCAAATATATGTATACATAATAGGTGCAAACCTGTGTGGCGTAGCACGAAAATTAAACGAAAAAAATCTTCAAACATGGAATATTGCGATTACTAGATCATATTTTGTGAAAATATATTTTTATAACAAGATAATATATATGATAACAGTAAAAATATATTCATTTCAAATTTTTAAAGATAGTTGCGCTTTTTTCCGATCAGGAGGCGCCCCTATTTTATGCAATTCGCATTACATTTGATAGATGGCGCTACGTTAAAAATGAGTCACTAGCAGCCAACTTCAGTTCGGAGTCGTATACTGCAGTTTACCCGAAAAAAGAATATAAGAGGAGAGGGGATTTTTTTTACTAACAACAGTTTACGGATTATGCCCTATTTCTATTTTGTATGTCTCCTTCTTTCGCAAAAATCTAAAGAGTATTATGACCAACGCATTAACCCTCTCATTTTAGATCCAGGAGATTATGTATACGTACTTCACGAAAATATAAGAATAGGTACTAAAAAGCTAACTGATCAGTATGACGGACCTTTCAAAGTATTACAACGTTTAAGTGAAGTAAATTACGAAATTAGGAGAGGAAATCGAAATCAAATAATCCATGTAAATAAACTAAAAAGAGCTCAATTACAGGTTATTGAACACAACAGGATTGATTAGATTATCCTCCGAATGTGACGCAGTCTCTGATACTGTTTTATTACATAGTCACAAAATAGAAGCCATTGACACATTTACCACCGACTATATTCCACGCGTGACCCTCAACACCACACGAATATGTAAAGAGATAGAAGAAAAACATAAAATTAATATGTCCGAACTTAATTTTCAAAATCTGGGCAAAATTCCTCATTTAAATACACAAGTACTTAGATCCATTAGCTCCAGTTTCGATGACTTATATCAAGAAGCCGAACAAATCGGGAAACATCATAGAACTCAATCTTCTTACGAGCAAGTAACTGATTGGCTACATTACGTAATCTATACTATAATCTGTTTAGTCATCCTCTATATTTTTATTAAATGCTCATGTTTATCTTATCTCTGGAAGCTCTTAAAGTTCCTCACACCAAGACCCAAATGTACTGTGAGGTACTGGGCGGATTATTACCGTCCAGGGTCTGCTCGAATTAGCTATCGCAAAGTACAAGGGGAGGGGAACGCGAAATGAAATAGGAACACGGTGTAAAGTAGGAAAGAATATAATTAATAAGTAGAATGCCAATACAAAGAAAAGAATAGAAAAGAGAAGAAACCAGAAATTACTACACCAGAAAAATATAACACTGCAAATACGCAAGACTAGACAATAAGACGCGGGGCTCACGCAGGAGCACGCGGTGGCGGGGGCTTTAAACTTACTAGTGGGTAAGGAGGGGGGGGGCAGACGGAACAGGGGAGGACTATCAGCTGGGGACTCAGATTCAAATGGGATTTGGGCGCCAGCTACTGTAACGATGTAGCACCGACGAGTGACCCCGAAAGGTCCCCGTTTGTTTACGTGACTCGAAATGGGATGGCTAGTGGAGGGAGCGGTGAGGGGATCTTAGGGACGAAGGTTCCCGAACGCAAAATGGCTGCTTGGCAAATTACCTCGGTACTGGAAGGTAAAATGGAAAAAGGGCGGGCGGAGGGTTTTCGAGGAGTATCGTAATGTACTAAAACTAGGACGCACGCAATATACCACGGGCCTCGAGTTTGTGGGCAGAAGGCCCGTCGCAAATACAAAAGAACTACCAGGATGTCGGACCACGTGGGCCGGCTCGCAAACGTCCTGAAGGGACTTACAACTTCTACAGTGCAACTACTAAAACTGGGGATAGGGAAACAAAAGGCAAGGAAGAGAAGGAAATACAAGCACTCCGTACTCACGCAACAATTGCTCGTCACACTGATATCCAATAATCACAATGTAGCACACCACAATCACTCTTTGCTCGGAAACTCACACACGCTTTTGTTTGATCGCACGTTCTTTGCTCGAAATCCTGGCTCGAAGTGATTAGGTTTCCGCTGATCCTGGTCCTCGTGGGCCTCCAGGGCCTCGATGATTGGCTGGGGCTGCTCAGCTGAGAGGGCTACGCGCTCTGGCATTGGTCGGCAGTTCCGGCATGGCAAGGCATTGGTCCGTTTCAAACTCGCAGGGCTGCCGGGCCATCCAGGGCCTCTTGGCGGCGACACGGCGCTGGGTTTGCCGGCGCGCGTGTTGACTGCGCGCGCCGGTTAATATGGCGGCCTCCAGGCCTTTCAAAATTCTCCCGGGCACGTCCGCGGTTTCGGAGGGAGAGGGCTCCGCCGCTGTCACACGGGACTTTTTCCTGCCCGTGTGACGGGACTGCACCGGGGCTGCATATATTGGTGGCGATGATGGTGGCGGGACATCCATCCCACGGGCGACTCGATCAGCTGTCCATCCTGCCCATGCCATCCCTGCCTTCCGCTGCCACGGCGACGTAGCCACTCTCGCGGTCCGTCCAGGGATACTGTCCTCGTAGCAGGTCCACGACGATGTCCTCGCAGATGGTCCTCGAGCCAGTGCCCTACGGGGATGGTGATAGGGAGGGAAGGGTGGAGGGGAGGGATCTTATCTCTAAATACTGTAAACCTAAAACACTAAATATACGCAATAAACAATACTGAACAATATACTGTTACCTGCTCACCTTTCCTCAAGTTGGGCACTGGTTTCACCTTTAGTGAGTTGTGTTGAATCGCTATGATTCAAGACGTGCCGGATGCAGGATTTTATTTAATGAGCTCGTGCTCTGGGCCGTCGAATAGGATTTCGGGTGTTCGATTCAACCAATCCGTTCATATTCTTTTTAACTTCTTCTTTGTTTATTAGAAAAACACAACGTAATAGGTTACAATCAATTATTTGTTGTTCCCTGGGTCAAGTTCGAGAGCATCTGTCTTACTTTAATTCTAGGATCTATCCTTGACTCTCAAGGAAGTGTGTATCATGGATTTACCAAACAGACCCTATAGCTAACAGCGCTATGTAGTTCGCCAAGAGTCGTTTTGATAGGTATTAGGTTTGATTTCTGTGGGACATATAGCTAAGCTAGCGCAATGCTATCCGCCAATGTCACCCAGTCACCTGGTGCTTGGAGGAGATATGGTTCACAATGCTATATTGGTCACCAATCACTTTTTAGGAAGAGATTTAATATGGCGTGGCAACGCAATGTTGTCCGCCAATCTCGTCTCGTTATCTAGTGGTTCTTTGGATTAGGAAACCTTGTACAGCTGTCGGTGGTGCTATCCACCCGCTGACGAGGTATCTGTGGATTATTTGGTATAGGAGCCTCGAGAAGCAAGGTGGTTGGGTGGTTTTTACCAATGCCCGTAACCCCTTTTATTCCTCTCGTCCCCGCTTTAGCTGGTAGGTATCGTTTGGAGGCGCTATGACTCCAACGAACCCGTCCAAACTATTCAGGGAGGATTAGAACTCCTTTACTTATTTACCTTTAAATCCTGAACTTTCCCGTCTCGAGCTTCACCGTAGGAGGTGTAATGATCGAATAATACTTATCGCCGTATCGCTCGGCTTTTATACTCGCGGAGCGTACGTTAATGCTGACTTTAAATTTTTTCTATTGTTGCGGTGCCCCATCTATGGGACCCGCTTGAACTATCTACGTCGGGTGATTTAAAATATGTCCCCGCGTAAAGTTTAAAGGGATCCGCAATGTTTTGGTCTTGGGTTTGTTTTCCCTCAGAATGCCTTTGGCTCAATCGCACGTGGCGAATTCCATCATCGGGAATTATATAATCGAAACAAAACATTGCGTCCTTGCCCATATTAGGAATAAAATAAAATACGCTCTGTTACGTTACATCGCCCTCCAAAAGAAAATAAAAGTATTTGATTTGTACTCTAAAATAAATCTTTGGTTTCTTTTTTCCTTTTATCATCCCGTGATCTTATTCCAAAATCACCATTGGCCACTCCTCTGATGGATCGCAATCTCTATATCGGACATCGAAGAATCGGATTGCTACCTCTTCGTTGATTCGGCTCCTCCGTGTCTGTTGTTCTATCAACTTATTGTTTTTTCTCCTGCTCTCTACTTCCCCTGCCTTTTCGGCTAGAGGTTGCTTCCTCGAGCCTGTGGTCACCCGCGTTCGGCTATACCGTCGAATAGTAGGGTCGACACCTTCTGATTTTTTTAGTCCATCTTTTTCCGTGCTCGACAATTTGAAGTCTCCTGTTAGTTTTTCTGTAAGGCGAAGCGCCCCTTTATTGTCCTCGGGTTCGACAGCTACAATTTTTGGTGACCATTTTACTTCTTCTATGCAGCGGATTTTTGGTCCCCTTCGTTCTCCGAACGTACCTGCAGCGATTATTGCTTTTATCGTAGCCTCCATCTCCTGGTCTAATGATCCCATTATTGCTTCTTGATTGATAGCATCCGGGTTGATATCCTCTGTTAATGCGACCTGCGAAGACTTGTTTCTCGTCGTCCTGGTCGTTTGTGTTTCCCTTCCTTTAGTCTTTGGACCTATGATTTTGAGCCAAGGTCTTCTAACAAGCCAACACTGTATCCCGGTGTTCTCTTCCATGAAATTTGGCACATCCATCCCAGTCTGTTGCAGCGTACTCCTGGTGTTTGTCAACCGTTCCGTCTGTACTTGACGATCCATTCTTCTAACTGATCTTTTTAATCGATCGCCCGTGCTATTTATACTCTTTTTAGCTTAGAAATCTCTTTGTCAAGCTTCATTTTTCTGCCCTTCATATCATTCATGTTTACGGTTTTTATATTCCGTAAAACGTTTTTGATTAGGCTTCTTTGTTTTACTTCCTTCCGCGACTTTATTCTTGTTTTCACCGCATTCTTTATTTCCGTCTATCTTTCTTAGATGGCGCTGATGTGGATTTGTCATCATGAGTATAACTCCCGTCTGGTAGATGGCACCCTTGTCTTTGTTATTCATTTTTTTTTTCTTTACTCCTTCACTAACAATAGTACGGTCTTAAATCTTGCGTATGATACATTCCCCTTTCTTCCTCAGAATCGAGGTGTCGTATTATGTAGGAAGCTGTTCCAACGATCTTCTTTATCTTGTATGGCCCTTCGTATAGGGACATGAATTTAGCGATTTTCTTTTCGAGAGGTTTCGATACGTTGCATGCTCGTGCAAGTACAAGATCTCCTTCCTCGTATTTGCAGATACGATGCTTTTTGTTAAATTTAACAGCCCTCCTCCTTCCTTTCTTTTTTATTAATTCCTTCGTCAGGATTAATTTGGTTTCGTAAGGTACCCCTTGCCGCGGTGGTCGTCGCTCAAACCATTTTTCCCACATTCTCAAGGGTTTCTGGTTCAAGTGCAACTCTACCGGCGTATATTCCGTCGTTTCGTGGTGTACTTCATTGATACAGCTTTCAATTATCGGTATCCAATCGGGCCAAGATGCATGTGACTCTCCTAGAAATGTCCGGAAGAATCTTGCCAATTCCCGATTTATTCTTTCAACCGGATTCGCTTGCGGATGTCTAATTGACGTTTTTATCTGCTGAATCCCTTCTTCTTCTAGTTTCTTCATCCATTTGGATGATGTAAATTGTGTCCCTTGATCGCTAAGGATTCTTTTGGGTTTCCCAAGCCTTGGGATATAATCATTAAAGATACAGCGTATTGTTGCCTCCGCCGTAGCCTTCTTTAGTGGGTATAGTGCCACATATTTAGTAAATCCATCAATGGTAGTTAAGATGTATTTCATCCCTCTTTTGGCCGTCGGTAAGGGTCCATAATAGTCGATGCATAGAAGATCCGATGGTTCTTCTGGTACTATGTTCTGCATGGCTGCATATGATCCCGTCGTGTATACTTTGTTCCTCTGACAAGAGTCACATTTCGCTATTTCTTGTCGAGTAATTCTAGCTAACTTGGGGTAGTGAAAATCCTCTTTCATAAGTAGGTAACACTTTTTTGGTCCTATATGGCCATATACTTCGTGGCACTCCTTTATAATTGCTTCCACAAGGATCTTCGGTAACTCTGCTTTGTACTGACCGTCTCCTTTTGAGAACAATATTCCATCAATTACTTCATACTTCTTATCCTGATTCCCTGATTTAGAGAGTTTCTGCCTTATTTCTTTTAATTTGGTATCTTTTTTCTGATACACTTCCAGATGGTCCATAATATTATAAAAATCTCTGGATATCTCTCTAGCTAATTTACCTATGGTAATCTCCTTTTCTCTTGATTTTGATTTATTGTTATTCGGTCGACTAAGAGTATCTGCTGGTATGTTCGCTTTTCCTGGGCAGTATCTTACTTCAACATCATAGTCCTGGATAGCTAAAATCCATCTCGTAAGGCGAGCGCTTACCAAGCGACAGCTCCTTAAGAACGTTAGTGCTGCATGATCCGTAACTACTATCACTTTGGCTCCTAGCAGATAGGATCGAAACTTTTGCAAAGCCCATACTATTCCCAGGAGTTCTTTCTCTGTCGTATAGTAGCCTATCTCGGCCCCTTTTAGAGTTCGGCTTGCAAAGCTAACAACTTCATCTTCTTCGTCTGTGTTACGTTGGTATAGGACTGCTCCAATGGCATACTCGCTTGCATCTGTTTGTACGTAGTATGGTTTCTTACGGTCCGGATAATGTAGTATTACTTCTTGACAGAATGCATCTTTTGCCTTCTCAAATGCGATCTGGTGTTCTTTTTGCCAGCACCACTTCGTTTTTACTTTCAGTAATTGCAGCAGTAACACAATCGTCTCTGCATGCTTCCTTGAGAATTTTGAATAAAAGTTTATCAACCCGAGAAATCCTCGTAATTGTCTGACATTTTTCGGTCTAGGATATTCTTTGATTGCTTTGATTTTTTCAGGGTCTGGTATTATTCCCTGTGGAGATAGTATATGTCCAAGGAACGTTATCCTCTCTCTTAAGAATGTACATTTTGAAAATTTCAATGTAAGACCTCCATCTTTAAGGCGTTGAAATAATTCATCCAGATGTTGGATATGTTCTTCGAAAGATTGGGATACACATAGGATATCATCCACAAAGTTGATTATGTGTTCCCCGATGCCTTTCAGGATCATGTCCAGGCCTCGAACCAAACTAGCCGTACTTGTCTTTAGTCCGAACGGCGTCACCTTGAACTCATAGCATCTCCCTCGATGAGTAAAGGCCGTATACTTGTAGGATTCTGGATGTAAAGGCATCTGCCAGAAGCTACTTGTTAGGTCAAGCGTAGACATAATCTTGGCTCCTCCACATTGTTGAAAGAGTGACTCGGTAGGCTCCATGCATTCATGATCTTCCACCAATATGTTGTTGATTCCTCTAGCATCGAGGCACAACCTTACACTACCGTCCTTTTTAATTACCGTTACCAAGGGATTTACGTAGGGGCTTGTGGATTTTTGTATTATGTCTAGATCCAGCATTTTCTGGATTTCGACGTCCACTTTGTCCCTATGCGCCATTGGTACAGGATACGTCTTAGACGTAAAGGGTTCATGTTCTTTAACTTTCAGGCGATACTGGTAAGACTTTATTCTTCCCGGCCTTTTGTCAAACGTCCTCCTATGCTTCATTATAAGATTCCTAAAGATATCTCTTTGAGTCTCTGAGGACCATGAACATTCCTTTAACTTGGTTGCGATCTCCTCCTCCGTTATCTCATTTTCAATGGAGTTTTCGGGTTGTTTCCCTATTTGTCTACATCTTAAGTCTTCTTGTTCTCCTTCCTTTTCGTCAGTTCGTTCATGGATCATTTTTATGTGGTGGGCCCGACCATCCACTTCCTTTATTGTTATTTGAAAGAGATCTAGGTCCAACAATGTTCTTCCCTGTTTCATCAAATCCATTCCTATAATGCATTGATTTGTTAATTTCGGTACTATTAAGATGATGGTATGAGTTTCATAAGATCCTATAGTTATCTTTGCAAATATCTGTTTGCTTATTTTCACTGCCCTCCCGGCTGTTGCTTCTCTCACACTTGTCCCTACTACTGGTAGCATCGGGACTTGTTTTAGAATAGTCTCGTTGGATCCGTAGAAAACTTCCGAGATACACGTGACCTCACTTCCAGTATCTATCAATGCTTCTACAGGAATCCCTTCAACTAATACCTTCGTGATTGGGCATTTTGTATATGTTCTCTTTCTTTCCTCCTCCTCTTGTAGGAGGTAGGATCTCGTATCCTCTCCTATTACCCTACATTTTACTATTGTGCTCCCGGGTTCTGAGAGGTCATCGATGGGCACAATAGTTCCTCGTTTTCCGATTGTGTTTTAGATGTTTCTTCTCCCGTTATTTTTCGAATATTCTTTGTCGAGGTTTCCTCATTTTTCTCTTGATTCCCGCGATTTTGTTGCCTTTGGGACCCATTCCAGCTTGTTGATGCCCTAGGATCGTTTCTCCATGACGTGTTCCTTGTATTAGGGTAACCTGTTTCCTTTTTCGTAGGCCCGCCTGATTGTCCTTCTATATTAGGCTTTTTTGTTTGATCTTTAGCATCAATGTCAGTGGTTGGTTTGGTATTCCTCTCCCTCCTAGAATTTATAGGACCTGCCTTGTCGAACCTCTCCAACAGGTCTAGTAGTTGGTTTGTCTTCTTTATTCCTCTTGCAAGGATTGCGGCCTTTATATTTTCATCAAAATGTCTTGCCATTTTTGAGATTATTTGGACCTCTGGTAGTGGTGGTTCAAGGTCTTTGATGTTCGCGATTATGCGTATCGCGTAATCCGTTCGCGTACTCTTTTTCCTTTCATCATACCATCCAAATTCAAGGTTTTCACGAATACTGTATTGCTCTTCTTCATTCCAGTATCTTCTCCGGAAGTTTTCTTCAAAGCTTTCCCAGTCGTCTATTTCTGATTCCATCAATAGCCACCATTCCTTGGGGGTGCCTGTCAGACTCTGGGAGATCACTAGTTTCAGGTCATGATCTAAACCTAGAGCTTGGTATCTTTTAATTCCTGAAGGTATCTCATTGGTTTTGACTTGTTGGTATTGTTGAAAGATGGTAATGTTAACCTGGGTGCACTCCATGAGGAATCCCATGTTCTAGTTCTTCCAAAGCGGAATGTTTGTGATGTGTCCTCTACATCTTGGTTCCTGAGTCTCGGCGCATCCCTCCCTATATGGGTGCTCTGATGTGTCGGGAATCGTAATCTCTGTTGGTCAGCCTGCGCATTGCATGCTTGACTGTTGGGTATTGTATCTTCTGACAACCGCTGGGTTGCCCTGGGTGCGCTTGGCCTTATGAGTTGCATCATTTGGCGCATAAGATTTGACATATCCTGTTGGTGCTTCGTCTCGCTTATCGTCAAGGCGCTCCTTATTCGGCCTTCCATCAAAATTTGATGTCTTTGTATTCTTTCATCGAATGATTGTGCCAACGTGGATATCCGGCTATTCGTTATCGCTATCTGACTACTTATTGTATTTTTTATTTCCTCGATGATTCCCCGGAGCGAGCCTCCTGGTTCCCTGGTTGGTTGTTGTGTATTGGCATTTAGTTCTCTGTCGAGAGTCATTCTTCTTGGTTCCAATGCGTGTGCCTGATTCGTCCAGAGATCGTGTGCATCCGTAGTAAAAGAATCGACGAGAATTTCCCTTGTCACGTTTATCATCCCTTCCTCTTCCTGTTGAGGGACTATGGACGTACTTGCTGTCGTCGTTGTAGTAGTAGTCGTTGTCGTGGTAGTACCTTCGGATGTCATCGCTTGTTCGGATGTCCCTGCCGCTGTGTTAGTAGGGGTGCTTGTTGAACTGGCCGTTGTCGCGGTCGTTGTTTGTATGAGCGTCACCGACTCTGCCGGGGTTGTTTTCGTAGCTTCTTCGTTGTCGCTCATTTTTAATTAGTGTTCTACTTTTTTCTTGATTGAATCCCCTCTTGACCACTTACTTTTCGGCGGCCCCACGTTGGGCGCCAATGTTACCTGCTCACCTTTCCTCAAGTTGGGCACTGGTTTCACCTTTAGTGGGTTGTGTTGAATCGCTATGATTCAAGACGTGCCGGATGCAGGATTTTATTTAATGAGCTCGTGCTCTGGGCCGTCGAATAGGATTTTGGGTGTTCGATTCAACCAATCCGTTCATATTCTTTTTAACTTCTTCTTTGTTTATTAGAAAAACACAACGTAATAGGTTACAATCAATTATTTGTTGTTCCCTGGGTCAAGTTCGAGAGCATCTGTCTTACTTTAATTCTAGGATCTATCCTTGACTCTCAAGGAAGTGTGTATCATGGATTTACCAAACAGACCCTATAGCTAACAGCGCTATGTAGTTCGCCAAGAGTCGTTTTGATAGGTATTAGGTTTGATTTCTGTGGGACATATAGCTAAGCTAGCGCAATGCTATCCGCCAATGTCACCCAGTCACCTGGTGCTTGGAGGAGATATGGTTCACAATGCTATATTGGTCACCAATCACTTTTTAGGAAGAGATTTAATATGGCGTGGCAACGCAATGTTGTCCGCCAATCTCGTCTCGTTATCTAGTGGTTCTTTGGATTAGGAAACCTTGTACAGCTGTCGGTGGTGCTATCCACCCGCTGACGAGGTATCTGTGGATTATTTGGTATAGGAGCCTCGAGAAGCAAGGTGGTTGGGTGGTTTTTACCAATGCCCGTAACCCCTTTTATTCCTCTCGTCCCCGCTTTAGCTGGTAGGTATCGTTTGGAGGCGCTATGACTCCAACGAACCCGTCCAAACTATTCAGGGAGGATTAGAACTCCTTTACTTATTTACCTTTAAATCCTGAACTTTCCCGTCTCGAGCTTCACCGTAGGAGGTGTAATGATCGAATAATACTTATCGCCGTATCGCTCGGCTTTTATACTCGCGGAGCGTACGTTAATGCTGACTTTAAATTTTTTCTATTGTTGCGGTGCCCCATCTATGGGACCCGCTTGAACTATCTACGTCGGGTGATTTAAAATATGTCCCCGCGTAAAGTTTAAAGGGATCCGCAATGTTTTGGTCTTGGGTTTGTTTTCCCTCAGAATGCCTTTGGCTCAATCGCACGTGGCGAATTCCATCATCGGGAATTATATAATCGAAACAAAACATTGCGTCCTTGCCCATATTAGGAATAAAATAAAAATACGCTCTGTTACGTTACAATACGCAATGACCATAATTATTGAACGGATTACTCGAGGCCTGTGGGACCTCGAGCCAGGGGGCGGAGGGGAGTCTGCAGTAACATTTTTGTTACAGTACATACAGTTTTAACAATTGTTTCAACCCTACCAATATTAGTCGAGCAGAAGAACCTTTTAATAAAAACGAGCAAATGGTAACGTATAGAGCTGAAAGTACTCCGTTATCAATGGAAATCAATCAATCAGTTACATCAGCTTCACCTAGAAATAAGTCTCGTAGATCCCGCTCACGTAATGACAAATTAAGAAACCTAGACTCTACAATATTATAAACAACATAATATAATGTTCACATATTTTTATATTAGATAATAGATTAGTATAATTGATGAAGACATTTAAGGTTTGTAAAAATATCTTCATCCTTTCTGGAAGGTGTCACGTTCCGTGTACTAATTATCATAGTTTTTCCCAAACACCGTTAATCCCCATCCTTCATAAAACTCCGCACTCGTTATTCCCTACATAACGCTTCGTAACCGTTAATTCCTTAACCCTACTAAAACATTCTATTCATATTGAGACGTTTCGTGATATTTGAGTCTTCAGTATCACGATACTTTTTATAGGGTTTGTGCACTGGGCAGGCGTCTTTAGAAACTATTAGACACTGCATTCGTTTAAATAAAAAGATAATGATATATTGTCCTATAAATTACAGACTAGGTGTCCTTAATATTCTATTTTGCTTCTCCCACACACATTCACACACTTTATAATTGTCTCTCGTTTGATGGTCGTACCGTAGGCGACAAGAAGTGTTTTTGTTTACTTGTTCTCTCTATTAGCCTTTTGGATTGGAATGAGGTAGCTGGAACCACAATACAGCAGATTGCACAATGCGTCTGAAGACCGTGGTCCAGCTGAAGGTTAGAATGATAATGATTCGGGACCCACAGGTGATCACGATGATCCCCGTTCGCCGAGCCAATTATCTTTGGGGTGAGGATGAGAGTGCTATCACCACAATACAGCAGAGTGCACAATGCGTCCGAAGACTGTGGCGTAGCTGAGGTCTGGAGAGTGAGGATTCAGGACCCACAGATGGTCACAATGACCCCCGTTCGCTGAATTAATCACTGTAGGATAGGGTTAGCCAGTGTCACAATACAGCAGAGTGCACAATGCGTCCGAAGACTGTGGTCCAGCGGGAAATCGGAGTCGTCAAGATTAGAACCCACAGATGGTCACAATGACCTACGTGCGCTGTATCTTCACTTCGGAAAGGTTTTCGGTGATGTGGATTCTGGAGAGTGCAGGTTTCTCAATAATTGAGCTTTCTATAGCTTCTACTGCTCCTTGTCGTCTAGTGGTGTACAGGTATCTAGTTGGTTAGTCTAGAGAGACACGAAGGAATCGAATAATCTCCTATCGAGGAAGCCGCTGCTTATATTGTGATGGGTGGAACTCTCCGGGCTAGATGCTCACAGGCCTAACCTTGGAGTAACCTTCCCTCCTGTTGATATAATCAGGAGCGGCTGGGCGAAGGTAATTCCCATCAACCTAGACAAGGGTTGAGTGGTGGCACTCCACACCCACGTTGACCACAGTTGAAATGGAGTTCACTATTCTTCTTCTCCACTTCCCAGGGTTCTCGGTTCCAGCCTTGAGGAAAGATCCGGATGACCGTAAAGCCGGATCAGGAACAGCGACACGGTGCCAGCGGGCCACAGCTCCTATCTACTTTAGTTAAGTAGTGAGGTAACTTTGAGTTACGACTATGCTACGAAGTTACGGGGATGTAACACTTCGGAATTATCCGCCTTCCAATTCTTTCAGGAACCGGACAGCGGCTTGGAAATTAGCTGGATAGTGATCGGGGATGATCACTCACTTAGTGGAACGGTAAAAGAGCAACAGAGAACCAGAAAGAAACTGCCCCACGTTCCACAGATGAGCGTCAGTAGTCCGGATCGAACACTGAGCCGAATTAATAGACACAGAGGCTCTTGTCGGCTAGAAGAGAAGAAGCCGATCTTCACAAGTTCCCTCCTTGTACACAGCAAGCCACGGGGAAGCTGGACCGGAACTTACGGCGAGACAACGGTCCTTTGGTGGAAGGAGCGTTCAGATGGTGTAATTTGAGCTGCTTCTCGTTGGGAACACGTCTTCGGCCGAACTCCTGTACCCTACTTGGTAACAGTGAGTTTTTTCTAAGAGCACGAAGTGAATCAATATGAACCTGTGTATCCCGCTCGGGAAATTGGATTGGAAGAGCCTCTCGTCCGGGTACACGCCTTCGACCTAACTCCTGTATCCTACGTTGATAACAGTAAGTTTTCTGAGCACACGAAGTAAATGAATCAAAACACGTGTATCTCCTATGGAGGTTCCAAGCAGACTGTTTATTTCCTTTTACATCGTTGTCTTGGAAGCGTTGTCGCTTTCTTTTATTTTACCACCTCTTTCGGGGTGAAAGCTTCTAGAACCTTCTTAAACAACTAACAAGGTATTTCTTATAACTATCTGGTTGCTTCGATACATAACAAGCGGTAACTTAGTTTTAATTGGTTGATTATGTTACTCATATCGGTTAATGTATTTTCAGGTGGCGGCGACTAGTTTGGCCAGAGGCGAGCTGAGTACGTTCGTGCATAGGTTTACTCCCCATCGAACTCATCACGCGCGCTGGACGGCGAGTACCCTTTCGGTCGCGCTTAATATTAAACTTGGTTAACCAATACGCCGTATGGTAAACAAACACGTTCCGTTAACCGGTAATTGAAACTCATCATACTTTACGAATAACAAGGTGAGTTTTGATAACCCACAGGTTTGATTGTAACTTTATACACGGAAGGAAAGCAAGGAAGAGAAGGGGATAGCCGGTAATTGATACGACGTAGATGCCGATCTACCGCGAAAATCTAAGACAGAGGGATGTACGTTTCTGTTGAACGTTCGAGACTAAACGAACCCAAAAAGTTCTCTGAACGTGACAAAGTGAGTTTAACAAGTTAAGCAAGGAACGATCCCGATAATTAGGACCTAGGAACAATATTAAAGTTTAGTTCCAATAAATTTGGAAATGCTAAATGACTAACTAACTTTCTTGCCTAACGTCTTTCATTTTCTTCAGATGGTGCGGACCTTGGGGCTGACTGGTTGATGGTTCGGTACCTATCTAAAAGAACCTACACCTCCAAGGATATAGCGGAAGAGAACTAGGTCATACTAGAAGACGTATACAAAGCTACGAAGGGGTCCCTGACCCGTTGCAATATCCTCGATAGACATACGTTAAAACTAGTGGGGATAACGATTTTTATCCACCCGAGATGTTAACGTCGCTTTTTGGATTCAATATTTTGATTTACGATTATTTGATTTGACTAATTGGATTAGCGGTTTCTTCAAATATCGGTTTACTGGTATTTCTATTGTCTTTGGTACGTGCCGGCTTATAGCGTCTGGGCACTTGTTTGTTTTGATTTCAGTCTGTCGACTGTGTTTAGGATTCTAGGAATATTACAAGTAATAATTTCTAATATTATTTCCTCATGACTGTCGCTGTGACTAGCTTCAAGGGACTTATGCAATATTAGAGATTTAAAGGTCCTATATTCTCTTTCCTTTATCGGCGTCGCTGTGAGAGGTCGATAGGATTGTCAAGGAATTCTAGGATTTGAGGAGTTCTCACAGACTGTTCTGCACATCCACAGTGCGCTATGCACTCTTATGTGGGGCTCTTGACGTATCCATCATTGAGAATGGATGATTGGAATGGAAAAAGGATAGAGGATAGAGGGGGTATAAGGACGAAACGTCACAATATTTTTCTAACACCCTCTACGTCATACCCTTTATTCCTAAAACCCTTAAAAACCCATACCTTTGCCAATTTCCACTTTGAAGTCCCGTTACTCCTAAACTAGGTTTTCCAGTTTTTCAACCCCTACCTTACACCACTCCCATTAATATAAAAAGACGAACCTTCAATAAAAATCAGTAGTAGTAGTCTGGACATTGGCACGACACTTCTCTTTCGTGAAATACACATACTCTTTGCACAACCTAAACGACGGTTTCTTTACTGAAGAAACCCACCAATACTTCCTGGAACGAATTACTTTTTGGAGGTTTGACCTGAAACAAAAATCCAAATAATTTTCAATTCTATATAAGAATAGCCGCAGAAGGTCTAACCAGAACTTTGATTTTAGACGTGCGCCATTTTTACAAAACACGTCATTTTTTAATTTCCCTACGTATTTCTCTAGCTATTCTTATACAGAACAGAAAAATGTTTGTTTTTTTTTTGTTTCGGGTTAAACTTCCAAGGAGTGATTTGTCTGGCCGGAGAACACTGTTCTGAACAAGAGGGTTTGTTGGGTACGCCACCATTTCCAAAAGAAATTAAACAAAAAATTTTGTATACTCTTAAAATCATACTGCCTTTCCTTTTTCTTATTTTTGTGTTCCATACTTGAAACGCTTATATTTATTCACTCTATATTTGATAACGCAGAGCGAACTGATACTCTCAAACTAGAAGAAAGAACTGAAAAAGGCTAGCAGAAGCCGCGGGAATGTTTTCAGTTTGCTTGCAACATTGTATGCCTTCATGGGTTCGCGGCATATATATTCTTGAAAAGGTTCTGTTCACTATTACTTTTCTGCGATTGCTATAGTTCATCCCCGAGTTTCATGTGTTTTATTTGACAAATGGAAAACAATGAAGTCTCTAGCAAGGTGCACAGGTCATTGCATAAAGTATTTGTTATAAAACTGCATATGCAATGTCTTGAACTACACATATTTTATTTCGCGTGTGGTTTGCTTAGAACTGCAATATTTTTTAACTTCGCCCTCCCATGCGAGCCATGCAACACCGGGTCAAAAAAAAATTAAAAAAAAAAAGAAATGAAAAAAGAAGTTTTCGTCTCTAGACGCGAACTCGGGACCTTACGATTACGAAGCTGAATCGTTGCCAATGCGCCCGATGCATGTTCTTCATATACGACAATCCATAGCTGGTGGAAGTTAGCAGCCACACTTGTTGCCACACGGACTCTCATGAAGATGTAAGAGAAAAATTGACAGCAATGGAAAAAAATCTCGTTTCATTCGCTTAACGCTTAACGCTTTTGCATTTCTAACATAGATACATTTCTCCATTTCATTTTTTGTTTTAATGTGTCGTGGTCGCAGCGTGATCTGATTAAAAAAAAAATTTGATAACACTCGCACGTATGGCAGGCTGTTTCACTTTTTGATAGTTTAAATATTATTCAGCCGAATAGAAAAGTAGTAAAAAGTGTCCCAAAAAATTGCACTTATTAATGTCGGGTAAAAAAAAATGAAAAGCGTTAAAAATCCACACAGTTATTTTATACATATGTATGGTGAGATGAGACAAATAGTGTATCTGCTTAGAAATTTTTAGTTCCATACATTTTTGAGTAGCCTGATTCAATTTAGTAAATTTGTTTTATTCAAGCCTACGGAAAGATAACTGTATTTTTAATATCTCGAATTATCAATATGTTCAGATGTAAAAAATAATTCAGAATTAAAATTATACCTCGACATAATTTTTTGATAATTCGATCTATTAAAAATGTTACCTTTACATAGCCTTGAATGGTAAAAATTAAATGAAAAAAAGTCCCTAACCAGATACATTATTTGTTTCATCTCACTTTAGAAAATAATTGGTTCATTTTTATATGCTCATCATTTTATGCCCGAGATTTATAAGTGCATTTTCGTTTTTGGTAATTTTCCGTAATGCCTTCTTTATCCGTCTGAATATTATTCATGCTATTAAAACATGAAACAGTGTAACATAGGTGTTTGTCACAGGTAGACTCTCGGGAAGAAGAAACGTTCGCTGATTCATGTACCAATTTATTGCATGTGTACGATGTAGTATAGTACAATATTTGTACACCAATATAATCATATATTTAATGAATCTTAAGTAAACTAGGTGAACCAATAAGCATAGTTGATAATTAAGAAAAAAAAAAAAGGGATCAGACGTGAGTTCCGAACTCGAGACTCTCAGAAGTTAATCCACCACCACGCACGTGTGCTACTGAGCCATTGTGCTACAGAAATTGGAAAATTTATATTTCTGTAGTTACTCACGTTCGAGGGTTTGTTTAAAGTTTTATTTGCTCATTCCATTATCTACAAAGCTTCATATGGATATTAAGGGAATTAACATCGGCAGAATTTACTACCTCATTACTACGGTTTATGTAATATGCAGTAAGAAAGGGTGGATACAAGTCTCCCTATTTGAGTGTTCACCCGGTTTAAAATCATGGATCTCGAGGAACACACGAATTCATTTGACGAATCAAAAACGTGGAACTAGTTCGAGAGTCTTGTTCAGGTGGCGCGTCGACGCGCCAAAACACAGCTCCAGATTCTCACGCGTAGTATTACTATATCCCCCAAAAAACACTTACGTGTAAAAAACTACGCCAAGTACAGGAGTGCTGTGTATTCCTCTAATAAAAAGTATTGATATCAGATTATTGAGGCCAAGTACATAAGTCACTACATGTTTGCCTATTATATGATCTAGCACTGGCCCATCATTTTAATTGTATTTTCAAAATTTCCTATAACGTTTTCACTACTCTTTTACATTACTACTGTTTCTCGTAGTTGATTTTGAATTAATGGTTATTTAATAATTAATAAAACTTTAGCTGATTCCTTATCGAGTACTACTTGGCGGGTCCGTGCAATTCTTGATATAAATTTGCATTCATAATGCCAGTCATTAAACTCAAAACCAATGTCAACTTTCTATATAGAGCTTATTAACGATAACTCGTTAATAATAATCAGGGTAAAATCTTAATAACAAATATATAATTTTAGGATACTATTAGTACGTTCAAAGTAAGTACTTTGGAATTTCTGGCACGGACCCGCCAAGTAGTACTCGATAAGGAATCAGCTAAAGTTTTATTAATTATTAAATAACCATTAATTCAAAATCAACTACGAGAAACAGTAGTAATGTAAAAGAGTAGTGAAAACGTTATAGGAAATTTTGAAAATACAATTAAAATGATGGGCCAGTGCTAGATCATATAATAGGCACCCATGTAGTGACTTATGTACTTGGCCTCAATAATCTGATATCAATACTTTTTATTAGAGGAATACACAGCACTCCTGTACTTGGCGTAGTTTTTTACACGTAAGTGTTTTTTCGGGGATATCACAAGTTTTTGTTGTTCAATTGGACATAGAAGTTTTAGGCACTGAAATCTATATTGTTACAGATATAAAATGTAAATGCATTATGATGTTGCTAATCAGAAAAATATATTGCGGTGTGGAAAATGTTTAATGGCATATAAATTTAATTTGTAAGTACCTTTTTCTAGAAATGCATAAAGACATATACAAATTTTTAAAGAAAATGTAATCTTCAATGCATATAAGCGTCGTTAATGGTGTCCAGCTTGTTGAAGCCGTGTGGTAAACGTAAGAGAGGAGAGTGTGCTGGATTATTTCAGGCCTTGTACCTCAGGCCGTGCGAACATCAAAGAGGATACTGTAGTTTGAGCGAAGCACCAAAGCTTGCTGCACACTTTTCTGGACTTCTACGCCCGACACCTAGATACAGAAAACTACGAAGCGGAATACCTGGACACCCTGGACTTCCACGTCCGCCATCTAGATACAGAAAACTACGAAGCAGAACAGTTGGACAAACTGTCACCTAAAATACGAGGAACTATGCCGAAGTATGCCTATGTATACACATATGTATACATAAACCCATATACGCGCGCTGCACATGAATGCTATTAAAAACTGAATAATTCTATACTGTTGTGAAAACAGCCTTATACTAACTGGAAATTCGGTATGAACGGTAGCTTCACTTATAAAGTGTATTTGATTGTGTTGTGTATTCGTAAATTACTACCACCATACAGAGTACAAATAGGTAAAGAAGGCACAGCAGTCAGCGCCATCTGTCGTGTAAAAAATGCGATGGACGTGCGAAGACGATGACGACGACGACGACGACGATGACGACGACGACGACGAGACGACGACGACGACGACGGAACTGAAATAAAATCATCTCGCTCGCCATCTCAATACGCCGTGATCTCGTATACTAATCGTACTGAACGTAAGGGCAATCAATTCAGGACCCTCAATTCCTATAGTGAATGTATCAATAACTTTTTCTCATGTATAGCGGTTAATAAGATATTTCGTTCCAAACACAGGTATAAGAGTTGACTCAAGTAAAGAGTCTCGGCGAGCTGTGCCCTGTACAGCCGGTTGCCTGTACTTGGCGCGAGACTCGACCGAGTCTCTTGATATAGGGTGCTTTCCATTTACTGGCACAAGTTGACACCAGTCGACTTGTGTCGCCGAAAGTGCTTTCCATTTGATTTATGTCGCCGTGTGTCGGCAACACAAGTCGACTCGGGAAGACTCTGCTAGAGTGGTGAGTTTACGAGAGTATCTGTGTTCCATTTATTTGTTTTCGAGAGTCGACATGAGTCGACACGAGTTGACACAAGTCGACACAAAAGTCATGTAAATGGAAAGCACCCATACTCGACCAATCGAAAACGTGGAAGTACTTCGAGGGCCCTCCGCTTAGGTGGCGCGTCGAAATCAGAGTAAAATTGAGACCACTAAAAATAGGCCCTTTGGCAATCTCCCTACTCATCTCTGCTGTTAGCATAGATATGAAAAATACATAGATGTAGCATAAACTGATATTTTAGGCAAGGGGCGTGTGCCGAAATGAGGGGGGGGGGGAGTTTGCTGCATAACCAATCAAATTCAATTTGTTCTTACACGATTTCACAAAGCACTGTACCATTTTTAATAAACTGCGTCGTACAAAAATCAGTGAAAATGAATTTGACTTATGCGCACAAAGAAACGATAGACCCGCGACGAAGCTTACGTAGCACTTTTACATCACTGCGGTTGCTTCCAATAGTAATCAATCACAAGTAGGCTCAGTGTACCTCGCCCCCCCCCCCCCCTGGACGGCCCCCCGCAGGGTTTTGCTACATCTATGTCTTTTTTATATCTATGGCTGTTAACACCAGCAGCAACGCCATCTGATCGGTGAATTATAACACTAACGCGATATATGTATACAGAGTGTATCAGCTGAGATGCAGCTTCCCCCCCCCCCCCGCAGGGTTATGCTAGATCTATGTCTTTTTTATATCTATGGCTGTTAACACCAGCAGCAACGCCATCTGATAGGTGGATTATAACACTAACGCGATATATGTTGTGACGTGGTGGATTGCACCCGTCTTCTCCTCGGCGGCAATCACGCCGAAACGCGAGAATGGCGAAAGCCCAAAATAAGTCCAGGCAGGATCCACCGACCGCAAGGGCCTCGTTAGATCTACGACACGAGAGTTTATGATTTCTTTTGTTTCTTTTGCCGTGTACTCTGTCGGATTTCGTATAGGTTTCTCGCTCGCCGTGCCCGAGAAGACGCGACGTCGGAGAAGACAGAGAGGGAAGAGCCAGCTGGAATGCCAGGAGAAGGGGGCTGCGACGCACGAGGGTCGACACTCGCGCTATCTGTTGAGAGCAGCCCTACTGGCCAAGGGGACGCGCGCAACGCGGGACCGCCGTGACGCACATCGACTGAAAGTGGCGCGCGAAGCGCCCACCGATTGAGCACCGCTACCGACCCCTATGGCTTACCGCCCACCGTCAGGTTTTTGTACTGGAAAATATTTCCGCGAGTTGGGAATCCAGGGACGCCTGGTGCACCCTCGCGCGAGAACGAAGCGTATATTCGTCGTAAGACGAACATTTATGAATGGTATATTGTTGGATGCGATCTTGAATAATTGTCGCGATGACATGTTCGAAACTGGCGCGTGGCGAAGTTTCTGGGTTGAAGGATTCGTCCGCAGGGCGAATCGCCGCCCATTGGCCTAAGGGTGGGGGTGCTGTCTTTCTCGCGAGAAGATCGAGAATCAACTAATCCTACTTGGACGCGTGAAGTCGTCGGACGTTTGGTTTTGTTTTGGTTGGCCCGACTAAGTAATACGCGAGTGCACGAGGTGCTGTGGGCAAGGCGAACTTGATCTCTTGGATACGCGAACCAGGGAAACCCACGGTAAGCGAGTGCTGTTTGACTTTTGTGAGCGACCTGTTTTCGTGCACATCTTGGTACGGAGTTTTGGTTTCGCGATTTGACTGCGCGTGCAGAGAACACGCATTTCCGGAATTGACCAAGGCACGAAGATCCGTCGACCGGCAGGGTTCACTGTGTTTTTGAATTGCATTGTGTTTCGTTTGATTTTGGAAATTGAGCGTTATTAACGTATCCGAATTGTTTCCTGTCTGTCCGTCCGCGAGGACTTTGAAATCTTGTTTTGCGACGCGTAGAGCGTGTACAGGTCCTTGACGGTCGGTTATCGTGTAAAGGTGACCGCGGATTAGCCGCGTCACGATTTTGAACGTGTAAGGTACGCGAAGTACCGAGTAATATCTTTCTTGAATTTTGATTATATCGTAACTGAAGATCCTTTTTTTTTTTGTTAACTCTTATATTGTCTTTTTCTGTATTTCGGTATTGTGAGAGATCGTCGCGCTTCGCGCCGCCGGTCTATTAAATAAACCGAACCTTTTTGAATTTTAATTCGACGCGTCCGAATTTATTTTGTGTCGCGTCAACGTCTAGACCTATCCGTCCTATTGTTCCGAATCCCGACGCCTCCGCGGTACTGAGTTAGCCAAGGAAGGCCGGAAGGAAAGAATCGACTTGAAGCGGGTACGTGGTTCCCGTTTTGGAACCTGGCGCCCAACAATACCGTAGGTATTTCGAGAGTGAATTTTGTTAGCCCCTGGGTTGCCTGGAACGCGTAGGAATCGCGTAAAGCTGTGCGCCGGTCGGTCTTGCATTTTCCGGTGAGGTCGCTCGCGTAAAAATACGTCACAATGTATACTGTTACGTATATCGACCTTCACTCCGAAACAGAATAATACGACAGGAAGTATAATTGCAGACTCAGCACGTTACCCAGTGCATTGCCTGTGCCACCTACCCAGCTGGTTAGCCGAGTGCATTCCTAACGTCCTAACCGTACCTAGAGCATCAGCAAAAATCGACTATGTAACGTGGCGTTACAGAGCTGGAGGGGATACCACCTAGGAATGACCGAAAGGTAAATAAATAGGACTTATCAGGTCGGACAGTGGGTTCAGTAGCACAGTGGTAAGTGCTCGACTTGGCAGTCCGAAGGTATCGGGTTCGAATCCCGATCAGAACTCCTAATTTTTCGGAAGTTCCTAGCCCTCTAGCGCTCCCTGGCAGCTCTATGGATAAAAATTAATTATAGCGGGGACGAGCCGAGCCGGGCACCCCGTTATAATAAGCAGCCAAAATTATGGGACTGACGCTCAGAAAATCATTCAGTTTCACGCGTAAAACATCGGACTGCACGTTGTCACTCGTGGCTCTAACCGTTAGAGTATTAGATTCAGTGTAATATTCGCAATCTGGCCTAGGTACGGATTCGTTATTACATAACCTAGGGAACAAGCTGGATCGGTTACCGGGCAAAATTGAGCTGCATAGACTAGTCTTTCCAAATAACGCAAATACTAGAAATATTTCTGTTCCACCAAATTTCTTCTTGCCTTAACCTCACACACAGTCAGGTTTTGTAATCCGATTTCACAATATTTTTTATCCCAGTATTTCTCATAATCGAAACACTGTACACGACAATTAATTGAAACTTCTAAATTGTTTGTAACAATATATCGCAAATTCACATTTTACTCGCGTTTTAAATATCTATTACCCATCCTCAACATTTCAGAGAATATCTATCCACGTTGGAATAGCAAGGCGTGTTTCAACACTTAAAACGAGCAGCGAACCCACCATTGAGTGCATTCTTACCGCTCGGAATTCACTCAAACATTATTCACGTTACCTCCGGTCATTCCTTTTCTTTGGTTACTTCTAAATTTTTGTTATCAAATTTAAAGGCCTCGCTAGCCACTACGGCCTACGTAACAATACAGAGTGTATCAGCTGAGATGCACGTTTGAGATTTGCGGTAAAACGGTGCACAATTTCGAAAATGTGTTGTCATGATCATTGAATATTTTTTGATTGCGCATCAAATGGGCATATTATTATTGTTCGCTCAACTTCCGTTCGCAAATAAAAAAAATTATCTTCGCCATTTCAAATGATATTGAAAAAATGAAATGCAAAAGTTGTAGAGCATGACAAAATAATAGAGATGAAAAGAAAAATTGACGGATTGTACACATAATAAGGGAGATATTTGCGTTTAAAATTTTATCATTTTTTGACAAATTTCTGATAATGGCGGAATGCCTTAGCTTCGTGCAGCAGCTTCACGCCGAACTCACGATTCGCAATTGTTTTGATGTAAGCGTTTAGTCAGACGCAAACTCGTACAAGGTGGCTAAAACATATTACAATGCTATTTTTTATTACAAGTTGAAAGCCGAAGTATTCCTGTTGTAGATTTCCGTGATTCTGAACATAGATTTCGGGGCCTTGGTGTTCGTGGATGTAGATTTTGCAGTCTTCGTGTTCCTGGACGTAGATTTTGGAGTCTTCGTGTTCCTCGCCGTAGATTTTTACACGAAGAATACAGTATACCGTCAATACAGCGGCGAATCCCTGACGAAACTCACGGTCCTGAACACCCAATCAGCGAGGAACTTCAAGGTGGGTAACCAGCTCTAGGACATAACAGCGATGTGACGAGCGCACGCTCGACACGTATCTGCCACTTACGGTGCATCATTGGAAGCTAGATAGATTTAAAGAATGTCCTTTTACATGCGGCTCATCTCCTGGACACAAATCCTTAGTTTAATTAATAAGCCTTTACATGTTAAACCTACTTTTGTATATATACTTATTAATCGATTGCCTTTTATATGTGTTGTAACGCATTTTCTGACCTACGTCCTATCTACGACCCCAACGTAGCATTCCGCGAATCCCTTGGGCGCCAGGTGCATCTTTGCAGCAGCCCGATTCGTCGGGCCCTTAATTTCTAATCCGCGGCACGTGAACTCCGGGAATCTTCTCGACCGGATCTTCCCGCTAGCTCCTAATCCGACATGGTAGAGGGGAACGTGAGGGCGGCGAGTATCTGCAGGAATCAGCCGGCTTTTTTGGCAATAACTAACACGGTGGGATTTAATTCTAACAATGGCCCTTTCTTTTCCTAGGTAAACGAGTACAGTCGGGTGATGTATACGAGCACAGCTCGATACACAACGATATTCTAATACACAACGCAGTCGCGGAGGTCATCTCTATTGACGGTGGACGGTTCGAATCTGCAAACGCCAGGACACGTGGCGAGGCCCGCAGCCCCCACTCCTCATGCCAAGATGCACCGGCGGATACGCCTTCATCCCCGGCCGGTGCGCTGCATGGCTTCGGGGCGGTTGTCTAAACTTACCGATTCGTCCGGTGCACCGTACCTTTCTTCCTCATCGCTGGGGTGGTGGTGGTTGGCAATTTTCCTCCTCGTCGGCCGTCTCCTCCCTTTGTCATATCACGTCCGGGGAAACCTCTCCGGAGTGTGTGGATAGAGTTTAGGAACGGCCGTTGGGTATACAGATAACACCAAAAATGTTTTTTCAAAACAAAAAGGTTACGCCAAGTATTAAAAGTGTAGTCATTCCATAAAAAATAAATCCTTGCTAAAAAAATCTCTTGATACCTAGCAAAAATATTAAATCAAATACAATAAATTAGCCAAGCAAAAATCCTGTGGTGTACTGGTATGTGTGAGGCACGGTCCGGCGAGAGGGCACGACAATGTAAGAGCGTGCGAACGAGTCAGTCGTTGAATTCGAGGCTGAAGCACACACGGTCTCCGTAAATCGGAGGAAATAAAGGCTTTTGGCTGTGGTCAAGGGAGCCGATTTGTTCGCAGGTTTCTTAAGACCATTCCCGTACATTACAATCTCCTAGGTAGATGCTTAATAGACGTACATGTTTCTCTACAAAAAACTTGGTGTGCCAGCGACATCCGCCTCCAGAAAATATCTGCTTAACGTACGGTTAAAATGCCGAGTGTAATGTTCCCTGTAGATTTAGTAGACTCTCTAAAAGTACATATTGTGAGGGGAACATGCGAATGCCTGGAACATGACGTGACTCGAAGATTAAGAATAGATTTCGAATTTCACTTTTCCTTTAGACAATGAGAAACATTTCACGAGCTCTGCTCAGAGATTGTTTCTATAGAACCATATTCAAGTGTTCGCCAAATGTTTTACGACTCTTAAAAAGTCTCAAAGAGCGCGTGAAGGAACCCAAGGGTTGGGATGCCTGTTTTATCTCACAAAAGAGTCGGCCTGCAGGGTTTCGAACTGACCCTTGACCATTGAAGCTGCGCGATCACCCGCTCTACGCCCGCTTCACTTTCTTTACCCTCGTTTACTCTTCACTCTTTCCCTATTAGATAGACTATGGGAAAAATAGAAACAATTTTCGAGTCACGACGTTGAGCGGGCAGTCTTCTCAACTCCTTCAATCGGGTATCATCAGACGGAGAGTTATAAGACTAACCTTATACCAGGTGGTGCAATCAGTTTCGTGACGTAGAAAGATTTATATTTGTGTATCACTATTACGATTCACTATTATTAATTGGTACGATTGCTAAATCCGGAAAATCAAGCAATCGTAAATGAGATTTGTAATGTAAAGGATGATTCGTTAGTTCGGTCTACTTTAACAGAACGTTCACGTGTTAATACAAGGCCTATCGAATTTTATGATTTAGAGTTGTGATAATGTCTCAAGATGTGTCTTCGCGGATTAGAAAATATTCTATTGTTAAGTGATTCTTCAGTAGGTAGATCTTTTGACAAACTTGAAATTTTTATGGGAATCAATTTCCACGGTAAGTATTGAATAGAATTGTCTTGTTCGTTAACCTGATATTCAGTCGCGTCTAGATCCTTCTGGCTCGTTGGTTTTGTTTGTTTTTGAGTGTATGGTTTATCTAATTGTCTAAATATTTTACATAATTGAACTTTTCTACAAATTCGTTTAGGCATAAGTCTGTACTTACTCAGATCTTGTTTAACAAGTATATTTGGAATTCCCTCAGTATGCGATTGAATCTCAATTAGGTCGTTCGGCGTGAATCAGTCCTATCCAAGTCCTGGTGATGTATGGAATGTTGATCGAAGTTTCGATTTATATTAATGATTTGGTAGGATAAGGTAGAGGCCCTAAATTCGGCTTCAGTTCTACCCTCTTGGAAATAGTAAAGATGGGTAAAGGCTCTATACAACGGCTTCAGTTCTATCCGGGAAGGTTACAAATAATTGTGAATACTCTGATTTTGGTAACTTGGATAAGGTTTAGAGGTACTTGGTATATTTTGACTTCACTCACGAATCTGATTGGAAATTTGAATATGATTTAACACACCCGACAACTCTAATGTTGCTCTCTTAATCTCTTTTAACCACATCCCCGAATGCGACTTCTGACTCCCTTTTTATAACAGTGAAACTACTTCTGATTGGTCAATGTGACTCCCCTTCTTCAAAATTCTTAATATATCGATTGACAACTAACCCTTTTCCGATAATGAACATACCAAGTCGTACTCTGTAATTTGAATCTCCTTGAATGTTATCCGAGAAGATTCAGGCTTATCCGTTTATTTATATCTTCATTGTTCAATATTAACAAAGTAAAATTCAATATTCAATAGTGTAACGTTAATAATGTATTATTCCTGGATGAATGATTATATGATTAAACGATTATAATGGGTGCGTTCCACTTAACGCTCGCAACGCTCGCGCCCACGACCGCAAGATTTCGTGTTCCACTAGCTTGTGGACTGTTGCGGACGTCGTGGTCGAAAACTTAAGTGGAACGACTTATCGGACTTGTGAACGATACAAAGATGGCTGGTGTGTAGAGAATATGTGTATAACGCTAATGCGTGAATGGAATTATGTTTCTGAGAGTTCATCAAGCTCAGAGTTTTCGCACGCAAAGCATCTTGGACAGGAACATTCAATTCGAGTAATATATCCCTCTCGGAATCGTACAGCGTTATTTTTTCAGTCGCCATCATAAATTTGAATTGAAAATGGCGCTCAAAAACATCAAACGACCACAAAGACCCACCTATTTGATGTGGGCGAAGCGATCGCATCGCGGTCGCCAATGATGACGTCATCAATGACGTTTCAGGGACTGCTCACTGCGACCGCGGCCTTAAGTGGAATGAGACAGAGGGTGTTGCGATCGTTGCGAGCGTTAAGTGGAACACACCCAATGTGTAAAAGAATATAATGTGTTTCGCTCATTGATAATTATAAGGAGTGGAACGTAACATAATAATAAAAGAAAAGACTGTAGTAGTAGTAGGTGGTGCACTATGGCGACCCCCACTCCTATCCCCACTCCCATCCCCACTCCTTTTCCCCCACTCCGCGGCTCTGGCTGCCGTGGTGCAGGGTGACAGGTGCGGGGTGAGAGGGGGGATGGAGCGCAGGGGCCATCATAGTGCACCGCTGTATATTGGTTATTACTATTATTATTATTTATTATTTGAGATAATAATTGGTTATAAGCATTATTCGCATATACATTTTTAAAACATTGAACATATATAACATTAAGAGTAGATATAATCTATATAAATTTTACAATATTACAAATAGACCCATAGAAAACGTAACCAAAGGGTTAAATGCTTCTACGACCACAAATTGATATTGGGCGTATGCCTGCGTCGTGTAAGAGGGTGGCCAATCACTGTGATGGTAGAAAATTTCACAGCACAGTGAAACACATTGGCAGGGTACCCATCAAACCCCGTCCGCCTCCGAATCGCGGTTTGCATGCAATTATTATTTATATAATTATAGCTAATTACTCACCAGGCTTATGCTGCGCTACCGTACACATCGTGGTGCTCGGCGTTAAAAAGGGGCACACTAATAGTGTATTCGGGCCGGGTCACTATTGGCGCAATTGCAATGCCTTCGCCAGAGGCCGCCTGCAATACGGAAGGGCCCCTCAACCTTGATATTTTCAAGTCCGTGTAGACGGCACTCTATTTACAATGCCGGTGCAACACAGCAAAGAGGCTCTGCGTAATACAGATATTGGCCCTCAATAAAAATGGTTTCATTAATGTCCACCAGCAGAACTTCTGATCAGCCGTCCTCGTCGGCACTGATAATTTCAGCGAGGTCCACTGTATACGATCTCACTATAATACACGGCATATTAGGAAATAAGGCCTGTTCAATGGGTTCTCCCCTGCGCTGCACTACATAAATATCGTATAACCACTCCTTTAGTTGACGATACGCAGCCCTCATTTCATTGGTCTGAACTTTAATTTTGTTTGGTCCTCTATGTGAACTATTTTGCACCAAAAATCGAGTCCAGAGCATAGCAATCGTAACGCGGGAACATTGTTCAAATTATTATATAATGCACAAAAATACTTTCAAAAATTTACAGAACGGATACGATGTTTGATGCAGTCGCGGCGCGTCATGAAGAGAGACTAAAGGTCGAGGATACTGCACTGAGAGACGTGTAGACAAATATGCTGAATTGCAAACATATACAATTAATGAGCTACTCGTATCAATTTCATTGTGCAGCTGCAGGCATCGCGCGTACCTCTCATGACAGGGTAGAAGTAACCGCAAGAAAAGAATGCTGAATTGAAAAACAAAATGTGAAGACGCTTCAGAGTTTACAGTGCATGCTCTATATATATATATCTAGTAAGCGGTGACAGTATTTCTTATTTCTTTTACATTAAATAGCCTATATATATTTTTAGACATAAAATTATTTATTATTTATTATTTTATTTATTGAAATTTATTATTGGTATAATATATTAGTAAATTAGTTAATGATGTAGACCTGGAGTGATGCTTCTCGTTAGTAATGGTGAAACTAATATGTTTACATTCTTGCTCTGCTCGTGAGCGTTTTTTGATCCGTAGAGCTGCAGTATTATGCGCCTCGGATGTGAGTATCGTTATATGTATAAGAAAATGCTTACTTGTATATTTATTGTGTTACCCTGGAGACAAAAAATCTCAGTCGGGATTCAACCGCGGTACGGGATTTTATTTAATTACAATGTCAGACCGTGCTCTACGATTGTGTATTTTAGCCCTTTTGCGCTTAACAAAAGCACACAGTGCGCAGTTGAGGCGTAGGTGCAATGATCATTGGTGTAATGAATTGAGACATTTACCAGGCAAAAGTCTCATAAAGAGACTAAAGTATATTATATGGTGGGCTCCTTTACGTGCCATTGCAGTAGCCTACAACAGAGGTGTGTTAAGTGGTCAACGTGTGTTGACATGTGTGTTTGAAGAATTGCAACGACGAGGTGCCGAAGAGTTTCCGTGTATTAGAGGCCTTGCCGACGAGATCAGAAGTAAGTATCTTTACTTTATATAAGTAGCTTATTATTGGTAGCGCGTACAATAATTATTTTCTGTCGATTATAGCATATCGACAGTTTCTCGATGCAGCGAGTGATGAAGAAGAGGCGCTCGTAGAAGCGGCACGCACAATAGAAGAAGAAGAGGACTTAGAGCGTCAAGTCAGTCTAAAGGGTGAGTATCCAAAATAATTTTTTCCTAAATAATGGTTCTTTTTTTCAAGAAGAAGAAGAAGAAGAGAGTACAATTAAATTATTTTTCAGAACCTCAGCAGGAGGATCATGAAGAACCAGGGTCTGGAGCTGGTGCTTGCTCGATACCGTCAACAATATTTGTTTCATCAGCATCATCTAGCACCAACTTCAGTTGCCGTAAGCACGAATAACATTTTTTAAATCGTATTAATCGAAAACTGTATATTCGATTATTCGGATATTTCATTTATCAAGAGACTCGGTCGAGTCTCGCGCCAAGTACAGGCAACCGGCTGTACAGGGCGCAGCTCGCCGAGACTCTTTACTTGAGTCAACTCTTATACCTGTGTTTGGAACGAAATATCTTATTAACCGCTATACATGAGAAAAAGTTATTGATACATTCACTATAGGAATTGAGGGTCCTGAATTGATTGCCCCCACGTTCAATACGATTAGTATACGAGATCAGGGTGTATTGAGATGGCGAGCGAGATGATTTTATTTCAGTTCCGTCGTCGTCGTCATCGTCGTCGTCGTCGTCGTCGTCGTCGTCGTCGTCGTCGTCGTCGTCGTCGTCGTCGTCGTCGTCGTCGTCGTCGTCTTCGCACGTCCATCGCATTTTTTACACGACAGATGGCGCTGACTGCTGTGCCTTCTTTACCTATTTGTACTCTGTATGGTGGTAGTAATTTACGAATACACAATACAATCAAATACACTTTATACGTGAAGCTACCGTTCATACCGAATTTCCAGTTAGTATAAGGGTGCTTTCACAACAGTATAGAATTATCCAGTTTTTAATAGCATTCATGTGCAGCGCGCGTATATGGGTGTATGTATATGTGTGCTTCGGCATAATTCCTCGTATTTTAGGTGACAGATTGTCCAACTGTTCTGCTTCGTAGTTTTCTATATCTAGATGGCCGACGTGGAAGTCCAGGGTGTCCAGGTATTCCGCTCCGTAGTTTCTTGTATCTAGGTACTGGATGTGGAAGTCTAGAGTGTCCAGGTATTCCGCTTCGTAGTTTTCTGTATCTAGGTGTCGAATGTGGAAGTCCAGGGTGTCCAGGTATTCCGCTTCGTAGTTTTCTGTATCTAGGTGTCGGATGTGGAAGTCCAAGGTGTCCAGGTATTCCGCTTCGTAGTTTTCTGTATCTAGGTGTCGGATGTGGAAGTCCAAGGTGTCCAGGTATTCCGCTTCGTAGTTTTCTGTATCTAGGTGTCGGATGTGGAAGTCCAAGGTGTCCAGGTATTCCGCTTCGTAGTTTTCTGTATCTAGGTGTCGGATGTGGAAATTCAGGGTGTACAGGTATTCCGCTCCGTAGTTTCTTGTATCTAGGTACTGGATGTGGAAGTCTAGAGTGTCCAGGTATTCCGCTTCGTAGTTTTCTGTATCTAGGTGTCGGATGTGGAAGTCCAAGGTGTCCAGGTATTCCGCTTCGTAGTTTTCTGTATCTAGGTGTCGGATGTAGAAGTCCAGGGTGTCCAGGTATTCCACTCCGTAGTTTCCTGTGTCCAGGTGTTGGATGTGGAAGTTCAGGGTGTCCAGGTATTCCGCTTCGTAGTTTTCTGCATCTAGGTGTCGGATGTGGAAGTCCAGGGTGTCCGGATGTTCCGCTCCGTAGTTTCTTGTATCTAGGTACTGGATGTGGAAGTCTAGAGTGTCCAGGTATTCCGCTTCGTAGTTTTCTGTATCTAGGTGTCGGATGTGGAAGTCCAAGGTGTCCAGGTATTCCGCTTCGTAGTTTTCTGTATCTAGTTGTCGGATGTGGAAATTCAGGGTGTACAGGTATTCCGCTCCGTAGTTTCTTGTATCTAGGTACTGGATGTAGAAGTCCAGGGTGTCCAGGTATTCCACTCCGTAGTTTCCTGTGTCCAGGTGTTGGATGTGGAAGTTCAGGGTGTCCAGGTATTCCGCTTCGTAGTTTTCTGCATCTAGGTGTCGGATGTGGAAGTTCAGGGTGTCCAGGTATTCCGCTTCGTAGTTTTCTGTATCTAGGTGTCGGATGTGGAAATTCAGGGTGTACAGGTATTCCGCTCCGTAGTTTCTTGTATCTAGGTACTGGATGTAGAAGTCCAGGGTGTCCAGGTATTCCACTCCGTAGTTTCCTGTGTCCAGGTGTTGGATGTGGAAGTTCAGGGTGTCCAGGTATTCCGCTTCGTAGTTTTCTGTATCTATGTGTTGGATGTGGAAGTTCAGGGTGTCCAGGTATTCCGCTTCGTAGTTTTCTGTATCTAGGTGTCGGATGTGGAAATTCAGGGTGTACAGGTATTCCGCTCCGTAGTTTCTTGTATCTAGGTACTGGATGTAGAAGTCCAGGGTGTCCAGGTATTCCACTCCGTAGTTTCCTGTGTCCAGGTGTTGGATGTGGAAGTCCAGGGTTTTCCGCTCCGTAGTTTCTTGTACCTAAGTGTAGGACGTAGAAGTCCAGAAAAGTGTGCAACAAGCTTTGGCGCTTCGCTCAAACTATAGTATCCTCTTTGATGTTCGCACGGCCTAAGGTACAAGGCCTGAAATAATCCAGCATACTCTCCTCTCTTACATTTACCACACGGCTTCAACAAGCTGGACACCATTAACGACGCTTATATGCATTGAAGATTACATTTTCTTTAAAAATTTGTATATGTCTTTATGCATTTCTAGAAAAAGGGACTTACAAATTAAATTTATATGCCATTAAACATTTTCGACACCGCAATATATTTTTCTGATTAGCAACATCATAATGCATTTACATTTTATATCTGTTACAATATAGATTTCAGTGCTTAGAGCGTCTATGTCCCGTTGAACAACAAAAACTTGTGATATCCCCAAAAAACACTTACGTGTAAAAAACTACGCCAAGTACAGGTGTGCTGTGTATTCCTCTAATAAAAAGTATTGATATCAGATTATTGAGGCCAAGTACATAAGTCACTACATGTTTGCCTATTATATGATCTAGCACTGGTCCATCATTTTAATTGTATTTTCAAAATTTCCTATAACGTTTTCACTACTCTTTTACATTACTACTGTTTCTCGTAGTTGATTATGAATTAATGGTTATTTAATAATTAATAGAACTTTAGCTGATTCCTTATCGAGTACTACTTGGCGGGTCCGTGCCAGAAATTCCAAAGTACTTACTTTGAACGTACTAATAGTATCCTAAAATTATGTTTGTTATTAAGATTTTACCGTGATTATTATTAACGAGTTATCGTTAATAAGCTCTATATAGAAAGTTGACATTGGTTTTGAGTTTAATGACTGGCAATATGAATGCAAATTTATATCAAGAATTGCACGGACCCGCCAAGTAGTACTCGATAAGGAATCAGCTAAAGTTCTATTAATTATTAAATAACCATTACTTCATAATCAACTACGAGAAACAGTAGTAATGTAAAAGAGTAGTGAAAACGTTATAGGAAATTTTGAAAATACAATTAAAATGATGGACCAGTGCTAGATCATATAATAGGCAAACATGTAGTGACTTATGTACTTGGCCTCAATAATCTGATATCAATACTTTTTATTAGAGGAATACACAGCACACCTGTACTTGGCGTAGTTTTTTACACGTAAGTGTTTTTTGGGGATAGGTAATATAGCACAGGATGAAGATACGGCGGAGAGAACAGCTGAATTGCAAATTCCCCCTGAAGGTACCGAATCATCATCATCATCATCGTCATCAATAGTAATGTCGAGTATTCCTGAACCGTCCGAAATATTTAGTGATAATCCTCGAAGAGCTAGTGAGTATCAACATAAAATAAAATATATAATTATAAAATAAAACTTGATCAATTGACAATTTGTAACAATTCGATCAGTGATGTATCGACGAGCCCGATGTATCGAAGCTGATGGCGCTGTAGCAGGACCATCGTATCAATCAGACAATGACATTGATAGACCTGTAGCTGAGAGAAATAATAATCTTTCGATGAGCGAGGCTGACGTTATACTACATGAGAATCAGCTCGGGGAATATCCTATGGAAGACGAGGCTATGAGTGTGGATGAAAACGATGAGGGAAGAGCTGCCAGGCAGTTTGATATCTGGTTTCAGCATTTGATGGAATCCGATTCAGGTAATGAAAAATTATTTTACGCTTTACCTGTGTATGGGATAAAAAGTAAGCTGCTGTATCTACGACAGGGTATTCGACACATGACTCATTATTGCTGAATCAAGACTAACACGAGGTACTCTAAACTAACTATAACATACTTTTTGGGAATCTATAAGTTCTAGTCACTTATACCACTTTTTGTTTCAGATATACAAACAGGTGCTGGTAGACCCCGTGGCGCACCGACTAACGAATCCTTTGGGGATGTACAACCGCCTGGAGCTCGAATCTTTATCACACAGGATGCAGCACGCTATTTTAAGCGTTTCAAATTACGAGGGCGCGAGACAACGATGCAGATCCGCCAGCCACCTTCAGGAGTCAACGTAACAGAGTGGCTCGAAGGAGCATTCCGCGATCTTTTAACGCATCTCACTAGATACTGCGAGGGTAGCGACTACGCGGGTATTTCGTTTACAGCGAATAGCTTAGCTCACTTTCTTTTCGGCCCGTCCGTGACTACACGTTTGAAGATATATGGTTGTTAATATCAAGTGTAGCTCAAAGTACAGTATCTCTAGACATTGATGATTCATTTAATGTAAAAATATGTATTGTTAAAGGCGTAGAGGGCAGAGGCCGAAAGGGTTTAACACACGAGGGTATTGCTAAAAAATCTATTCTGTCAATTCGAAATACCGATAATCTCTGCTTACCGCGCTCTCTAGTAGCCGCACGAGCATACGCTGAAAGAGGTGAAATTCGCACGGGTGATTTGCACGTTAACTGGCAGCGCATTAGGCAGATTAACGGATCGTATCAAAGAGAGGCAGCGCTCGAGCTCACAAGAGCTGCAAATGTCGATGTGCCTAGAGGTGGGTGTGGGGTACATGAGATTGGGAGTTACCAGGATTATTTAGCTAAAGATGGCATTGCAATAGTAGTATTTGAATTTCTAACGTTTGGTCGCCGCGAAATACCCCTGTTCGACGGCACACATAGAGTTTTGGCTACAGCGGGCACGGTTCAGCACACTCTGTATATTTTGTATTACGAACGATCACATCACTTTCAGCCCATTCTAAATCTCAGAGGTGCCGCCGGTGGTTTAAATTTTTGCACAGCTTGCAACGCTCGATACCGCCGTGCGGATCATAGATGCTTGAAAAAAAAGTGCCCTCGTTGTTTTCAATCGCCACCGTGTGTCGCACTCCCGTACAACACAATCAGATGTGCAGACTGTAACCGCTATTTTTTCGGAGAGGAATGTTTACGACATCATAGGACTTTTAGAACACGTGGAACGCGTAGAGCAAGCTCTGTTTGTGAATTTCTCAAGCGCTGTCATAATTGTTTTCGCTCTATAAGACCATTGGAGAAAAAGAAGCACATATGCGGTGTGGGATTCTGCAAAACATGCAAATCCAATCAGCCATATAATCATCTGTGTTTCATGAGGCCCGTTCGCGTTGCTGCCCCCTCAAAAGAGAAGATCTTCATTTTCTATGATTTTGAAACGCAACAGTGCAAGCCCGTGAAAGGTGATCCCACTACGTTTGTACACCAGCCAAGCCTCTGTGTAGCTCAGCGTGTTTGCACGCTGTGCTGTGATAGCGATTCAATAGCTGAGCAGTGTCAACATTGTGGCAAACACGAATTTGTATTCAGGGAGAATCCTGTGTGTCAGCTTGTCGAGTTAGGTATGCAAAACATCAAAGGTTTTTCGCATACATTTTTAATTGCTCATAATGCCGGAGGTTTTGATGCACAATTTATATTACGCTATTTAATCGAGGAGAAAAAAACACAGCTCCCCACCTTGATAATGAACGGCACCAAAATTATTACTATGCGCCTCGGGAAGCTTGTGTTTCTCGATAGTCTACACTACTTTCATATGCCTCTGAGTGCGTTGCCAAAAGCGTTTGGTCTTAAGGCTACTATTGCTAAAGGAACTTTCCCTCATCTGTTCAACAGACCCGAAAATCAAACTTATGTCGGAGAGCTGCCGTCTGTAGAATATTACTCTCCTGACACAATGCGTGTAGCGGAGCGCGAGCATTTTTCAGTATGGTATAACGAACTAAAAAACGGGGGATATGTATTTGATTTTTCAAAAGAGATTGAAAGTTATTGTAAAAACGATGTCACAATATTGAGACAAGCGAGCATGGTTTTTCGAAAGATGTTCATGAGCAGCGGTCGTGTCTGTCCATTTACCGAAAGTACAACAATCGCGTCAGCATGTTTTCAAATTTTTCGGAAAAATTTTCTAAAAACCAATTCAATCGGTATTATACCCACAGGCGGTTATAGATGGGCGCACAATCAATCGAAAAAAGCAGTGTCTTGGCTCGTGTGGATGGAGCATTCTCTTGGTCATCGCATTATTCACGCTGGGCGCTTGCGTGAATTTAAATTGCCTCAAAATCTTTTGGTAGACGGTTACTACGAAACCTCTGGTGCAGCTCACGTATTACAGTTTCACGGTTGCTATTGGCATGGCTGTTCACGCTGCTTCGTTGTAAACAGGGATCGCAAACAAAGCGATGGTATACCAATGAATGCGCGGCTGGAAAGAACGAACGCTATATCCTATAGAATCCGAACGAGCGGTTACACGCTAACTGAAATTTGGGAGTGCGAGTATGATCGTATGCTAGAAACAAACGCGGCGATGAGTACGTTCGTACTCGACCACCCTCTAGTTAACACAGATCCCCTCAACCCTCGCGATGCTTTCTTCGGAGGCCGCACAGAAAACATGGTCACGCTCTACGATGCAAAGGACGGGGAGCAAATACACTATGTTGACGTTTGCTCTCTGTACCCGTATATCTGTAAGTACGGGAAATATCCCGTAGGCCATCCAAAAGTGTACGTAGGTGATGAGTGTATGGAACTGACTGGTCCTGATAATAACAACCTTTCGCTCATTGAAGGTCTCGTTAAATGTACAGTACTTGCACCGCAAAATCTTTATCATCCCGTGTTGCCTGTACGAATGCATCAGCGACTCTTGTTTGGACTGTGCCGTAGCTGTTGCGAGAACATGAACCAAGAAGCTTGCAATCATGAAGATCCTGCAGAGCGTGTGTTCAATGGTACGTGGGTAGTCGACGAACTGCGAAAAGCTATTGCGTGCGGTTATAAAGTACTTAGTGTGGCTGAAATTTGGCAGTATGACATAACACAGTATAATCGAAATACGCAGGAGGGCGGTCTGTTTGTCGAGTATATTAATACTTTTCTTAAAATCAAGCAGGAGGCTAGCGGGTGGCCTGAGAACTGTGCAACAGATGAGGCAGCGCAAGACCTCTATATAACGGCCTTTGAGAACGCTGAAGGCGTTAAGCTCAGTCGCGATAGTACAGCGAAAAATCCAGGCTTACGGTCTGTAGCTAAGCTGTGTCTTAATTCATTTTGGGGCAAATTCGGGCAACGCGAGAATCTGCCGCAGACAGCGATAGTATCGACGCGCAAAAAACTCATGGAATTACTAAGTAGTCCCGAGTACGAGATTACGGGTATGCTGCCGGTAAATAATCATGTACTGTATGTAAATTACACGAAAATTGCTGATGCTGCAATGCCATCTAACATAGCAAATGCCGTAATAGCTGCGTATACTACAGCTCAGGCCCGCCTGAAGCTTTATAGTTACCTCGAACTGTTGGGTCGCCGCGCTCTGTACTACGACACAGATTCGGTTATTTATGTGGCAAAGAAAAACCCAGACGAATACGAGCCGCCGACGGGTCAGCTTTTAGGAGATCTAACGGACGAATTAAGCTCTTACGGCGTAGGTAGTTATATTAAATCGTTCGTTTCGGGAGGCCCAAAATTTTATTCTTTCATAGTGAAGACCCCCGATGGTATTGAAAACGAGGTTTGTAAAGTAAAAGGTATAACGCTTAATTTTGCAAATAGCTCATTAATAAATTACGATTCAGTACGTTCTTTTATAATAGGAGAGAGAGAGGAGCCGATTGTATTACAATATGACTCAATTCGGCGTACAGCATTTCATCAGGTTGTCACACGACCTGAAACGAAATCATGTATGCCTTCGAGTGTCAAGAGGAGACGTAATGGTGAATACGGCTCGCTTCCTTATGGTTACAGAGGTTAGCTTACTCTGTGATATAGGACTAATGTAAATAATGTAATAGACAAATAAAGGATCTATTTGTAAATGTGTACGCTCCTGGGTGCTATCTTTATTATCATGCGCATCATATTGGGAAACTTACTCATTCGTTCAGATGGATACGCGGTGGAAACATCCCTGGACCTCAATGATTTGCGGTCCTACGGGATGCGGTAAAACGTTTTTTGTGAAAAAATTTTTAAAATTTATCTCACTTATGAGTAGTGAAAAGTTTGCAAGAATTATTTTTTATTACTCGGAGTGGCAGTCGGCGTATACGGAATACGGCTCATCAATAGAATTTCGTGAAGGTCTACCCCAGTCTGGAGATTATGCAAATGATAATCGCACTAAACTCATAATTATCGATGATCTGATGCGCGAAGCATCAAATAACAGTGTTGTCGATCTTTTCACCAAAGGTAGTCATCATAAAAATTTAAGCGTAATTTTCATAACTCAAAACTTATTTCATCAAGGTCATGGACAGCGTGACATTTCGCTAAACGCCAGTTATATAGTTGTATTCAAAAATCCTCGCGATCGAGCTCAGATACAACATCTGGCGCGTCAAGTATATCCGGAAAATCCTCGTTTTTTACAAGAGGCTTATCACGACGCGACATCAAAGCCACACGGGTATCTCTTACTGGATTTGAAGCAATCTACACCCGATAACTGCAGATTTCGCACCTGTATCTTTCCAGACGACGCGCATCATTTCGTCTACTTACCGCGAAAAAAGTTCAAAAGCAGCGTTTCAACCGCTGAATTGCCAGTTCTACGCCTGTGATGGAGCGAAACGGATCTTCGCTCTGCAAGAAGCACATTGCTATATTAAGGGCTCTTCAGTATCTCAACAAGGAGCAACGTGAAGCCGTTTTACGAAAAGCCGATGTGCGTATAATTAGGTGCATTTGTGAGTGTGCCTTGAATGTTCTTCGTGGTAATGTACCTCTGAAATCGGAGCAAAGGAAAAAATTACGTCGCCACGCGTCTGTCCTTCGGCGTTTAGCAGCCAAAAAAGGCTGCTGGAAGAGTAAGAAGCGATTTGTTGTGCAGAGCGGTGGTTTCCTGCCTCTCTTGCTAGCGCCAGTACTAGGAACTCTTCTGTCAAACCTGATCGGTGGTCGCGGGTGATGGAACACACAAGAAAAATGATTCTCGTGCCGGAGGAGAATCTACCTCAGCTTAGCATTCAAAGTCATCGACAGTCTGTGAATGCGCCAGAAACACAAGAGGATCGTCCTATTGCTGCTATTTTGAGCAGACTGGATAGTGAAATGAAAAATATTTTGGATTCCAACACGTACAAGGATGAGAGAGAAAAGTGGTCTGCGTATATGGCTGTATTACAGCGTTATCTCCATTTTGCGGACAGCGAACGGACTCAGCAGTATCTTATGCTCGTGGAGAAGAAGAGGAAGAAAGAGTCATCAACTGAAAATAATAATGGAAAACCGGGCGAGAGCTTCACGGGCATGAACGATTCCATTATAATTGAAAGCGTACCATTAAGGGGTCTACCCTAATTAGAATTTTCAAAAAATCGAATTTTTTTCTATTGCATTTTTCGAAAGTATACACATTTAAAAGTATCATATTAAAATTTTATAAAGATCCGAGCAGTCTAACTGTACTTTTGAGCGACGTTTACTTAGCTACCTGAGCGCGCTAATATACGCACCGCTCGGAGCAATACTACCTACCTGCCTTTGTATACATGAGGAGCTGCTACTTTTTGTAAATATATACGAAGGCAGGCTATTTTGGATGAAAATGAGCACTATGAAGAAACTGAAGACATAATGTATGGTGCAGGCATCGCTGATTAGACGTAAGTAAGATTTTTTCTCGATTTTAAAGAAAACTTTAAACGCGTTTTTCTCTAAATGACATTTTTGGACGGCTTGTTGATAAAATCTCCGAAACTATTCAACCGATCCTTACCAAAATTTTACCACATGTTCTTTATGACTATAGCTATAGCGCATATCATACGAATTTTGAAATTTTGAGTATAACTATTTTTTTTTTGCAAAAAACGAAGGAAAAAAACGTGTTTTTTCGTAGTTTTTAGTAAAAAGGCCGCCATTTTGTCATTTTTTAGAAAATCAAAAATCGTATGATATGCGCTATAGCCATTTACCTACTGAATCTAAAACCATTTTTTTTTTTTTTCAGATCATCCATTCCAGAGATTTCATCAACAGCGCACACCCATCTTTTTTTTTGGACCTGTCTTCTGCCCCATTTTTCTGTACGAAAACGGAGTAAAATGAATATAAAAAAATTTCTTTTATGTATTTTAAGTGTATTTTTTAGGCCTAACACTTTTTATATCCATATTTATAATTTATACCGGTCAAAAAAATTCGTGAAAATAGCCTTCTTTTTGCCCGTCTAATTAGGGTAGACCCCTTAAAATTTCGTAACAAGGCAAAGCTATTGCTGCGCCGCCTGCACGAGACGCCAGCGTCGAATTTTTCTTGGAATTCTGCGGGCGTTGTTTCCGTAAGCGGAAAAACTATCAAGGATTCAAATATTGTTGATCTCGTGAATGATGCCATGCGCGCAAGAAAAATTCCCAGACCTGCCGGCCGTAAAGCATTCGCTAGGCTCTTAAGAACGATTCAAACTCCTCGGGAATATATTGGAAATGAGGACCTATGGTTGGAATCAAGAGCCAACTCAACATTACGGAGGCACGAAAGCGAAGGCGACAACGGTAACGACGACGACGACGACGACGACGACGACGAGGCTTTGAGTGACGTAAGCCATTCTACGTTCTTCAGTGGCAGTGAAAACAACAAATCTGATCGTTCTGCACAGAGTGGTTTTGGCTGCAATAATATTAAGAAAAGACGTCTAACTTGGTCTAACCTCAAACTACTACCATGAAAACATTACAAAAAGTGTACTTTAATCCTTCCCATGAAGCGTCGTTTTCGGGCTCCGAGAAACTGCTACACGTGGGGCGTAAGAAAAAAATTTCGAATGAAAAAACGATAGAGTGGTTAGAGTCTCAAGATGCCTACACAATGCACAGACCTGTGAGGTATCGGTTTCCACGACGCTTCTACAATGTACGGAACATCGACGATGTTTGGGAGGCTGATCTCGTAGATCTGCGCTCAATAAAGGATTATAATGACGGTTATGTCTATCTTCTTGTAGTCATAGATGTTCTTAGTAAATATGCATGGGTCGAACCTCTAGTCGATAAGTCAGCCTTGTCAGTAGCTAAAGCATTTACGCGTATACTATCGCAGAAAAAAAGTAATTGTAGATCACCTATTTACATACAGACGGACAAAGGTAAAGAGTTCATAGGCGCAGCATTCCAGACGCTCCTGAGAAAGAAGAATATTCTATTCCGCGTTGCCAGAAATCCCGACATAAAAGCAGCTGTTGTCGAGCGCTTTAATAGAACTCTGAAAGAAAGGATGTGGCGCTTTTTCACGCATTCAGGGGAGAAACGTTACATCGACGTTTTGCAGAATATCGTTTCGGCATACAACCAGGCCCGACATAGTAGCATAAAAATGGCTCCTGCCGCGGTGACGCTTGCTACGGCGGCAAAGGCACGATCTAATCTGTTGCAACGTCGCGTGATGAGAGCACACCATTGCCCTCCTAAATATGCCATAGGTGATTTTGTACGTATCAGTAGAGCGAAAGCCGCCTTTGCAAAAGGTTACGAGAGCGGTTGGAGCAGTGAGTTATTCAAAATACACTGAGTGTCACGTAGTAGTGAGCCTGTGGTATATATCTTGCGCGATCTTCACGACAAAGATATTGACGGTATTTTTTATGAACCTGAATTATCGCGAGTACGCCAGCCATCAAAGGAAATTAATAAGAAAGGAAAATCAAGATGATGAGAGACGAATTTTATATTGTTTTACCCAGCAATAGTAGCATGAAATTTTATCCGGATAACACTACAACGCACTATACTACGCACTTACCGCAAAGTGTCTCTTTGCAGCGTAGCTGGGCTGTTTCTCTAGTTGAAATGCATATACCCATGACAATTTTACATGTACCTCCCGAGGGAGAACAGAATTTTATCAATATCATTACGAGCACTGCAAAACCTATGGCAGCTACTAACCTACTAGATCATGATTTGAGAAAAGATCGGGCCTACGTTCCGCCGTTCCACCGCAGTATAAATGCATTAATTGAGGTTATTAACGAGGCAATACCTACGACAGCTACTAACCTACTAGATCACGATTTGAGAGAAGATCGGGCCTACGTTCCGCCTGGCCTGTACCGCAGTATAAACTCATTAATTGAGGTTATTAACGAGATACCGTGTGTGATAGGGCATTTCAGATTTCATTGTGGCCGTAATGGATACGTGTCTGTAACGCGTATTTGCACGGAGTGCAAGAATATGGAGCACTCTCTGTACTTCTCCGACTTACTAAATAAAATTCTAGGTTTTACCCCTACTGACCGTATAATACTTCAGACTGGGGATAAGCATACTGGTCGGAGGCCAGCTAATTTAATTGGCGGAATACCTAGCATGCTATTCGTTTATACGGACATCTGTGAGCCCTATATTACAGGAGATGTGCACACTCCATTGTTGCGCGTTGTGGCGTCAGAGGTCTCTGATAATTACAATTATGGCTCTATGAAAATCCAAAGATTTTCGCCGCCTCGTTATCTGCCTCTTTTGCGCACCAGTTTTCAAACGATAACTATCGATATAAGGGATGAGTTTGGCGAGCCAATACCATTCGAGCACGGGACGTTGACGGTGACGCTACAGTTCAAACGCATCGATTAATGAAGACGCCTGCTCTATGGCTTACTACGACAGCTACTTTGATACGCAGACGGGCGGCGCCCGGACTGGATATGGAGGTATCAGTCAGGTATACATAGGATCGCCCAATCAGCGCGGGCACGGTATAGGCAGCTTCCTCGGTGGACTCTTTCGGCGCATCATACCTCTGCTAAAACAGGGAGCTAAGGCTGTCGGTAAAGAAGCGCTGCGCTCTGGAATTAATGTAGCCAATGATATAATGGATAATGGGGTACAGCCGAGAGAAGCCTTCAGAACACGTCTACGTGAATCAGGTGAGAATCTAAAGCGTAAAGCCGAAGAAAAAATTAATCCTTTGATGCAGGGCTCCGGCTATAAAGCAACTAAAATCAAGAAGTTGGCTCATTCTACTCGTGGTAGTGCGTCGCGTCGTATCGGTGTAAAAAAAAGAAAGAAGTCTGCAACGTCGAGAAAACGTTTTGATCAGATAAAGAAGAAGAAAGCTGTGAATAGAAGAAAGACAAAAGCAGGCAACAGAACGAAAAAGAAGAAAAAAAGTCTAAGAACCGTGTCCGATATTTTCAGTTAAAAAGTATTATTGCGATGAAGCCCGATGCTACTATTCAAGTTGGACCTGTCAATAATTTGATGCATTCAATGTTTAATCAGATCGATGTGTTTTTGAATCAAAAGCTTGTGTCCCCTCCTAATAACGCTTACGCCTACAGAGCGTATATTGAAACACTCTTGAATTATGGCTATGGTGCAAAGAACTCTCATCTTACGAGCGTGTTGTGGCATAACGATACAGCAGGAAAAATGAACGATCTTGGTGACGCAAATATTGGTTTCTCTAAGAGGCGAGCATTTCTAGGCTCACATAAAAAGTCAATCGATCTTCTCGGGCACTTGCACTGCGACATCTTCAATCAAGAGAGATTTCTGATAAACGGTGTGGAGATGCGTTTAAGGCTCGTTCGCACCACCGATGCCTTCTGCCTCATGAGCTCGTCAAAAGATTGGAGTATTCGTATTACTGAAGCCTCGCTCCTTGTACGACGCGCTAAAATAGCCCCGGGCATGCTTCTAGCTCATGCTAGAGCTCTATCTAAATCTACGGCTAAATACCCTTTGACGCGTGTTGAAGTTAAAGCTCTATCAATGCATGCTGGTGTACATGGTGACACTTTGGATAATGTCATACTAGGACAATTACCTAAGCGCATAATTTTAGGGTTCGTCGATAATAGGGCATTCAACGGTGACCGTACGCTAAACCCCTTTAACTTTCAAAATTATAAAATTAATTATCTTTCTTTATATGCCGATGGTATACAGATACCGTCAAAACCTCTACAACCCGACTTTACAGATTCCTCTCTATATGTGGATGCCTATCACACATTGTTCTCCGGCACGGGTATCCACTTTCTCAATCAGGGTAATTGCATTTCGCGTGAAAATTACCCTCACGGTTATTGCCTTTTTGCGTTTGACCTAACGCCTGACCTCTCGGCAAACAGTAACAGTCATTGGAATTTAGTAAGGCATGGCAGCGTCAGAATAGAGGTGCGATTCGCTGAAGCTCTGTCTTCGACAATTAACTGTATTGTATACGCGGAATATGATAATGTATTGGAGATAGACTCTTCGAGGCAGGTAATTGTAGACTTCAGTGGCTAAACGATGGAGCTTGTTCCGAAAAGTATCATATATCTGCAGAACGGTCAGCAGTAGAATTCAGTTTGCGCTTATAGCTTGAGGTGCTACAACGTCGCGAAACGACATGAATATTGTCATTGATATACAAGGCCTAAAGGATAAATATAATCACTTTACACCAAAAGAAGTTGCCGTGATCTCTGTAAAGGAGACTTACTATGGCCACTGGATTGTATCACCGCCCTACACGTATAACGCCCTACCGCCTAGTATAAAGCGACAAAACACATGGTTAGTGCACAATCATCACGGCATAGAGTGGACCGAGGGTGAAACGCCTTTACGTGCAATTGAGGCTACTTTGAAGAAAATTGCGGTGCAGGCTGATCGGATATTCACAAGAGGTTCTGATAAAGCGGCATATTTGACGCAATTAACAGAGTGTTTTATTATAAACCTAGAAGAAGAGAACGCCGAAGATTCATTGTTCCGTAATCTTCCTCAGAGTGATACGCTTTGTATCTACCACGGACTATTGCGTAAAAACCGTGCGTGCAAGTGTGCTCTGGATAATGCTATAAGAATCAAAACGTGGCTTTCCCATAGTGACCGTTTCGGCTCTTTATGGGAATACAGAACCACCACAGCTTGGAATATTGCCTTGCTGGCGCATGACGAAAAAGTACCATCCGGAAAAAAATCACTGCCACCGCTATAACAGCTATCTCTTATGAACAGCCTGGAAATTCTACATGTCCTGCAGGATATAAAGAATCATACTGTAGGTGTATATCCTGCAGATCGTATCCCTAAGGTGTGGACGAAGCCAGCAGCGATTGTCGCAAATACTGATGGCCACAAGCAACCCGGAGCCCACTGGGTCGCCATGTACGTCGATCGAGATGGCCGAGGATGGTACTTCGACAGCTACGGACTTCCACCAATCGTCCCCCAGCATCTCCAACGCCTCCGGCGAAACTGTAAATTCTTTCGCTACTGTACTCAGCAGCTTCAGGCTCCTGAATCACAGTGTTGCGGATATTATTGTGTTATGTTTCTTCATTTCATGTCTACAGGCCTTGGTGTTCATAGGTTTAGAAGCGCATTTTCAAGTGATTTGTCAAAAAACGATAAAATAGTGTATGACTATTACAATGAATACATCAATAAGCGTAACAAGTCTAAACCGCCGAATACAGTATTTAATACGGGTAGCGCTATAGGAGGAAGTTATAGAGATAAAAGTTTTTCTTGTGTACAAGGCTGCTGCTCTCGCACTCGTTGATTGTGATTGTGCTATTATTGTAAAAATAAAAATACAAGAATTTGCACTGAAGTATTTACGATTTGACCTGATACCCTTGAATCTCATACGACAATCATAATCAGCGCATTTCACTGGTGATCCGCTCAAATTTCATCAGCTGCAGAGGGATCATCTTTACAATGCCACGTGCAGCTGAATCAGCAGTCTTCCTTGTATCAGGCCCCGCTCTATTCATACGGTAAACTGATATCCAATGCAATGTAAAAACAAAAAATGCTGAGGGAACCAGGGAAATTATATTCATATAGTGAAACTTCTTCTTGGAAGAGTGGGGGGACATAACAGGGTCTTTACGGGGGCTGCAAGACATTACCAGCGCTAAAGCAGCGTCAGAAGCTTGAAGTATATGAAGAGAAAACGACGTGAGTTAAAAACGCGTGTAGAAAAACTCTTGCAAGACATCGCGATCGTAAAGACATTGATACACACGAGAACTGAATTTCATATTTTGACACGTAAATTGGAAGTGTTTAATCTCCACGATGGATTTATCAGTGATAAACAAAGTGGGAAGACCTGAAGGGTTTCTACCTCTAAAAAAATTATCGGAATTGGAGATCGAAAAAGAGTACACTGTCACAGGTCTGCGGGTCACGCAAACGAAATATGGTGTGCGCATTACCGTTGATCTGGACAATGAATTTACGTGCTTCCTACCAACGAGATTCGTCCAGGCCTTCGAGAAAAATCACACGCTCTTTGAGCAGATGATTGCAGCCTCTTGTGACAAGAAATTACGCATGATCTACTACGGCACAAAATACAATCATTTGGAGTTTAAAGAAGCTCAAAATTAAGATGCTCCTACGTGATACCCTAGGAACGTCAGAAAAAGAGGATAAAGACCGGTATGTGTGTATATATAGTAATAATTAGTACATTCCTTGAAAGCACAATTCTTCTAATTAAATAACATTTTCAATTATTTGAAGGCTTAAGAAAAGTATCGCTTTGTCTTCAAAAATACAAATGTTATGATGATGACGTCATCATCGATGAATCAATGTCGACAGGCGATGATGAAGACGAAGAAGAAGTTAAAGAAAACGAGGAGAAAACAGCATTATACATACCACTTGTGCAATATAATTTAAAAATATCATCGATCGTATTATGTAGTATTAGTAGTAGTAGTAGTAGTAGTAGTGGTAGTATTTTCTATGGGTCTATTTGTAATGTGTTCAATGTTTAAAAAATGTATATATATTGTAACACGAAAGTTACAATAGGCCCCCTCCGCTCCCCTGGCTCGAGGTCCCACAGGCCTTGAGGTTTGCGTTCCTAGTTGATAAGTATTGCGTATTGTATATTGTATTTCTTTAGTGTTTTAGGTTTACGACATTTAGAGATAAGATCCCTCCCCTCCACCCTTCCCTCCCTACCACCATCCCTGTAGGGCACTGGCTCGAGGACCATCGGCGAAGACCAACAGCACCCACCATCACCGAGGACACCATCGTGGACCTACTACGAGGACAGCATCCCTGGAAGGAGCCAGAGAGTGGCTACGTTGCCGAGGCAACGGAAGGCAGGGATGGCATGGGCAGGAGGACCAGCTGATCCAGCCACAGGGAATCGACGCCACCACAGCCCACCACGACAGCCACGATTATGCAGCCCCGGTGCAGTCCCGTCACACGGGCAAGAAAACCATCCCGTGTGACAGCGGCGGAGCCCTCTCCCTCCGAGACCGCGGACGTGCCCGGGAGGATTCTGACAGGCCCTGGAGGCCGCCATGTTTACCGGCGCGCGCAGCCAGCCCGCGCGCCGGCGACGCCAGCACCGTGTTGCCGCCACGAGGCCCTGGAAGGCCCGGCGGCGCTGCCAGCTTCAAACGGACCAATGCCCTGCCATGCCGGAACTGCCGACCAATGCCAGAGCACGTAGCCCTCTCAGCTGAGAAGCCACCACCAATCATCGAGGCCCTGGAGGCCCACGAGGTCCGGAAATTGGGAAGAAATCGTCACTTCGAGCCAGGGTAGCGTGCGAGACAGTGGAGTGATTGCGAGTGAGCTAGTGGAGAAAGTGCGATAATTAAGGATTATAGTGTGACGAGCGTTTTAGAGTGAGTACCCCAGAGTGATTGGATCTTCCCTATTTGCCATCCCTTCCCTAGCACCCCCTTTATCATAATTTGCAACGTAGATCTTGTAAGTCCCCTCAGGACAATTGCGAGCCGGCCCACGTGGCCCAGCATTGTGTGTAGTTATTCTGTAGTTGCGACAGGCCTTCTGCCCATTAATTCGAGGCCCGTGGTGTATTGCGTGCGCCCTAGATTTAGCATCCCTGCGTTCCCTTTAAACCCCTCGTGCCCTTCCTTCTCCACCACCTGCCCCCTTCGTATTCCATAACCGAGGTAATTTATAAAGTAGCCATTTTGCGTTCGGGAACCTTCCTCCCTGAGATCCCCTCACCTCTCCCGCCGCTAGCCCAAGTAGTCCCAACTAGTAAACAAACGAGGACCTTGTGAGGTCACTCGTCGGTGCTACACCGTTATTGTAGCTGGCGCCCAAAACTATCCGAATCCGAGTCCCCAGCTGATCGCCCTCCCCTGCCCCGCCTGCCCCCTCCAACCTCCCTCCCTAGACCACTGCGTGCTCCTGCGTGAGCCCCGCATGCTATTAGTTAGTCTTTTCTTTTCTAGTATAGTTTGGCCTTCGCTATTGTATTTACTTTTGACATTATTATTAATTATATTCTTCTTTACTTTACACCGTGTTCCCCTCTCTTCTTACGTCCCCCTTTCCCCAGTATATTGAGATAGCTGCTATTGCGAGACCCTGGGCCATTTACGTGGCCCAGTACGTCACAAATTTTGGCGCCCAACGTGGGGCCCGATAAATATCAGAAGCCGAGTTACCCTCCTTCTGAGGTTCTTTTTTTTTTTTTTTTTTAAGTGCTCACCTCGGTACCCCCCTCCCCTTACCCTTACCACCGTACAAGCATGGATCCTGTCACCCCCGCTCCCAAAAGGACACCCCCTACTATCAGCACCACCACCCCCACAGCAGCCCCCAGTATTGCTCCCCCTGACCACCCCTTCAAAGTAGACCCCCTCACCGCAATCCCTCCTCCAGAAGAATTAGAAAAATTAGCGAAGATTAGCGCGGTCCTGAGGGCCTTCCCTAATCTGCGTGACATCGTGCGACTTTGCGACCGCGCCGGATTGAGCGTAGATGGAAGTGAAAACGATCTCTTCGATCGTTATTGGAGATACGAGGTCCGGAAGTCATGTCCGAATGTGCCGATAGCGTGGGACCCCGCAAAGGACGAACGCGGATCGGGCACCCCTCTTACGTCCGCCGTCACGAGGACGAACCCGAGGTCCCATGAGTCAAACCGTGCGACCTATCCCCCGATAATGACCATGACAGAAGTGGTATCTTCGAGTCCCGACCTTGGCAGCAGACCCCCTATCCTCTCCACTAGGATCGTCCCCACCACGCCTCGCAACCCCCCCGAAGTCAATCCCTATAAAGTCCTGCTCTCCCTCCTCCCCGATCCCTTTAAACCCGTACGGCTCCCAGTGGGCATCGCGCCGAGTTCCGGAGTAGAGCAACCCCCGGCCAAAGGCCCAGTAGAAGACGCTAGTGTAGACGAGTCGGAGGACTCGGGAATAGTTAGCGACAGCTCCTCGATTTCCCCTCCCCCTTCCTCTCCCCAATCTCCATCCCCAATCCCAGTTCCCAGCCCAACGGATAACTCCGTGGAAATGGCGGAACAACCAACCATCCTCACCTACGCCCAGATAACCCGAGGTCCCCCAACAAACCCCTCTCCGGGAAATCCAACCCCTCCCCACACACCCTCGAGTATGCAGACCAGTCGCGATAGAGTATTAGCTACACTGAGGTGCTATAATTGCTACCAACGAGGGCATAGGTACCCTCAGTGTCAGGAACCCTTGAGATATTTTTGTAGAATTTGCGGCCTCAAAGGCTATAGTACAAAGACGTGTCCGCGATGTCGGAACACGAGGACCCGAATAGAGTATAGAGTCGAGAAACCCCCTCCCCGCCCTCCTACTTGCACACCCCCTAGCCCAGTCATCGAGTTCTCTTCCACCAACACACCCCTAATAAGCCAAAAAACCACAAGGATAACGTTAGCGAGTGATAGAGGTCAGAGAATTCAGACCAGAGGAGCCATCCGCACCCAGGAGGCTAAGAGAAGCGGGATCGGGTATGCCCTCCCGCAGATAGAGGAAACGCTCCAGAGGAACCTACCCCCTCCCAGCTGGACCAGAGAAAGAGGCCCTATAGCGACGAATCAGGAAATCCCGAGGTCCCATGTCCCAGAAATAATAGCGATCATTGACAGACCCTTTCCTTCACCCCATACCTCCCACAAACCCATTCCTTGCGCGACCCTTGACGTGAACCCACGTCCAAGGCCACCGCCAAGATCCTCCCCGAGAACGTTCCCCAATCCTACCATTCCTTCCCATAAGTCCCAATCCATTATTCCGCCATTAATGGCGCTTAGAGTGACTCCTCCACCGAGTCTGATACGTTTTCCCTTACTCCCCTTTCCTAGGCCCTCCGCACCACTAGCGAGGACATTCCAATATCCCTGGAAAACCGTCCGGGAAAGCCGCTACAGCACTCCCGCCAAGTACAGGTGCTGGAGCTGTGGTGGCGCAGAACACGTGGCTGCGAGGTGCCCCTTCAAATTGGCCTAAAGATTCCCTTTTCACTTCCCTTATCACCTTTTCTCATCCCGTGGTCCCACTGCTTATACATCCCGTGGACCCCCTGCTTATACATCCCGAGGACCTCTACCCTCCGATGGAACCCCACCAACGACGACACTCAGACCCCTCCCTTTTTGCTGAGAATCAGTACTGCCTTTCCTTGTTTTGAGTAGCTTTTGGATTTTGAGAATAAGCGCCCCGAGAAAGATTAGCTATGTTCCATTTGTTTGCGATTAATTTGATACCTCCCAGTATTTATAGAGTTGTTTGAGACTGAGTGAAGATTATTATTGCGGACCATGATGAGCTCATTCCTTTAATAATTTTCTAATCCCCTTTTTCCTTCTCTCCCTTTAGCGTGCAATAAGCACGAACCCCTTGCTGAACGCAGCATCAAGTCCCCTTTCCTTTTTGTTCTCCCTTTAGTCCCGTTGTGTCGTTCCATCCAAAGACCCCACCCCCCTCCCATGATCCCCAGCAGACCCCTGAGAGTAAAGTATCGGTGCGAGTGCCATGACCGATCAGACTTTTATTGAGAATTGAGTATTGGTCTTGTTCTTGAAAGTAGAGTATTAGTTTTGCTTTAATAACCGAGTATTGCTATTAATCAGAAAATGTATTATTGGACCCCGATCCCGAGGACCCAATTTGCGTTTAAAACCCCGTACATCCCATGACCCCCTAAGACATGTAGCCCAGTAGTAACAGCATCACACCCTTGCAGTCCAAAGCCGCAATATACCACACGAGCGCCCATAATAGTGATTAGGTAATCCAATTGTTTGGTTGATTCCTTTTTTTTTCTGTTTATTTTTGTATTTTGCTGGTATTAAGTCCCAAGTAGTGTGATACCTAGAGAAAAAGAGGGCCCTACTCATTGAAGTCCCGAATTCACAGCCAGAAGATGCCAAGACCTAGGCAAACGGGCCGCGGGGCGGCCAGAACAAGGGAGGGCCGATGGGCCATGATCGGCTATATGCCTGGGCCACCCGAGCCGCCACTGATTGGCACTAGGACCCCACCACGCGAAGAGGAGCCCGAGGATACCACCTCCGAAGACGAGGAATCCCTCTCCCCAGAGCCCTCACCCGACCCCCTGCCAAGACCTTCCTCAAGCTGGGAATCCCTGTTAGAGAGGCTGAGGAACATACCTCGCCCGACCCCAAGGGTCGCAGCCCTGCGCCCCACGCCCCCCTTCCCCCCATCCCCTCCAACTACCCCACCGAGGCCCCTGATGGCCTGGAAGGTGGACCCCCCACGATTCCCTTCAGCTCCACCACCCCCCCTCATGTCCCTCCGGATCGAGCCCCCTGAAGCCTTCCTTAATCCTCCCCTCCGATCACCATCCCAGGTACCTCGGACGCCGACCCCGCTGCCCAAGCGGACACCCGGGACTGAGGAAACCAAGGTGCGGTTCCGGTGCTGGACATGCGGAGGACCCAATCACCCGGCAGCCCAATGCCCGAAGACCTGGGGAAAACTGTGAAGCCCCGGGCCCTTAAGACGACGACTCCGCGACCCACTTGACCCTCTCTTTTTGTTAGACCGGCTGAAGCCAAAGATTTTCTTTCTTTTGTTGCCTTTGTGCCCATCTCCACAGTTCTCTTCTTTTGTTTTTCCTGCTTTCGCTGTTTTTTTTTTGTTTTTGTTTTGTTCTTATGTAAGGCCAGGAAACGGCAATTTTCTTTAGTGGTGCTCCTTCGCACTGTGGGAACTAACTCCTAAAAACTGGGGGAGAATAAAAAGAAGGCAGACACTGTGATAATAGCATAAACATTGAGTTTTTCTTGCCTCGAACCGTACTACCATACACTAGCCAGTCCCGTCACCACTGTCAGTGCCCCCCCCCCCCTTCCTTCTTCCCTCCCCCGTATGAATGATTGCTCAAGTACCATTAGAATGGTAATTTCGTCTAAGCGGGGGGGAGTTTGTAACACGAAAGTTACAATAGGCCCCCTCCGCTCCCCTGGCTCGAGGTCCCACAGGCCTTGAGGTTTGCGTTCCTAGTTGATAAGTATTGCGTATTGTATATTGTATTTCTTTAGTGTTTTAGGTTTACGACATTTAGAGATAAGATCCCTCCCCTCCACCCTTCCCTCCCTACCACCATCCCTGTAGGGCACTGGCTCGAGGACCATCGGCGAAGACCAACAGCACCCACCATCACCGAGGACACCATCGTGGACCTACTACGAGGACAGCATCCCTGGAAGGAGCCAGAGAGTGGCTACGTTGCCGAGGCAACGGAAGGCAGGGATGGCATGGGCAGGAGGACCAGCTGATCCAGCCACAGGGAAACGACGCCACCACAGCCCACCACGACAGCCACGATTATGCAGCCCCGGTGCAGTCCCGTCACACGGGCAAGAAAACCATCCCGTGTGACAGCGGCGGAGCCCTCTCCCTCCGAGACCGCGGACGTGCCCGGAAGGATTCTGACAGGCCCTGGAGGCCGCCATGTTTACCGGCGCGCGCAGCCAGCCCGCGCGCCGGCGACGCCAGCACCGTGTTGCCGCCACGAGGCCCTGGAAGGCCCGGCGGCGCTGCCAGCTTCAAACGGACCAATGCCCTGCCATGCCGGAACTGCCGACCAATGCCAGAGCACGTAGCCCTCTCAGCTGAGAAGCCACCACCAATCATCGAGGCCCTGGAGGCCCACGAGGTCCGGAAATTGGGAAGAAATCGTCACTTCGAGCCAGGGTAGCGTGCGAGACAGTGGAGTGATTGCGAGTGAGCTAGTGGAGAAAGTGCGATAATTAAGGATTATAGTGTGACGAGCGTTTTAGAGTGAGTACCCCAGAGTGATTGGATCTTCCCTATTTGCCATCCCTTCCCTAGCACCCCCTTTATCATAATTTGCAACGTAGATCTTGTAAGTCCCCTCAGGACAATTGCGAGCCGGCCCACGTGGCCCAGCATTGTGTGTAGTTATTCTGTAGTTGCGACAGGCCTTCTGCCCATTAATTCGAGGCCCGTGGTGTATTGCGTGCGCCCTAGATTTAGCATCCCTGCGTTCCCTTTAAACCCCTCGTGCCCTTCCTTCTCCACCACCTGCCCCCTTCGTATTCCATAACCGAGGTAATTTATAAAGTAGCCATTTTGCGTTCGGGAACCTTCCTCCCTGAGATCCCCTCACCTCTCCCGCCGCTAGCCCAAGTAGTCCCAACTAGTAAACAAACGAGGACCTTGTGAGGTCACTCGTCGGTGCTACACCGTTATTGTAGCTGGCGCCCAAAACTATCCGAATCCGAGTCCCCAGCTGATCGCCCTCCCCTGCCCCGCCTGCCCCCTCCAACCTCCCTCCCTAGACCACTGCGTGCTCCTGCGTGAGCCCCGCATGCTATTAGTTAGTCTTTTCTTTTCTAGTATAGTTTGGCCTTCGCTATTGTATTTACTTTTGACATTATTATTAATTATATTCTTCTTTACTTTACACCGTGTTCCCCTCTCTTCTTACGTCCCCCTTTCCCCAGTATATTGAGATAGCTGCTATTGCGAGACCCTGGGCCATTTACGTGGCCCAGTACGTCACAATATATATTATATCTACTCTTTATGTTACAAGATGTATTCAATTATCTCTTAAATAAAAAAAGTAAAAATTATTATTATTTTAAATATGAAATAATAATAATAAACGGCGGTGCACTATGACGGCCCCTGCGCTCCATCCTCCCTCTCACCCCGCACCTGTCACCCTGCACCACGGCAGCCAGAGCCGCGGAGTGGGGGAAAAGGAGTGGGGATGGGAGTGGGGATAGGAGTGGGGGTCGCCATAGTGCACCACCTACTACTTGTAGTGCTGTTTGGTGAAAACATAAAGGCTAGTGCTTTAATATCCCGCTCATTCTCGGATCTCAGGCGTCAAATTTCTATTCGCTAGGCAGTGACACGAACGACCCAACAGGAATAACAGCTAGAGTCGAGCCGCCAACCAACCGAGTGGCTCGTAACAGCGATGTGACGTATGCGACAACGTTCGGTATAGTTCAGGAATCCGGCTATAGTGGGTATACGTTTCAGCGATACCAAAACCCGCGATTATTCAAACGACAAATATAGGATATGTTTAATCGAAGACATTATTATTAAGAGATTCAGTTATAAAAGGATAACTCTGAGAGAATCGATACATGCAAGTGGTGACGTTGTAATTATTTAAGAAATTATATTATAAACCTTATAATAGACGTTCTTTTAGTTATGAATACCAGAACTGTATTCCCTCTGTTATTTAAAAGGCGTCTAGCCTAGTTATGTTTATTTAAACCTTTTGATTTACGTTAAGAGTGTTTAATGCTAGCAAGTTAAGTGCCAATGATTGAAATGGAGACGGTTGGCCCTTTCTTCGTAGAATCGACCGTCAGAAACGGCTAGTATAAGCACACAGTCTTCTTCCCTTGTTCCTTCTGAACTCGCACCTGATTGGCTAAAACTATGTTGGTAGGAGAATCTTTGTAAAGACTCCGGGGGTGAGTCCCAGGAGTTTCGAGTTTGAAATAAAGACTTGTGTATCGACTTTCGATCAGAGCAGATCGCAGTTGATATATATACGTTTATATCGTAATATTCACTTTTATTTCGTAAATATCCTTCCAAATTCGCAAGGTGAGTTTCCACTCTTTACCAACGGAACCCAGCAGCAAGGAACATCGAGTGGGATTTTCAAGTATCCCGCGGAATTAGGCGCTCGGAGTGTTACAGCGAAGAATAGCTACCGCCATCTATTGGATTCTGGAGATAGTAAAATATGGGTCCATTTCAATTTGTCGTTTTTTGTATCTGCTAGACATTTGTTGACAAAATTATTAGATTAGCCCGCTTTGTGTCATCCATAGGAAGGCGGCTTTTCGGCTTAAGTATGATAAGTATTCTGATTCCGAGAAAACTGTATTTTAGAGCAAATTGGGTATGTTCAGCAGAAACACCGCTGAGGGAGCAAATACATTTGATTGGTCATTTGAACGTTAATCTTGAAACAGTTGTAAGATTTGACCAATCAAATGTATTTGCTCCATCAGCGGTGTTTCTGCTGAACATACCCATTCCGTAATTGAACCGCGGTTGCGGTTATTAATTTTCATCCAATTGCATCGATTGATTTCGACTGTTGACAAAAATTAATCGATATCTTTGGCTGAAGTGTTATAACCACAATTGTGGCTTAATTACGGAATATACCCTTAGTGAACAGGTGTTTTGACAGGTCAGAGATGTATGATTTCTTTACGTATTATTTTCTAGAAATTAAAATAGGTTTCGCACCTAAATCGAGAAAAGCTGCCAGCTGTATCATGTAATGAAGCGGGCTTATCAAAGATTTTGATAAATCATGTAGAAGTGAAGGAGAAAAACGAAAAATACGTTTCCTCGTTTGTGACGTCACGCGATATCGAGGTGAACACAACCTTAACTCTTAATCATGGTAGAAGTAGACCAGTGGCGGGATTCTGTAACTCGTTAGCGACGATTATCGCTGTCGTTAACGTATTCTACCGACGATTGTCGCTAGTGGTTATTCTGTACGCGGTAGGTATCGATATTTGTCGTTACATCGAATCGCTAAGTTCCGAAAATTGTCGAAAGGCAAGCGATGCATTCGAACGCCTCGCTAAGGCCTAGCGATAGTCGTTAACCATCATCGACAGTCAGTGACATCAAGCAAAACGACAAGTACTCGAGTGAGAATTGTACGGAGAGTTTTTTTTACACACGTTTTGACAAATAAAGTTGATTGAAATATTAATATTTCAATAGTTACTTATAAGTAAATACATACCCGCCAAAACCAAGATTATATCGCCAGCAACAACAAGTAATCGAGTAAGAATTTTATTTATTTTTTATTTGTTTGTTTGATGTCGCAAAATTTTCTATGTACTTTAAGAGTGTATTAGTTAACCTCAATAAACTTTTTATAAATATTTATAACAATTCCTTCCTAAAAAAATTAATGAAAATAGTATTTTTTTTGACCGCCTAAACCAGAATGATCCCTTAAGTCATCACCTTAAACACGAAGACCTTTCTTAAAAGATTACATTAATGAAATGCTTACCACTTGCCACTGTTCAGAGGTTTTAACGGCACCTTTTATTAAACTTAATTCTTGGATTAATTCTGTCCACTTCTTTTGTGCTTCATCTTTGCCGTTAAGAATGGAAACTTTGCCCTCTGCAAGGTTTTTATTTAGCAGAAAAAAGTCGAGCATCTTTAAAATTTGTTGCTCAGACGATCGGGCACTTCGTATTTTCTTCCTGTACAATAATCGATATTTGAAATTTATTTTTACTTATATTTATATATATTTTATATACTCACATTATAAGAGCTGTCATATTAAACGTTTCCTTGTTCGTTTGCTTATATTTAAAAATGGCTCCATATTTTTTTCTGAAGTTTTCATGTGTTCACAAATTCCCATAGATATCACTACAATTTGGTTAGGGATAACCCAGGAGAGCAACGTTGCCAATGAACGGATATCGAATTTTGTCGCTGTCTTCGAACAAGTATTTTCATCGATAATTATCGATAGCAGGAAGTTACAGAATCACCCAACGGAGGTAGCGACGCTCGTGCAAGCGACGACTATCGTTAGTTAACGATATCGAGAATTGTCGGTTGAGAGTTACAGAATCCCGCCACAGGTATGTTCAGTTCATGGACACATTTTCGACCACTTCTCCGCAGCCCGAAGATTCCGCCATTTTTTATAACACTGAACTATACTGAAGACGAAGGTGTCCATGGAAACGAGACGCCAAGACTGGGAACCTCATTGGCTAGACAAATTACACGGCAACAATGGCGGAATCTTCGGGCAGCAGCTTATTGCTCCTCTACGACGGAGATGCGTCAGAACATACCTGTGGCGTGATTCTGTAACTCGTTAGCGATGATTATCGCTGTCGTTAACGTATTCTACCGACGATTGTCGCTAGTGGTTATTCTGTACGCGGTAGGTATCGATATTTGTCGTTACATCGAATCGCTAAGTTCCGAAAATTGTCGAAAGGCAAGCGATACATTCGAACGCCTCGCTAAGGCCTAACGATAGTCGTTAACCATCATCGACAGTCAGTGACATCAAGCAAAACGACAAGTACTCGAGTGAGAATTGTACGGAGAGTTTTTTTACACACGTTTTGACAAATAAAGTTGATTGAAATATTAATATTTCAATAGTTACTTATAAGTAAATACATACCCGCCAACACCAAGATTATATCGCCAAGCAACAACAAGTAATCGAGTAAGAATTTTATTTATTTTTATTTGTTTGTTTGATGTCGCACCAACAGCAATGGTTATTAGCGACACAAGAGTAAGAATTGTACAGACACTTTTTATAAATAATTAAATGCATACGTGCCAATATTAACATTATGTCGATGAAACTCTAAAGTATTATTCTCTAATTAAACATGTAAAAGTGTTTAATTGATTAGAGTTATTTGACGGTCTCATAGTTAACCTCTATATGTATGACAGTCTTCTATCATCTCTAAATCTAAATCTTGCTTTTGCAATGGATTATCTTAGTTCATTGAAGGTTAGGAATTCTTATACACTTTTATGTGTATCACAATGTAGATATTCCATTTGATTGCATAAATTTCTTTTCAGAATGGCTAATGGATATCTTGCCCTTGATTTAGTCGCTTTAGAAAACCGAGCATCTTTAAAATTTGTTGCTCAGACGATCGGGCACTTCGTATTTTCTTCCTGTACAATAATCGATATTTGAAATTTATTTTTACTTATATTTATATATATTTTATATACTCACATTATAAGAGCTGTCATATTAAACGTTTCCTTGTTCGTTTGCTTATATTTAAAAATGGCTCCATATTTTTTTCTGAAGTTTTCATGTGTTCACAAATTCCCATAGATATCACTACAATTTGGTTAGGGATAACCCAGGAGAGCAACGTTGCCAATGAACGGATATCGAATTTTGTCGCTGTCTTCGAACAAGTATTTTCATCGATAATTATCGATAGCAGGAAGTTACAGAATCACCCAACGGAGGTAGCGACGCTCGTGCAAGCGACGACTATCGTTAGTTAACGATATCGAGAATTGTCGGTTGAGAGTTACAGAATCCCGCCACAGGTATGTTCAGTTCATGGACACATTTTCGACCACTTCTCCGCAGCCCGAAGATTCCGCCATTTTTTATAACACTGAACTATACTGAAGACGAAGGTGTCCATGGAAACGAGACGCCAAGACTGGGAACCTCATTGGCTAGACAAATTACGCGGCAACAATGGCGGAATCTTCGGGCAGCAGCTTATTGGTCCTCTACGACGGAGATGCGTCAGAACATACCTGTGGCGGGATTCTGTAACTCGTTAGCGATGATTATCGCTGTCGTTAACGTATTCTACCGACGATTGTCGCTAGTGGTTATTCTGTACGCGGTAGGTATCGATATTTGTCGTTACATCGAATCGCTAAGTTCCGAAAATTGTCGAAAGGCAAGCGATACATTCGAACGCCTCGCTAAGGCCTAACGATAGTCGTTAACCATCATCGACAGTCAGTGACATCAAGCAAAACGACAAGTACTCGAGTGAGAATTGTACGGAGAGTTTTTTTACACACGTTTTGACAAATAAAGTTGATTGAAATATTAATATTTCAATAGTTACTTATAAGTAAATACATACCCGCCAACACCAAGATTATATCGCCAAGCAACAACAAGTAATCGAGTAAGAATTTTATTTATTTTTATTTGTTTGTTTGATGTCGCACCAACAGCAATGGTTATTAGCGACACAAAAGTAAGAATTGTACAGACACTTTTTATAAATAATTAAATGCATACGTGCCAATATTAACATTATGTCGATGAAACTCTAAAGTATTATTCTCTAATTAAACATGTAAAAGTGTTTAATTGATTAGAGTTATTTGACGGTCTCATAGTTAACCTCTATATGTATGACAGTCTTCTATCATCTTTAAATCTAAATCTTGCTTTTGCAATGGATTATCTTAGTTCATTGAAGGTTAGGAATTCTTATACACTTTTATGTGTATCACAATGTAGATATTCCATTTGATTGCATAAATTTCTTTTCAGAATGGCTAATGGATATCTTGCCCTTGATTTAGTCGCTTTAGAAAACCGAGCATCTTTAAAATTTGTTGCTCAGACGATCGGGCACTTCGTATTTTCTTCCTGTACAATAATCGATATTTGAAATTTATTTTTACTTATATTTATATATATTTTATATACTCACATTATAAGAGCTGTCATATTAAACGTTTCCTTGTTCGTTTGCTTATATTTAAAAATGGCTCCATATTTTTTTCTGAAGTTTTCATGTGTTCACAAATTCCCATAGATATCACTACAATTTGGTTAGGGATAACCCAGGAGAGCAACGTTGCCAATGAACGGATATCGAATTTTGTCGCTGTCTTCGAACAAGTATTTTCATCGATAATTATCGATAGCAGGAAGTTACAGAATCACCCAACGGAGGTAGCGACGCTCGTGCAAGCGACGACTATCGTTAGTTAACGATATCGAGAATTGTCGGTTGAGAGTTACAGAATCCCGCCACAGGTATGTTCAGTTCATGGACACATTTTCGACCACTTCTCCGCAGCCCGAAGATTCCGCCATTTTTTATAACACTGAACTATACTGAAGACGAAGGTGTCCATGGAAACGAGACGCCAAGACTGGGAACCTCATTGGCTAGACAAATTACGCGGCAACAATGGCGGAATCTTCGGGCAGCAGCTTATTGGTCCTCTACGACGGAGATGCGTCAGAACATACCTGTGGCGGGATTCTGTAACTCGTTAGCGATGATTATCGCTGTCGTTAACGTATTCTACCGACGATTGTCGCTAGTGGTTATTCTGTACGCGGTAGGTATCGATATTTGTCGTTACATCGAATCGCTAAGTTCCGAAAATTGTCGAAAGGCAAGCGATACATTCGAACGCCTCGCTAAGGCCTAACGATAGTCGTTAACCATCATCGACAGTCAGTGACATCAAGCAAAACGACAAGTACTCGAGTGAGAATTGTACGGAGAGTTTTTTTACACACGTTTTGACAAATAAAGTTGATTGAAATATTAATATTTCAATAGTTACTTATAAGTAAATACATACCCGCCAACACCAAGATTATATCGCCAAGCAACAACAAGTAATCGAGTAAGAATTTTATTTATTTTTATTTGTTTGTTTGATGTCGCACCAACAGCAATGGTTATTAGCGACACAAAAGTAAGAATTGTACAGACACTTTTTATAAATAATTAAATGCATACGTGCCAATATTAACATTATGTCGATGAAACTCTAAAGTATTATTCTCTAATTAAACATGTAAAAGTGTTTAATTGATTAGAGTTATTTGACGGTCTCATAGTTAACCTCTATATGTATGACAGTCTTCTATCATCTCTAAATCTAAATCTTGCTTTTGCAATGGATTATCTTAGTTCATTGAAGGTTAGGAATTCTTATACACTTTTATGTGTATCACAATGTAGATATTCCATTTGATTGCATAAATTTCTTTTCAGAATGGCTAATGGATATCTTGCCCTTGATTTAGTCGCTTTAGAAAACCGAGCATCTTTAAAATTTGTTGCTCAGACGATCGGGCACTTCGTATTTTCTTCCTGTACAATAATCGATATTTGAAATTTATTTTTACTTATATTTATATATATTTTATATACTCACATTATAAGAGCTGTCATATTAAACGTTTCCTTGTTCGTTTGCTTATATTTAAAAATGGCTCCATATTTTTTTCTGAAGTTTTCATGTGTTCACAAATTCCCATAGATATCACTACAATTTGGTTAGGGATAACCCAGGAGAGCAACGTTGCCAATGAACGGATATCGAATTTTGTCGCTGTCTTCGAACAAGTATTTTCATCGATAATTATCGATAGCAGGAAGTTACAGAATCACCCAACGGAGGTAGCGACGCTCGTGCAAGCGACGACTATCGTTAGTTAACGATATCGAGAATTGTCGGTTGAGAGTTACAGAATCCCGCCACAGGTATGTTCAGTTCATGGACACATTTTCGACCACTTCTCCGCAGCCCGAAGATTCCGCCATTTTTTATAACACTGAACTATACTGAAGACGAAGGTGTCCATGGAAACGAGACGCCAAGACTGGGAACCTCATTGGCTAGACAAATTACGCGGCAACAATGGCGGAATCTTCGGGCAGCAGCTTATTGGTCCTCTACGACGGAGATGCGTCAGAACATACCTGTGGCGGGATTCTGTAACTCGTTAGCGATGATTATCGCTGTCGTTAACGTATTCTACCGACGATTGTCGCTAGTGGTTATTCTGTACGCGGTAGGTATCGATATTTGTCGTTACATCGAATCGCTAAGTTCCGAAAATTGTCGAAAGGCAAGCGATACATTCGAACGCCTCGCTAAGGCCTAACGATAGTCGTTAACCATCATCGACAGTCAGTGACATCAAGCAAAACGACAAGTACTCGAGTGAGAATTGTACGGAGAGTTTTTTTACACACGTTTTGACAAATAAAGTTGATTGAAATATTAATATTTCAATAGTTACTTATAAGTAAATACATACCCGCCAACACCAAGATTATATCGCCAAGCAACAACAAGTAATCGAGTAAGAATTTTATTTATTTTTATTTGTTTGTTTGATGTCGCACCAACAGCAATGGTTATTAGCGACACAAAAGTAAGAATTGTACAGACACTTTTTATAAATAATTAAATGCATACGTGCCAATATTAACATTATGTCGATGAAACTCTAAAGTATTATTCTCTAATTAAACATGTAAAAGTGTTTAATTGATTAGAGTTATTTGACGGTCTCATAGTTAACCTCTATATGTATGACAGTCTTCTATCATCTCTAAATCTAAATCTTGCTTTTGCAATGGATTATCTTAGTTCATTGAAGGTTAGGAATTCTTATACACTTTTATGTGTATCACAATGTAGATATTCCATTTGATTGCATAAATTTCTTTTCAGAATGGCTAATGGATATCTTGCCCTTGATTTAGTCGCTTTAGAAAACCGAGCATCTTTAAAATTTGTTGCTCAGACGATCGGGCACTTCGTATTTTCTTCCTGTACAATAATCGATATTTGAAATTTATTTTTACTTATATTTATATATATTTTATATACTCACATTATAAGAGCTGTCATATTAAACGTTTCCTTGTTCGTTTGCTTATATTTAAAAATGGCTCCATATTTTTTTCTGAAGTTTTCATGTGTTCACAAATTCCCATAGATATCACTACAATTTGGTTAGGGATAACCCAGGAGAGCAACGTTGCCAATGAACGGATATCGAATTTTGTCGCTGTCTTCGAACAAGTATTTTCATCGATAATTATCGATAGCAGGAAGTTACAGAATCACCCAACGGAGGTAGCGACGCTCGTGCAAGCGACGACTATCGTTAGTTAACGATATCGAGAATTGTCGGTTGAGAGTTACAGAATCCCGCCACAGGTATGTTCAGTTCATGGACACATTTTCGACCACTTCTCCGCAGCCCGAAGATTCCGCCATTTTTTATAACACTGAACTATACTGAAGACGAAGGTGTCCATGGAAACGAGACGCCAAGACTGGGAACCTCATTGGCTAGACAAATTACGCGGCAACAATGGCGGAATCTTCGGGCAGCAGCTTATTGGTCCTCTACGACGGAGATGCGTCAGAACATACCTGTGGCGGGATTCTGTAACTCGTTAGCGATGATTATCGCTGTCGTTAACGTATTCTACCGACGATTGTCGCTAGTGGTTATTCTGTACGCGGTAGGTATCGATATTTGTCGTTACATCGAATCGCTAAGTTCCGAAAATTGTCGAAAGGCAAGCGATACATTCGAACGCCTCGCTAAGGCCTAACGATAGTCGTTAACCATCATCGACAGTCAGTGACATCAAGCAAAACGACAAGTACTCGAGTGAGAATTGTACGGAGAGTTTTTTTACACACGTTTTGACAAATAAAGTTGATTGAAATATTAATATTTCAATAGTTACTTATAAGTAAATACATACCCGCCAACACCAAGATTATATCGCCAAGCAACAACAAGTAATCGAGTAAGAATTTTATTTATTTTTATTTGTTTGTTTGATGTCGCACCAACAGCAATGGTTATTAGCGACACAAAAGTAAGAATTGTACAGACACTTTTTATAAATAATTAAATGCATACGTGCCAATATTAACATTATGTCGATGAAACTCTAAAGTATTATTCTCTAATTAAACATGTAAAAGTGTTTAATTGATTAGAGTTATTTGACGGTCTCATAGTTAACCTCTATATGTATGACAGTCTTCTATCATCTCTAAATCTAAATCTTGCTTTTGCAATGGATTATCTTAGTTCATTGAAGGTTAGGAATTCTTATACACTTTTATGTGTATCACAATGTAGATATTCCATTTGATTGCATAAATTTCTTTTCAGAATGGCTAATGGATATCTTGCCCTTGATTTAGTCGCTTTAGAAAACCGAGCATCTTTAAAATTTGTTGCTCAGACGATCGGGCACTTCGTATTTTCTTCCTGTACAATAATCGATATTTGAAATTTATTTTTACTTATATTTATATATATTTTATATACTCACATTATAAGAGCTGTCATATTAAACGTTTCCTTGTTCGTTTGCTTATATTTAAAAATGGCTCCATATTTTTTTCTGAAGTTTTCATGTGTTCACAAATTCCCATAGATATCACTACAATTTGGTTAGGGATAACCCAGGAGAGCAACGTTGCCAATGAACGGATATCGAATTTTGTCGCTGTCTTCGAACAAGTATTTTCATCGATAATTATCGATAGCAGGAAGTTACAGAATCACCCAACGGAGGTAGCGACGCTCGTGCAAGCGACGACTATCGTTAGTTAACGATATCGAGAATTGTCGGTTGAGAGTTACAGAATCCCGCCACAGGTATGTTCAGTTCATGGACACATTTTCGACCACTTCTCCGCAGCCCGAAGATTCCGCCATTTTTTATAACACTGAACTATACTGAAGACGAAGGTGTCCATGGAAACGAGACGCCAAGACTGGGAACCTCATTGGCTAGACAAATTACGCGGCAACAATGGCGGAATCTTCGGGCAGCAGCTTATTGGTCCTCTACGACGGAGATGCGTCAGAACATACCTGTGGCGGGATTCTGTAACTCGTTAGCGATGATTATCGCTGTCGTTAACGTATTCTACCGACGATTGTCGCTAGTGGTTATTCTGTACGCGGTAGGTATCGATATTTGTCGTTACATCGAATCGCTAAGTTCCGAAAATTGTCGAAAGGCAAGCGATACATTCGAACGCCTCGCTAAGGCCTAACGATAGTCGTTAACCATCATCGACAGTCAGTGACATCAAGCAAAACGACAAGTACTCGAGTGAGAATTGTACGGAGAGTTTTTTTACACACGTTTTGACAAATAAAGTTGATTGAAATATTAATATTTCAATAGTTACTTATAAGTAAATACATACCCGCCAACACCAAGATTATATCGCCAAGCAACAACAAGTAATCGAGTAAGAATTTTATTTATTTTTATTTGTTTGTTTGATGTCGCACCAACAGCAATGGTTATTAGCGACACAAAAGTAAGAATTGTACAGACACTTTTTATAAATAATTAAATGCATACGTGCCAATATTAACATTATGTCGATGAAACTCTAAAGTATTATTCTCTAATTAAACATGTAAAAGTGTTTAATTGATTAGAGTTATTTGACGGTCTCATAGTTAACCTCTATATGTATGACAGTCTTCTATCATCTCTAAATCTAAATCTTGCTTTTGCAATGGATTATCTTAGTTCATTGAAGGTTAGGAATTCTTATACACTTTTATGTGTATCACAATGTAGATATTCCATTTGATTGCATAAATTTCTTTTCAGAATGGCTAATGGATATCTTGCCCTTGATTTAGTCGCTTTAGAAAACCGAGCATCTTTAAAATTTGTTGCTCAGACGATCGGGCACTTCGTATTTTCTTCCTGTACAATAATCGATATTTGAAATTTATTTTTACTTATATTTATATATATTTTATATACTCACATTATAAGAGCTGTCATATTAAACGTTTCCTTGTTCGTTTGCTTATATTTAAAAATGGCTCCATATTTTTTTCTGAAGTTTTCATGTGTTCACAAATTCCCATAGATATCACTACAATTTGGTTAGGGATAACCCAGGAGAGCAACGTTGCCAATGAACGGATATCGAATTTTGTCGCTGTCTTCGAACAAGTATTTTCATCGATAATTATCGATAGCAGGAAGTTACAGAATCACCCAACGGAGGTAGCGACGCTCGTGCAAGCGACGACTATCGTTAGTTAACGATATCGAGAATTGTCGGTTGAGAGTTACAGAATCCCGCCACAGGTATGTTCAGTTCATGGACACATTTTCGACCACTTCTCCGCAGCCCGAAGATTCCGCCATTTTTTATAACACTGAACTATACTGAAGACGAAGGTGTCCATGGAAACGAGACGCCAAGACTGGGAACCTCATTGGCTAGACAAATTACGCGGCAACAATGGCGGAATCTTCGGGCAGCAGCTTATTGGTCCTCTACGACGGAGATGCGTCAGAACATACCTGTGGCGGGATTCTGTAACTCGTTAGCGATGATTATCGCTGTCGTTAACGTATTCTACCGACGATTGTCGCTAGTGGTTATTCTGTACGCGGTAGGTATCGATATTTGTCGTTACATCGAATCGCTAAGTTCCGAAAATTGTCGAAAGGCAAGCGATACATTCGAACGCCTCGCTAAGGCCTAACGATAGTCGTTAACCATCATCGACAGTCAGTGACATCAAGCAAAACGACAAGTACTCGAGTGAGAATTGTACGGAGAGTTTTTTTACACACGTTTTGACAAATAAAGTTGATTGAAATATTAATATTTCAATAGTTACTTATAAGTAAATACATACCCGCCAACACCAAGATTATATCGCCAAGCAACAACAAGTAATCGAGTAAGAATTTTATTTATTTTTATTTGTTTGTTTGATGTCGCACCAACAGCAATGGTTATTAGCGACACAAAAGTAAGAATTGTACAGACACTTTTTATAAATAATTAAATGCATACGTGCCAATATTAACATTATGTCGATGAAACTCTAAAGTATTATTCTCTAATTAAACATGTAAAAGTGTTTAATTGATTAGAGTTATTTGACGGTCTCATAGTTAACCTCTATATGTATGACAGTCTTCTATCATCTCTAAATCTAAATCTTGCTTTTGCAATGGATTATCTTAGTTCATTGAAGGTTAGGAATTCTTATACACTTTTATGTGTATCACAATGTAGATATTCCATTTGATTGCATAAATTTCTTTTCAGAATGGCTAATGGATATCTTGCCCTTGATTTAGTCGCTTTAGAAAACCGAGCATCTTTAAAATTTGTTGCTCAGACGATCGGGCACTTCGTATTTTCTTCCTGTACAATAATCGATATTTGAAATTTATTTTTACTTATATTTATATATATTTTATATACTCACATTATAAGAGCTGTCATATTAAACGTTTCCTTGTTCGTTTGCTTATATTTAAAAATGGCTCCATATTTTTTTCTGAAGTTTTCATGTGTTCACAAATTCCCATAGATATCACTACAATTTGGTTAGGGATAACCCAGGAGAGCAACGTTGCCAATGAACGGATATCGAATTTTGTCGCTGTCTTCGAACAAGTATTTTCATCGATAATTATCGATAGCAGGAAGTTACAGAATCACCCAACGGAGGTAGCGACGCTCGTGCAAGCGACGACTATCGTTAGTTAACGATATCGAGAATTGTCGGTTGAGAGTTACAGAATCCCGCCACAGGTATGTTCAGTTCATGGACACATTTTCGACCACTTCTCCGCAGCCCGAAGATTCCGCCATTTTTTATAACACTGAACTATACTGAAGACGAAGGTGTCCATGGAAACGAGACGCCAAGACTGGGAACCTCATTGGCTAGACAAATTACGCGGCAACAATGGCGGAATCTTCGGGCAGCAGCTTATTGGTCCTCTACGACGGAGATGCGTCAGAACATACCTGTGGCGGGATTCTGTAACTCGTTAGCGATGATTATCGCTGTCGTTAACGTATTCTACCGACGATTGTCGCTAGTGGTTATTCTGTACGCGGTAGGTATCGATATTTGTCGTTACATCGAATCGCTAAGTTCCGAAAATTGTCGAAAGGCAAGCGATACATTCGAACGCCTCGCTAAGGCCTAACGATAGTCGTTAACCATCATCGACAGTCAGTGACATCAAGCAAAACGACAAGTACTCGAGTGAGAATTGTACGGAGAGTTTTTTTACACACGTTTTGACAAATAAAGTTGATTGAAATATTAATATTTCAATAGTTACTTATAAGTAAATACATACCCGCCAACACCAAGATTATATCGCCAAGCAACAACAAGTAATCGAGTAAGAATTTTATTTATTTTTATTTGTTTGTTTGATGTCGCACCAACAGCAATGGTTATTAGCGACACAAAAGTAAGAATTGTACAGACACTTTTTATAAATAATTAAATGCATACGTGCCAATATTAACATTATGTCGATGAAACTCTAAAGTATTATTCTCTAATTAAACATGTAAAAGTGTTTAATTGATTAGAGTTATTTGACGGTCTCATAGTTAACCTCTATATGTATGACAGTCTTCTATCATCTCTAAATCTAAATCTTGCTTTTGCAATGGATTATCTTAGTTCATTGAAGGTTAGGAATTCTTATACACTTTTATGTGTATCACAATGTAGATATTCCATTTGATTGCATAAATTTCTTTTCAGAATGGCTAATGGATATCTTGCCCTTGATTTAGTCGCTTTAGAAAACCGAGCATCTTTAAAATTTGTTGCTCAGACGATCGGGCACTTCGTATTTTCTTCCTGTACAATAATCGATATTTGAAATTTATTTTTACTTATATTTATATATATTTTATATACTCACATTATAAGAGCTGTCATATTAAACGTTTCCTTGTTCGTTTGCTTATATTTAAAAATGGCTCCATATTTTTTTCTGAAGTTTTCATGTGTTCACAAATTCCCATAGATATCACTACAATTTGGTTAGGGATAACCCAGGAGAGCAACGTTGCCAATGAACGGATATCGAATTTTGTCGCTGTCTTCGAACAAGTATTTTCATCGATAATTATCGATAGCAGGAAGTTACAGAATCACCCAACGGAGGTAGCGACGCTCGTGCAAGCGACGACTATCGTTAGTTAACGATATCGAGAATTGTCGGTTGAGAGTTACAGAATCCCGCCACAGGTATGTTCAGTTCATGGACACATTTTCGACCACTTCTCCGCAGCCCGAAGATTCCGCCATTTTTTATAACACTGAACTATACTGAAGACGAAGGTGTCCATGGAAACGAGACGCCAAGACTGGGAACCTCATTGGCTAGACAAATTACGCGGCAACAATGGCGGAATCTTCGGGCAGCAGCTTATTGGTCCTCTACGACGGAGATGCGTCAGAACATACCTGTGGCGGGATTCTGTAACTCGTTAGCGATGATTATCGCTGTCGTTAACGTATTCTACCGACGATTGTCGCTAGTGGTTATTCTGTACGCGGTAGGTATCGATATTTGTCGTTACATCGAATCGCTAAGTTCCGAAAATTGTCGAAAGGCAAGCGATACATTCGAACGCCTCGCTAAGGCCTAACGATAGTCGTTAACCATCATCGACAGTCAGTGACATCAAGCAAAACGACAAGTACTCGAGTGAGAATTGTACGGAGAGTTTTTTTACACACGTTTTGACAAATAAAGTTGATTGAAATATTAATATTTCAATAGTTACTTATAAGTAAATACATACCCGCCAACACCAAGATTATATCGCCAAGCAACAACAAGTAATCGAGTAAGAATTTTATTTATTTTTATTTGTTTGTTTGATGTCGCACCAACAGCAATGGTTATTAGCGACACAAAAGTAAGAATTGTACAGACACTTTTTATAAATAATTAAATGCATACGTGCCAATATTAACATTATGTCGATGAAACTCTAAAGTATTATTCTCTAATTAAACATGTAAAAGTGTTTAATTGATTAGAGTTATTTGACGGTCTCATAGTTAACCTCTATATGTATGACAGTCTTCTATCATCTCTAAATCTAAATCTTGCTTTTGCAATGGATTATCTTAGTTCATTGAAGGTTAGGAATTCTTATACACTTTTATGTGTATCACAATGTAGATATTCCATTTGATTGCATAAATTTCTTTTCAGAATGGCTAATGGATATCTTGCCCTTGATTTAGTCGCTTTAGAAAACCGAGCATCTTTAAAATTTGTTGCTCAGACGATCGGGCACTTCGTATTTTCTTCCTGTACAATAATCGATATTTGAAATTTATTTTTACTTATATTTATATATATTTTATATACTCACATTATAAGAGCTGTCATATTAAACGTTTCCTTGTTCGTTTGCTTATATTTAAAAATGGCTCCATATTTTTTTCTGAAGTTTTCATGTGTTCACAAATTCCCATAGATATCACTACAATTTGGTTAGGGATAACCCAGGAGAGCAACGTTGCCAATGAACGGATATCGAATTTTGTCGCTGTCTTCGAACAAGTATTTTCATCGATAATTATCGATAGCAGGAAGTTACAGAATCACCCAACGGAGGTAGCGACGCTCGTGCAAGCGACGACTATCGTTAGTTAACGATATCGAGAATTGTCGGTTGAGAGTTACAGAATCCCGCCACAGGTATGTTCAGTTCATGGACACATTTTCGACCACTTCTCCGCAGCCCGAAGATTCCGCCATTTTTTATAACACTGAACTATACTGAAGACGAAGGTGTCCATGGAAACGAGACGCCAAGACTGGGAACCTCATTGGCTAGACAAATTACGCGGCAACAATGGCGGAATCTTCGGGCAGCAGCTTATTGGTCCTCTACGACGGAGATGCGTCAGAACATACCTGTGGCGGGATTCTGTAACTCGTTAGCGATGATTATCGCTGTCGTTAACGTATTCTACCGACGATTGTCGCTAGTGGTTATTCTGTACGCGGTAGGTATCGATATTTGTCGTTACATCGAATCGCTAAGTTCCGAAAATTGTCGAAAGGCAAGCGATACATTCGAACGCCTCGCTAAGGCCTAACGATAGTCGTTAACCATCATCGACAGTCAGTGACATCAAGCAAAACGACAAGTACTCGAGTGAGAATTGTACGGAGAGTTTTTTTACACACGTTTTGACAAATAAAGTTGATTGAAATATTAATATTTCAATAGTTACTTATAAGTAAATACATACCCGCCAACACCAAGATTATATCGCCAAGCAACAACAAGTAATCGAGTAAGAATTTTATTTATTTTTATTTGTTTGTTTGATGTCGCACCAACAGCAATGGTTATTAGCGACACAAAAGTAAGAATTGTACAGACACTTTTTATAAATAATTAAATGCATACGTGCCAATATTAACATTATGTCGATGAAACTCTAAAGTATTATTCTCTAATTAAACATGTAAAAGTGTTTAATTGATTAGAGTTATTTGACGGTCTCATAGTTAACCTCTATATGTATGACAGTCTTCTATCATCTCTAAATCTAAATCTTGCTTTTGCAATGGATTATCTTAGTTCATTGAAGGTTAGGAATTCTTATACACTTTTATGTGTATCACAATGTAGATATTCCATTTGATTGCATAAATTTCTTTTCAGAATGGCTAATGGATATCTTGCCCTTGATTTAGTCGCTTTAGAAAACCGAGCATCTTTAAAATTTGTTGCTCAGACGATCGGGCACTTCGTATTTTCTTCCTGTACAATAATCGATATTTGAAATTTATTTTTACTTATATTTATATATATTTTATATACTCACATTATAAGAGCTGTCATATTAAACGTTTCCTTGTTCGTTTGCTTATATTTAAAAATGGCTCCATATTTTTTTCTGAAGTTTTCATGTGTTCACAAATTCCCATAGATATCACTACAATTTGGTTAGGGATAACCCAGGAGAGCAACGTTGCCAATGAACGGATATCGAATTTTGTCGCTGTCTTCGAACAAGTATTTTCATCGATAATTATCGATAGCAGGAAGTTACAGAATCACCCAACGGAGGTAGCGACGCTCGTGCAAGCGACGACTATCGTTAGTTAACGATATCGAGAATTGTCGGTTGAGAGTTACAGAATCCCGCCACAGGTATGTTCAGTTCATGGACACATTTTCGACCACTTCTCCGCAGCCCGAAGATTCCGCCATTTTTTATAACACTGAACTATACTGAAGACGAAGGTGTCCATGGAAACGAGACGCCAAGACTGGGAACCTCATTGGCTAGACAAATTACGCGGCAACAATGGCGGAATCTTCGGGCAGCAGCTTATTGGTCCTCTACGACGGAGATGCGTCAGAACATACCTGTGGCGGGATTCTGTAACTCGTTAGCGATGATTATCGCTGTCGTTAACGTATTCTACCGACGATTGTCGCTAGTGGTTATTCTGTACGCGGTAGGTATCGATATTTGTCGTTACATCGAATCGCTAAGTTCCGAAAATTGTCGAAAGGCAAGCGATACATTCGAACGCCTCGCTAAGGCCTAACGATAGTCGTTAACCATCATCGACAGTCAGTGACATCAAGCAAAACGACAAGTACTCGAGTGAGAATTGTACGGAGAGTTTTTTTACACACGTTTTGACAAATAAAGTTGATTGAAATATTAATATTTCAATAGTTACTTATAAGTAAATACATACCCGCCAACACCAAGATTATATCGCCAAGCAACAACAAGTAATCGAGTAAGAATTTTATTTATTTTTATTTGTTTGTTTGATGTCGCACCAACAGCAATGGTTATTAGCGACACAAAAGTAAGAATTGTACAGACACTTTTTATAAATAATTAAATGCATACGTGCCAATATTAACATTATGTCGATGAAACTCTAAAGTATTATTCTCTAATTAAACATGTAAAAGTGTTTAATTGATTAGAGTTATTTGACGGTCTCATAGTTAACCTCTATATGTATGACAGTCTTCTATCATCTCTAAATCTAAATCTTGCTTTTGCAATGGATTATCTTAGTTCATTGAAGGTTAGGAATTCTTATACACTTTTATGTGTATCACAATGTAGATATTCCATTTGATTGCATAAATTTCTTTTCAGAATGGCTAATGGATATCTTGCCCTTGATTTAGTCGCTTTAGAAAACCGAGCATCTTTAAAATTTGTTGCTCAGACGATCGGGCACTTCGTATTTTCTTCCTGTACAATAATCGATATTTGAAATTTATTTTTACTTATATTTATATATATTTTATATACTCACATTATAAGAGCTGTCATATTAAACGTTTCCTTGTTCGTTTGCTTATATTTAAAAATGGCTCCATATTTTTTTCTGAAGTTTTCATGTGTTCACAAATTCCCATAGATATCACTACAATTTGGTTAGGGATAACCCAGGAGAGCAACGTTGCCAATGAACGGATATCGAATTTTGTCGCTGTCTTCGAACAAGTATTTTCATCGATAATTATCGATAGCAGGAAGTTACAGAATCACCCAACGGAGGTAGCGACGCTCGTGCAAGCGACGACTATCGTTAGTTAACGATATCGAGAATTGTCGGTTGAGAGTTACAGAATCCCGCCACAGGTATGTTCAGTTCATGGACACATTTTCGACCACTTCTCCGCAGCCCGAAGATTCCGCCATTTTTTATAACACTGAACTATACTGAAGACGAAGGTGTCCATGGAAACGAGACGCCAAGACTGGGAACCTCATTGGCTAGACAAATTACGCGGCAACAATGGCGGAATCTTCGGGCAGCAGCTTATTGGTCCTCTACGACGGAGATGCGTCAGAACATACCTGTGGCGGGATTCTGTAACTCGTTAGCGATGATTATCGCTGTCGTTAACGTATTCTACCGACGATTGTCGCTAGTGGTTATTCTGTACGCGGTAGGTATCGATATTTGTCGTTACATCGAATCGCTAAGTTCCGAAAATTGTCGAAAGGCAAGCGATACATTCGAACGCCTCGCTAAGGCCTAACGATAGTCGTTAACCATCATCGACAGTCAGTGACATCAAGCAAAACGACAAGTACTCGAGTGAGAATTGTACGGAGAGTTTTTTTACACACGTTTTGACAAATAAAGTTGATTGAAATATTAATATTTCAATAGTTACTTATAAGTAAATACATACCCGCCAACACCAAGATTATATCGCCAAGCAACAACAAGTAATCGAGTAAGAATTTTATTTATTTTTATTTGTTTGTTTGATGTCGCACCAACAGCAATGGTTATTAGCGACACAAAAGTAAGAATTGTACAGACACTTTTTATAAATAATTAAATGCATACGTGCCAATATTAACATTATGTCGATGAAACTCTAAAGTATTATTCTCTAATTAAACATGTAAAAGTGTTTAATTGATTAGAGTTATTTGACGGTCTCATAGTTAACCTCTATATGTATGACAGTCTTCTATCATCTCTAAATCTAAATCTTGCTTTTGCAATGGATTATCTTAGTTCATTGAAGGTTAGGAATTCTTATACACTTTTATGTGTATCACAATGTAGATATTCCATTTGATTGCATAAATTTCTTTTCAGAATGGCTAATGGATATCTTGCCCTTGATTTAGTCGCTTTAGAAAACCGAGCATCTTTAAAATTTGTTGCTCAGACGATCGGGCACTTCGTATTTTCTTCCTGTACAATAATCGATATTTGAAATTTATTTTTACTTATATTTATATATATTTTATATACTCACATTATAAGAGCTGTCATATTAAACGTTTCCTTGTTCGTTTGCTTATATTTAAAAATGGCTCCATATTTTTTTCTGAAGTTTTCATGTGTTCACAAATTCCCATAGATATCACTACAATTTGGTTAGGGATAACCCAGGAGAGCAACGTTGCCAATGAACGGATATCGAATTTTGTCGCTGTCTTCGAACAAGTATTTTCATCGATAATTATCGATAGCAGGAAGTTACAGAATCACCCAACGGAGGTAGCGACGCTCGTGCAAGCGACGACTATCGTTAGTTAACGATATCGAGAATTGTCGGTTGAGAGTTACAGAATCCCGCCACAGGTATGTTCAGTTCATGGACACATTTTCGACCACTTCTCCGCAGCCCGAAGATTCCGCCATTTTTTATAACACTGAACTATACTGAAGACGAAGGTGTCCATGGAAACGAGACGCCAAGACTGGGAACCTCATTGGCTAGACAAATTACGCGGCAACAATGGCGGAATCTTCGGGCAGCAGCTTATTGGTCCTCTACGACGGAGATGCGTCAGAACATACCTGTGGCGGGATTCTGTAACTCGTTAGCGATGATTATCGCTGTCGTTAACGTATTCTACCGACGATTGTCGCTAGTGGTTATTCTGTACGCGGTAGGTATCGATATTTGTCGTTACATCGAATCGCTAAGTTCCGAAAATTGTCGAAAGGCAAGCGATACATTCGAACGCCTCGCTAAGGCCTAACGATAGTCGTTAACCATCATCGACAGTCAGTGACATCAAGCAAAACGACAAGTACTCGAGTGAGAATTGTACGGAGAGTTTTTTTACACACGTTTTGACAAATAAAGTTGATTGAAATATTAATATTTCAATAGTTACTTATAAGTAAATACATACCCGCCAACACCAAGATTATATCGCCAAGCAACAACAAGTAATCGAGTAAGAATTTTATTTATTTTTATTTGTTTGTTTGATGTCGCACCAACAGCAATGGTTATTAGCGACACAAAAGTAAGAATTGTACAGACACTTTTTATAAATAATTAAATGCATACGTGCCAATATTAACATTATGTCGATGAAACTCTAAAGTATTATTCTCTAATTAAACATGTAAAAGTGTTTAATTGATTAGAGTTATTTGACGGTCTCATAGTTAACCTCTATATGTATGACAGTCTTCTATCATCTCTAAATCTAAATCTTGCTTTTGCAATGGATTATCTTAGTTCATTGAAGGTTAGGAATTCTTATACACTTTTATGTGTATCACAATGTAGATATTCCATTTGATTGCATAAATTTCTTTTCAGAATGGCTAATGGATATCTTGCCCTTGATTTAGTCGCTTTAGAAAACCGAGCATCTTTAAAATTTGTTGCTCAGACGATCGGGCACTTCGTATTTTCTTCCTGTACAATAATCGATATTTGAAATTTATTTTTACTTATATTTATATATATTTTATATACTCACATTATAAGAGCTGTCATATTAAACGTTTCCTTGTTCGTTTGCTTATATTTAAAAATGGCTCCATATTTTTTTCTGAAGTTTTCATGTGTTCACAAATTCCCATAGATATCACTACAATTTGGTTAGGGATAACCCAGGAGAGCAACGTTGCCAATGAACGGATATCGAATTTTGTCGCTGTCTTCGAACAAGTATTTTCATCGATAATTATCGATAGCAGGAAGTTACAGAATCACCCAACGGAGGTAGCGACGCTCGTGCAAGCGACGACTATCGTTAGTTAACGATATCGAGAATTGTCGGTTGAGAGTTACAGAATCCCGCCACAGGTATGTTCAGTTCATGGACACATTTTCGACCACTTCTCCGCAGCCCGAAGATTCCGCCATTTTTTATAACACTGAACTATACTGAAGACGAAGGTGTCCATGGAAACGAGACGCCAAGACTGGGAACCTCATTGGCTAGACAAATTACGCGGCAACAATGGCGGAATCTTCGGGCAGCAGCTTATTGGTCCTCTACGACGGAGATGCGTCAGAACATACCTGTGGCGGGATTCTGTAACTCGTTAGCGATGATTATCGCTGTCGTTAACGTATTCTACCGACGATTGTCGCTAGTGGTTATTCTGTACGCGGTAGGTATCGATATTTGTCGTTACATCGAATCGCTAAGTTCCGAAAATTGTCGAAAGGCAAGCGATACATTCGAACGCCTCGCTAAGGCCTAACGATAGTCGTTAACCATCATCGACAGTCAGTGACATCAAGCAAAACGACAAGTACTCGAGTGAGAATTGTACGGAGAGTTTTTTTACACACGTTTTGACAAATAAAGTTGATTGAAATATTAATATTTCAATAGTTACTTATAAGTAAATACATACCCGCCAACACCAAGATTATATCGCCAAGCAACAACAAGTAATCGAGTAAGAATTTTATTTATTTTTATTTGTTTGTTTGATGTCGCACCAACAGCAATGGTTATTAGCGACACAAAAGTAAGAATTGTACAGACACTTTTTATAAATAATTAAATGCATACGTGCCAATATTAACATTATGTCGATGAAACTCTAAAGTATTATTCTCTAATTAAACATGTAAAAGTGTTTAATTGATTAGAGTTATTTGACGGTCTCATAGTTAACCTCTATATGTATGACAGTCTTCTATCATCTCTAAATCTAAATCTTGCTTTTGCAATGGATTATCTTAGTTCATTGAAGGTTAGGAATTCTTATACACTTTTATGTGTATCACAATGTAGATATTCCATTTGATTGCATAAATTTCTTTTCAGAATGGCTAATGGATATCTTGCCCTTGATTTAGTCGCTTTAGAAAACCGAGCATCTTTAAAATTTGTTGCTCAGACGATCGGGCACTTCGTATTTTCTTCCTGTACAATAATCGATATTTGAAATTTATTTTTACTTATATTTATATATATTTTATATACTCACATTATAAGAGCTGTCATATTAAACGTTTCCTTGTTCGTTTGCTTATATTTAAAAATGGCTCCATATTTTTTTCTGAAGTTTTCATGTGTTCACAAATTCCCATAGATATCACTACAATTTGGTTAGGGATAACCCAGGAGAGCAACGTTGCCAATGAACGGATATCGAATTTTGTCGCTGTCTTCGAACAAGTATTTTCATCGATAATTATCGATAGCAGGAAGTTACAGAATCACCCAACGGAGGTAGCGACGCTCGTGCAAGCGACGACTATCGTTAGTTAACGATATCGAGAATTGTCGGTTGAGAGTTACAGAATCCCGCCACAGGTATGTTCAGTTCATGGACACATTTTCGACCACTTCTCCGCAGCCCGAAGATTCCGCCATTTTTTATAACACTGAACTATACTGAAGACGAAGGTGTCCATGGAAACGAGACGCCAAGACTGGGAACCTCATTGGCTAGACAAATTACGCGGCAACAATGGCGGAATCTTCGGGCAGCAGCTTATTGGTCCTCTACGACGGAGATGCGTCAGAACATACCTGTGGCGGGATTCTGTAACTCGTTAGCGATGATTATCGCTGTCGTTAACGTATTCTACCGACGATTGTCGCTAGTGGTTATTCTGTACGCGGTAGGTATCGATATTTGTCGTTACATCGAATCGCTAAGTTCCGAAAATTGTCGAAAGGCAAGCGATACATTCGAACGCCTCGCTAAGGCCTAACGATAGTCGTTAACCATCATCGACAGTCAGTGACATCAAGCAAAACGACAAGTACTCGAGTGAGAATTGTACGGAGAGTTTTTTTACACACGTTTTGACAAATAAAGTTGATTGAAATATTAATATTTCAATAGTTACTTATAAGTAAATACATACCCGCCAACACCAAGATTATATCGCCAAGCAACAACAAGTAATCGAGTAAGAATTTTATTTATTTTTATTTGTTTGTTTGATGTCGCACCAACAGCAATGGTTATTAGCGACACAAAAGTAAGAATTGTACAGACACTTTTTATAAATAATTAAATGCATACGTGCCAATATTAACATTATGTCGATGAAACTCTAAAGTATTATTCTCTAATTAAACATGTAAAAGTGTTTAATTGATTAGAGTTATTTGACGGTCTCATAGTTAACCTCTATATGTATGACAGTCTTCTATCATCTCTAAATCTAAATCTTGCTTTTGCAATGGATTATCTTAGTTCATTGAAGGTTAGGAATTCTTATACACTTTTATGTGTATCACAATGTAGATATTCCATTTGATTGCATAAATTTCTTTTCAGAATGGCTAATGGATATCTTGCCCTTGATTTAGTCGCTTTAGAAAACCGAGCATCTTTAAAATTTGTTGCTCAGACGATCGGGCACTTCGTATTTTCTTCCTGTACAATAATCGATATTTGAAATTTATTTTTACTTATATTTATATATATTTTATATACTCACATTATAAGAGCTGTCATATTAAACGTTTCCTTGTTCGTTTGCTTATATTTAAAAATGGCTCCATATTTTTTTCTGAAGTTTTCATGTGTTCACAAATTCCCATAGATATCACTACAATTTGGTTAGGGATAACCCAGGAGAGCAACGTTGCCAATGAACGGATATCGAATTTTGTCGCTGTCTTCGAACAAGTATTTTCATCGATAATTATCGATAGCAGGAAGTTACAGAATCACCCAACGGAGGTAGCGACGCTCGTGCAAGCGACGACTATCGTTAGTTAACGATATCGAGAATTGTCGGTTGAGAGTTACAGAATCCCGCCACAGGTATGTTCAGTTCATGGACACATTTTCGACCACTTCTCCGCAGCCCGAAGATTCCGCCATTTTTTATAACACTGAACTATACTGAAGACGAAGGTGTCCATGGAAACGAGACGCCAAGACTGGGAACCTCATTGGCTAGACAAATTACGCGGCAACAATGGCGGAATCTTCGGGCAGCAGCTTATTGGTCCTCTACGACGGAGATGCGTCAGAACATACCTGTGGCGGGATTCTGTAACTCGTTAGCGATGATTATCGCTGTCGTTAACGTATTCTACCGACGATTGTCGCTAGTGGTTATTCTGTACGCGGTAGGTATCGATATTTGTCGTTACATCGAATCGCTAAGTTCCGAAAATTGTCGAAAGGCAAGCGATACATTCGAACGCCTCGCTAAGGCCTAACGATAGTCGTTAACCATCATCGACAGTCAGTGACATCAAGCAAAACGACAAGTACTCGAGTGAGAATTGTACGGAGAGTTTTTTTACACACGTTTTGACAAATAAAGTTGATTGAAATATTAATATTTCAATAGTTACTTATAAGTAAATACATACCCGCCAACACCAAGATTATATCGCCAAGCAACAACAAGTAATCGAGTAAGAATTTTATTTATTTTTATTTGTTTGTTTGATGTCGCACCAACAGCAATGGTTATTAGCGACACAAAAGTAAGAATTGTACAGACACTTTTTATAAATAATTAAATGCATACGTGCCAATATTAACATTATGTCGATGAAACTCTAAAGTATTATTCTCTAATTAAACATGTAAAAGTGTTTAATTGATTAGAGTTATTTGACGGTCTCATAGTTAACCTCTATATGTATGACAGTCTTCTATCATCTCTAAATCTAAATCTTGCTTTTGCAATGGATTATCTTAGTTCATTGAAGGTTAGGAATTCTTATACACTTTTATGTGTATCACAATGTAGATATTCCATTTGATTGCATAAATTTCTTTTCAGAATGGCTAATGGATATCTTGCCCTTGATTTAGTCGCTTTAGAAAACCGAGCATCTTTAAAATTTGTTGCTCAGACGATCGGGCACTTCGTATTTTCTTCCTGTACAATAATCGATATTTGAAATTTATTTTTACTTATATTTATATATATTTTATATACTCACATTATAAGAGCTGTCATATTAAACGTTTCCTTGTTCGTTTGCTTATATTTAAAAATGGCTCCATATTTTTTTCTGAAGTTTTCATGTGTTCACAAATTCCCATAGATATCACTACAATTTGGTTAGGGATAACCCAGGAGAGCAACGTTGCCAATGAACGGATATCGAATTTTGTCGCTGTCTTCGAACAAGTATTTTCATCGATAATTATCGATAGCAGGAAGTTACAGAATCACCCAACGGAGGTAGCGACGCTCGTGCAAGCGACGACTATCGTTAGTTAACGATATCGAGAATTGTCGGTTGAGAGTTACAGAATCCCGCCACAGGTATGTTCAGTTCATGGACACATTTTCGACCACTTCTCCGCAGCCCGAAGATTCCGCCATTTTTTATAACACTGAACTATACTGAAGACGAAGGTGTCCATGGAAACGAGACGCCAAGACTGGGAACCTCATTGGCTAGACAAATTACGCGGCAACAATGGCGGAATCTTCGGGCAGCAGCTTATTGGTCCTCTACGACGGAGATGCGTCAGAACATACCTGTGGCGGGATTCTGTAACTCGTTAGCGATGATTATCGCTGTCGTTAACGTATTCTACCGACGATTGTCGCTAGTGGTTATTCTGTACGCGGTAGGTATCGATATTTGTCGTTACATCGAATCGCTAAGTTCCGAAAATTGTCGAAAGGCAAGCGATACATTCGAACGCCTCGCTAAGGCCTAACGATAGTCGTTAACCATCATCGACAGTCAGTGACATCAAGCAAAACGACAAGTACTCGAGTGAGAATTGTACGGAGAGTTTTTTTACACACGTTTTGACAAATAAAGTTGATTGAAATATTAATATTTCAATAGTTACTTATAAGTAAATACATACCCGCCAACACCAAGATTATATCGCCAAGCAACAACAAGTAATCGAGTAAGAATTTTATTTATTTTTATTTGTTTGTTTGATGTCGCACCAACAGCAATGGTTATTAGCGACACAAAAGTAAGAATTGTACAGACACTTTTTATAAATAATTAAATGCATACGTGCCAATATTAACATTATGTCGATGAAACTCTAAAGTATTATTCTCTAATTAAACATGTAAAAGTGTTTAATTGATTAGAGTTATTTGACGGTCTCATAGTTAACCTCTATATGTATGACAGTCTTCTATCATCTCTAAATCTAAATCTTGCTTTTGCAATGGATTATCTTAGTTCATTGAAGGTTAGGAATTCTTATACACTTTTATGTGTATCACAATGTAGATATTCCATTTGATTGCATAAATTTCTTTTCAGAATGGCTAATGGATATCTTGCCCTTGATTTAGTCGCTTTAGAAAACCGAGCATCTTTAAAATTTGTTGCTCAGACGATCGGGCACTTCGTATTTTCTTCCTGTACAATAATCGATATTTGAAATTTATTTTTACTTATATTTATATATATTTTATATGATGAAAGAAAGATACTCACATTTTAAGATCTGTCATATTAAACGTTTCCTTGTTCTTTGTGGTCGTTTGCTTATACAGGTAACCCTCCTATAACACGGTATCTTATAACACGGTTTCGCTATAACACGATTCGTAAATTGCGGGAACCCTCCTACAACACGGCATCCTATAACACGGTTGTTCCTGTTTCGTCATATTATATAGAAAAACATAAAAATGAGTATATTGTGGGTATTCAGAAATTAGATATTAACAAAGTAGTAGATTCTGTGTTACCAACGAAGTCAGCGTAGATGACTCGCGGCCGCCGACTATAGTCGGCGTCCGTAGCGAAAGGGTTAATAATTAGGCAACGTCTACAATAGTTCTAGTTTCAGATGCGTGTGTGTTTTCCTCGAGGTCAGTCAGTCAGTTTTCCGTGTGGTTTTACCTACGTTATTTACTTTCATCTCCGTGGCCTGAAAACAAAAGTGTCTCACGCTGCTAGTCGGTAGTCTACGTCGAGCCATGGTGTGTTAAAGAACAATTTTTGTATGTCGAATTCAAAAAAATATTTGTTTTTAATAAGTTTTTGGAACGTAACCCCCCTTTTTGTACTAGCTCTGGGTCTCATGCAACACGGTTTCACACAACACGGCATTTTCTAGGAACCTAACTACCGTGTTATGGGAGGGTTACCTGTATTTAAAAATGGCTAAATATTTTTTTCTGAAGTTTTCATGTGTTCACAAATTCCTCTAGATACCACTACAATTTGGTTAGGGATAACCCAAGAGAGCAACGTTGCCAATGAACGGATATCGAATTTTGTCGCTGCCTTCGAACAAGATTTTTCATCGATAATTATCGATAGAAGAAAGTTACAGAATCACCCAACGGAGGTAGCGACGCTCGCGCAAGCGACGACTATCGTTAGTTAACGATATCGAGAATTGTCGGTTGAGAGCATCGACATATAGTACTGGACTGCTCACTGTAGCTGCAGAAAGTGTACTAGGGAATAGAAAGAGAGCGCGAATCGTAAGGACCGTTCTGTCCTTCTCTTGGGCAGGAGCGGAATCAGGAATAAGGGAACCCCGCGCAGTGAAATGTACGTTTCACGATGAACTTTATTTATATATTTTATAAGTTGAACAATTGATTTAATTTTATGTTAATCATAAAATTTAAGGTTATTTTACCATTTTACTTAGTTGTGAAAACTTATCGTATTGGGCTCAAAATACAGGTCTCGCGGTAGCCCTCACTTAACACAGCGAATCACAATTTTTTTTAGTAATATTGAATTTTGATAAACTCAACTACAATAAAGTAATCACTACAATTGAGATTTGACTCACGGAGGCTTTTGTCTCCATGATTCGACTGTAACAATGTACATACTTTCTAGATGTGTGGAGTAATCTTTCACATGGTTCTTATTTTGCATATTACAGTCCTGAACCCCTTCCATCCAGAAACCTTTCGACCAATAGAAAAATGATAAAAAAGGACAGAACGGTCCTTACGATTCGCGCTCTCTTTCTATTCCCTGGTACACTTTCTGCGACTACAGTGAGCAGTCCAGTACTATATGTCGATCAGAGATGAGTAGGAAGATTGCCAATGAGCCTGTTTTTGGTGGTCGCAATTTTTCTCTGGTTTCGGCGCGCCCCCTTAGCGGAGGGCCCTCGAAGCAGTTCCACGTTTTTGATTGGTCGTATATATATATAGTAATACTACGCGTGTTAATCTGGAGCTGTGTTTTGGCGCGTCGACGCGCCACCTGAACGAGACTCTCGAACTAGTTCCACGTTTTTGATTGGTTGAATGAATTCGTGTGTTCCTCGAGATCCACGATTTTAAACCGCGTGAACACTCAAATAGGGAGACTTGTATCTACCTTTTTTTTACAGGATATTGCATAAACCGTAGTAATCAGGTAGTCAATACCCTTAATATCCATATGAAGCTTTAGAAATAATGAGAGTAAGCAAATCAAACTTTAAAAAAAAACCTCGAACGTGGGTAACTATAGAAATATAAGTTTGCTAAATAACATACCACAATGACTCGATGGCACACGTGCTTGCTGCTTTAAGGATGTTGTTCGGTAAAATGAAAGATCCAACAGAGGATTGAAACTTTCACCAAATATTCTTCGAATTATTAAAAAAATATTTCTCCTCAGGCAAAAATCGTTTTGCCGTCCGGAATATTGGTAAAAAATGTCATTGAAATTGATGATTTGAATACGCAAAGCATAGACGCATGGCCTATATTAATTTTTTGACATCGATGGAGGTCTAACACATGCATGAAACTTTGCTAACAGTTAAAAGACTCTAAAAGACATATTCTAAAAAAAATGAAATTTTTTGACCGTCTCGATCCATGTTTATTTTGACGAAAACTGTAAAATTTTCGATAGTATGAGGTGTGTGGTGGGGGGAACGCTCGCGACGTGGCAACAGCGTAGCTGGGTCGGCGGAGGGGACAGCGCGTTACTTGACATACATATACATATGTCTGTTTGGCCGCTGAGCGTAATGGGGCAGTCCGATGTTGCCAGCTCGTTTACCGTATTAGTGTGCGCTTGTCGGTGCACACCATTTGTGCGTGTGCGTAGACCAATCCGAAACAAAAGTTTGTACCGTTCGTCGTACTACGCGCAATGGCATTCATGCTAGCGGTACGGTATAACTTTTTGGTGAGATTGTCACCGAACAACGTCCTTAACGTCCGAGAGTCTCGGGTTCGAAACTCACGTCTTACCTCTTTTTTTTGTTTAATTATCAACTATGCTTATTGGTTTACCTATTTAACTGAAGTTTCATGAAATACATGAAAATATTAATCTACAAATATTGTATTATATTACATCGTATACATCCAATAAATTGGTACATGAATCAGCGAACGTTTCTTCTTCCCGAGAGCCTACTTGTGACAAACATCTATGTTACGCTGTTTCATATTTTAATAGCATAAATAATATTTAGACGGATAAAGAAGGCATTACGGAAAATTACCAAAAACAAAAATGCACTTATAAATCTCGGGCATAAAAATAATGATGAGCATATAAAAATGAACCAATTATTTTCTATAGTGAGATGAAACGGATAATGTATCTGGTTAGGGATTTTTTTTTCATTTAATTTTTACCATTCAAGGCTATGTAAAGGTAACATTTTTAATACATCGAATTATCAGAAAATTATGTCGAGGTATAATTTTAATTCTGAATTATTTTTTACATCAGAACATAGTGATAATTCGAGATATTAAAAATACAATTATCTTTCCGTAGGCTTGAATAAAAAAAATTACTAAATTGAATCAGGCTACTCAAAAATGTATGAAACTAACAATTTCTAAGCAGATACAGTATTTGTCTCATCTCACCATAAATTTGGCTATCGCATACTTTGGAGTCGATTTCTTTTACGAACACGCTTATTCGAGGTCTTATGGCTGTTTGGGGTCCGACCTCAAAGTTTTTCCAGCGTAATGACTGTTTCGAGTCCCATAAAGATGACTCTCACACCGAATTTGTTTATATTTTTTTATTGTTAATAAAATTGTTTATATTGTTAGGTTAGGTTTCATTAGGTTAGTTTAGCTTAGAATTCCAATGCTGTGACACCCCAAGGAATTAGTATTTAAAAAAAAAAAAAACAGCTTGCAGGTTTGACCCCTTAATGTTTCGGGTCCCCAAAGTATTCCGTGGACATATTTATATACATGTCGAAGTAGAGGCTCTTAAGTCCAGTGGATTTGGATGGTTGTCCATTTTCTTTGTTGTTCTAGCTGACACAGGAACGAATCCGGAACTGTAGACAGGGTGGACCTCACTCTCTTGTCCCTTCACACACACTCCCCTGTCCCACGATCCCGGCTACGTTTGGTGGTTGTCAACACCCCCACCCCCGTGCCACCAAAATACAACTCTTAACCTACAAACTCTAATATAACAATAATAATAACAATAATAATAATAGTACTGGCAATAACGCCTGCTCAGCACCCAGTCTTCTCCGACACGGCCTTCCTGACAATCACACGTCCTCGGGTGCGTCTCACCATACATAGCTCTGGCTATCGCATGGAACGATACCATTCAGCATAATTGCTCACGCAATTTATGTGCATTCTTTCCTCTCAAGATTCAGGCCCCCCACCATATCACTGGCCGCCCATCACCCTCAGACCAACTGCTTTAAGTTGGCTGTTGCGACTGCGACCCAGCAAATATGGTGCGACCTCTAGCCGTCTGCGTACAGCCCTCCACTAGTCTCCGCTAGTGCAATCTCAGAATCATTTTCACTGGCCACCCTGGCAGCTTGTCCGTTCTCCGTATCACTCTCAGTGTTCTCTTCACTGCATACGTCCAACTCACTAGGGACGTGACCATCAGGCATTTTTCTCAGTTGCTCGTGGGAATACTTATAGGTTCTATTGCCAGTTAGCGACCTCAGAGTGTATCTGTTTCCGTCAAGGACCTCCGTTACCACAAATGGCCCCCTGAACTTCGGATCAAGCTTAGTTTGGTTTCTCTCCTCGTTCTTAAGTAGAACACAATCATCAACCTTGAACATAACTATCTTGGCTTTTCTGTCGTCGAATCTAAGTTTATCATAAGACGCACTTTTACGAATATTTTGTACCGCGCGATTCCTAATATCTGAAATATCAATTTCAACGTCCGCATTGTTATCAGACACCAGACCGAAAGGCCTGGCCGTCTTACCGATCAAAAGTTCTAGTGGACTCGCCTTAGTGACCCGATTTGTCGTGCAATTTAACGCTAACTGTACCTCTTCTAACGCTTCTTGCCATGATCGTTGACTAGTTTCAATCGCAGTAAGCGTGCTCTTAAGCGTACTCATTACGCGCTCGACTTGTCCGTTAGCTCGGCTGGCGCCCGTAGCTATCAAATGCAAGTTTATATTTTGAGAGGTGCAAAAGTCGCGAAAATCCCTACCCGCAAAGCACCTACCTTGATCTGCTATTACACGGGAAGGTATCCCGAACAAGGCTATGGCGGATTTTAGAGCTCTAATGCTGCTATTAGTGTTTATATTAAGGGTATGATACAGTAAAACATATTTGGTAAAGGCATCAATCAGGACGATCACGTATTCCTTTAAATCACTCTTACCGCTCAACTTTCCAGTTACGTCGATATGAAGCGTATGCCAGGGTATACTGGTCTTAGGAATAGGGTGGAGCTCAGCCTGAACCCTGCCTGAATTTGACTTTGATACTTTACAAGTAATACAATTATCAACGAATCGGCGTACATATTTTGACATTCCCTCAAACCAATAATACTCGTAAATTTTGTCAAGCGTCTTTTGCCATCCCAAGTGCATGATTGATTCGTGAACGTGATTCACAATCGACCATCTGAAAGCTCGCGGCACAACAGGCAAACATCGCGTCCTGCCATTCCTCTGTATCCTGCGGCAGAGTGTTCCCGATCGCATCTCGTAAGTCTTTGCCACATCATCCGCGAGTTCTCCATTTTGGAATTTAGAAGCGATACCCGAAACTTCTTGGTCACGTTTTTGTTCCGCTAACAACCAGTTGTTATCTATTTCAGCGAGATTAATACGTTTCTCTGGTATTTTAACTAAAGATTCACGTGGCTCCTCCGGCAAGGGATTTCGTGAAAAGAAATCTGCATGGGCCATACGCTTTCCTTCTCTATATAAGATATCAAAATCAAAGGACTGCAAAAAGGCCCACCATCGGTGTACTCGAGGAGTTAATTCAATTTTGTTACGGGATGCCCTTAATGAGTTGCAATCGGTAACGATGGTAAATCTACGAGCCTGCAAATAATGTCGGAAGTGCTTTATCGAATTAACCACCGCCAGCGTTTCCAGTTCGTACGAATGGTACCTTGATTCTGCAGGGGAAGTTCGTTTACTATAGTATTCGATAACCCGTGGCCTATCGTCCACCTTTTGCAATAGAATCGCGCCGTAACCCTCCGAGCTGGCATCTGTATGCAACTCTATCGGGTAGTTAGGGTTAAAGATCATAAGCACTGGTTCGCTTGTTAAGGTCGAAACTATTCGTTGACGAATTTCTTCGTGTTCCGTTTTCCATTCTATATTCCTTTTGCCCGAAGTTAATAGGTAGAGAGGTCTCATTGTCCGCGAAAATCCCGGCAAAAACTGACGAAAATACGACGCTAGACCTATAAACTGTCTTAACTGAGTGACTGTTTCTGGCGGAGGCAGAGCAGTTAATGCTCGTATTTTGTGAACGTTAGGTCGAATCTCGCCGGCCTCAACCTTGTACCCAAGATATTCGACCGAGGTCTTCAAAAAGGAACATTTTGCAATATTAAAGGAAAATCCTGCTTCTATAAGAATTCCTAACACAATGCGAAGTCTCTCTAATCCTTCCACCATAGTACGGGCTACTATCATAATATCGTCCATATAAACGATGACGAAGGAATAGGCAAGCTCCCCCAAGGCGCTCATAACCGCACGCTGGAAAACAGATGGTGCATTCCTCAGTCCGAACGGCATGGTCAAATATTCAAATTGACCGTCGGGAGTAACAAACGCGGTACGCTCTATCGAGTCTGGATGGACAGGAATCTGGTGAAAACCACTTGCCATATCCAAACATGAGAAATAATTTGCCCCACAAAGTCTAGCAATCTGATCAGGAATAAGGGGTAACGGGTATCTATCCGGTACCGTGTTATTATTCAACTCCCGGTAATCCACACATAAACGATCGGACCCGTCCTTTTTTTTGACGAGCAATACAGGACTTGCAAAGGGAGAACAACTAGGACGAACAATACCGGCCTCCATCAACTCGTTCACCCTGCCTCTCACCACCTGCCTCTCGTCAGGGCTGAGCCGATAAGGCCGCCTCTGAACAGTAATGCTAGGATCAACCAACCGTATTTCAAGCTGCCCCGTAGTAACGCGAGTGCGCGGGATACCCCTTATGAAAGACCCAGAGAACTCTGCCATGACAGAGAGCAATCGCAACCTATCGTCACCAACCGCGTCCGTATTAATACTGTTCAAATCCGCAGCTTCGCCCAACTCGGCACAAACATTTACCATTTTAGTCTTAGAAATGCTGAGACTCTTCGACGTCATATACACATCAAAACCCTGATTAAGAATTTCGCGGCCGATCATTACATCATCCCTCAAATGAGCATTCGGAACAACATGAAGCAAAACCTCCAAGGGATATCCGTTTACAACAACCCTCGTCAAGATCTGCACAGCACTACATACGGTAGAACCCCCAATACCTCTCAAAACAACTACATTGTTATATCTTCTGCCCGAGAACTTCGCGGCCACGGTCTCTTTTACAAGAGAACATTCCGCGCCGGAATCAAAACAAAATGAGAACGACTCACCCGATTGAGTCAGCAGACCCGAAGGCGCCGCGACTTCACATAGGTCCACTCGCTTCTCGTTGTTCGAGTCTCCGTTGTCACTGCTGGTCGAAGGGCACCTTGAAGCGATGTGTCCAATAGTCCCACACTTGAAGCAAGTCATGGAACTCCTCTGCCACGGCGTCTTGTCCTTTTCTTTCTTCAAACGGCAATCGGCGATTTTATGGCCCGCCTTTCCACAATGGTGACATCTCATTGTAGGCCATATTTTTTGACGTTTTTCCGTTGGTGGTGCCGAATCTTCCGAAATCGGTGCGGTCTTCCTCTTTGTATATGAAAATGCCCTTAGTTCATTTTGCAACTGTATCCTGGTTTTTATATCGGTAGTAAATGCCAGTCGTTGTATTCGGTTGTCGAACTGCGCAACGTGAGCCAACACAACGGACACCGCCACCTCCTCGATGCTCATTGTTTTCCATTTCGATGTCAAGGATGTCATCAGACGACTTCCATAAGCCGAGAGACATTCTCCTTCTTTTGGACGGTCATTGTTCACGTTTATCAACGTGGCTGCGGGGGTTTCAAGACCACCAAAACGTGCCACGAAGAGGTCTTTAAATTGCGACCATGTGATCCCTGCGGAACACACCTGGGACAGCCACTGCGAGGAACTTCCTTCCAGGGCTTTGCTTAACGCAATTACGAGCGCACTGCCCTGTAGGGGATTTTCTGATATACACATGTCGACTGTAGAACACCAAGCAAGTGGATCGGCACCCGGACCTTCTGGGTTAAACTTCGGCAGTGACGTGTTATCCTTGATAGATCGTGATGTATCCATTGTCCGTATTAGCTCCATCAAATTGCGATTTTGGAGTTCCAAGAGCTGATACCACTGATCCTGTGAAGCTCCCGGCGGCGGACACGATCCCACTTCTGATGTCGAAGTAGAGGCTCTTAAGTCCAGTGGATTTGGATGGTTGTCCATTTTCTTTGTTGTTCTAGCTGACACAGGAACGAATCCGGAACTGTAGACAGGGTGGACCTCACTCTCTTGTCCCTTCACACACACTCCCCTGTCCCACGATCCCGGCTACGTTTGGTGGTTGTCAACACCCCCACCCCCGTGCCACCAAAATACAACTCTTAACCTACAAACTCTAATATAACAATAATAATAACAATAATAATAATAGTACTGGCAATAACGCCTGCTCAGCACCCAGTCTTCTCCGACATACATATGTATAAAATAATTGTGTGGGTTTTTTACGCTTTTCATTTTTTTTTACCCGATATTAATAAGTGCAATTTTTTGGGACTTTTTTACTACTTTTCTATTCGGCTGAATAATATTTAAACTATCAAAAAGTGAAACAGCCTGCCATACGTGCGAGTGGTATCAACATTTTTTTTAATCGGCACATTAAAACAAAAAATGAAATCGAGAAATTTATCTATGTTAGAAATGCAAAAGCGTTAAGCGTTAAGCGAATGAAACGAGATTTTTTTCCATTGCTGTCAATTTTTCTCTTACGTCTTCATGACAGTCGCAATAAGTGAGGCTGCTTATTTGTACCAGCTATGGATTACTGTTTGTTAAGAACACGCATTGGGCGCGTTGGCAACGATTCAGCTTCGTAATCGTAAGATGCCGAGTTCGCGTCTAAAGACGCGAAGACTTTTTTTTCTTCATTTCTTTTTTGTTTAATTTTTTTTAACCCGGTATTGCATGACTCGCATGGGAGGGCGAAGTTCAAAAATAATGCAGTCCTAAACAAACCACACGCGAAATAAAATATGTGTAGTTCAAGACATTGCATATGCAGTTTTATAACAAATACTTTACGCAATGACATGTGCGTCTTGCTAGAGACTTCATTATTTTCCATTTGTCAAATAAAACACATAAAAATCGGGAATGAATTATAGCAATCGTAGAAAAGTAATAGTGAACGGAACCTTTTCAAGAATATGCCGCGAACCCTTGAAGGCATACAATGTTGCAAGCAAACTGAAAACATTCCCGCGGCTTCTGCTAGCCTTTTTCAGTTCTTTCTTCTAGTTTGAGAGTGTCAGTTCGCTCTGCGTTTTCAAATATAGAGTGAATGAATATAAGCGTTTCAAGTATGGAATACGAAAATAAGAAAAAGGAAAGGCAGTATGATTTTAAGAGTATAAACAAATTTTTTGTTTAATTTTTTTCGAAATGGTGGCGTACCCAACAAACCTTCTTGTTCAGAACAGTGTTCTCTGGCCAGACAAATCACTCCTTGGAAGTTTAACCCGAAACAAAAAACCAAATATTTTTCAGTTATGTATAAGAATAACTAGAGAAATACGTAGGGAAATTAAAAAAGTACGTCTAAAATCAAAGTTCTGATTAGACCTTCTGCAGCTATTCTTATATAGAATTGAAAATTATTTGGATTTTTGTTTCAGGTCAAACCTCCAAAAAGTAATTCGTCCAGCCGCAGAACACTGTTATGAACAAAAGGTTTTGTTCGATAAGATGCGAAGTCACCATTTTGGAAAAAAAATTGTATACTCTTAAAATCATGTACACTGAGCGTCATTAATAGGTCCACCTTGTAGTGCAGTGAGGTAAGAGAGGACACTGGGCGGTGCCTGCTCACGTACCTCTGCCTGTGCGTGCAACGCAGAGAGCACTACGGTGCGAGCGAGATGCCAGAGCGTCAGTAGTTACAGGCCACTATTGGCCGTCACAACAAACCCCCACCACTGTCCCCTATGAGTCATGGAGCGCACCGCGCTATGTCTCCCGCACCGCACTACGGCGCCACCCCCTCGCCCATGTGGGCGGCTCTCCCCACCACAAACCTATGCAGTGTTCCCCCACCACGCTGCCCTGGTCCTAAGGCCCAAAACTCAGTAGCAGCGGCGCTGTATGTCCCCAGGGGCATATCACGGTCGGTAATTATGCACTGACCACCGGTCGGTAACTTTTTTAATTACCCTAAGAGTGTCCCCGTGGTAAAATAGAACACGGTTCTTTTTTTTTTAAGAAATACCTTATATTATACAAGTATCGCCCGTATTGGCGATGCGTTTTTTCGATACCTTTAGCTAGTGACGGGTGGCTATCCAGCCCCTAATACTTTGCTTGGGGTGAATCCTCCACATACCACGTAACTGTTGGAATAATGGTGCCCTTCTTTCGCTCAATGTAGCGAAGGATGCGCAAATACGGCTGGCGTAGAGGGGGTACCACTGTCTTGACCAGCCATATGAAGTCTCGGCCAGCGTAAACCCCTACTACGGATATCTCTTATGTGCAACTATGCAAAAAATAAGGGCCATGGTGGGGAAAAAGATGGTTACCTGTGAGCAGCCCTCGCAGCATCCTGTCATTACCGTGGTGACAAGGGCCCATACAGCAAGAGTAAAAAAAAAGAAGCGACGAGTGAAGTGATAGTGATAGCGAAGTAAAAGTCGAGAGCACATACGCAGCGCGTATTTTTTTAAAAAGTGGTATGTATAATAGCGTATATATTTATTTAGTATGATATCTGATTTTAAAAAAAAAAGTTTTTTGTATATCTGTTATCTTTTCGTTTATTTCTAGACGAGCCGTCAGCCTGTCGTCTATAGGGTAGACACACAGCCTATAGGGTATAAAAAAAACAAAGAGTGGTACGTATAACAGCGTATATATTTATTTAGTATATTATTTGATTTTAAAAAAAGTTTTTTATAGCCGTTATCTTTTCCTTTACTTCTAGACAGACATCAACCTATCAACTATATCAGACGCTACTATATCAGATAGAGGCCGGACATCAGATATCCGACATAAAACTAACTAGACCGGTAAGTGTAATAATTTTAAGTCTACAGGGTTTGCCTTAAACATATTTATTTTAAAAAAACTTAAATATTACAGATTATGACACCAAGGCGCCCGGATACGCCGCCCGAGGGGGCAGAAGGACCGTTTGAGGGGCCGCTCCTTGATGGGCTACCGCCACCCCTAAATGCGTTCTTTGCCCCCTTCCACGAAGGGCAGTGTTTGTTCGGGTGCGTTTACGTACGGGACGTGGGGGAGGGGTTATGCTACGGGTGCATGCGTGAGCAGCCCGCCGAGCACAGACCGCAGTTTATGCCACGCGTAATTCACCACTTAAAGATTCACCCCGCAATACATCTGCGTACGGGTATCTGTGTGCGCTGTGCTCGGTGTGTGCTGCACGCGTATGCACCCGGTGACTGTATAGCCTGCATCGCATACTTCTGCGATAACCGGGAGGATCTATTAAGGCAGGGGGCTGCAGAAGTTCCTCCCCCACCCCGAATATAAATTGTGAGCTATGTATATGTATATAAATATGTATATATGTACTTTTTGTATTTCTTAGTCTTACGCTCGTTTTTTTTTCACACCTGTTTCTAGAAATGGCGCCACGGCAGAGCTGCGAAAGGAACGGCGACGCATTCGGGGAGGAGGAGGCGGCCGACAGGGATTCACCGGCTCCTGCCCTGGGGGACCCCTTCTACGACGCTATGCATGCGGGGGTGTGCCTGTATGGCCCCTTGTATGTCCGGGGGTACTTTGAGCTGTGCCTAGATTGCGTGCACACGCTACCCGCGGACATACAGGCGGAATACAGGCCACACCCGATGCACTACCTGCTGCTAGACAACCGAATAGAGTTTCATGATGGGCGGTGCGAGCGCTGCGGCCAGCGGGTCATGATGGAGTACGCACCCGGTTCATGCCCCGGGTGCGTATTCTATTACACCCACAATAGGGACAGCCTGCTGCGCTGGGGAGTCGGGCGGGTCGAACCCAGCGAGCAATAAGGACGTATATACACAAATTACACAATTACATATTATTATTAACGTTACATATTAATTATACTACTTATTACTATTACTACTGCTTATACTATATTATACTTGGCTATTATTAACATTACTTATTACTACTTATACTATACTTATACTATATATACTTATACTATTTTTTTACTATATACATTGTCATCACTTATCATATTATCGCGAAGACAGATTTGAATAATAGCGCGTGGTGTCATTTTGGAGATTTCTGATTGGGGCCGTAGGACCAATCAGCGGTGGTTGCGAATAAGGGAGAGGATGATAGTCTCCGGTGCTGCCGATTACGATCGAAAGGGAAGGCAACTTCCTTCTTCTTGCCTGGACCGTCGACGACGCGAGTCGTGTTTTTGGAACCGTTTGTTTTCTGGGGTTAAGTCCTATGGAGAATCCGGACTTCGTCCGAGGCCGCGTATACGGGCTAATTCTCCTTCTCGAAGAGACAAAGAGATTTCGGTAAGCGATTCGTTGTAGTTTTGTGAGCGACGAAATCTCGTAATACCCCGCGTTGTGTACGTTTTTGAAAGGTGCCTGGAGGCACGTGGGAGAAATTCCCACTCGTAGAATCGCGTTTCGTTTTGGGAAGTACGAGATTCCGCCGACCGGCAAGGGACTTTGTTCGCGTAAATATGTTGCCCATCGTGGACATATTTATCGCCCGTTGTGTGAATCGAAGTGCGTATGACTGTGAGCGAATGAGAAGTTCTCTCGGCAAAAATTTGAGTGTTAGATCCTCGAATCTTATTGTATCGCGTTCGCGTTAGGGACGTGTTGCCGAGAGACACGAAATAGTCCTTGAGGTGTTGTTATTCGAAATGACGCGAGTAGATCGCGTTGTAATTTTGACTCGACTCAAAAATTGAGATTGGATGTAAATGAAATGTATGTCGAATTGCCGCGAAATGTACGAAAGTATAAATCGAATGTTAGAAATTGTCGAAAGATCGAATTGTATCGAACCGTGTGAAATTATTTATGAAATATCGAATTTAGTGAATTGTACGACGGGATTTTGAGCGAATCGTAAGAATTAGACTGCGCGGAATAGATCGCGAACGTTAGGCGTAGAATTTCGTTTTAGAACATTATTAGAAAGTAATATTGTCATTCGTTGTTGTTTTAGTCGCGATCTTATTGGATCCATTATTTATTTTGAACTTGTTAAATTTGGATTTTTGTTATATCCGCGTGGTCGCGTCCGAAATTGGCGCAAAAATAAACGATCGATTTTGTTATTGTTGACCCAAAAAGCCGAAGTGTTCATTTGATTGAAGTTGTCCTTACTCTTGAAGATCCCCGACGCCTCCGCGGTACTGAGTTAGCCAACGTAGGCACGCGAAGAAGAACCGTAGACATTGATACGTGGTTCCCGTTTTGGAACCTGGCGCCCAACAATACCAGTGGTATTCTTTTGAATTGTATGTATTAGCCCTGGGTTGCCTGGAACGCGAAGGAATCGCGTAAGTTGTGCGCCGGTCAGTCTCTCATCTCCCGACGAGGCTCGATCGTGAAATATACGTCACAACTTTTTCGTGTGAAGAAAAAGTTGTGACGTATATTTCGCGATCTAGCCTCGTCGGGAGATGAGAGACTGACCGGCGCACAACTTACGCGATTCCTTCGCGTTCCAGGCAACCCAGGGCTAATACATACAATTCAAAAGAATACCACTGGTATTGTTGGGCGCCAGGTTCCAAAACGGGAACCACGTATCAATGTCTACGGTTCTTCTTCGCGTGCCTACGTTGGCTAACTCAGTACCGCGGAGGCGTCGGGGATCTTCAAGAGTAAGGACAACTTCAATCAAATGAACACTTCGGCTTTTTGGGTCAACAATAACAAAATCGATCGTTTATTTTTGCGCCAATTTCGGACGCGACCACGCGGATATAACAAAAATCCAAATTTAACAAGTTCAAAATAAATAATGGATCCAATAAGATCGCGACTAAAACAACAACGAATGACAATATTACTTTCTAATAATGTTCTAAAACGAAATTCTACGCCTAACGTTCGCGATCTATTCCGCGCAGTCTAATTCTTACGATTCGCTCAAAATCCCGTCGTACAATTCACTAAATTCGATATTTCATAAATAATTTCACACGGTTCGATACAATTCGATCTTTCGACAATTTCTAACATTCGATTTATACTTTCGTACATTTCGCGGCAATTCGACATACATTTCATTTACATCCAATCTCAATTTTTGAGTCGAGTCAAAATTACAACGCGATCTACTCGCGTCATTTCGAATAACAACACCTCAAGGACTATTTCGTGTCTCTCGGCAACACGTCCCTAACGCGAACGCGATACAATAAGATTCGAGGATCTAACACTCAAATTTTTGCCGAGAGAACTTCTCATTCGCTCACAGTCATACGCACTTCGATTCACACAACGGGCGATAAATATGTCCACGATGGGCAACATATTTACGCGAACAAAGTCCCTTGCCGGTCGGCGGAATCTCGTACTTCCCAAAACGAAACGCGATTCTACGAGTGGGAATTTCTCCCACGTGCCTCCAGGCACCTTTCAAAAACGTACACAACGCGGGGTATTACGAGATTTCGTCGCTCACAAAACTACAACGAATCGCTTACCGAAATCTCTTTGTCTCTTCGAGAAGGAGAATTAGCCCGTATACGCGGCCTCGGACGAAGTCCGGATTCTCCATAGGACTTAACCCCAGAAAACAAACGGTTCCAAAAACACGACTCGCGTCGTCGACGGTCCAGGCAAGAAGAAGGAAGTTGCCTTCCCTTTCGATCGTAATCGGCAGCACCGGAGACTATCATCCTCTCCCTTATTCGCAACCACCGCTGATTGGTCCTACGGCCCCAATCAGAAATCTCCAAAATGACACCACGCGCTATTATTCAAATCTGTCTTCGCGACAATTCATTCGATTCGGGAACAGCGATTACTGGCTGTCCCGCGATGGGCTCCGTCGTCCCATAGGAATTCGCAACGGTTCACCAGGCGTCCCCGGATTCCCAGTTCGCGAGTCTTCGTTCCGTTCGTCGATAGCGGTGGGCCTCCGTCATGAGTTGTGGTGCGTTACAGGTGCTCCGTCGTTCGTAGGTCGATGTCACGCGGGATGAGTAATAGCTCCCTGCTAGTTACTCGGTACGCGTAGACCAGTTCATGTAGCTCGGGTGATAGCGTGCGTAGAGTTGCTCCAAGTCGCGAGGTGATTGGTGCGGTGAGCTACAGCGCGCGCAGCTAGGGCCCAGCCGGCGCTCTGACGTCACTCAGCCTTTCGTCCTCGTTCCTCCCACGCTGATGATCCCTCGCTGGTTCTTCGCGAGACTCGGTAAGCCCGCGAATACAATATTCGCGGCATGGGACATAGCAAAAATCAAACAACAAATTAGAAATCAACCAATTCGCAACTTCGTTAGCCCTTGAGGTGGTGGCTTCTTCCCTGGATTCTTTACTAACACGCGTTTTCCCGCGTAACACGACAGTTCCCGCCGAGGACCTGACGGGGTAAAATCTGCCCCGTCACAACTTATACTATATACTTATACTATTTTTTTTTTTTAATTTTTTATATAACAGTACATTGTTAAATAATCAGCTACTACTAATAAAAAAAAAAAAAAAACAATTGTAAACTGGAAATCTCTTTAATGAACCAAGCCTTAACACATGTATCCGTATTTACACCGTGAATATTGTATCCTACCACCGCCACCGCCACCATAGATCTTATTATCGTGCGCATACTGGCGATCAGCCAAACGCTTCTTTCGCACAAAAGCGTCGTAGTACTCTCGGGCAATTCTATCGTTTTTCCGCAAATCAGTACTAAATACATTCTGGAAGGCATGCATCCCGAAGCCTGAGGAGAGGTAGTGTAGAAACATCATGCAGAATTGGCCGCACACCGTTGACGTCTCGCTCTGAAGCTGCTGGGTGTTCCATCGGAAGGATCGACAGTTCCGTCGGAGTCTCGATGCGTGGTGATGATTCAGCGGTGGTAAGCCGTAGCTGTCAAAGTAGTAACCGTCTCCGTCAGCGTCCACGTACATGGCAACCCAATGTGCTCCTGGCTTCATATGGTCGTCCGTGTTGGCGATAATCGCAGCGGGTTTCGACCAGCTTCGAGGTATTCTATCAGCTGCGTAGACACCCGTCGTATGCTCCGATATACCGCGAAGGCCAAGGTAAAGGTCTAGCGTGTTCATATATGCGGCCCGTTATTTCGAAGCCAGAATTCAAGGCGTAAGGCGTTGTTCAGAGCGCAGGTAAACGATCCTCGGCTCTCCTTACACGCGTGAACGATACACTCGTAATGGTCACGATTCGGTGGGAAGTCCTCGTATGGTGAGTTATCGGGAGTTTCATCCAAATTTATAACCTCCCTTGCCATAACGGTCTGCAGAAAAAGTACGCTCTCCAGACCTCGCGTGTATATGCTCCGCGAAATACCGGCAATATTTCGGAGATTGTTGTATAGCTGTTTGTACGTTACACCACCGTCGAACCACTCTAGACCGTGTCGATAGCGGGTCATGGTGTTGTTCTCGCTTCTGATCGTTGGTGGTAATTCGTTGAAATCGCAGGGTGGTGAAACGATCCAGTGGCCTATGTATTTTCTTTCCACAGCCACGACGCCGATCTCCTTCGGCGCCAGACGTCCCTCGGAGTCTTTGAAGTACTCAATCTCGATCACGAAATCCATCGCTGCGGTGCTAACTCGAAGGCGTTCAACGAGAAACTAACGGCGATGCTGACGATCACAGGCGATACCGAGTGCACAAAAGACGATGACGCATACCCAAAATTGCTGACATATGTATTTTCTTCGAATGTTTATCCGCCGTAATCTACGACGATTTGCCGCGAGGCGTCGATCTCCAGAACGTTGTCGTACTCAGCGTAAACGATACAGTTCACGGTGGTGGCCAGCGGTTCGTCGAAGCGTACCTCAATTCGTACACTACCGTGCTTGATCAGGTTCCAGTGGGTGTTGCTATTTGCCGAGAGATCAGGTGTGAGATCGAAAACGAACAGGCAGTAGCCATCTGCGTAAGCGTTCCTAGATACAGAATTACCCTCGTTGAGGAAGTGTATACCCGTGCCACTGAAGAGGGTATGATACGCGTCCACGTAAAGACCGGCTTTACCGAAATCTGTCTGCAATGCTTTCGAGGGTACTTGAACACCGTCGACGTACAGCGATAGGAAATTAATACAATAGTTTTTAAAATTGAACGGGTTGAGTTGATAGTTGCCATTGAAGGCCTTGTTATCGACGAAGCCTATTATAATACGCTTAGGTAATTGGCCGAGAATCACGTTGTCCATAGTACCACCGTGCAAGCCGGCATGCATCGTCAGCGCCTTGACCTCTACACGCGTAAGCGGATACTTTGCAGTTGTCTTTGATAGCATTTTAGAATGAGCAATTAGAATACCGGGGCTTATTTTGGCGCGTCTAACGAGGAGCGTGGCCTCCGTTATATGTAAAGAACACTCGCTCTTTGGATCCATGAGGGAGAAACCGTCTCTCGTGCGTACGAGACGTAAACGGAGCTCAACACCATTTAATAAAAATTTTTCCTGGTTAAACACATCGCAATGCAAACGACCGATCAGATCGACCGTCTTGTCTTTACCGACGAACGCCTGCCTATTCACGAGACCCATATTCTTGCCCGCTGTATCGTCCATATGACCGGGCGTGTCGTCGTACCAGAGCACGCTCGAGAGGTGGGACCCCTTAGCGGCTGGCCCATAATTTAATAGCGTCTCTATGTAGGCCCTGTAAGCGTACGCGTTATTAGGCGGTGATATGAGTTTCTGATTAAGAAACACGTCCACCTGATTGAACAGCGAGTGTAGCAGATTGTTAACAGGGGCTGCTTTGCTCAGAGCGTCAGGGGCTAACGCATCCTTGGATCGTAGCTGTACGCGTAAACTCAGCATGGTGTGTGCTAGATCGAGGTACTCGTCGCCGTTACCCGGTACGACAAATTCAATGGGCGAGTCATCGGTCAGCGATGAGATGGGCTTGTAGTGTACCCACTGCGCGCTCTCTATAGTGGTCTGTGTCGGTGGCAGTGTAAAGAGCTCGAGCTCCGATTTCATACACTCGCAGGAGTGTGCGTGTAGAAAGGCCATGATAGAGGTAGCGTCTAGGAGAAGATATCCAGCACACTCCGCTTTACTTTCTTACTAGCGATCCTACGACGATTTTTGGGTTTCTTGGTTTTTGACTTTATTTTTTTTACTACTTTTTTTTTCGACGCGGAGCAGCCTTCTTCCCCGTACGCCTCTTACGCTTGTTAGCAGTTCTTGAGGCGATGCTCCTTCCAGCGACGCCGATGATAGAGTGGGTTCCGCGTGTTCGTTTTACAGCTTTATAGCCCGATCCTTTCATGAGCTCGTCAATTTTCGCCTCCGCCTTACGTTTAAGATTCATACCCGATTCGGTGGCCCTGGTGCGAAACGCCTGTTTCAGCGGAGCGCCGCGCTCGCTGACGTCCGTCAAGATATTCATGCCCGCGCGCACCGCCTCCTTACCGACGGCTCGGGCTCCTCTCGATAGCAAAGGTAACATACGCCGAAACAGACCACCGAGAAAGCTACCAATACCATGTCCTCGCTGATAAGGCGACCCCGCGAATACCCGAAATTTCGTGGAATATCCCCCACCGATCTGCGACTCGTAGTAGTCGGTGTAATGAGCCATCAGTCTAGCCGTTTAAAGTGTAGTGTTACGGAGAGCGTCCCTGATTCGAATGGTATAGGTTCGCCTAGTTGATCTCTTATATCGATGTCGATCGTTTGAAAAGTCGTGCGGAGCAGCGGTATATACTTTAACGGTGAAAACGAGAGTACTTTCATGGCTGCGTAAGCGTATTTGTTATCCGTTTGCAGGGGAACCACACGAAGCAAGGGTGTTTGGACGTCTCCGGTGATATACGGCTCGCGGACATCTGTGTAAACAAAAAGCATCTTAGGTAGGGCGTTGATCAGGCTAATCGGCTGATCGGCCATCACAACGGGTTGTGCTTTCGATACCACGACCGATTCGGGAAAACCTAGGATGCGCGCCAGAGACCGGCAGAGTCTCAGTTCGTGTGGGTCGTCTAGATCGTTATCGGTAGAGACTAGCGATACGCTAGCGTAACCGCCTCTACAGAGCTCTAATTGCAGACGGCCCTTTATAGCCCTGGTAGCGTTTATTTCTTCAACGAGTGTCTTTACGTCGTCATAAACACCGTGCGCCACGTTAGAACCCGTTATCATAAGACCCACTATCGGTTCTTTGTGGTTCTTCCGCGGTTTGGTGCGGGTGGTGACAATGCCCACGTGATCCCAGTCTTTTAACGCTGCGGGCACGTGAAGAAAGGTCATAGGGATCTGTATTTCGACCAGAGCAACAGCCCATGCCCCGTGTAAATCGATCTGATGCGGTAAATGCGTGGTAAAACTGGTAGTTTTATTTTCGGGATAGTACGACATACTGCTGTTACTGGGTAGAACGAGATAAAATTGGTCCTTCATTGTTCTTTAAGCGGGCAGCCGGTATCCACGAATTAAATTTCTCGGGGTAACCGACCCAGCTGACCAGTACTTTTTGGGCTTTCCCACGGCCGCTTCGTTTTATAACACGGTCGACGAGAAACGTGTCCTTTGCGAGGTCCTTGCGAACTCGAACGAGCTCCTCCTCGTAAAAAATACCGTCAATCTCCTCGCCGGCGAGATCTTCTAAGATGTAGACGGGTGGTTCTCTCGTTGTACCTAGGCGTACGATTTTAAAAATCTCTCGAGTCCAACCCCCCTCGTAACCTTTCGCGAAAGGGTTCCTAGCGCTACTGATGCGTACCAGGTCACCGACACCGTATTTAGGGGTACGCGGGCTCGCTGTGGCGTATCGCATGGATAGGTTCATACGGGCCGTAGCGGCATTATACATGGTTACGTCGACTGGACGCATTCTTATCGCAGAGTGACGTGTCCTGTTGTACGATTCCACGAGGCTCTGAAGAATATCTATGTACCGCCGCGTGTTTCTATGTGTAAAGTAACGCCACATACGCTCCTTCAGAGTACGGTTGTAGCGTTCGACGACAGCTGCCTTTACGTCGGGGCTGCGCGTTACGCGGAATCCTATGCCGAGCTCCTCGAGCAGACGCTGCAATACGCCATTGGTAAACTCTTTACCTTTGTCTGTCTGTAGGTACACGGGTATCCTATTCTTACTACGTGTCAAAACCCTCCGGAATGCCGCTGCTACCGTTGCACCGGACTTATCGCGTAAAGGCTCGACCCAAGCGTATTTGCTGAGTACATCGATTATTACAAGTATATACGTGTAACCATCGTTGTACTACTTCAACGAGCGAAGGTCCACGAGATCGGCCTCCCAAACATCGTCGATATTGCTGACGGCGTAAGAGCGGCGCTGAAACGTACGACGTACGGGCTTATGCAGCGTATACGCGTCCTGCGCCTCTAACCAATGTACGACGGAATCTCGCTTTACCCTACCCTTAACCGATCGCTCGAGGTTACCGATACCGGCGTACGAAGACGGTTCTGCTGGTGTGTAATAAAGACGCCTCAGAAGTCCGTCATCACCCGCCTTCTTCTTCTGTTTCACGGCAGCCTTAACCATTCTAATCTTTTCTTTTTCTCGGTATCGTTGGCTGTACTAGCCGACACGGATCGTGTATGTCTTTTCTCCACGACCTCTTCTGCTTCCCCTGAGTCTCTAAACACTTCCTGAAACGCCTCGCCAAATTCCTCCTCCGTGGACCAGCTCTGAGTCGTGTCGATTGGGCGCGGAACGATTGTTACACGACGCCGTGGCTGATTACTGAGAGGCGTCGTGTTGCTCCCCTCCGTCCATAGACGCTGATTGCCAATAAATTCGCGCGGTATACCAGCAGTACGGAGGAACCGCGCAAACTGCCGACTCCCCGCCGGTCTCGCCGTTTTTCTCTCGCGCATAGCGTCATTGATTAAATCAACGATGTTGGCGTCCTGCACGACGGTTCCACTGATACGCGTAACGCCCTGCTTACTCCACGAAATGTGTGGTGAGCCAGCGCCACGTAGTCTGCCTAGTAAGAGTCGCGCCTTAGTCCTGTACTTTTGGGGTACACTGGCAATGATGTCGTCGTCGTCAGCATCGGTGGTCTGGTTCCGGGCGTTATCCTCCGCAGAATTGTTATTTTTTTTCTTGTTATCGCTATCGGTGCGCCTATCCTCGTCGACGTTATTGCGCAGGTCCTCGATAAAGTGTAGATAACGCTGCAGCACCTGATTGTACATCTTCCACTTTTCGCGCTCGTCAATGAAATTCGGCGAGTGTAGGATCTCCTTCATCGACGCGTCTAATCTGCTTAAGGGGGTCCCAGGGGTTTGTACGGTGTTAACGGTGTCAATGCCCTCCTGACTGTGCTGATGCGTATGAGGCGCTGCACGGTGGTACTGCTGGTGCACGGTATTCACGCTCTCATGAGGAATGAGAACCATCTTTCTCGCATGCTCCATTTCGGCGTATATCCTATCCGCTTCCCCCTATGAGTTTTGATATGACGGTACCTAGTATGGGTGCTAACAGAAGAGGTAGAAAACCGCCGCTCTGAACGATAAGGCGTTTTCTAGTTTTGACTGCTGAACCCGGTCTGGATAAACGTCTCAGCAGCGGCGCGTGTTTTCGTAAGCGCCGTTTCTGAGTCGGTTTGAGAGGTACGTTGCTGCGAAGGATATTCAGAGCGCATTCGCATATACAGTTGACGAGGCGTGGGTCGGCCGCTCGTAACAAGGCGCTACGTTGTTTGCTGTCCAGGTGGCAAATAGCCTTCAACACTGTGGCGTGCTTCCGCCCTATAGAGCAGCGTGCGCTGGATACCATTACAACCGAATGACTGGTACGTCTCGATCGGCGTACCCACCCTTTATACCCTTTCGCGGTACGTACACATAGTGGAACGGGTCCGAAGGAAACACGCTCGTGCGAAAGCGGCAGTTATCGGGCGTCGATTGCTTCAAATCGAGTAGTAAATAACCGTGCGGTTCGGCGGTGGCATCGCGGTAGACTTCCTGCACGAAGCGCGGATTTTCAGGAAACACCTGTCTCGCCAGATGCTGTATCTGCGCTCTGTCGCGCGGATTTTTAAACACAACGATGTAGTTTGCGTTCAACGAGATATCACGCTGTCCGGGCCCCTGATGAAAGAGATTCTGCGTAATGAAGATCACGCTGATATTCTTATGATGGCTGCCTTTGGTAAAAAGGTCGACCACCGTGTTATTGAACGATTCCCTCATGAGATCGTCGATGATGACGAGTTTCGGGCGTGGGTCGTTGCCGTAATCTGTGTTTTGTGGCAGTCCCTCGTGAAACTCTATAGCGCTCCCGTACTCCCTGTACCCCTCCTGCCACTCTGCATAGTGAAAGAGAACGCGCGCAAATCGCACGTCGCTCATGTCCTCGATGAACCGTAGGAATTTCTTTACGAAAAACGTCTTCCCGCATCCCGTTGGCCCACAGATCATCGATGTCCACGGATGCTTCCACCGCGTGTCCATTATGCCAAATGAGGCTATTTGGTGGTGTCCTTTACGAATATACTGTTACAGAGTCTGCTGAATTTTACACGCTCCCCCCATCCATCGCGGGACCCCGGCCGCGGCGGGCGCGCGACACGCGTGAGGCTCGTGACGTCGCGCGCGCTTGCTAGCTCTTATCGGTGACGTTGCTAGCCCCTCGTCCGGGTGAGCTCATCGTGCACCTGTGAGCTACTGGTCGACATGTATGTGTGTCAACCGCATAGCTAGCCATAGTGCACGGCTAGCATGTCCGAAGCGTCGCTGAAAAAATAAATAACATGATTGGGTTGATGGAGCCGTCGGGAATAGATCGATAAAGAGGGTTTTTTTTTCAAATAAATATGTTTTTTATTATTATTATTGTACAGGCGATGTATATACATTTATACAGGTTTTGTTTGTAATATTAATTACATAAATCCGTAGGGCAAAGAGCCGAAACGACCGTCGCGTCGCCGCTTTTGAAGCTCTGTCGGCTTACACGTTTTTGATTCCAGACGCGTCACTACGTCGTGAAACGGTGTACGCCGTATCGCGTCATAGTGTAAAACGACAGGCTCGCTGGTCTCTCCCGTTACATGAGAACGTATCTAGTTGTAATTAATGGCCAGACTCGTCGCGTAGTCGATTGTGATACCTTTGACCTTACAGACCTCAGCGTAAGAACCGTCTGGCTTATGCACTCGGTACGCATAAAATTTCGGGCCTCCCGAGACAAAAGACGTGATATAGCTACCAACACCGTACGACTCCAGCTCATCCGTTAAATCGCCCAAAAGACTGCCGAGCGGTGGCTCGTAGGCGTTATCGGCGTGACGACCACCTGATACGTATATACACGAGTCGGTGTCGTAATATAGTACACGCCGATCCAATTTCTCGAGATAGTCGTACAATTTCAGACGCGCCTGAGCCGTGGTATACGCAGCTATAACAACGTTTGTGTATGCCGTGGGTATCAACGCGTCGTTCGTACTACGCGTACCGACGTAAAGCAGCTCGTCATCTACGGGCAGAATACCTGTAATCTCGACCTCCGGACCCGTAAGCAGACTCACGAGCTTTTGACGAGTCGTTACAATTTCCGTCTTTGGCAGATTTTCGCGTTGCCCAAACTTGCCCCAAAAGGAATTCAAACATAATTTTGCGACTGACCGCAGACCGGGATTTGATTTTATATTTCCAGGGTCCAGACGAATACCCTCGACCCGATCGTACTCCTCTATATACAGTTTTTTGGCCTCGTCGTCGTCGCCACACTCGCGCGGCCAGCCGCTAGCTTCCTGCTTAATCTTTAGGAACGTGTTTATGTAATCGGCAAAGTGACCGCCCGTCCGTGTCGTCGGATCGTACTGGGTAATCTCATACTGCCATATTTCGTGTATCAGCGTTATTTCATACCCCTTACGTACGGCGCGCTTGACCTCGTCCACGACCCAGGTCCCTTCGAATACTCTATCCGCGGGATTCTCGTGAGGACACGACCCCTGTAGCATGGCCTCTGCACAGGAACGACACAAGGCGAAGAGCAGTTTACCGTGCATGCGTACCGGTAACACGGGATGATACAGATCTCGCGGTGGTAACACCACACACTTAATCAAACCCTCCACGTTATCGATGTTGTTGCGATCACCCGTTAATTCACGACAGTCATCGCCCACGTACACCGTAGGGTGACCTACAGGGAATTTCCCCGTTTTCGAAATGAAGGAGTAGAGCGAGCACACATCTACGTAATGTATCCTCTCAGACCCCTCGACTTCGTAAAAACTGACGGTATTTCCTGTACGGCCACCGAAGAAAGCATCGCGGGGTTCGAGCGGTGCTTGCGATACCAGCGGGTTCTCATTCAGCGATCTATATAAAGCGGCCTGTTCAGAATCTTTTATCCAGCGGTCGAATTCGCACTCCCAAATTTCCGTCAGCTCGTAACCTAAATACCGAATCTTATCGCTCGTAGCCTGCGTTCTCTCGAAGCGCGCGTCCATGGATCCACCCGTGTGTAAATGACTATCTCTGTTTATACGATAGCATTTTGGGCAACCGTGCCAGAAACAACCCTGAAACTGGAATACGTGTCGCGAATCTGTGGTGGCGTCCAGGTAGTAACCGTCGACGGGTGTACCATCCGGTAGACGATACTCCCGAGTGCGCCCTGCGTGAACTATGGCACAGCCCAAACGATGCTCCAGCGAAAGAAGCCATAAGACAGCCTTACGCGATTGTTTGTCACCGTATCGGTACCCGCCCGGTGGTAAAATAGCTATCTGTTCGTCCCGCAAAAAGTTTTTCCGAAAAACTCTCGAACACGCCGAGGCTATGGTTGTGCTCTCCGAGAAAGGGCAAACGCTGCCATGGTGAAGAAACATTTCGCGGAAAGAAACGCAAGCCTGCCTGAGAATGGTAACGTCTGATCTACAGTAATCTATAAACTCGGTTCGAAAGTTAAATACGTATCCCGCAGAGCACTGCTCGTTGTACCATGCTAAAAACTGATTACGCTGAGCCGGCGACATCGTATCGGGCGAATAAAACTCGAGCGCTGGTAACGGACCGATATAATGCTGATTCTCAGGTGTATTGAACAGATGCGGGAAGACACCCTTTTGTTTCAAACCGACCGCATCCGCGAGGCCGAAGGCTTTCGGTAGGGCGCTCAGCGGCATATGAAAATAATTAAGACTGTCTATGAATGTCACACGCCCCGTCTTCATCATTATGATGCTCGTACCGCTGAGTAGTAGCATCGGCGGCTTTAGGCTTTTTCTTCTACGCTTCACGATGTACCGTAGTACAAACTGCGCGTCGAAACCCTTGGCATTATGCGCCACGCAGATCACTCTTTGAAACGATTTTCTTTTAGGATCGCACGCGAAATCTACAAACTGCTTTACGGGATCCTCTTTGAAGATGTACTCGTGTACACCGCAAGACGGGCATACCCTCGCGAGATCTGTATCATTTATGCATGCTGTACACACTTGCTGAACGACGCACAAGTTTGGTGTGTGGATACGCACCGCGTCGTCACCGGGCAGCTTCTGTATCTGCTGTGTTTCAAAATCGTAGAAGATGTACAGAATATTTTTTTCCACGGGCGCCTTTTTTACCGGCCTGACGTAACACCGATGTCCAACGTCATTAACACTCTTGCAGACGCTGCAATACACCTTATCGCAAGAGTGCTTACGAGAGGTTCCTTGAAGAGGTCTAAGACACTGCGGACAGCTGCGAATGGCCTGACACACGCTCTTTTCTCTGCCCTTCTGTTTACTAATCAACGTATTTATGTGATTATCGAAACAGCGTTGACCAAAAAAGTACCTATGGCACTCGCGACAATACAATGTGGGGAGAGCCGAATCGCAGGGTGGTTTTCCGAAGCATCTAGCGCATTTGCGGGAGCACTTATGCTCTGCCTCGTACGTGTAAGATTTGTTACAGGGTATGCAAAAACCACGACTACCGACCGCACCCCGCATATTTAAAATAGGTTGATAATGCTGCGAATTATTATAATACAGAATGCGGAGCGTTTGCCGTGGTTTCCCTGAACCGTACGCGTTATCGACTATCTGCGATCCGTCGTACAGTGGTTTCTCGCCGCTGCCTATATTGTCAAACTCGTAAACAACAATGGCTATACCATCCTGAGCAAGGTGCCTTTGAAATTTATCAATTTCCGGAATACCGCAACCATCAGGCGGTATGTCTACACGGGCACTTGTCACAAGCTCGAGAGCTAATTGTTTTTGAAATTTACCCCGTTGACGCCGTACTGCGTTCCATCGCTCATGCAACGCCCCAGAGCGCACCTCCCCACGTTCAGCGTGCACCATCGCCGCAGCGAGCGATCTAGGTAGACAGAGATTATCGGTGTTTATTATGGTAAGTATAGAGTTTTTGTTTACAAACTCGTGCGCTAATTGCACGCGCCCCGTACCCCGCGGTACTTCGACTATACACGCCTCTATGACAAAAGACCTATCTATCTGGAATGCCTGGGCGCTTTGTGCGACGGACGATATCACACCCCACACGTCGTTTTCGAGAAGTTCTCGAGCCGGTCTGTACGACACCCATGCTGCCCCACACGCAAAACTGTCGGATTTGATCGTTAGACCTATATAGTCCCGCGCGGTACACGAGCTTGTGAGGTACGCGTGTATATCTCTGACTGCCCCGTGTAACCATGATATCGTATTTGTATCAGGGTCTTCGGGCGGCCTCCGGATAGCCATTGTTATTTCGCGACCGTCTAATCGGAACCGATTTATGCGACGCGTCGTTTCGGCTTGTACGGTAAACCTATGCCCTGGTGGTAACACGTCGTTATCGCTCACTCCCTCGTTGTCGGCGTCTTCGTTGTCATCAATCTGCGACCGAAGAAGGGGTCCCCCGCCGATCTGATATTGCGCGCCCGCATCTAGCGTTTGGAAAAAGAGTTTTTTATTATTTTTTTATTAATCAAGAAAAAAAGAAAGAGTATTTGGCTCATACTGACTTCTCATTCCTCACGAGGATTAAACATCGACCCGATGTATGAGAATACAGCGCCTACCAGGTTTTCATCATATCCTACATTTTTTTTAAAGTTAGCCGTTTCGCCAAAGAAGGCTTTAAATGTTAAAGAATATCTCTTTCAACGCTACCTTCTTCGAGGGTATCCGCGGCGCCCGGGGCCTCATCGAGCACCGCTAATGCATCGGCCGCTTCGTCGGCATCCGCTGCCTCGTACACGCCGTTCCTGAGAACCCACAGTATCGGTTCTTCCACGTCGTCGTCGTCGTCGTCGTCGTCGTGCTCCTGCAGCGGCCGTGCGTTACCCGGTGCAATGCGGTCATTGTAACCAGCAGCCTCCAACGGATCTACAACTTTTTTTTTTTACTTTTTATTTTCACACAGATGAGTTTTCAATGATATCTGTAAATTTATAATTATTACATTGATAGCTCTCGTTAGAAGCGCTGGATATTGTGGAGTGGTCATCCTCATCACCATTGTCATGGTCCCTGTGGTCGCTAACGGCCGATGCTATTGACATGATCTCATCTGTAAAGAAAATTATGAAGCAGATTGCATTTTTTCCCCCTTTTGTTTCCGATGCTGTTTTAACGCATACCCCACGTATCGTTGAACGATTCTTCGGCCTCTTCTTCTTCTTCTTCCTCCATCGACTGTATATCCAGCGCTGTCGATGGACCTGCCACTTTTTTTTTAAATAAAACGTAAATTAGCCGTAATCTTTTTTTTTTTTTAAAGTATGTTTTACCGTTAGCACGCTGCATCACTGTCGCCGTGCTGGTGCGGGGCTCCGAGTAAACATCCTCTATACAATCGAGGCACCCTAGAAGCAACTGCTCCTCCTCCTCGGGGACGACTTCGTGATGAAAGCGCGTCAATTCTTGTAAAATTTGATTTTATTATTTTTTTTTTTTTTTTTTAAAAAAAGCAATTTGTGTAGGCGCTATTGCTGGCAAGCGACAGATACATACCTTCGTGAAACAGATGATCGGTTATAATAGCCCTGGTGATATGGCTATCGCGCACTCCGCGTTTGTTGATACACTCTGCGGCTAGCGAGAGTATGTACGGATCGTTCTTGAAGTATCCTCTTTCATGACCCCTCGCTAGCACGCGCAGAGAACAATGGGCAAACACACTTTTTAATCTACGCGTTAACGTGCGAAAACCGAAATATCTTAACTCGCGACACCACTCCGGTGAGAATAATCTCGGGTTTCTAGGGTTATTCAAACGACGTGTCCTGACGAAATCGAGGATACAATCGCGAATATTCCCCAAAGATGACATTTTTTTTTTTCTTTGCTTAGAGCTGGTGATTGATGTAAGTTATCAGTCTATCTGCCAAGACGTCGTGATACGAACTAAAACAGGGTACGTCCAGTCCGCGGACGTCTTACAGTCACGGCGATATTAATTTCAAAACAATACCATGCGATACATCTGAATCAGCAAAAAATGGCACGACTTTCTTATTGAAGCGTTATTCGCCAAAAATCGGATAGAAGCGTTTTAATCGTAAAAATGAATTACATATTATTGATCGCTCGTTCGCCGATCGCGAAATATTACGTATCCATAATACGGATAAAAAAAAAAAAAAAAACCCTGTATAGAAGTGTTGCGTCGGAAGCTGCAGCGATCTGCTGACGCGCACCGTTTGAGGTTGCAACAGCATCTCATCGTCGTAGTGTAGGGTTAGAGATACGAATCATACTACGCCGTGTACATAGGTATTTTTTACTTTATTTATATTTATCAATTACAATCGACTGGTACCAAAAGATCATACCAATCTTTTACAGCATCGAACTCGTCGATATCACCACCGATAAGCTGTACGCCGATATCTTTTCCGCCACGGTCATCCCGCAGCAGTGTTTCGCAGCTCTCGTCGCGAAAAATTGCCATACACCGTATATGCCGTATGTTGCGTCGGGATGCTGTTCGTGTGTCCATTGCGTAGTACGTCAAATTGCTCGATCCTTCGGCGTGTTCCCTCTCCGCATCGTTGTAAGCATCATGGGGTGTATAGGTTTCCCACGCATCGTCGAGTGCCTCCAGGTACGCGTAAAGACCGTGAGGCATGCTGACCACGCTTGTTCGGCATTCCTTGTAGTGTAGGAGCGGTGGACCATCCCGCGTCGTCAGGGTAACGCACCCAATAAACTCTGTCAAACTGCATCGTTTCTCCAGAGTACGTAGCGCTGTCTCGTATGCACGCATAGCCCTCAGGCACCACAGTGTGACGCAACTTTCGCGTAATCTCTCAAGATGATTGAATGCCGCTAACCAGGCCTGCGACTCCAGACGCATAGGTGCACGACGCGGTAGTTCTTCCGGTGTGGGCCTGCCCCACCTTTTCCTCAATATCGTTAGCTCTGATTTGGCCATAGGGCGCCGATACGTGATGCGGCATTTGGGATTACTATCGTCGGACATGCACCATTCATGTTTCGCAAACCACTCATTGGTACATATGCGCTGCGCGTAAGGGCTATCGTTAGAACGCTGATCGCAGATAAAACCCAGCGTTACACTACAGCGTGTGAAATCATGGTGTCCTTTATCCAGTATCGTTGCTATAGACAGCTCGGGTAGTATCACGGGTCTTACACCCGACGGCCAACCCTTACGACAGACCATGTCGGGGTTATCAACGCCTATGTCTTCAATGTTCAGTGCTCCCGGTTTCGTCATGTATATTGAGGCTAGCGGTACACCCGTTAAATGCCCCAATCTCAGCCACTCCCGTACGGCCTCTTTCTTTGGATCGTACTCGGGATTTGCGTACCGATAGAGGGCTCGTGTCTTCGCCCACTGCACATCTCTATGCCTCAAAAAGTCGTTGTCGTCGTCGTCGTCGTAGCGATCCATTTCTTTTTTCTACGGTAGCTGTCGGTAAATTTTTCACTGTAATGATTCTACTGCTTTTCTTAGACTGTACATCGCTGCCTGCTCGCGCGTGCCCCAGCTGCATGTTTTCTTTTTCACAGGATCATCTTAACGCTGATGCAGATGCACCCAGCAGTACAGTGATTCTCGTGAATCACTGGCTATAGGATATCAGCATCTCGTCATCTTTGATACATTCTGCGGTATCAGCAGTATCATGGCCATAAGCTCTTTGTGCGCTGCATCCTATGAAAACGGGGTGTGGCTATGGTGGCGGTGGTGGGGGACATGTTCGCCAATATTTCGATGACCTGCTTTTTAGATATCGCCTTAGACAGTACTGCTCAGACTCTCGTACCGATCGTATAATACCATTTACTACAATCATGTACAAGAAGCAAGTACTGCTGCCAGCTGTGTACGGTCTAAACCGATCGTTTTCGAAGCAAGTGATCACCGGCCTCTCTCTAAATCGTTCGGGAAGCTTATCAACTGTCATACGCATCGTTAATCAAGATTATTCCGGCGTGGAGTTTGAACCTACCGAATGGTCCATCATCACCGACCACTTCCCCGTCATCGACAAGTTCTTCACCGCCGAGGATAACATCAAGGAGGTACCCGAGGCTTTTAGCAATCCTATTCTCATGACCACTCATGAGATAGTCTTCACGTACTCATACGGTGAGCGGGCAATTATTATCAAGCCGGCAATCCCTGTGTCTACGGACAACAACGGCTCTGGTGTTAAAAGAGCTAGGGCCTACACACCTACTGTTGTGATGAAGAGGGTGTCCTACCTCAATCTCCAGAGGGTCTTGCGCTGCGTGACCGTTCAAATAACCAGGCTACGCGCAATTACCGACAGTTGTAACAGCTGTAAAGACACGCTGATTGCGGAACTCGACCGGCGCGGAGATGACACCTCCTCCAGGGACAGCATATTAGGCGATCTTCGACAGACTCTGGAGAAGAAAGGCCTGTGGTCACCGGTACTTTACCAATTATTAGTGGAGCTGCTCTCCCTGTATAACCACGAGTACCTCTCCTTCGTGCGGAGCACCATGGAGGACCAGAACAGCCATGCATAACACTTATTTTCTTAATAAACCTGTATGATTGATGTATCTTACAATATGCTTATAATATATTTTTATTTAAAACTTTTTTCTTGTTTTGTCTCCTACACCTCATTCTCCCTATATCTTTTCCTCTGCACGATGTTCATCATTGGAAATGAGTGTTATACGACGCCATCGCACACCTGCAGGGATTCTCACTGAGATAAAGACATTCTTCAGAGGCGATCTGAACCATGAGTACGTCATTGTTCGGAGAATGTCTTGAGCATAACATTCTTAAAGTCACGCGGCTTGGGAAACGGGGGGGACCAGGCCTTACCAATTAATCAGAATACATTTTTTACGACTTAAAGTAGATTCGCGTCAACAATACGGTAATAATCGAAAATGTATCACACGCTACAGCTTTTATAATATACACAATGTGTCTTACAAAATACGGTGTTCTATTTTACCGCGGGGACACTCTTAGGGTAATTAAAAAAGTTACCGACCGGTGGTCAGTGCATAATTACCGACCGTGATATGCCCCTGGGGACATACAGCGCCGCTGCTACTGAGTTTTGGGCCTTAGGACCAGGGCAGCGTGGTGGGGGAACACTGCATAGGTTTGTGGTGGGGAGAGCCGCCCACATGGGCGAGGGGGTGGCGCCGTAGTGCGGTGCGGGGGACACAGCGCGGTGCGCTCCATGACTCATAGGGGACAGTGGTGGGGGTGTGTTGTGACGGCCAATAGTGGCCTGTAACTACTAGCGTCCGTTGATGCATCCTTGTTGCACAGCACGAGTGTAAGCGAGACGGCAATACGGCCTCTCACTCGCATTAGGGAGCTTGGTGGGGCAACTCCTCCTACGTTGTCGACCAGGCTAGCTAGCGCCAATATACGTCCATCAAACAGTCACTGTCCACTCTTCTCTCTTACCTCATCGCACTGCATCAACAAGCTGGACAACATTAATGACGTTTAATGTACAATAAATTCATCTAAATAGACTTTATATTACATATGCTATTTTTTAATAATAATTGACCACAATTTTTTATTTTTTTAAGCCGTTAGAGTGGCATTACCTCTTAAAAAAATTAAACAAAAAAAAAGGAAGAAAAAAAAAAGTTTTCGTCTCTAGATGCGAACGCGGCACCTTACGATTACGAAGCTGAATCGTTGCGAACGCGTCCAATTTATGTTCTTCATACATGATCATCCATAGCTGGTGAAGTCAGCAGACTCACTTGTTGCCACACGGACTCTCATAAAGATGTAAGAGAAAAATTGACAACAATGGAAAAAAATCTCGTTCCATTCGCTTTACGCTTTTGCATTTCTAACATAGATACAATTCTCCATTTCATTTTTTGTTTTAATGTGCCGTGGTCGCAGCGTGGTCTGATTTAAAAAAAAATGTTGATAACACTCGCACGTATGGCAGGCTGTTTCACTTTTTGATAGTTTAAATATTATTCAGCCGAATAGAAAAGTAGTAAAAAATGTCCCAAAAAATTGCACTTATTAATATCGGGTAAAAAAAAATGAAAAGCGTAAAAAACCCACACAATTATTTTATACATATGTATATAAATATGTCCACGGAATACTTTGGGGACCCGAAACATTAAGGGGTCAAACCTGCAAGCTAATGTTTTTTTTTAAAAAAATACTAATACCTTGGGGTGTCACAGTATTGGAATTCTAAGCTAAACTAACCTAATGAAACCTAACCTAACAATATAAACAATTTTATTAACAATAAAAAAATATAAACAAATTCGGTGTGAGAGTCATCTTTATGGGCCTCGAAACAGTCATTACGCTGGAAAAACTTTGAGGTCGGACCCCAAACAGCCATAAGACCTCAAATAAGCGTGTTCGTAAAAGAAATCGACTCCAAAGTATGCGATGGCCAAATTTATGGTGAGATGAGACAAATAGTGTATCTGCTTAGAAATTGTTAGTTTCATACATTTTTGAGTAGCCTGATTCAATTTAGTAATTTTTTTTATTCAAGCCTACGGAAAGATAATTGTATTTTTAATATCTCGAATTATCACTATGTTCTGATGTAAAAAATAATTCAGAATTAAAATTATACCTCGACATAGTTTTCTGATAATTCGATGTATTAAAAATGTTACCTTTACATAGCCTTGAATGGTAAAAATTAAATGAAAAAAAAATCCCTAACCAGATACATTATCCGTTTCATCTCACTATAGAAAATAATTGGTTCATTTTTATATGCTCATCATTATTTTTATGCCCGAGATTTATAAGTGCATTTTTGTTTTTGGTAATTTTCCGTAATGCCTTCTTTATCCGTCTAAATATTATTTATGCTATTAAAATATGAAACAGCGTAACATAGATGTTTGTCACAAGTAGGCTCTCGGGAAGAAGAAACGTTCGCTGATTCATGTACCAATTTATTGGATGTATACGATGTAATATAATACAATATTTGTAGATTAACATTATCATGTATTTCATGAAACTTCAGTTAATTAGATGAACCAATAAGCATAGTTGATAATTAAAAAAAAAGTGGTAATATGTGAGTTTTGAACCCGAGACTCTCGGACGTTAACTCAGCGGCAAGCACGTGTGTTATTGAGTGATTGTGGTATATCAATTAGCAAACTTATATTTCTGTAGTTACCCACGTTCGAGGTTTTTTTTAAGTTTTATTTGCTTACTCTATGATTTTCAGAGCTTCATATGGATATTAAGGGTATTGAATACCTTATTATTACGGTTTATGCAATATCCTGTAAAAAAAAGGTGGATACGAGTCTCCCTATTTGAGTGTTCACCCGGTTTAAAATCGTGGATCTCGAGGAACACACGAATTCATTCGACCAATCAAAAATGTGGAACTGCTTCGAGAGTCTCGTTCAGGTGGCGCGTCGACGCGCCAAAACACAGCTCCAGATTAACACGCGTAGTATTACTATATATATATACGACCAATCAAAAACGTGGAACTGCTTCGAGGGCCCTCCGCTAAGGTGGCGCGCCGAAACCAGAGAAAAATTGCGAACACCAAAAACAGGCTCATTGGCAATCTCCCTGCTCATCTCTGTGTCGATGGTTGAGAGTTACAGAATCCCGCCACTGGTCTACTTGGTCTACTTCTACCAGAGATGAATAGGGAGATTGCCAATGGGCCGATATTCTTGAAACCAATTTTATTTGAGAGTAAACGCGCCACCTGAGCGGGGGGCCGTCGACCCGTACCCACGTTTTTGATTGGTCGAGTATATATAGATATACTACGCGTGATATTCGTGAGCTCCGTGAGACGCAAGGACTATAACGGGTGGCACTTTAAAGCGTATGTTTTCTATTGTCGATGCGTCACCTAGACGGAGAAGCTTCGAACCATACCCACGTTTTTGATTGGTCAAGCGTATGTATGAGAGTACTCTAGCAAACTCGAAACGTGTATAACAACTGAAATACAGTTTTCCCAATCTGTACGTCACGGTAACCAAACATCATACGTGCATGGTAACGAGTCAACGCGCGAGAGTCTCGGGTTCGAGACCCGATTATTATTGCTTTTTTTTTAATTCATGAACAATGCTTATTGAATCTATTAATTAACTTGGAATGTAGCAAATGCATGATTATATTATACTATATACATTTTATTATATTATACAGTCGTGTCTATTTTTATGCCGTTGATACGTTCCACAGAAACCAGCATATAAAAAATATAAGTAAAGTAGAAGGAGGAACCCGGAATTTTCATGAACCTTTAAAACCGCATTAAAAAGCCAGCTGCAAATGGATTTTACCCATTGAAATGCTGTATGTAGATATACATATATTCCGCATATAAAGATCGCGAGGCACAGAATACATGGGTATGTCCAATCTATTGACATATAGTGTGGACTACGCGATCCCTACCTTAGATCCTTTGAAAAAGTGTCCGCTCAAATAAACAAAGAGGAAATGAGGTGGCGGCCAATTGTTCTCCTTTTCTAATGTTCCCATTGCCTATGTTTTCTATACTCTCATACTACGGCTGCTGGTTAGAAAAAGATAGGGCTTGGCCGCCACCAGTCGTTATCTTTTTCTGTCAGCCGACCATTTTTTCTGTCTATGCGTAGTCCATAGTATATGTCGATGGACCAGTCTATTTGTACTGATAAGTGGAGGAAACGGTATGAGAAATGAAGTTCCGAATGAGACTTCGTAGTGATGAAACCTCATACTATGTTCAAGTTCTACAGACCAATAGGCAGCCAATTTTGAGAAAAAGAGCCCTAAAGTTTGTATGGGAACTTATATATCTAAAGGTGTAACTTTAGCTATAAGTAGTTTGGCGGGCGAAGCGGTAGGTGCGTGTCAACTTGATAAGCCAAGGGTTCCCTGCTCGAATTTCTGTGCTCGAGATTTTTAATTTCACGAATTTTTTTGCATTTTACTTATGAGTTTGTTTAATGTTATAATAATAATCATGCAAATATGTGTTGTCATTACAATTCTATTATTTTTGCTTCTTGTACATAATAAAAATTTAGAAATAAAATGCAAAAAAATTCATGAAAATAAAAAGTTTACAAGCAGAGACTCGAACACGAAAACTTAAAAAGTCACAAGCCTGCATGTTCAATTTTTTTTACATCCAATTTTTTTTAATTGTCATGAGTAGTTATTGAACTTTATAAATAAATTTTACAAAAATGATCAACAAATAAGTAATTTAAATAACTTTTTCAATGTAAAATTCCTTTCACTCTAGAAATGGACTTTGTTGTTGAAAACGATGTGCTATTGAAAACTAATATCAGAAGACATTAAACAATTAATGATTGTTAGTAAAATTAGGACTTTCTTAAAAAAGTTGATAAATGTGAGGAAAATGGAATTTCACATTGAAAAAATGATTTAAGTTACTTATTTTTTTATTATTTTTGTAACATTTATTAATAAAGTTCAAACATTACTCATGAAATTTTTTAAAAATTTCATACAAAAAGAATTGAACCTTGTGACTTTTTTTTAAGTTTTTGTGTCCGAGTCTCTGCTCGTAAACTTTTTTTTTCATGAATTTTTTGAATTTTATTTCTAAATTTGTTTAATAATATAATAATAATCAAGCAAATATGTATTGCCATACATATCTGTATGTCATACATGTCATACGTATCATACCTGATACGTTTATATTTATTCGCTGTTTGCTTTCGAAATGTATGTACAGCGAACTGCCACTTTCGAGACGCAAGAAACAAATGATGAAAACGCACGGGAGGCACATTCACGGGACTTTTTGGAAAAAACAAAGCGGAGAAGGATGGCACTCTATCTGAATTTTTAATATCATAAATAATATGTATTAAAATGAAGAGCATATTAAAAAAAACAATTATTTTATATCGTGATATAAAACGCAAAATATATCTGTTTAGACATATTTTGTTTCATATATTTTTGGGTAGCTTAATTAGGGTGCTTCTATGGACAATGGCATGAAATGCCACAAATTCCAAATTTTTCAGTATATTTGTCAACACACTGTGCAAGCTCTTACGAAGTTTTAAGGGGTTATACACAGTCAGGAGGCCCAGAAAAATCGATTTTTCAAGAATTTTTCTTAAGAAGACCTTTTAATGTATTAAAGTAAAAATTTGTACACATATTATGGTAACTTTTAACTGTATTTTAACATCTTTTATTTGTAAAAATAATTATTTTGAGAGTTGCTATAGCTGATCTCCGGGACACCTCTAAAAAAAGGCGTCTTGCGGTGAGCACGATATCTCGTAAAATGAAATCATTTAAAATGAAAAAACCAAAAATATTTCGTTAATATAATGTATTATCTTGTAATTGATCGAAGGAATAAGCAAAATAATAATTTTTGACAAAATGGGGGCTTCTCAAAAAAAAATCGATTTTTGACAAAAATTTAGGCCTTAAATTGTTCATAAAATGGAAAATATTTATCGGTGAGAAAAAATATACTTAAAAAGCTTGTGTTAAAACTTCAGACTGATCGGTTCAGCCGTTTCCGAGAAATCTTGCTCACCGACTGTAAAAACGCAGTTTTGAGAAAAATGCGTTTAAAGTTTCAAAAGCACTTTCGAACGCTTTGCCATGTCATTACAAATATGCGTGTAACTTCGAGAATATTCGCCGGATTGACAAGAAATTTTCTGTGTGTGTACTTAAATATATACGTACATTACGAAAATAAAATTTAAAAAAAATCGATTTTTTGAAAATTTTAACTGTATATAACCCCTTAAAGTAATCGCTTACCTCATTACTTAAATATTTGAAGTCAAAAGTGACCGTTCTATTCAGCTTTATGCATAGGCCTTATAACGTTATAGACCCACACATCGATATATCGTCCCATATCTTTTTCCAAACAAATTCGAGCCATATATAAAATTGATAATAAGTAGTGAACAATATAAGGAAGCTTTACAGAAAGTTTTACTGAGATCGCCTACGTTCTAAAAAAGTAATATCGGTCAGCGTAAATGAATTTTGATTGAAAATGTGTCTAATGCCAAAAAATTGTGGTGAATTGACAACACTGTATTTGAGATAGGAGGGTCTAATGGTATACGTAACGCACACACTCGTATTTTTGTTACATATATACACCTATAGTTCGCATGCAATTTTATAAATATAAGAATTACTCGAGCCAGCTGTTGCAATCTGTCAATCATATTATCAGAGCTGCTGCGCGAAGCGCGCCGCTCGAAGTCGGCAACCAAAAAAAAATGAACACGCCATTGTCAAGCTATCTCAATAATTACGAGTAATTGAAACTCGCATATTTAGGTATATAGACGAATGCAAATATCTCAAATCTTTAATAATCTAAATTATCGTTTTTTAAAAGCTTTTATCGATATCTAGCGATTTATTTATATTTCTAAAATTACTGTCCATAGAAACACCTTAATAAATTTTACAAAAATAAAAAAATAAGTAACTTAAATCATTTTTTCAATGTAAAATTCCATTTTCCTCACATTTATCAACTTTTTTAAGAAAGTCCTAATTTTACTAACAATCATTAATTGTTTAATGTCTTCTGATATTAGTTTTCAATAGCACATCGTTTTCAACAACAAAGTCCATTTCTAGAGTGAAAGGAATTTTACATTGAAAAAGTTATTTAAATTACTTATTTGTTGATCATTTTTGTAAAATTTATTTATAAAGTTCAATAACTACTCATGACAATTAAAAAAAATTGGATGTAAAAAAATTGAACATGCAGGCTTGTGACTTTTTAAGTTTTCGTGTTCGAGTCTCTGCTTGTAAACTTTTTATTTTCATGAATTTTTTTGCATTTTATTTCTAAATTTTTATTATGTACAAGAAGCAAAAATAATAGAATTGTAATGACAACACATATTTGCATGATTATTATTATAACATTAAACAAACTCATAAGTAAAATGCAAAAAAATTCGTGAAATTAAAAATCTCGAGCACAGAAATTCGAGCAGGGAACCCTTGGCTTATCAAGTTGACACGCACCTACCGCTTCGCCCGCCAAACTACTTATAGCTAAAGTTACACCTTTAGATATATAAGTTCCCATACAAACTTTAGGGCTCTTTTTCTCAAAATTGGCTGCCTATTGGTCTGTAGAACTTGAACATAGTATGAGGTTTCATCACTACGAAGTCTCATTCGGAACTTCATTTCTCATACCGTTTCCTCCACTTATCAGTACAAATAGACTGGTCCATCGACATATACTATGGACTACGCATAGACAGAAAAAATGGTCGGCTGACAGAAAAAGATAACGACTGGTGGCGGCCAAGCCCTATCTTTTTCTAACCAGCAGCCGTAGTATGAGAGTATAGAAAACATAGGCAATGGGAACATTAGAAAAGGAGAACAATTGGCCGCCACCTCATTTCCTCTTTGTTTATTTGAGCGGACACTTTTTCAAAGGATCTAAGGTAGGGATCGCGTAGTCCACACTATATGTCAATAGATTGGACATACCCATGTATTCTGTGCCTCGCGATCTTTATATGCGGAATATATGTATATCTACATACAGCATTTCAATGGGTAAAATCCATTTGCAGCTGGCTTTTTAATGCGGTTTTAAAGGTTCATGAAAATTCCGGGTTCCTCCTTCTACTTTACTTATATTTTTTATATGCTGGTTTTTGTGGAACGTATCAACGGCATAAAAATAGACACGACTGTATAATATAATAAAATGTATATAGTATAATATAATCATGCATTTGCTACATTCCAAGTTAATTAATAGATTCAATAAGCATTGTTCATGAATTAAAAAAAAAGTAATAATAATCGGGTCTCGAACCCGAGACTCTCGCGCGTTGACTCGTTACCATGCACGTATGATGTTTGGTTACCGTGACGTACAGATTGGGAAAACTGTATTTCAGTTGTTATACACGTTTCGAGTTTGCTAGAGTACTCTCATACATACGCTTGACCAATCAAAAACGTGGGTATGGTTCGAAGCTTCTCCGTCTAGGTGACGCGTCGACAATAGAAAACATACGCTTTAAAGTGCCACCCGTTATAGTCCATGCGTCTCACGGAGCTCACGAATATCACGCGTAGTATATCTATATATACTCGACCAATCAAAAACGTGGGTACGGTTCGACGGCCCCCCGCTCAGGTGGCGCGTTTACTCTCAAATAAAATTGGTTTCAAGAATATCGGCCCATTGGCAATCTCCCTATTCATCTCTGCTTCTACCATGCTCTTAATAATATATGTATAAAACTTATCTTGCTCACATAAGTTCAGAAAATTCAGATGTCAGAAAAACGACCAGCTCTCATTTTTAAAGTGATTACTGAATGTCAAACAACTAAAGCTAGAGTTGGTAAAATGACTGTTCCACATCATACTGTAGATACACCGGTTTTTATGCCAGTAGGAACTAAGGTTAGTTATGTCTGTACACATACGTTTTGGTTTTAACAGCACCAGATTTATTGATTGCATATTAAATTTATTTCTAGGGTACTTTAAAAGGTATATTGCCTGAGCAATTGAAGCAATTAAATTGTCAAATAATTCTTGGTAACACATATCACCTGGGAACTAAACCAGTGTGTAAAAATAGAAATAAAACATTAAATATTAATATTTTTATAGATATATACCAATATGTCATTATTAATATTTCAGGGTATAGACATTCTACAGAAAGCAGGAGGTTTACATAAATTCATGAATTGGGATAGAGCTCTGTTGACTGACTCTGGTGGTTTTCAAATGGTGTCTTTACTGAAGTTTGCTGAAATTAATGAACAGGGTGTAAAGTTCATATCACCATATGATGGTACTTTGAAACTTATTACATTTTTTAAATTTTATTATATATTTTTTATACATATACATAATTTGTGTGCAAGAGATCATTATTTAATAAAATAGGAAAACACTTATGCCCAATCATTACATACTTTAACAAAATAACAATTACTTCTTTTATAGACAGTGAATGTATGTTGACACCTGAATACTCCATTAAAATTCAAAATGCGATTGGTGCTGATATAATAATGCAGCTTGATGATGTCATTAAAACAACTACAACAGGTACAAGAGTTGAAGAGGCAATGCATAGGTAAGTACAAAAAACTCAGTGTATCAGTATAAAAGAATAAAATTAAATATTAAAGCATACTTATTTTAGAACTACAAGATGGTTAGATCGATGCCTTTCTACACACCAAAAACCAAATGAACAAAGTATATTTCCAATTATGCAGGGAGGCTTAAACGCAGAACTTAGATCAGAAAGTGGTCTTCAATTAACACAGCGAAAAGTAAATGGTTATGCAATAGGAGGATTAAGGTACGTTTTCATCTTCGCTTAATAATTTAATATAAAAGAGAACATATTAACATTTAACATTAAAAGTACTTTGCAACAAAGCCCTTTGGATCAACCTATAATGAAACATATAGTCAGTCTATGAGCTCATTGTATTTTGATAATTCAAGCAAGCAATACAATACTTAGCTATTCACTTGTGGCTTTTATAAAATGACGCTAATGTATGATAAAATAGAAAAATTAAATATATTCAGTGTAAAGTCATGCACATGAATACTCTGCAATTATAACTTTGTAGAGTCATGTGTAGCTGGCTAGAAACTTCATTACTTTCAAACTGTCCAAAAGCACATTGAATGCATGCACTAATTATAAATAGAACGAATTAGTTCTCTAGAATGAGGCAAGCTACTGTCATATTTGAATATGGAAAATTGTTCAATATACAATATATATAACATTAATCTTAATATATCCAATTCACGATTATATCACGTTCGACAAATAAAAATACAATTGCATAGAGTTCTCGTATTCCACAGTTATTGAATAAAAATGATATAAATGGGGAAGTTTTGTCTTTAGAAATAAAATTAACTTCTTTTATCCAGCCATATCATTATGTATTTTGTTAGTGTGTACCACATCTGATTAACCTTTAGACTGCTGCTAATTTTTCATACAAAATAATGCTTTTTTTAACAATAAAGTATACATGATATGATATCAGTGGCTCACAATCTCGAAAATATTCAGAGCCCCAAAGGGGGTTTTGCGACAGTCTGAAAGTTAAGAACAATAAAAGATAAAATTAATTTTCCAGTGGCGGTGAGAGCAAAGATGATTTTTGGAAAATGGTAAATGTCTCGACTACGATACTTCCAAAGGATAAACCTAGATATTTAATGGGCGTAGGATTTGCTGTCGATTTAATCGTTTGCAGTGCATTAGGTGTGGATATGTTTGACTGCGTATTCCCTACAAGAACAGCGGTAAGAATCCGAAAAATTTATAAACATATTGTCTGCAAAACGTTTATCCTATCATATAGCTATTACGTTTAACAAGAATCTATAATTGGATTTATTTCCCTTTTTTATTATTACACATTCGTTGTATTGATGGATCACAACGTGCTACGATGCGTTATGAAATACAATCGCTCCTAACTTTAAAAATGAATGATTACTGTTTTCAGCGATTTGGATGCGCTTTAGTGCTAACTGGTCAACTCAATTTGAAACAAGGTCAATATGGCAATGATACAGCACCGATAGACGAATTCTGTAATTGCAGTACTTGTAAAACATATTCTCGAGCGTATCTTCACCAAATCGTGACGATGGAAACTGTGGCGTGTCATTTATTAAGCGTTCATAACATTGCATTTCAAATGAGGTTAATGCAAAACATTAGAGAAAGCATAAAGAAAGGCGAATTTCCACAGTTTGTTCAACAGTTTATGTTAAAAGTGTATCCAACAAAGGAATATCCTTCATGGATAGTTGATGCTTTACAGGCAGTAAATATATATTTAGCATAAAGTATATTTTATCAATAGTTATATGTAAGTAATGTAAGTAATGTAAGCCACTGTTTTGAGGGTTTAAAGCAAACAAATAAGATGCAGTAAAATAACTGTAATATGAAAAACAATATGTACATGTTAGAAAAGCCAAACAAAACATTACATTCAAATAATACACTTAACACTAACCTGAATCAATATAATTGTCAATACAGCAAAACCTCTTTTAATAAACCACAATCACAACAAATCATACGAGGCTCACAGCTCGGAGTTAGATTACTCACTGACTCTCTCCTACCAAAACTACCAACGATCAAGCCAAGCTTAGCTACGCTCTAGCTTACATCCCCCCTTTTTAAGACCGAGGATACAATCCTTCGGAATAAGGGACAAGTTTACTTGCATGAAAAAAATTTGATTCATTCTTCCTGAACCTGCTATCTAATAAAAATATCACATCTGAAACCTTATCTTTAATTTTAAATGGCCCCAATCTTATTGCATCCAATTTTCCTTTATTCAATCTATTACCACTTTGTACATAAACCAAATCTCCAATGTTATAATCTATCTTTCTAACATTTCTATCATAGTATTGTTTATTTTGCCTGTGAATCCTTTTAGATTTTTCAAAAGCTATCTTCCTATTTTCGTCCAAATTTGACAAATCATTGTCCTTTATATCATCAGGCAAAAAAGATTCATAATATCCTGTCAACAAATAACTAGGTGCGAATCCAGTTGAACTATGAATGGTATTGTTGTAATTTTTAACACATTCCTCTGCAATCACTGGCCAAGATCTATTTCTATTTTCATAACTTTTACACCTTATTCTATTCACTAATGTTTGATTAGTTCTTTCGTTCAAACCATTAGAAAATGAACAATCTACAGCTGTAAAAACCAAAGTTATTTTTTTCTTTTTCAAAAATTGCTTGAACTGAGTTGAATTTATACCCGGATATTGATCTGCTAACAACACCTGAATATTACCATCCTTTTGAACTTTATTAATTAGATTTATAAAATCTTTAGCTGTTTGTGTTTTAGAAGTTAAAATATAAACAAATCTTGTAAAGTGGTCTACTGCTATATGCAAATATTTCTTATTACCTTTGAAGCCACCTATTGTATCTAAAGATACAATCTCAAAAGGTTCTCTTGCTGGACCAAGCTGCGATAAAGGTGCCTTGAAACAACCTATTCTAGACTTATTTTTTATACAAGTTTCACAAGATTTGCAAATTAATTTTATGTGTTTATACATGTTTTTAAAATAAAATTTTTGACCAAAAGTTAAAATTAACTGTTTTGTACCAATATGTCCTTGATCTATATGAACATCCTTAACCAAAACTCTTCCAAAATCCTCAGTTAGCCAAATTTTCTCTTTATTATTTAAAACTTTATAAATTATATTATCCTTGATTATACACTTATCATCTACTTTCAACAATCTCTGATTCTCTTTAATATCCTCTAATTTCAATGAGTTTGATGTCCTAATCACCGAATCCTCTTCTGAATCCTCACGAGCATTCAACACTGGATTTCTAGATAAGCAATCAGCCTCAATATTATCCTTTCCAGGGTTATACACTATTTCAAAATCAAACTGAGAAATATAATTCAAAATTTGTATCAATTCCTCATCAGCACTTTTTTTAACATTAAAATTTTCTAAAGGCCTATGATCAGAAAAAACAATAAACTTCTTACCAATCAAATAATATTGCCAATACAAAATAGCCTCTTTAATGGCTAAACATTCTATAAATATTGCTCTTTTAGTTTTCTGAGCTTGAGTCAATTTCCTCGAAAAGAAAAATACTGATTTTATCGATTTATCCTCCTGTGGCTGTTTTAAAATTGCTCCCACGCCCTCAATGCTTGCATCAGTAAAGATATAAATTGGAGCCTCCGGGTTAAATATTGCCAAAGCAGGAACCGAACACAAATAATCCCTTATTGACTCAAAACTCTTCTTACAATCTTCAGACCAAAAGAAAACAACATCTTTTCTCAATAAGTTCCTCAAAGGATTCAGTAAAACAACATGATTTGGTATAAATTCCAAATAAAAATTTACTTTACCCAAAAACTGTCTTACCTGCCTCCTTGTTTGAGGCAGAGGAAACTTCTTAATAGCCTCCACATTATCATTCATTGGCCTAATCATATTATCTCCAATTTGATGACCCAAATAAGTAACTCTCTCCTGAGCAAATTGGCACTTTTTCTTACTCAATTTAAAACCCTGCTTAAATAATGCTTTTAATACTAATTCTACATGATTCATATGCTCTTCATAATTCTTAGAAAACACAAGAATATCATCTATGTAATTTACAGCAAATGAATCCAACTTATTCTTCCTGATTACTCCTGCCAAAATTCTCTGGAAGATCGCTGGTGCTGACTTCAATCCAAATGGTAAGCAATTCCATTGCCAGTGTCCATGATGCGTAACAAAAGCCAACTTATATCTATCCTTCGCACGCACTGGGATCGACCAAAAAGCAGAATTAATATCCAACTTTGAAAAAAATTTACAGCCTCTGGCACGCACAGTCAGATCATCAATCCTTGGAAACGGTTGACTTTCAGGCACTACAATCTTATTCAACTCTTTAAAATCAATGCACAATCTTGATCTTTTTCCATCTTCTTTCTTAAAAACCATAGTCACAGGAGCTGCATAAGGACTGCTTGACTCCTCTATCAAACCAGCTTCTAACAAATCATTCACCTGCCTTTCAATTTCTATTTTATCCTGGTATGAACATCTATAAGGCTTTTTAGAAACATACTTATTTTCAGTCAATTTCACCACAGCCTCATAACCCTTCACTACACCAACATCAAACTTAGATGTAGCAAAAACATTTTCATTATTCTTCACAATATTTTCCATCTTGATATTTACTATTTCATTTTTATTACTTTGATTATAACTATCACTTTTTACTTGTTTTTGTGAAATAATCAAATTTTCATTTTGGCAGAGTTTAAATTTCTTAATTGAGTCTAAACCTAACAAAAGCTCACAATCAATAGCACCATCACTAACAATAAAAAATTGAAAATATTCCTCTATATTACCAATTCTAATTTTTAACGTAGCTAATCCTTCAGTGTTTGCTAAACCTGCCACACCCTTTAAAATACTCCTCCCACTCATCACACTCTTAACATTTAAATCATTATTTAGAAATCCACTGTCAATCAGTGACACATTTGATCCAGAGTCATATATACCCACTGCTGGACGTCCATTTACCAATATTCTAATCTTAATAAGTGGGAGAACTATTCGTTTTTTGCTTGCTCGCAATTAGCTACTACTTCTTGAATCTCATTGTTATTACTTATTCGTACATTCTCGTTCTTACTCTTTCTATCCTTGTTATTACAAACACTCTCCGCATGAAATCTATTTCTAAGCCCTAATCTTTCACAAATCCTGCAAGCTTTTCTTTCATTCAATTTTTTATTTACATCATTTTTTTCCTCATTTAACCTACCAAATTGTTTCAATTTAGACATTAAACATTCAATATTTACAATCGATTTTCTTTCCAATTTATTTTGCACAAAATTTGGTAGGCTAATTACAATCATATTAATCTGTGTATTTACAGACATACTCTCATCACTCTCTAACAGTAATCTTCTCTTTTTTAACGCAAAATCGATTAAAGAACCCTTATAAAATTTATAGCCGATCGCATAAGCAACATCTGCCCAGGATTGTACATTAAAAGTGTCAATAAAGGAATTATTCCATACTTCCCAATTTAACATAGAATTCTGCCTAATAAATACAAAATACCAGTCCAATGCTGGTCCTTCCAAAAATAATCTTAAAAACTCAACATATCTATTCTTATCCACTCCAATCCTGACACACTCCTGAACAAATAATGCTAACCACACTCCAGCATTCAGATTATCTCCTTTAAACTTTTCAAGAACAAATTCATCGACATCTATCTTCTTCGATTTACAAACATTCAATTCATTAACAGTCGTTTCGTTATTTACATCCGAACTATCCTCATCGAGATATTCATCAAACAAAACAACATTGCCTTCGCTATCCAAGTATATTTCTTGAAGTTCGTTAGATAATGTCAACAACACATTACGATATTTATTTCTAACTTTCAAACTTTTAACGACATTTTTAACCACTGCCGTTTCGAAAAGCTTAGCATGCTGAACACTGGTCTGCTTATCAATTGGAAACAAAAAACTTTCCTCTTGACCCTGCAACTGAATCTTCTTCACTTTTACTATAGTATTCTTATTATCTGCTCCAGCCTCCGAAACAAATAAAAATTTTGCCTTCATCTCGATTATATTGATTTGTAAGCCACTGTTTTGAGGGTTTAAAGCAAACAAATAAGATGCAGTAAAATAACTGTAATATGAAAAACAATATGTACATGTTAGAAAAGCCAAACAAAACATTACATTCAAATAATACACTTAACACTAACCTGAATCAATATAATTGTCAATACAGCAAAACCTCTTTTAATAAACCACAATCACAACAAATCATACGAGGCTCACAGCTCGGAGTTAGATTACTCACTGACTCTCTCCTACCAAAACTACCAACGATCAAGCCAAGCTTAGCTACGCTCTAGCTTACATGTATTTAAATTTATTGTAAAAAAGGTGAACAGCTAAACATAGTATATTTCATTGAAAGAATATATCTGAAATATTTACGTGTTTATTCATTTTAAATTAACAAATGTATTAGTTATGTTATAAATATTGAGATGTTTTTTATTTCTTGAAAATGACATGACATGATATTTTTGTATTATACTGCAAATCTGCTTGAAAATTATATCGATAATTACATCAATTATAATTGAGGATAATGCTTAATGGGTAAAAAGTTTGAAGCAACATTTTAACGTTTTGTTTTAATCTTTTCATACGTTAACAAAATTAAAATTGTGTTTATTAATTCAGCACAAGTTTCGAAATGATTAATAATTGCAACTTTTTTATAATTTATTAGTCGCAATAATTTTACATATAGTTGGTCCAGGAGTAACATGAATTTTTTTTAAATAGATCAAAAACAATGAGGTCCAGCAAGTCACACTTTGCATACAATTTTGCTTACAAGGTATGCATGGTTTTGCATTGGAATATATGTTCCTATTTTGGCATATATTTTCGTGCCTTTATAGAAAGCCACGTATGATTTGCTAACGATTAAATTGTTTACGATTTGTCAAATAAACATGTTTTACTTGTAGACGGACAATATATTTTCGCATAATATTCAGAAAAATAACACCCCGAAAACATTTAAAAATAAGACTAAGAATAAACAGTTTGATATCATTTATCTGGTATTATATTTTCATTTCAATATCAATGCTAATAGGGATGAATCCTATTTTAGACAAGATTTTTAACTAGGTGCACACATGAAACTTCAGCTTTATCACATGAAGTCATCTGAATCATAACCTGTATTGTCCGTGTTCGAAGTCATGTTCGTGCTGTTGAATAATGAATTATAGCTCCTGAAAAAAAAAAAAAATGAAAAAAAGTCTAGTCTCTTTCATAATATTATCACTGGCATTAATTTACGTGTATGAAAAAATATCTAACTTTTGAAAGGTTTCGCTTCCAATTTTGTAATTAAAAAAAGTTAATATAAGAGAATTAGCACAATTAATTGACTAGACTTGAATAACTGGAATGGACTATGCATTTCGGAATACATATTCGAGCACACTCTGATATTTTTCTCATAATAACAACAATAGAAAAAGACTCATCGTGCTAGAACTACCCCGAGCATGTACTCAGAACATGTAATAATAACAATGAAAAATTCGTTGTTCCGTTGTTTTTTTTTCCATCAATTATTGTTAGCATAATGTTAAAGAGAGTTCGCTGAATACAATCCCCTCATGTAAGGGTAATAATGAAAACAAGATTTAAAAATATATACGGCATGAAACCAACGCTGAGATAGCTAAGTTTGAGAGGAAACGATGTGCTGCTAACACAAAAATAATAGTTGTACAATTATTTACAATTAAGCAACAAAAGTGCAGTCGCCACACCGTGTTAAAATCACGGTATATGTATGTATATATGGGTCATTCCACGTCAGATTTAAAACCAAATTTTTGTTTTTCCTGAAAATTGTTTCCGTTGTTCTTGAAGGGAAAAAAATCACACGTATTTTTTTTATTTCAATATATGAAGAATTTTCGAAATATCGATTTTTTAATTTATCGACTCCAAAAAACCGATTCTTCTTTAAATGTATCGTGCATCGTCCACTTTTCGACTAAAAGCAAAGCACTGCAGGACAAAATGTGCAATAGGGTTCACTTTAAAGTCCACGTTTTAAGGCTGCTGTCTGGCTGGAAAAAATTTCGGTGTTGACTCGAGCGTTGACTGGTGGCGAAAGTACGAAGCTCTGACAGGGGCGTTATGGCTGCAGTATTTGGGGGTTCCTTTGCAAAGGGTGCCAGACACACCACAAAATTTTCAAGACATTTTTTTTTTTTTATTATATTGTGCGCGTTCAGTACTTCGACCCCATTACTTTTCTTATCATATTGCTTTTATAGTAAAGAGAATTCCATCATTTTTCATTTCCGCTCTAAAAATCTTGTTTGTTATAATTACTGGTAGCTAAACATTGATATTTACATTCAAAAGTGCAATTTTTGAAGCTCGAGATAATTAAAAATAAAACGTGAAATTTTCATTGAAGATTACAATTATATGTCTGTGAATTGCTATAGATCTGGTGATTTTTATATTTAAATGACGTAATTATGCGAATTGGGTGGAAAAAAGAAAGCTACAAGCGAGACTCGAACCAGCGACCCCGCGATCGCTAGGCTCGAGCGTTACCGGGTGCGTTAAACGGCCTGCTTGAATATTGTGACACATTTGATGCACATACGGACTCACAAAACTTCAAAGTCGACTTTCTTGAGAATTTTTGAATATAACATAGAACTGCTTTGGGAAATTACTATTCGAATTCTCAACTTCACATATCATGAGTAAAAAAGATTACAAAAATCCGATTGTTGGAGACTCTCCTTGTAAGAAATATTCTAATATTCCGTTACGTTTGCAATATTAGTTTTGGCGACAGTCTATGCTAATTATTAAAAAAATAATATAATGCGTACAGATTGTAGAAAGTTTTGGCAGTAAGCTGAAAAAGTTATATTTAATTTGTTATTCACAATTTAATTGTTTAAACTAACGAGTGACTGACTAGTTATACGAATCTCGTATTAGGCGTTAAATGTTCTTACATTGAAAAGCATAAAATATAATCTTATCAACCAAGGTTCTTCGTTTAAACAGTTAAATTGTTAATAACAAATACAACTTTTTCAGCTTGATACCAATATTTTCTGCAAACTATAAAGTCTGTACTATTATTTTTTAAATAGCTATCTCGTGGACGGCTAACAAGCATAGTGGCGTAAAGAATATATATATATAGCGAGCCGAGCCAAGCGTCTAGGCTGGCTTAGCTCTTCGCCAGCAAACTTGGCTAAACACATATACTGTATGTGTGGTAGTTCTGACACACGCATATAATATATGCATGTGTAGTTCTGACACAACGGTACTATGCTACAGGCCCCGCAAATCGCTCACGTTACTGAGATCTACGGCGAGGAACAGCTAGCGCCATCTATTGGATTCTCAAGATAGTAAAATACGGGCCGAATCTAATTTGCCGTTTTTTGCGTTTGTTAAACAGTTATTGACAAAATATTTAGATCAGCCGGCTTTGTATCGTTCATAGCAAGGCGGCTCTTCTCGATTTAAGTGTGATGAGTGTCCTAATTCGCAGAAAAATGGGATTTAGTGAACGGCCGTAATGGCGGCGCCCATGATGTTTTGACAGGTCAGAAATGCACGATTTCTTTACGTACATTTTTCTCATAATTGAGACATTTTTCGCACCTAAATTGAGAAGAGCCGCCAGCCGTATCGCATAACGAAGCGGGCTCATCAAAGATTTTGCTAAATCATTTAGAAATGAATGAGAATAACGGAAAATAAGTTTCCTCGCTTGTGACGTCACACAATATATATAGCTAAACCAGCCAGACAGCAGCCTTAATGGTCGAAAATTCGGTCGTTTAATAAATTTTATGCAACAATTTCTTAAACAATTTGTATTATTTCAAAAAGGGCATCTTTAAATTAAATAATTTTTTCTGTAATTTGTTATTGTAGTACACAGAATATTGTCTGAAAATTTGAAAGTGGACTATTGAATATTTTTTTAAATAAAATTCATAATATGTGACCGCACTCACGATTCGCGCGCGGGCGAAGCACGGATTCGAGCGTGCTTGAACATTTTCGAGTTATCCCACTATCCTTTGATGGGTTTTTCACTTAGATCAGATGAATGATACTCAGAGAAATGTTAAAAGGTTTCAGAGTAACACTGTCAAGTCGAAAAATGATCATTTACTTTAATTACAATACTGATTCACATACAATAATACAGAAAATTATATTATTGAATTATTTTACACTTTTTAAAATCTTTTTTCTGAAACTGCTTTTTTTTCTTATGCGAACCTGAGAAGCTGACGGTTTTGAAAGTGGAACAACAAGAATAATTTTTTATTTTTAATTCGCAATCCCCGACTGGTTCAACACAGTGTATGTTTTGCGTACCTGGTATTGTTTTACAATCAACAAAACGTTTTCTCAAACAATTAGCTGCTTCAGCGTAAGATTTCTCGGTTTCGTAGGCAACAGAGATATTGGATAACGTAGAATGGAGGTGGACCCATTCGTAGAACTCCAATGGGGTCGTTATTTGATCATTTGAAGATCTTTAAAGACTGGCTTTCTTTGCTTATCTTTTTAAAGTTCTACCCGCCCCATCAGAAAGACCCTTGCCGTGAGCTGTGGCTTGAAAATACCATATTTATGGTAATATGTTGTTGAAAAGTGTTTCGAACTTTCGAATTGTTGAGGAGCTCCATCAGAAAAATAAATACAATTCTTTATAATTGGACGAAAGTTTAAGAAATAATCATTAAATGCTTTAAGAAAAACAAACACTGCCACCGAGTTCATGTTTCTTACAATCAGATATTATCACTAATGTTTTGTAAATGCACTTTTCAACAATATATTACTATAAACAAGACTTTGATCGCTCTGCAATATGTAGTTAAATGTAATCAGTATTGTAATTAAAGTAAATGACCTTTTCTCGATTTGACAGTGTTACTCTGGAACCTATTAACATTTCACTGAGTATCATTCATTTGAACTAGGTGAAAACCCCATCAAAGGATAGTAGGATAACTAGAAAATGCACGAAAATGTGTCCAAGCACGTTCGAATCCGTGCTTCGCTTGCGCCGCCCGCGCGAATGATGAGCGCGGTCACATATTATGAATTTTATTTTAAAAATTATTCAACGGTCCATTTTCAAATTTTCGGACAATATTCTCTGTACTATAATGTTACGTAGACCGTAGTGGCTAGCGAGGCCTTTAAATTTGATAACAAAAATTTACAAGTAACCAAAGAAAAGGAACGACCGGAGGTAACGTGAATAATGTTTGAGTGAATTCCGAGCGGTAAGAATGCACTCAATGGTGGGTTCGCTGCTCGTTTTAAGTGTTGAAACACGCCTTGCTATTCCAACGTGGATAGATATTCTCTGAAATGTTGAGGATGGGTAATAGATATTTAAAACGCGAGTAAAATGTGAATTTGCGATATATTGTTACAAACAATTTAGAAGTTTCAATTAATTGTCGTGTACAGTGTTTCGATTATGAGAAATACTGGGATAAAAAATATTGTGAAATCGGATTACAAAACCTGACTGTGTGTGAGGTTAAGGTAAGAAGAAATTTGGTGGAACAGAAATATTTCTAGTATATGCGTTATTTGGAAAGACTAGTCTATGCAGCTCAATTTTGCCAGGTAACCGATCCAGCTTGTTCCCTAGGGTATGTAATAACGAATCCGTACCTAGGCCAGATTGCGAATATTACACTGAATCTAATACTCTAACGGTTAGAGCCACGAGTGACAACGTGCAGTCCGATGTTTTACGCGTGAAACTGAATGATTTTCTGAGCGTCAGTCCCATAATTTTGGCTGCTTATATAGTCGATTTTTGCTGATGCTCTAGGTACGGTTAGGACGTTAGGAATGCACTCGGCTAACCAACTGGGTAGGTGGCACAGGCAATGCACTGGGTAACGTGCTGAGTCTGCAATTATATTTCGCCGTCGGCTACGTTATTATTCTGTTTCGGAGTGAAGGTCGATATACGTAACAATAATAACAAATTACAGAAAAAATTATTTAATTTGAAGATGTCCTTTTTGAAATAATACAAATTGTTTAAGAAATTGTTGCATAAAAATTATTAAACGACCGAATTTTCGACCATTAAAACTTTGTCTTTAATGTGAACCCTATTCAACATTATGCCCTGCATTGCTTTGCTTTTAATCGAAAAGTGGACGATTCACGATACATTTAACCCTTATGTCAATACCCAAACTATTGTACGTTGTTCAATAGCCGGGGTACCCGGGTACCCTTACGGTAAATCCATGCAATAAAACGCGTTTATGAGCGGGAATTCGTCACTGGGTTTGTTTATTCGATATCTGAGTCACATTAGGTGCTTCCACTACCTGAGGCAGCCCTTTTTAAGGTATTCTGAAATGCCTTGGAGGGGAATTATGGCAAATGCTCTATGGTTTATGCGAGAAGTTCAGTAGTGTTACCGTCATTCTCAAACGAGACCTAACTGAACGCGGACGTTTGTAAATGCAGTGATATTTTGGAATACTGTGTGTTTGGTGTTTTGCGTTATTGATTATTGAAAACTTTTTGATCGAGTAAGTGAACAAAGTTATAAGAATAATGGAAGAATTATCAGCAGCTGAATTTGCAAGGTATAGTTACATGAATCCAGTTACATGAAATTTCCCCTTTATAAATGAATGTACTATTATAAATATTCTAATCAATACCATAACAGATTGACTGCTGTAGAAAGGGAGGCTTATTTGAGCCACTTATTAGGAGAGGAATCTGCTGAAGAAAATGATTATGCATCGGATAGCGACGATGAAGATTGGATTCTGTTGCCTGAAGGACAATCGCAGGGTTCGGAAAACTCATTCCACGAAGAGACTGGTATTATACAGTTTTGTTTTTGTATTACGTAAATGTTCAGGTTATGAGAAATTTTACAACAAAGCTGGCGATCGAAAGCATTTACGGTAAACCTGTCGATCTTTCAAGCAAAACTGCAACAGCATCTGGGTCTGCACAAGCGGTAAATCCTACTGGACGCAAGGTTGTCGTTGGATCATGCCATATTTGTTACAAGGGTGCATTCAAAAAACGAAGGAAAACGCGAAAATCATGTGTGGCTTGTCAAAAACCTGTTTGCGATGAGCACGCAAATACAATTACCAAGTGTAACGAGTGTACTCAATAAAAACTCATTATGAGTCCATTTTTATAAATATAAATCACTATAAATTGTTTTCAAACTAACAATATCAATATTTATTTATTTACTTTATATTCCTTTTCATCCTTTATTATTATTTTTAGTTGTTAGGTTAGAAATTCAATACGAGTGATACATTGACAAACGTGGGTACCCCGGTACCCCGGGTATTGAACAAGCGTATATTCAACTTTATTTATTGAAATTTCTGACTTTTTTCTTTTTTTTTCAAAACTAAATACATAAATCGATGTGAAATTGACGAAATAACGAGGATCTGAAAGGATTTGTGGATATGTTGTCAGGAAGATCAAAAATTTTAAGTTGGAAAACGGAAAAGGGTACCCGGGTACCCACGTTTGTCAATGTATCACTCGTATTGAATTTCTAACCTAACAACTAAAAATAATAATAAAGGATGAAAAGGAATATAAAGTAAATAAATAAATATTGATATTGTTAGTTTGAAAACAATTTATAGTGATTTATATTTATAAAAATGGACTCATAATGAGTTTTTATTGAGTACACTCGTTACACTTGGTAATTGTATTTGCGTGCTCATCGCAAACAGGTTTTTGACAAGCCACACATGATTTTCGCGTTTTCCTTCGTTTTTTGAATGCACCCTTGTAACAAATATGGCATGATCCAACGACAACCTTGCGTCCAGTAGGATTTACCGCTTGTGCAGACCCAGATGCTGTTGCAGTTTTGCTTGAAAGATCGACAGGTTTACCGTAAATGCTTTCGATCGCCAGCTTTGTTGTAAAATTTCTCATAACCTGAACATTTACGTAATACAAAAACAAAACTGTATAATACCAGTCTCTTCGTGGAATGAGTTTTCCGAACCCTGCGATTGTCCTTCAGGCAACAGAATCCAATCTTCGTCGTCGCTATCCGATGCATAATCATTTTCTTCAGCAGATTCCTCTCCTAATAAGTTGCTCAAATAAGCCTCCCTTTCTACAGCAGTCAATCTGTTATGGTATTGATTAGAATATTTATAATAGTACATTCATTTATAAAGGGGAAATTTCATGTAACTGGATTCATGTAACTATACCTTGCAAATTCAGCTGCTGATAATTCTTCCATTATTCTTATAACTTTGTTCACTTACTCGATCAAAAAGTTTTCAATAATCAATAACGCAAAACACCAAACACACAGTATTCCAAAATATCACTGCATTTACAAACGTCCGCGTTCAGTTAGGTCTCGTTTGAGAATGACGGTAACACTAGTGAACTTCTCGCATAAACCATAGGGCATTTGCCATAATTCCCCTCCAAGGCATTTCAGAATACCTTAAAAAGGGCTGCCTCAGGTAGTGGAAGCACCTAATGTGACTCAGATATCGAATAAACAAACCCAGTGACGAATTCCCGCTCATAAACGCGTTTTATTGCATGGATTTACCGTAAGGTTACCCGGGTACCCCGGCTATTGAACAACGTACAATAGTTTGGGTATTGACATAAGGGTTAAAGAAGAACCGGTTTTTTGGAGTCGGTAAATTAAAAAATCGATATTTAGAATAGAATAGATTTTTTTAAGCTCCATTTTCACTGAGAATTTATCGCCAAAAACATTCTTTGTGACATCATAGTAAAAACACATATTTATCAACCATAAATTTGATTAAAAACCTATTTCGGTAGATCCGCAGTAAATCTTAAAACCAGTAAAATAAGCTATAGGATATTGAAATAAAATAAGTGATGTCGTTTTTTTATATGGAAAAATGGTACAAAATATGACCTCTGAACAACAACGATATTGTTGCTTCACTACAAATAATTTCGCACCTATTATTTCTTCTTATGTCAGAGGCATATTGATTTTTCTCAAATTTAGCTTTGCTAACGTCGATATCATGCTTTGCACTTGTATTAATCTTTTTATCATTTTTACGATCACGTACCAAACGTATCTTTGGATATAGCAACTTCTGGACTTCTACTAATTGGGAAGATTATTGATAGTGATTTTCCAAACGTAGGAGTTGTAAAATCCAGTCAAACAAATATAAAAATGAACAAGCGTAAATGTATATGTAATATAAAAAAAATTAACAACCAAGAATACAATATACACAATCGCTTTATTATACGTTTTTCAGAGAACCAATTTTCCAAATAATTTTTACACGCAATACACTAAATCAAGATTAAAAAAATGTATTATCCAATAAATAGAACTGCTTATGTACAGAATCACCTCGTTATAAGAAAACGTTAGGGCGGTTAAGGGAACAGGATTCTAAGAAACTTGTCGCTCGAGCGTTCCCCCATTACTGCGCGGTAAGATCTGGAATGGCGTGTGTATGAGTGGTGCCCGTGAGCATCACACACTGCAACGTAGCTCGGTATTATGGTAAGTATAAAAAAAATAAAGATTCCGCTACATCTATTCTTAGTGTAATGTAATTTTAAAAAATTTTGTTTAGTGTAAAATAACCTGAATCTATTAAATATTTGTGAAAAAACATATACACACGAAATTTAAATCCCCTTTTGATTTTACTCTCGCTTCTTAAGTATACAGGGTGTTCTTTATGAAACGCACTGTAGTAACATCGTTGCATTCCTTGTCAAAATCTAATGAATACGTATATTTTCATTTTTTATTTCATATATCAAAATTTCGAGATAATTAAGGTTGAAGTTGCAGTAATGCGACCAATCAGAGCGCGTTTAAACGGAGCGTAGATGACGTCGCGAGTCAGCCCGCAAGGCTTGCTTACACTAGGCCAATAACACTAAAGCCCGTATTCAGAACTCGCTTTTAGTGCTAATAGTGCGCTTTTAAGTTTTTTCTTAGTGAGTTTTAACTACAAGCGACTCTGTTAGTGACCTTAAGAGCGAGTTGTGAATACGGACTTAAGAGTATTGTCGTAGTGTCCCTGTTTATCTGCATGTAATTGAGTGAGATACAATCGCTTGCTGTAACGTTACTGAATTTTAGAAGGTACCCCTTATTCCTTATAATGTCTATTCCTTTAATGCGACAAGATAGTTGTACCAACGTATTACGTTTCGAGTGGTCCTGGAAAGGATCGATTTTGATCTACGCATGACCGAGCTTGGATCTGGACATGCTAATCTGCACATTTTTATCAGGATGTCGGCGATTAGGATACCTAGTTACATATTCTTGCGCTGTTTGTGTTTGGTTCCCATTACGTTGAGCTAACACCCAATACATGTCGCAATATTCTCTCACAGAATAACACTCATATGCGATCTTGTAGTCGAAACAACATAAATCGAACTGACTGTCTCCGCAATATGAAGCGAAATAGATTGTAATTTGTAAACAGTAATAAGTCTACTGCGGTTGAATGACTTGTTTACAAATTACAACTTATTTCACTTCACATTGCGGACATAGTCAGTTCGCATTATGAGTAATTATTCTATGAGAGAATATTGCGACATGTATTGGGTGTTAGCCCAATGTAATGATAGCTAAACACAAGCAGTGCAAGAATATACAATTAGGTATCCTAATTGGCGACATCCTGATAAAAATGTTACATACTCTACAATATTTACTGTTTCAGAATAATCATTATCATAGAAAATGTATGTAATTGTTGCAGATTAGCATGTCCAGATCGAAGCTCGGTCATGCGTAGATCAAAATCGGTGCGTTTCAGGACCACTCGAAACGTAATACGTTGGTACAACTATCTTGTTGCTGGCACTTGGCCCTCTGCGAGGGCATAAAGCCATAAGGAACAAGAAGAAGAAGAACTATCTTGTTGCATTAAAGAAATAGATATTATAAGGAATAAAGGGTACCTTCTGAAATTCAGTGACGTTACAGCGACCGATTGTATCTCACTCAATTACATGCAGATAAACAGGCACACTACGACAATACTCTTAGTGTTATTGGCCTAGTGTACGCAAGTCTTGTGGGCTGACTCGCGATGTCATCTACGCTCCGTTTAAACGCGCTCTGATTGGTCGCATTACTGGAACTACAACCTTGATTATCTCGAAATTTTGATATATGAAATAAAAAATGAAAATATACGTATTCATTAGAATTTGACAAGGAATGCAACAATGTTACTACAGTGCATTTCATAACGAACACTCTGTTTATATACGCAACAGTAATAATATGTATATAAAACCTTGCTGAATTATCTCTCGTATAAACTTAAATAAAAAAAATGTAGTGTTTAAACACGTAAGATTTCTTAGGCAATTGCTTGTTGCTTATAGAGGGAGACCGTATCAGTTACGGGCGCCTGACACGCATTTGAGTAAAGTTCAGCCAAGCAGAACGAAGAAGAAATTCGCTTATCACAAGGTAGTACTGTACAATAAGAAACATCAAATAGTCAAAGAAGCTATAAACAAAAAATGTGATTTAGTTAGTTCATAAATAATCTTCTGAAAAATAAAATTAAAGCTTTAGCGATATTAAAATCGGCTTAATGTATGAATATTAATTTTAAAAAATAATTAAAAAATGGTTTTCTAAAAAACGTATAACACAGTGATTGTTAAAAATACATTGTTATAAATTTTTATCTGTATTAAGAATACATTGTTCTTTGTACATTTAGTCTTACTAATACAACTTGTAGTTGAAATAGCCATTGAATATTTGTTTAGTTTTACGTTTGCCTAATTGGAACGTATGTACAATACATCCTTAAATTTTGTTTACAAGGCTACATGAATCATTTCCTTTGATTTGTGGCTGTATCAATTAACTTGAAAAAACGATTCACGCTAAACTCTCCTACCGAATATCCCGTTGGCCGTGGTTTACACCAAAGTTCAATATCTAAATTAGAATCTATCTGTCTCACCTTCTCTTATAGAAATTGTGAGAAGCATATTTTTTTGATAAACGTCAATGTAGAATATTTTATTGTAAAATGACTCTCACAGCACCTTCATTGTTTCCTTAGACTAGTCGTACATGTCAGAAAACTTGAATCTGGATGATGAGAATTCTAGTTCCTGAGTACTTCAACACGTATGATTATTTGAACAAGAGCTTTCCTAGGTCAGTTGAACGAAATGAAACCCTTGATTAGGTAAAATTCTCATATTTAACTATTTTGACCATTTACAAGACTAGTTTTCCAAGATTTTCTACTGAAGCTGTCAAGTCACCACAGATCTTTCACAAATTGTGACAAACTAGTTATACTTGTTAGAAAACTCGAATAATCAGACGCTTAACTGATCAAAATTGTTTGTTAAGAAAGTTTCAGCCAATTAGTGATGTGATATTTTAGTCGCACGTTTCTCCAAACTGCACTACAAAGGGTCCATTAATACCTTTAGACTTCAAATTATTCTTGCTGTTTTGTTCAGTCAGTTTGTAAGCTTTACAATGAATGCGTGAATTTTAGTGACTAGCTTTGACGCGTCATCTACATTTGTTGACCAATTATGAAATAAACTAAAATTTAATTTTGTTGAATCTAGGTAATTGAACTGATACATTTGTTAAACTGTATTTAATCATACAAAAACATTGACCCAATTATTTAATACTTGGTTGATCAGTAAGTTAAAATAAGTTACATGGACAGCTCAAGTACAAATTCTCTCAAACCAATTACCATCACATATTATATGTCTAACAGAGTTAATAGTATAGCAATAAATTTTACCTCATCTCAGCTTCTTCTTGTTTCTTTTTTTCTTCTGTTTTCTCACGCTCTTTTTGTTCTCTTAATATTTGTTTCTTATTTTCTCTTTCACTTCTATCTCGTTGTTCTCTTTCTAGTCTTAAATTTACTTGTTCCACTGATCTCTTCGTTTTATTTAGCCGATTGATAACAGCATTTACACGCTTAGTCAAATGTATTTTACGTACATCTTTTTCCTTATGAAAACCAACCCGCCCAACTTCCATACCTTGTGTTTTCTTTAAATTGGACCACATTGTATATATCACATCAATATGATTCATTTTATTCCCTTCAATACTATTTGCTTTTACCAGCTGTGCAGCATCTTCTAAAACTGTGCTGGGTATATCATCTATTGTTTGACCCTAAAAGTAATGTTTATCTTTTTATATATGCAATATATGTATAGATTTTGAACATTTTAAAATATAAATTACTTACATGTTGTAACCGTAAATATACATGGGCTGATGAATATTTGTCCACATGAAACCAAACATCTTCTGGCCATCCCCATTTAATAAGATTTTCGTCTGAAGCAATAAACAACTTAGAAAAAGGTTTTTGTACAATTATAAAATTTATTAATAATTTCACATTGTTTAATGAAATATTTAGATTTCTCTAAATAATAAGATCTTTATAGCCATTACTATTATAATATTTGCTTACTTTCATATTTGTCGACTCCCATAAACAGTGTGATTGGTGGCTGAACCACTGTAAAATGAAAAGAACATTCCATATATTAACCACACAGATTATTATTCCTTAAAAATTTGTTACATCTGTTCTTTACACTACGATCTGCAGGTAAACTATCTCACCATCGCTTAAAAAATAATACACCATTACTGCATGTAATTAGTGCAATCACGTGTTTTCGGATCAACTTCTTCTTCTTTTTCTTTTTTATATATAGTAGGTTCACGAGTTCGGTGTGGTTTTTTGACAGATCGAAAACTATGAAATCCCTAGCCTGCAACACGTGCTTTCATGAGGCCTGCACCAGTAATTTCTTCTAAAAGCATGTCATGCTTTAATTTATACTTTTGCTGTTGTATAATAAGAAGAATAAGATATAATTTCACACGAAACTGCTGTATAATTGTTTGATATAATGAAATGGCGGTATTAATATTACGGAAATATTTTCTACCAGTAATGTTGGCAGTAATAGAATGACTACAAAGAAAATCCAGTGCCGTCTCTGGCTGTGGTAGCAGAGATGAATAGGGAGATTGCCAATGGGTATGTTCAGCAGAAACACCGCTGAGGGAGCAAATACATTTGATTGGTCTTTTGATCGTTAATCTTGAAACAGTTGTGAGATTTAACCAATCAAATGTATTTGCTCCCTCAGCGGTGTTTCTGCTGAACATACCCACTGGGCCGATATTCTTGAAACCAATTTTATTTGAGAGTAAACGCGCCACCTGAGCGGGGGGCCGTCGAACCGTACCCACGTTTTTGATTGGTCGAGTATATATAGATATACTACGCGTGATATTCGTGAGCTCCGTGAGACGCATGGACTATAACGGGTGGCACTTTCAAACGTATGTTTTCTATTGTCGACGCGTCACCTAGACGGAGAAGCTTCGAACCATACCCACGTTTTTGATTGGTCAAGCGTATGTATCAGAGTACTGTAGCAAACTCGAAACGTGTATAACAACTGAAATACAGTTTTCCCAATCTGTGCGTCACGGTAATTACATATCATACGTCCATGGTAACGAGTCAACGTGCAAGAGTCTCGGGTTCGAGACCCGATTATTATTACTTTTTTTTTATTCATGAACAATGCTTATTTAATCTATTAATTAACTTGGAATGTAGCAAATGCATGATTATATTATACTATATACATTTTATTATATTATACAGTCGTGTCTATTTTTATGCCGTTGATACGTTCCACAGAAAACAGCATATAAAAAATATAAGTAAAGTAGAAGGAGGAACCCGGAATTTTCATGAACCTTTAAAACCGCATTAAAAAGCCACCTGCAAATGGATTTACCTATTGAAATGCTATATTTACATATATTACGCATATAAAGATCGCGAGGTACATAATACATGGGTATGTCCAGTCTATTGACATATAGTGTGGACTACGCGATCCCTACCTTAGATCCTTTGAAAAAGTGTCCGCTCAAATAAACAAAGATGAAATGAGGTGGCGGCCAATTGTTCTCCTTTTCTAATGTTCCCATTGCCTATGTTTTCTATACTCTCGTACTACGGCTGCTGGTTAGAAGAAGATAGGGCTTGGCCGCCACCAGTCGTTATCTTTTTCTTTCAGCCGACCATTTTTTCTGTCTATGCGTAGTCCATACTATATGTCGATGGACCAGTCTATTTGTACTGATAAGGGGAGGAAACAGTATGAGCAATGAAGTTCCGAATGAGACTTCGTAATGATGAAACCTCATACCATGCTCAAGTTCTACAGACCAATAGGCAGCCAATTTTGAGAAAAAGAGCCCTAAAGTTTGTATGGGAACTTATATATCTAAAGGTGTAACTTTAGCTATAAGTGGTTTGGCGGGCGAAGCGGTAGCGTGTCAACTTGATAAGCCAAGGGTTCCCTGCTCGAATTTCTGTGCTCGAGATTTTTAATTTCACGAATTTTTTTGCATGTTACTTATGAGTTTGTTTAATATTATAATAATAATCATGCAAATATGTGTTGTCATTACAATTCCATTATTTTTGCTTCTTGTAAATAATAAAAATTTAGAAATAAAATGCAAAAAAATTTATGAAAAAAAGAAGTTTACAAGCAGAGACTCGAACACGAAAACTTAAAAAGTCACAAGCCTGTATGTTCAATTTTTTTTACATCCAATTTTTTTTAATTGTTATGAGTAGCTATTGAACTTTATAAATAAATTTTCCAAAAATGATCAACAAATAAGTAATTTAAATAACTTTTTCAATGTAAAATTCCTTTCACTCTAGAAATGGACTTTGTTGTTGAAAACGATGTGCCATTGAAAACTAATATCAGAAGACATTAAAAAATTAATGATTGTTAGTAAAACTAGGACTTTCTTAAAAGTTGATAAATGTGAGGAAAATGGAATTTCACATTGAAAAAATGATTTAAGTTACTTATTTTTTTATTATTTTTGTAAAATTTATTAAGGTGTTTCTATGGACAGCAATTTTAGAAATATAAATAAATCGCTAGATAGCGATAAAATCTTTTAAAAAACGATAATTTAGATTATTAAAGATTGGAGATATTATTTGCATTCGACTATATACCTAAATATGCGAGTTTCAATTACTCGTAATTATTGAGATAGCTTGACAATGGCGTGTTCATTTTTTTTGGTTGCCGACTATGAGCGGCGCGCTTCGCGTAGCAGCTCTGATAATATGATTGACAGATTGCAACAGCTGGCTCGAGTAATTCTTATATTTATAAAATTGCATGCGAACTATAGGTGTATATATGTAACAAAAATACGAGTGTGTGCGTTACACATACCATTAGACCCTCCTATCTCAAATACAGTGTTGTCAATTCACCACAATTTTTTGGCATTAGACACATTTTCAATCAAAATTCATTTACGCTGACCGATATTAATTTTTTAGAACGTAGGCGATCTCAGTAAAACTTTCTGCAAACCTTCCTTATATTGTTCACTACTTATTATCAATTTTATATATGGCTCGAATTTGTTTGGAAAAAGATGTGGGACGATATATCGATGTGTGGGCCTATAACGTTATAAGGCCTATGCATAAAGCTGAATAGAACGGTCACTTTTGACTTCAAATATTTAAGTAACGAGGTAAGCGATTACTTTAAGGGGTTATACAGGGTGTATCTTAAGCCCCGGACAAGAGACATACCGTTAGATCCGGCGTGAAAAAATAAAAATATTGGCGTTAACAAAAATCAAAAATTTTAATTAGTTTATTAATCATTAAAGATTAAAGTAAGCCAATAATAAGCGCGTGAAAACTGGTAACTCCTCCTCAGTCTCCTCCCATTGGGGACAGCCAATCATTACACGCACATTTGTAATGACGTGGCAAGTATATGTAAAGTGCTTTTGAAAATTTAAACGCGTTTTTCTCAAAGCTGCGTTTTTAAAGTCGGTGAGCAAGATTTCTCGGAAACGGCTGAACCGATCAGTCTGAAATTTTAACACAAGCTTTTTAAGTATATTTTTTAGTAATTAATCGAAGGTTTTTTCTCACCGATAAATATTTTTCATTTTATAAACAATTTAAGGCCTAAACTTTTGTCAAAAACCGATTTTTTTTTGAGAAGCCCCCATTTTGTGAAAAATTATTATTTTGCTTATTCTTTCGATCAATTACAAGATAATACATTATATTAACGAAATATTTTTGGTTTTTTCATTTTAAATGATCCAGTCCAGAGATATCGTGCTCACCGCAAGACGCCTTTTTTTAGAGGTGCTCCCGGAGATCAGCTATAACAGCTTTCAAAATAATTATTTTTACAAATAAAAAATGTTAAAATACAGTTAAAAGTTACCATAATATGTGTACAAAATTTTACTTTAATATATTAAAAGGTCTTCTTAAGAAAAATTCTTGAAAAATGAATTTTTCTGGGCCTCCTGACTGTATATAACCCCTTAAAACTTCGTAAGAGCTTGCACCGTGTATTGACAAATATACTGAAAAATTCAGAATTTATGGCATTTCATGCGATTGCCCATAGAAGCAACCTAATTAAGCTACCCAAAAATATATGAAACAAAATATGTCTAAACAGATATATTTTGCGTTTTATATCACGATATAAAATAATTGTTTTTTTTTTAATATGCTCTTCATTTTAATACATATTATTTATGATATGAAAAATTCAGATAGAGTGCCATCCTTCTCCGCTTTGTTTTTTCCAAAAAGTCCCGTGAATGTGCCTCCCGTGCGTTTTCATCATTTGTTTCTTGCGTCTCGAAAGTGGCAGTTCGCTTTACATTTCGAAGCAAACAGCGAATAAATATAAACGTATCAGGTATGATACGTATGACATGTATGACATACAGACATGTATGGCAATACATATTTGCTTGATTATTATTATATTATTAAACAAATTTAGAAATAAAATTAAAAAAATTCATGAAAAAAAAAGTTTACGAGCAGGGACTCGGACACAAAAACTTAAAAAAAAGTCACAAGGTTCAATTCTTTTTGTATGAAATTTTTTAAAATTTTTATGAGTAATGATTGAACTTTATTAATAAATTTTACAAAAATAATAAAAAAATAAGTAACAAATCATTTATTCAATGTGAAATTCCATTTTTCAAAAAAAATTGAACATACAGGCTTGTGACTTTTTAAGTTTTCGTGTTCGAGTCTCTGCTTGTAAACTTCTTTTTATCATAAATTTTTTTGCATTTTATTTCTAAATTTTTATTATGTACAAGAAGCAAAAATAATAGAATTGTAATGACAACACATATTTGCATGATTATTATTATAACATTAAACAAACTCATAAGTAAAATGCAAAAAAATTCGTGAAATTAAAAATCTCGAGCACAGAAATTCGAGCAGGGAACCCTTGGCTTATCAAGTTGACACGCTACCGCTTCGCCCGCCAAACTACTTATAGCTTAAGTTACACCTTCAGATATATAAGTTCCCATACAAACTTTAGGGCTCTTTTTCTCAAAATTGGCTGCCTATTGGTCTGTAGAACTTGAACATAGTATGAGGTTTCATCACTACGAAGTCTCATTCGGAACTTCATTTCTCATACCGTTTCCTCCACTTATCAGTACAAATAGACTGGTCCATCGACATATACTATGGACTACGCATAGACAGAAAAAATGGTCGGCTGACAGAAAAAGATAACGACTGGTGGCGGCCAAGCCCTATCTTTTTCTAACCAGCAGCCGTAGTATGAGAGTATAAAAAACATAGGCAATGGGAACATTAGAAAAGGAGAACAATTGGCCGCCACCTCATTTCCTCTTTGTTTATTTGAGCGGACACTTTTTCAAAGGATCTAAGGTAGGGATCGCGTAGTCCACACTATATGTCAATAGATTGGACATACCCATGTATTCTGTGCCTCGCGATCTTTATATGCGGAATATATGTATATCTACATACAGCATTTCAATGGGTAAAATCCATTTGCAGGTGGCTTTTTAATGCGGTTTTAAAGGTTCATGAAAATTCCGGGTTCCTCCTTCTACTTTACTTATATTTGCGGTTTTAAAGGTTCATGAAAATTCCGGGTTCCTCCTTCTACTTTACTTATATTTTTTATATGCTGGTTTTTGTGGAACGTATCAACGGCATAAAAATAGACACGACTGTATAATATAATAAAATGTATATAGTATAATATAATCATGCATTTGCTACATTCCAAGTTAATTAATAGATTCAATAAGCATTGTTCATGAATTAAAAAAAAAGTAATAATAATCGGGTCTCGTACCCGAGACTCTCGCGCGTTGACTCGTTACCATGCACGTATGATGTTTGGTTACCGTGACGTACAGATTGGGAAAACTGTATTTCAGTTGTTATACACGTTTCGAGTTTGCTAGAGTACTCTCATACATACGCTTGACCAATCAAAAACGTGGGTATGGTTCGAAGCTTCTCCGTCTAGGTGACGCGTCGACAATAGAAAACATACGCTTTAAAGTGCCACCCGTTATAGTCCATGCGTCTCACGGAGCTCACGAATATCACGCGTAGTATATCTATATATACTCGACCAATCAAAAACGTGGGTACGGGTCGACGGCCCCCCGCTCAGGTGGCGCGTTTACTCTCAAATAAAATTGGTTTCAAGAATATCGGCCCATTGGCAATCTCCCTATTCAACTCTGCAGCGACAAAATTCGATATCCGTTCATTGGCAACGTTGCTTTCTTGGGTTATCCCTAACCAAATTGTAGTGATATCTAGGGGAATTTGTGAACACATGAAAACTTCAGAAAAAAATATGGAGCCATTTTTAAATATAACCAAACGAACAAGGAAACGTTTAATATGACAGATCTTAAAATGTGAGTATCTTTCTTTCATCATATAAAATATATATAAATATAAGTAAAAATAAATTTGAAATATCGATTATTGTACAGGAAGAAAATACGAAGTGCCCGATCGTCTGAGCAACAAATCTTAAAGATGCTCGACTTTTTTCTGCTGAATAAAGGCCTTGCAGAGGGCAAATTTTCCATTCTTAACGGCAAAGATCAAGCTCAAAAGAAGTGGACAGAATTGAGAAACGAATTAAATTTAATAAAAGGTGCCGTTAAAACCTCAGAACAGTGGCAAGTGGTAAGCATTTCATTAATGTAATCTTTTAAGCAAGGTCTTCGTGTTTAAGGTGATGACTTAAGGGATCATTCTGGTTTAGGCGGTAAAAAAAAACTAATACACTCTTAAAGGGAGGGGGGGGGGTATGGGTTTCAGCGTAAAAAAACCACTTTTTTTGTGAACTTTTTTTAAAAGTATGGATTGAGCAAACCTATTGAAACCTTTTGTACATTATTAAGTATACTTTTAACAATATTTTGTAATTTTTTTCATGCGGAAATATTGAACAACAAGCCGGTGACAGAGCTTGCCCCAGAACGTCTTAGAAAAATTACAATTTGCGGTGTTCACTGTATCTCGGTCGGAAATTATCTGAAATAAAAAACCATTAAAATTTAGTCAAAGTATCATCAAATCCTCCCCCCAACGTTCCTGGATTATTTTTTTTTTTCATTTAAAAATTTTTGGTGGCCATCTCTTCTAATTCTTCAAAATGGCAGGTGACTGTAACTCCGTGAAAAAAAAGTAGTTCGCTGGCGGCGGTGATATCTTGATAATGGCTTATCTAAAATGAAAAAATCAAAATTGTTTACATTCAGTATGCGTGTAGCTCTAGCCCGAACTACGGATATTAATTTTTAACAATAAATAAAAAAAATGGACATTTAAAAAAAAATTTTTAAAAATGCGTTTTTTTCCACTGTTTTCGGGCCAAAAAAAGAGTAAAATCAAAATTTAATTTCGATCGTAGTTCAGGCGAGAGCTGTTTATGTGTACAATATGTGGTTAAAATTTCATGAAGGTTCAGTGGTTTCGGAGAAATCACCGCCGCCGACCGTAAAAACGTACTTTTGAGAAAAACGCGTTTAAAGTTTTTAACCTAAGTCTGGGAAAGCTTCCGACTATTAATGTATACATGCTAACGAGGTATGGAGAGATTTGAAGAGCCGAACATCGACGAAAATAAGAGATCTTCGAAAACGTAAGGCAGCAACAAGAAACAAGACATTGGATCTCCCACCGTTGACAGTCATCGAAGAAGGAGTCGTTGATATTGTTGGCAGGGGATACATAGAAGGAAGTAGGGACTGCGCTGACAGTATTCCTGAAGAGGAGGTATATTCCGAATTATCGAAATCTTTTAGTACTTTGTGGATTTATTTTAGCAATGGATAGTCTGTTTTAGCAGTTTATCAGAGGGCGGTATATTGAATTCATAATACTCTTTATAACATAGGATTTACAAGAGGCGCTGGCTGATGGAAATACATCAGTCTTATCCCTGCATCCTACGGTTTCTAGCATTTATAATAATAGCGAGATTCCTCTTCCAGAAGAAGAATCAGCGGCAAATGTTAGCAGTGAAGCCCCAAATGGTTTGGAAAATATTTCGAATTTTTAACTTTGATTCTATTTATTATAAATCTAAAATTGACGTCGTGAGAGAGAATGTTCTAATGATAACATCGATAACAGTTCCTCCTATACCACCGCCAGACGTTCCAACATCGTATCTTTCGGGTGAGAAGCGCAAAGTTCCGACCTGTACTTCACGGACCACCAGAACAAGTAAGAATATCTGATATAGAAGACAAGGAATTATTTTATCAGCCAATTAATGGTAGAGCATCTTCCAATAATTAGACATTTTGCGACAAATTATCTTCTATTGTACTAATGCCTCATCAATAAAGTAATGAAGCTGTTGTTCGGGCATAAGGTGAACAGTTATTTAACAAGTAGGAACATTCTGTATGATTGCTGATTCTCCGATAAAGCACAATTCAAATATTACACTCTCCGTGTGATTCAGAACAAACTGGTCAATGAATCAAGTTCCACTTACTCTTATTTTCTTCGCAGCAAAATTTCATACCAGTTACGTAAATATGATACATTTACACTTAACGGGTGTTAAATTTTGGCTGGAATAAAATAAGCTTAGCCAGAAATTGGTCAATCCAGTGGTTTGTTCTGAATCATGCGCAAAGTATAAAGTTATAAATGAGGTTTTATACTAATTAAAAGTAGTTATATTGAAACTAATTGAAAATGGTTTTGTTTTATTGCAGCTAAACGTCTGAAGCGTTCCGATACATTAAGCTCAGCTAGGGAAGAGTTTCAAATGATTGTGAAGGAACAAACTAAAGCTATGAATGTAAGATCTAATTGCATACATGCAAGAGCTGGTGCAGTATTTTTCTTTACTTATTGACCGAGAAGGAATAACGTCATTAGTCAAATTCTTGTAGATGCTTGCCGAAGCTGCCCAAATACAAGCTGATGCAGCTATGGTAAATGCCACTGCCATGCAGGACTTAGCAAAAGCATCAATTCAACTGGCAGAAGCTGCTTCCGTGCAAGCTGCAAATGAGGAAAAGCGAATTCCAATCATGGCCAAGTTGGTAGATGTATTGTCCAATTTGTTGCCAGATTATTTGGGTGAATAATATAAAAATATACGATCGTAGTTATTTGATTATCCTCATCATTTATTACCGTTCAAAAATGTACATCTAAGAGAAGACTGACAAGCAGCTCCTAATGGAAACACACAGAAGGATGCAAAGTATAACCTTGCAGAGTGTTTCCTCATTGTATTTAAATTTTCACAAAGTTATCTCTATGAGGTACTCTGTTGATCAATCATGGCTTCCTCATAGAGGAAGCTTTGTAAAAAATTGAAAAATAATGAGAAAGTACTGTGCAAGGTTCTACTTTGCATCCTTTTTACATTTTTTTTTAAATTAGAGTGGCTAAGGTCATTTTTCGAAAAATTCAAAATGCCATAAAATCTGAACCGTTTTATCGGTCTCAGCAAAACGAAAATGCAAAAATCGTATGAAAATGTGTAACTCCGCACAGAATGAACAATAATCCGATATAATGAAGCTATTCGCCAAATCTTTGCCTAATCAGGAGATCTTGGAAGCGACGTGCAGCAGCAAGAGGTCGAATGTTAGCATCTGGATGAAAATTATATTCATCAGCATGGTTTACCTCGTCTTCTTCATGGATGACGTCATCCAATACATCGTCATTGAGTAACCGTTGATTAATGCGCATATTGTGCAAAACTGCACATGCGTTAACAATTCTTCCCGCTGTGCCAGGATCATACTGTAGGACTCGGTGTTTTGAAAGGCACCGCCAGGTACTTTTCAATACGCCGAAAAGTCGCTCGATACAATTTCTTGCATTGCAAAGGGCCTCATTGTATCGAAAGCGTGGATTTCCTACAGGTTCATGTGGCAAAGGAGTAAGTAGCCAGGGTTCCAACGGGTATCCTTGGTCACCTACATACAAAATTTCCGTATGTATTAATATACGTTGAATGAAATTCTAACGCTTTTAGTCATAGAAATGAAATAATAAATAAAATAGTACCGATGAGGAATGTTTTCCGATCGCCGCGTTGATAAGCCCTTTCCATAACGCAACGTGCAGCAGAGGCACTCCATATATACGCGTCATGCCTTGCACCTGGATATCTTGCATTGACGTTGAGGATTTTTAAATTTGGGTCGCATATCTAAACAGTTGAATATTGAATTGGAGTTAATGTAGATGTACCTTGTATAGTTTGCATAAGTAAATAGTGAGATAAATACCATTTGCACATTTAAAGAATGATACCCATGGTGATTAACATAAGCCTCCTCGTGCTGTTTAGGAGCAAGTATTGCCACATGGGTGCAATCTATCGCTCCTATAGCTCCATCAAATGGTTGGGAAGCGGTTTGAAATTGTTGTCTTGCTTGCTGCCTGGCCTCCATAGTCATGGGAAATTGTATCCACTGACGAAATATGTGTTCATTGGTGGCATCGGTCAATCTGTGTATGCATCGACTTACTGATGGCTGGCTCATTGTTATTCCCCATTGCTCTCCTACAGGACGTTGAAAGCAGCCAGTGGCATAAAATCGTACTGTTGATAATATCTAAAGCACAAAAATCGCATATTCACAGAAATCACTAATTTTAACAATTAGTAACTCCATATATTCGTTTGAAAAAGTATATATACCTGTTTTTCTACAGATAGTCCCGTGATTCTGGTGTGCTGCAGATGAGGTGCTAATAAATCTATAAGGTTTGACATTAACTCTGGCGTCAAACGGTACCGTTCCCTAAATTCAGTGACAGTTAACTCGAATGGATCTTGTGCCTCACGCAAGGCTTGCCTCTCCACTCTTCGCTCTAGCAGTTGGAAACGGTTTTCTAAAGCGACCAGATCAAGGGCAAGATATCCATTGGCCATTCTGAAAAGAAATTTATGCAATCAAATGGAATATCTACATTGTGATACACATAAAAGTGTATAAGAATTCCTAACCTTCAATGAACTAAGATAATCCATTGCAAAAGCAAGATTTAGATTTAGAGATGATAGAAGACTGTCATAAATATAGAGGTTAACTATGAGACCGTCAAATAACACTAATCAATTAAACACTTTTACATGTTTAATTAGAGAATAATACTTTAGAGTTTCATCAAAATAATGTTAATATTGGCAGGTATGCATTTAATTATTATATAAAAAGTGTCTGTACAATTCTTATCAAGAGACGCGGTAGCGTCTCGACGCCAAGTATTAAAAGAAAAAATCGGTTAAAAGAAAAAATCGGCCTCCTCATGAGACGCTACTGCTACTCTTCTTCTTCTTCTTCTTCTTTACATAGATGGCACCAGACGGGCGTTTAGCCTTTACAAGCGGCCACAGGTTTTTAAGTTTTATATATGTTGCAATAGGGAGCTGTATAAAGTTAGCCACCCAACATTAATTCAAATGTTTTTTATTAACTTTATCCGATTGGTGGTCGTTTGGTGGTCAATGGTAGTGTAATAAAATCGTTTGGTGGTCAGTCGTTTAATTACAAAAACTAATTCAAAAAATAAGGCCCAAAGTTAGCCCAACAATTTTTTTCTTCTTCAAAATCACTTCAATGAGGGCTTAATCGATGCAGAATCGTTTGGTGGTCAAGAATAATATAAGAAAATCGTTTGGTGGTCAGTCGTTTCGCCAATAAATACAAAAAACCGAAACAGAGATCCCAGTCAAATTGCGCATAATGGCGCATACGCAATTGGGCATTGGTGGTATTGCTCATGTCCTTGCGGTGGCATAATGAAACCTCAGATTTACTTCATATACAGCTGATTCAATGTAGAATCGTTTGGTGGTCAGTCACGAACAGTGTGATTAATGAAATTTGTCGCCAGTTAAGCGGAGCAGATTTTGAAGAATGTTACAGTCAGGACAGGCATGTCACTTTTGAATGTTGCTGGAGACGAAAATGTTGGTAACTGTAATTATATCAATGGATAACTTTTAATTGCTAATCTTAACAAAAAATCTGCTCCGCTTAACTGGCGAGAAATTTCATTAATCACACTGTTCGTGACTGACGACCAAACGATTCTACATTGAATCAGCTGTATATGAAGTAAATCTGAGGTTTCATGATGCCACCGCAAGGACATGAGCAGCACCACCAATGCCCAATTGCGTATGCGCAATTTCACTGGGATCTCGGTTTCGGTTTTTTGTATTTATTGGCGAAACGACTGACCACCAAATGATTTTCTTATATTAATCTTGACCACCAAACGATTCTGCATCGATTAAGCCCTCATTGAAGTGATTTTGAAGAAGAAAAAAATTGTTGGGCTAACTTTGGGCCTTATTTTTTGAATTAGTTTTTGTAATTAAACGACTGACCACCAAACGATTTTCTTATATTATTCTTGACCACCAAACGATTCTGCATCGATTAAGCCCTCATTGAAGTGATTTTGAAGAAGAAAAAATGGTTGGGCTAACTTTGGGCCTTATTTTTTGAATTAGTTTTTGTAATTAAACGACTGATCAATTGCGTGCGTATGCGCAATTGCACTGGGATCCCGGTTTCGGTTTTTTGTATTTATTGGCGAAACGACTGACCACCAAACGATTTTCTTATATTATTCTTGACCGCCAAACGATTCTGCATCGATTAAGCCCTCATTGAAGTGATTTTGAAGAAGAAAAAAATTGTTGGGCTAACTTTGGGCCTTATTTTTTGAATTAGTTTTTGTAATTAAACGACTGACCACCAAACGATTTTATTACACTACCATTGACCACCAAACGACCACCAATCGGATAAAGTTAATAAAAAACATTTGAATTAATGTTGGGTGGCTAACTTTATACAGCTGCAATAGGGCGTCTGGCGTGAATATCCCGCGACGATCTGAAACACAGTAAGGAATGCCACGGCGACGGATCACCGAGGCGCTCCAAGCGACCAGTGTCGGAGGCTCACAGACCCCTCTTGGGAGGAAGCTTCAGGCAAGGGAGCCAATGGAGGAGGGAGCGGTTGGAATAGGATTGGAGCAGTTCCATTGGAGCGAGCAAGCAAGCAGGCAAGCAGGCAAGCAAGCAAGCAAGCAAGCAAGCAAGCAAGCAAGCAAGAAAGTAAGCAGGCAAGCGGCAAGCAAGTAAGCAAGTAAGCAAGTAAGCAAGTAAGCAAGTGAGCAAGTGAGCAAGTAAGCAAGCAAGCAAGTAAACAAGTAAGCAAGTAAGCAAGTAAGCAAGTAAGCAACCAGCATGCAAGTAGAGGCGATGGATTAAAGCAAGCTTTAGAAAGAACGGAGGGTGTATAGCTATGACAGATTTGCAGTGACTTTGAGGAGGTATAGGTTAGTTTAAATAGATAAGCTAGCGTCAGAGAAGAAGCGGTGCAGGATTTTTAGTATCCTGGGATGCATTAGTTTAAGGTAAGAAGCAATCGAATAGGTAATTGGGAGTTTAGCTTTGCGAATGGAGAGGAGAAGACCAGGCCTGAGATGTGAAAAACGGCAACAGCGCCATAGGATATGGTCGACTGTTTCGGAGTCGTTACCGCACGGGCACAGATCGGAGCCTACAATATTTTTCCGGAAAAGACTCTCGGCTAAAGAGTGATGGTTTGATCTGATTCTATTGAAGGTTGATATAATAGAGCGGTCGAGTTTTGTGTTATGGTACCAGGGTGATTTGGATTCAGAGTAACAGTGCTGGAAATAGAAGAGGCCCTTTCCGTCTTGGTGATTGGAGTAGAATGCCAAACAGGTTTTTGATGTCCAAGTGGAGACCGTGGAGAGAAGATCAGTGTACGGAAGACTATGATTGAGGAAAGTGCCAATAGTTATGGCTTGCTTGGCAAGCAGGTCTGCCGTCTCATTCCCATGAAGGTTTGAGTGGCCCGGTATCCAAAAAAGGCGAACAGATTGGTTGTTTAGGGAGGCTTGTCTAAGCTTTTCCCTGATGAGGTAGATGACGTACGAGTGGGACTGATCAAGTCTAAATGATTGAAGAGCATTCAAGACACTCTGTGAATCCGAGAAGATGGTTGACGAAGGTAGCTTTCTATCTAGAATGAAGTACACCGCGTGGAGAATTGCTAAGGCTTCTGCGGAGAAGATTGAGGCATGGCAATCTATTTTGCCCTGGAAGTGTATGCGTAAAGAAGGGCAGAAAATGCTGAGGCCGGTATGAGGGCTGTTTGGGGTTTTTGAACCATCAGTGTAGAAGCAATGGGATGAATGGAGGAGTTGGTTGAAGCAGCTGTTGAATTCACTTGATGGGTCTTTGGAGTTCTGGATGGACAATCCTTCCAGTAGGCTGATTTTTGGAGAGAAAAGTTGAACCGCATAGTCAAAGTGGTAGGGGAGAGGGCAAGGAGAGTTATAGATAATGTTGATGTAATTCCGAGAAGCAGAGAAGGCTTTATAGAGAATGTAGTTTTGCTTGATTTTGAAGGTTTTACTGTTGTACGGTAGGTGGCGTAAGTTTGAAAGAAGCGGAATGACTGGGTAGTTGGAGTGGGATAGACATTTTAGTATGTACTTTTTTGTAAGTTGTTTGAAGCGGATGAGTAAGGGCGGTTCTTTAGTTTCAGCGAGCAGAACGCGGATGGGAGTGGACATCCTAAGGCCTAGTGCGAGCCGGAGGGCACTATATTGGATTCTGTTTAACTTCGTGAAGACGTTATTATCAGAAGGTAGTAAAGCCTGACAGCCATATTCTATTGCGCTCCTAATTAAGGATTTGTATAGGATGAGCAGAGTTGCAGGATGCGCGCCCCACCATGTGGTTCTGAGGGCTTTAAAGATGTTAAGCAACCTATTGCATTTATTGATGACGGATTTGAGGTGGGAGTTCCAGTTCAGCTTTCTGTCGAAGGTCATGCTCAGGTACCTAGCCTCATTGGAAGCATGAACCCGGTGAGTATCAATCCTAATAGAATAGTCAAAGAAGTCCTTCCTCCTTTTAGAGAAGATAACTAGCTTAGTTTTAGCAGGGGAGATAGATAAACCTTTGTTTCTCAGATAAGCACAGATGGAGTTGACGCTGGATTGGACGTTATTGATGCAATCGACTAAGTTTTTGGATCTCGACAGGATTAAGACATCATCCGCAAACTGCGTAGCAGTACACTGTGGATGAAGGTGGTTGTTAAGCTCCCTTATGTATAGAGAGAAGAGAATGGGGCTGAGGGTGAGGCCCTGAGGTAAGCCCTTGTGGGATGTCCTTGGACCACATAGACTTCCATTAATTTTGAAAAACACGTTTCTTTCAGCTATAATGTGGTAGATAAATCTGCAGGTAGATACCTGGGATACCTAAAGAGCACAAATCTTGAATTAGAATAGAGGGGACGACCTCGTCGAACGCCCCCATGATGTCGACGAAGACTGCGACTGTGAATTCATCCTCAGCGAAACCATTGTAGATTTCAGATGACAGCAAGACTAAATTGTCGGTGGTGGATCTGGCTTTGCGAAAGCCAAATTGTGAAGATGGAAGAAGAGAGCGGTGTTCTACCCACCACGACAGCCTGGCGAGGAGGAGACGTTCAAACAATTTGAGTAAACATGAAGCTAAGGCTATGGGACGAAATTTGCCTGGGGTTGATTTGGGAATGAAAAACAGGAGAAATTGGTTCCAACTTTTAGGGAATATGGATTCCCTAAGGAAGTCGTTGAAGACGGCTAGAAGAGCGAGGCGAACATTGTGGGGTAACCTGTAAATGATGTCATTGCTAATCCTGTCAAGGCCTGGAGAAGACTTGCGCTTAAGTCTTTCAATGGCAAGCTCAAGTTCTGCCATCGTGAAGGGTTCCTCAAGAAAGAGGGATTTTTTTGAAGAGGTGAGCAGGTGGGAAGCAGTTGTGAAGCACTGAGTTTGGGCAGATAGATTCTGCTAACTCTTGAAGCTTGTTCACGACCTCGATATCCGATGAGCAAGGTGGATCTGGGTTGAGCTGCCTATGACGATATCTTTTGACATGGTTCCAGACCGAAGAGATGGAGGAGTTGGGTGATACCGATTCGCAGAAGGATCTCCAAGATTGTTTCTTGGCTACTGCGAAAGTGCGTTTTGCCAATGCGTCTGCTTTTTTATAAGCTACGAAGTTCGTGTGGTTATATGAACGGCGAAGTTGGCGGAGGGCTTGCTTCCTAGTACGGACTGCCGCATCACAGCTGGCATTCCACCAAGGAGAATGGCCTTTCTCCCTAGGTGGATTTGATGAAGAGTTGGAGTCAGGGATAGCATTGGGACAAGCCTCAATAACCGAGTTGGTGATGGTGTCGACGATGGTGTTGTATCTACTCAAGGCGTCTTGTGAAGAACAAAGGGCAGAAAAAGGAGAAGGTGCAGCTATAGGTGGGGCCAGAAATGTGGAACCGGTCAGTGAAAAAATTGGGGAGTCGCAAAGGTTGGCCGTAAATGTTGACCAGTCCATGTTCTTGAGTCTGAATTTGTGGTTAAAATAGTTGTTTTTTGGGATTTGGACATTCAATGAAGTTGAGATGGGGAGGTGATCGCTACCCAGGGAATCCTTTAGGACTTCCCATGTGGCCAGTGGAGCAATGCTTTCAGAAACCAGAGTTAGGTCAAGACAGGAGGGTTGTTGATCTGGTCTGTTTAGGAATGTTGGTGACCCATCATTTAAGAGAACCAGATTGCTATTCAGCAAGTGCGAGTGAAGGAGGTTACCCGTTGAGCAAGCGTGAGAAGAACCCCAAGCTTCGTGATGACAATTGAAGTCACCACCTATGAAGACATTTTGGTTGGGGAGAGAATCGAAGAAGCTCACCTAATCGTTTGGGTGGGAGCCAAATGAGGATCCGGGGATTCTATAGGCTGCGACTATCGTCAAGGGGTTAGGCGAGAGGGAAATGGAAACAGCTAGTGACTCTAGGAGGTGCGGTTTGTAAAACGTATCATTGAACTTTGTAAAGGATAAGTGCTTCCCGATGCAAATGGCTATGCCACCACCCTTGTTGGAGGGTCTGTCCTTCCTAATGATGTTGAAATTTTTCAGGGAAACTGATTTGCTTGGCGAAAGCCAAGTTTCAAGAAGAATGATTACATCATAGTTTGAGGAGATGTTGGAAAGATCCCCTACTTTATTGCGAAGACTGCGACAATTCCAATGTAAGATATTCAGGGAGTCTTTGGTAGCCATGGAGGACATGATAGGATTGGTTTGGAAGGGAATGAGTGGAGATGAGAGTGTCGTAGAGGATTGATGGATGTAGAATGTTGGGGCTTCACGGCTGAACGCAGGTGAGTCTGCTGAAATCAATGTTAGAGAGTTTATCTAGTAAGTTATCTAATTTTTCTAGGCGCTGAAGTTGAGGAGCAAATTGCTCTAGGATGAGAGTAGCTGAGCTGAGAAGGGATTCAAGAGTGGAGATGGCATTTTCAATGTATTCAGGGTCAACGTTGGAGGTAGCCGGAAGAGGACTAGGAGTGCAAGAACGTAAGGCAACACCATTGCGAGATGGGATGCGAGATTCTTGTGTGTGCGGAAACTCGGCCGAGGTTGATGAACGAGTTGGTTTGGGAGTAGAAGCCCTAGTAGATGGATTTGGTAGCGAGGAACGACGCATAGAAGGCTTGAACGGAGGTGCGGACACCGAAGCGTAGGAAGGGGTTGGGGCCCTTGTAGCAGAATAAGAGTGAGAAGTCGCTGTTGCCGCATCTGTTAATGGGATATCACCAAGGCTGGGATATTCCGAGAAGTCGAAACGGGGAGGCCGAGCAGAGTTGGGTGACGAAGGGGAGGAGGTACCATGTTTTATCAGGGTGGCGGCTTCCTTAATTGGAATGTTCCTATCGGCTGATAGTGAAAGAATCCTTTTCTGAATTAACCTTTCAGGACATGCTGGATCTGAGGGTAGGTGGTTACCTCCGCAATTCAAACAGGAAGGAGAGCCCTCAGCTTTTGGGCATTGGGCCTCATCCTGGTGTGATGCTTGGCCGCAGTGAATGCAGCGTGCAGGACTGCGGCAGACCTGTGAGGTGTGGCCGAATCGGTGACAATTGAGACACATTCTAATGGAAGGTACAAAGGGGCTCACTTCATACCGTACACTAAACAAGTAAAGGTGAGTGGGCAGAGATTGGCCCTCAAATGTGATGAGCAGAGTGCGAGTAGGAATGTATTTCGGCGTGCCTTCAACCATGGTTTTCCTATCGAAGCGTTTTGCTGCAACTATTTTTTCAGATGTTGAGGAACCTGCAATAATGTCATCAGTGGAGAGATCAGTTGGGATGTTGCGGATGATGCCCTGCTTCATGATCTGATTAGATGGAATGAAAGCAATTAAATTGAATTTTTGAAGGTTCGAATTCGAAATCAGTTTATTTGCTGCCTCAGCAGTGCTGACCCTGACTTTAAAACGGTTTTTTCCTGTTCTAGTGGTTTCCTGCAAGTTGTCCCCTACCAAGTTGTGGACATTGCGACCCACAGTCAGAGGATGCAAGTTGGTTGTCGAACTGGGGTTAAGAGGCTGGACAGTCAAGACATAAGGACCGTGATGATTCTTACTGTACCTATTTTTGAGAGCCTGGCTGAGAGGATGCTCAGAAGGCAGTTGATCGGATTGAGCTTTTGTGACATTAGGTGCTTGAAGGTTACCAGCGTTATTGAGAATGTCCTTATTTTGAGCTGGGAGTTCAGCTACGATAACTGGAACTACTTTGGTTTTAGGGTTCTTTAGAGAGTCCTCGTTTTCAGTGACAGCATCGCTATTGCGTTTGAGAGGATTATGCTTGGACTTACCCTTGCGGGCTACTGTCTGGAACTCGCCACTAGATAGTGAGATGAGAGGATTCGTAGAGTGAGGTGGGAAAGCTTCATTCCGCAGAGAAGAAAGAGCCTGAGAGATGACATCTTCAGAGCCTGCTGTTCCCGGAGGAGGCAATGGTCCCGGGTCCTCCAGCTCCATGCCGACAAGCGACATGTCCGGCCGTGGGCGGCCGGACCGGCCTATGCCGTACACGTCGATTGGAAAAAGCGAGGACAAGAAATAGAAATTAAAAAGAAGTTAGAAATAGATAAGATAACACCTAAATAGCGATAAGAAGGCGTGAGAAAGCGTGGCGATATGTTATTGTTAAGCAGCAAGCGTGAGGTTAACACGTGGTTGCCGCCAAAAAATGGCGGCAGTTGCGTTAGGCTAGAGTTCTGGACCTATGTGTTATTTTGCTATTTGAAATAAAGGAATAAGGAAAATAAAGGAAGGATAGTACCTTGCCCGAAACCACAAGCCCAAGTGCAGGAAGCCTATCCCCAAAGCGATGAAGACGGTGGTTTTTTGCGTCAGTAAGTATCACAGCTAAGCATAACACGTCAGCGCTCACTGAAGGTCCTGACAGAACTCATGGCTTGATGTCACTGACTGTCGATGATGGTTAACGACTATCGTTAGGGCTCATTCAGACCGAAAGCAGCGGGAAGCGAGAAGCGAGCAGCGGATTCTTAGCTGTGAAAATACATTTTCTGCCTTTTTATGTTAGCTTGTCGTATGAAAGCATTAAGAAATAAGTTATTTACCTTAATTACGTATATAGAGTCAAGTATACTACATTGAAAATAGTAATACATCATTTCTCTTAAAACATAACTTCATTACTAAGCAGATTCCAATGCTTGGACTGCGATTTTGGAAAGCTGAACAACGTTCAACTTTTCGTAGCAGCGACAAAGAAAAAGATGATGGCAACTCTACTTCACGTCATAGTTCATGTTTGAAATAAATTTTGGATTCGGCATCAGACGAAATGTGTATAGCCCGTGGTATAGCCTCGTGTATGTTACATGCATGTAGTCTCCATTGGTACAATTTAACATCACGACCAATCACAATATGCCTGTGCGTATGTACGTTGGAAAGAGGTACCACTCTATTGTAAAGTTTCAAGCTGCTTGCTGCTCGCTTCTCGCTTCCCGCTGCTTTCGGTCTGAATGAGCCCTTAGGCCTTAGCGAGGCGTTCGAATGCATCGCTTGCCTTTCGACAATTTTCGGAACTTAGCGATTCGATGTAACGACAAATATCGATACCTACCGCGTACAGAATAACCACTAGCGACAATCGTCGGTAGAATACGTTAACGACAGCGATAATCGTCGCCAACGAGTTACAGAATCGCGCCACTGGACTGCTCACTGTAGTCGCAGAAAGTGTACCAGGGAATAGAAAGAGAGCGCGAATCGTAAGGACCGTTCTGTCCTTCTCTTGGGCAGGAGCGGAATCAGGAATTAGGGAACCCCGCGCAGTAAAATGTACGTTTCACGATGAACTTTATTTATACATTTTATAAGTTTAACAATTGATTTAATCTTATGTTAATCATAAAATTTAAGGTCATTTTACCATTTTACTTAGTTGTGAAAGCTTATCGTATTGGGCTCAAAATACAGGTCTCGCGGTAGCCCTCACTTAACACAGCGAATCACCATTTTTTTTAGTAATATTGAATTTTGATAAACTCAACTACAACAAAGTAATCACGACAATTGAGATTTGACTCACGGAGGCTTTTGTCTCCATGATTTGAATGTAACAACGTACATACATTCTAGATGTGCGGAGTAATCTTTCACATGGTTCTTATTTTGCATATTACAGTCCTGAACCCCTTCCATCCAGAAACCTTTCGACCAATAGAAAAATGATAGAAAAGGACAGAACGGTCCTTACGATTCGCGCTCTCTTTCTATTCCCTGGTACACGTTCTGCGACTACAGTGAGCAGTCCAGTACTATATGTCGATGCATAAACTGATATTTTAGGCAAGGGGCGTGAGCCAAAATGAGTGGGGGGCGGGGGGAGGAGTTCGCTGGATAACCAATCAAATTCAAGCTGACCCCTCCCTTACCATGCCTTAACATGATTGGTTCTCTTTGTGCGCGTTGCTATTACCGTTGAGTGTAGATAGGTATAGAAGTGCGGAGGACGTGGTGGGGGTATGTCAAGCATATACTATAGTAAAATTTTAGTTCCAATCCCGGCGGGTAGATGGCGCCCCGAAAATCCCAATGTGGACGTCGAGGCAGGTGAGTGATTGACGTGGAAGAGATCAAGGTTTACACACAACGTTTATTAACTCTTTTCTTTTATTACCGGACCATGCACCGTACTCAAGCTCATGTAGAAGGCGACTGGAAGGTTCCAGCCAGCCGAACTCCAGAGGGCGCCACAGCTGCAGGAGTCCTCGATCCGGATTGGTCGTCTACTCGCCGGCCGCTACACTGCTCCCCCTCCAGCGACGTCCCCTGGGTCAGCGCGATTTTTTTCTTTAGGTAAGTGCGAGGATTAGGTGGTCGTTCTCTTGAAGGTAAAATCATCTGGAAATTAGAAGGTTGGACTGGTGTGGATGAACGACTTCCTGTATCCGTCCTCGATCTGTTTACCAGTCTTTGCTCAGTTCGAGGTTCTTCTTGGCATGAAGAAGGTTCGTTGACCATAAATGCTGGTTTCAATCGTTCGATTGAAACGTTCACCGCAGAACGGCCCACTTGGATTCGAAAGACCCTGTCATCTACATGTTCCAGAATTTGGTAGGGCCCTTCATAGACTGGTTCCAAGGGTCTCCTCGTTGCATCTGTTCTGAGTAAGACGTGTGAACAGCTATGTAGGTCTTTGTGAACGAATAGGCTCTTCTTATTGTGATGAGCTGTCGGAGTTGGTGTCAGTCGTGCCATGTGCCTTCGGAATTTGTCAGCATATACCTGTGTCGCAGAAGAGTCTAGATCGTGGTAAATAAGTTCTCCAGGTATTCTTAATGTAGTTCCATAAACTAATTCCGCTGCCGAGGCTTTGATGTCTTCTTTGAATGCCGTTCTTAATCCTAGAAGTGCGGTGGGTAGTGCCTCCGTCCAGTTTTGTTTGTCGTGACAGCTTAGTGCCACTTTGAGTGAGCGGTGCCACCGTTCAAGAATACCATTGGTTTGGGGATGATACGCTGTCGATCTTCTGTGTTCACAACCGAGGAGGTTGGCCAAAGCGTTGAATACTTGTGATTCGAATTGACTTCCTTGATCTGTGATGATCACTTCCGGTGCACCGAATCGAGCGACCCAGTTTGTATAGAAAGCTTCGCTGATGGAGTCCGCTGTCACCTCTTTTAGCGGGACTGCCTCCGGCCAGCGCGTAAAACGGTCTATCATTGTCAGACAATATTTGTAGCCTTTTGAATCCGGAAGCGGTCCTACTATGTCCAGATGCACATGTTGAAAACGTTTTCCTATTACTGGAATATGTATATCTGCTTCCCGATTGTGGCGACTGACCTTGTTAAGCTGGCAAGGCAGGCATGTTCTTGCTCGTGCTAGGATGTCTTTTTTAATGTTGGGCCAAACGAAACGAGTAGGCTTGTAGCTTTGCCGCTCGGATGCGACATGTTGTGGCACATGTCGAAAACATGTTGGCGTAGAGCTTTTGGAACATAGGGACGGGCTGTGCCTGTGGAAATGGCGCAGTAAACCGTCTCTTCTGAGCCATCAATACGGAGTTGTCGTAACTGCAGTGCTGTTTCCGAATTTAGGGGGTGTTGCAGCTCTTGATCTTTGCGTTGTTCCTGCGCGAGTTCCTGTGTATCCGTAATGACTGGCATCGTGATGGCCTCCACTCTAGATAATGTATCCGCTACTGTATTAGATTCGCCTGTGATGTATTGAATGTCTGTGGTGAATTGACCGATGAAATCTAGCTGCCTGAGTTGGCGAGGCGATGCTTTTTCGGAATTCTGCTGAAAAGCATACGTCAAAGGCTTGTAGTCCGTCTTGATGCGTAGTCTTTGTCCTTCTATTAAGTGCTTGAAATATTTGACTGCCTCACAGACTGCTAGAAGCTCGCGGTCGTAGGCACTATAGTTTAGCTCACTGCCAGGTAACTTCCTGGAGAAAAATCCTAGTGGTTCTACTTTATGTCCACTGTATTGTTGCAGGACTGCACCAATCGCTGTGTTGGAAGCATCGGAGGTGATGACAAAGAATGCTCCTTCGCGTGGAAATGCTAGTGATGCTGCTTGTGCTAGACTCTGCTTACATTTTTCGAAGGCTTTTTCTGCTTGTTGTGTCCAGGCTATGGGTCTTTTATCTTTTTTCTTGCTCTCCTTTAGGTACTCGTAAAGTGGTGCTTGGATATCTGCCGCATTTTTTACGAATTTCCTATAGAAGTTTATCATTCCTAGGAAACGTCTTGGTCCGTCTATTGTTTGGGGTTTCGGCATGTTCGTTATGGCTAGGACTTTGTCCGGCAATGGTCGCGTGCCATCAGCGTTGATTTTATGACCCAGGTAAGTCACCTCTGATTTGTTGAATTGGCATTTGTCCGTATTGATAGTGAGGCCATAGTCCCTCAGCCGATTGAAGACTAGTCGTAGGTGTTCCATATGTTCTGCTTCGTCCTTTGAGGCGATCAACAGGTCGTCGATGTAGTAGTGAGCAAATGGTAGGTTCCTAAGTACCCCCACAGGGTCTCCAATCACTCAACTTTTTCCGTTCCATGTGCAGTGGGCTTGCATAGGGGCTTTTAGACGGACGACAGATGCCTTGCTCTACCATTAGGTTGAATTCAGCTTTTGCTACCTTTAGTTTTTCGGGATCCAGCCTCCGATAGCGTTGAGCTACAGGTGGATCTGTCGTCTCAATATGATGTACGACTTGGTGCTTGACACGGACGTCTGTTTTTCTTGGTGTGGTGATCTCTGGAAACTGAGCCAATAGTTTGTGTATGGGATTCTTTTTGTGAATGGTAGCTATATGTACGGATAATTGAGATACCTTCCCCGTTGCTTGGTAACGTGAATCCGCATCCAATAGGCGTCGATTTTTTAGGTCGACGGTGAGATTGTGACTTTTTAGGAAGTCGGCCCCGATGATGGGCTGCTCCACGTCGGCCACACAGAACTCCCAATGATATGGTTTTTGTAAGCCCAGCTCAAGAGTTAGGACTCGGGTACCAAATGTCTTTATGGGTGTGCCATTAGCCGCATAAAGCTTGTAGCCCGTTTCTCTGCTTAATCCTTTGCAATTTCTTTTTGGCAGAACCGAGATCTCTGCTCCGGTGTCGACGAGGAAGGACCAACGATTGCTCTTGTCGCTGATGATGAGACGGTTGGATGTAGAGACGCCTCTCAACGCCTCTATTGCGGCTGGTTGTTTACGTTTGAAGGCGCAGTTACCCTCACAGTTGCGGGCCTTATATCCAAACCTACGATGGTAAAAACAAACATAATCTGAACGATTGTTATACTTGCCTTTATTAGGCGGTGCAGGTTGCCAATTAGTTTGTGTCCTGCCCTCGCGTGGTGGTCTTCTACTAAAAGCTTCGATGTGTTCCTCAGGATCAGTCTGCTGTTGCCCTGTGAGGCCCTCCGGTGAGATCTGAGCCACACGAGCTCTTGTAGCATCGATCATGCGATCAGCTCGGGCTGCAAGTTTTTCCAATTCTGTGTCTGGTTCCGCAGCTAGCAAGATTCTAATTTGTTCAAGCATCTTGTCACGAAACATGTTTTGTAGAGGACCATGACCAAGCTGGTCTCCTGCGAGTCGCCTCATAGAGTTCAGAAGCATTGATGGTTTGTGATTTCCTAACTCTAATTCTTGAAGTTTATGCCATCTAGTACGTTCAGATTCACCAAAAATAGCAAGTAGTCGGTCCTTCAAAATTCGATGCCTGTCTTTCTCTGGGGGATCGATTATCAGATCTGAAACTTGTTCAACCACCTGTGCATCCAGTGCCAGGGCTATGCGCCTGAACTTGGTTCGGTCGCTGGTGATCTGTTCTGCCTCGAATTCCATTTCCATCAGTGCTATCCACGCCCTTACATTATTTTTATTGAAAGGGGGAGATCTAGCGGCTCGGCAGGCCAGGATTTCCTGTTGCAACTCCCCTTCTGGTTGCCGTGCAGCGTCTTGCCAAAGTTCTGGATTCTGCGCGGCTTCGGCCATCTTTAATGCGTCTTATCCTTTACCTTTTCAGATAATTTAGCGTCGGTTGATACTTCGACGATCACGTCGGGGTCACCAATTTGTGGCCGTTGAGGCAGGTGAGTGATTGACGTGGAAGAGATCAAGGTTTACACACAACGTTTATTAACTCTTTTCTTTTATTACAGGACCATGCACCGTACTCAAGCTCATGTAGGAGGCGACTGGAAGGTTCCAGCCAGCCGAATTCCAGAGGGCGCCACAGCTGCAGGAGTCCTCGATCCGGATTGTTCGTCTACTCGCCGGCCGCCACACCAAGCTAACTTGTGGCGCTGCCTATGAGTGGGGATTTGTACTAAAAGAGACTGTAGCGCGCACGCGCAAATTGTTTGCAAGAAACAAGCACCATTTGGTCCGAGTGACATTAATAACACAAACAACATTCTAAATAGAATTAATTATGGAGAAATTGTAGGATTTATCACCTGTATCAAAGATTATATAATAGAAACGAATTTCAGTGTTATAACTCTTATTGCTTTCTATTGGGAATGTATATTTTCGGATTGTAGATCACATATGCAAGTGCACATAAATAAATATAAAATCATTTTCTTAAATAATTATGTATTATTTGTTGTAGGCCTTACTTTAATTTTTAGGGTAGCTTCCCATTTGTTTTTATTAATAATTTACAATAATATTACCTGACCAATATGCATGACATAATGCCTGACATAGTGCATTAAATTTACAAAAACGATTACTAAAATTTAGCACTGATTTAACCGGCGTGACGTGCTTCAACCTTTTCACAAGTTGTACGGGTTGCACGCTGAAGGTAAAAAAAATCGAACCAAATATCAATTTTTTCCTAATTTTATTTATTACTTTATTATAATAAAGGCATCAGCAACGATAATCTAGGGGCTTCCACATCACCCAAGAGGTGCCGTAGTTAATGCGTTCCCATTATTTAACGTAGCGGGTCCCCAGTAGGCCTATACTACGATCGAAGATAATAACGTCATACAAATGATCTATTTAAATAATTAGCGTATAAGCAAATCCCAATAACGTAAAAAAATGGTTCGACTGAAAAATCTAAATAACATGCGCTCTGTAGTAAGAAATAAATTTTGTTCATCGAAAATAAATACTAAAATTCTCGACTATATCTCTATTTAACTGGACTAATGCTGTGTTGTTTATCTCGATATACCTAGATATATTATATCGCATGCATGTACTTGGCCAGGTTGGTACTGGGGACCCGCTGCGTTAAATAATGGGAACGCATCAACTACGGCACCTCTTGGGTGATGTGGAAGCCCCTACATTATCGTTGCTGATGCCTTTATTATAATAAAGTAATAAATAAAATTAGGAAAAAATTGATATTTAGTTCGATTTTTTTTACCTTCAGCGTGCAACCCGTACAACTTGTGAAAAGGTTGAAGCACTTCACGCCGGTTAAATCAGTGCTAAATTTTAGTAATCGTTTTTGTAAATTTAATGCATTATGTCAGGCATTATGTCATGCATATTGGTCAGGTAATATTATTGTAAATTCATCGCTCTGAATTTTTCTATGGGTTATGGGCACATGTTATAATAGAAAACACCCTTCACTGCAATCAATTAATTCATAAAACTTTGTAAAAACGATAAAAAATATTGAGCACTGATTTGACCGGCGTAAAGCGCTTCAACCTCCTTAATACCTTGTATTTAACAAAAAAAATCATAACGTTCAGAAGAAGAAAAAAAACTTCCGACTGAGAGTCTCGAACCACAGACCTCTAGCCTTCTAACCCAATGCTTTGCCTATCGACCAGCATCATGTACTTTGTATACTTTCTTCGGAACTTGTATTTCAGTAGTTAAGTCATTTGCTCTACCGCATAATTGACAGATAAACCATAGGCACGATTTTCCTTTAAATACATTCGTATATTCATCTTATCTAAATTATTAATAAAAACAATTGGGAAGCTACCCTAAAAATTAAGGTAAGGTCTACAACAAATAACACCCTGTGCACCCTGTACACCCTGAACTTCCACATCCGACCTGGACACAGAAAACTACGAAGCGGAATACCTGGACACCCTGAATTTCCACATCCGACACCTGGACACAGAAAACTACGAAGCTGAATACCTGGACACACTAGACTTCCACATCCAGTACCTAGATACAAGAAACTACGAAGAGGAATACCTGGACACCCTGAACTTCCACATCCGACACCTGGACACAGAAAACTACGAAGCGGACTACCTGGACACCCTGGACTTCCACATCCGACACCTAGATACAGAAAACTACGTAGCGGAACACCTGGATACCCTGGACTTCCACATCCGACACCTAGATACAGAAAACTACGAAGCGGAATACCTGCACACCCTGGACTTCCACATCCAGTACCTAGATACAAGAAACTATGGAGCGGAACACCTGGACACCCTGGACTTCCACATCCGACACCTGGACACAGGATACTACCGAGCGGAATACCTGGACACCCTGGACTTCCACATCCAGTACCTAGATACAAGAAACTACGGAGCGGAATACATGGACACCCTGGACTTCCACATCCAGTACCTAGATACAAGAAACTATGGAGCGGAACACCTGGACACCCTGAACTTCCTCATCCGACACCTAGATACAGAAAACTACGAAGCGGACTACCTGGACACCCTGGACTTCCACATCCGACACCTGGACACAGGATACTACCGAGCGGAATACCTGGACACCCTGGACTTCCACATCCAGTACCTAGATACAAGAAACTACGAAGCGGAATACCTGTACACCCTGAACTTCCACATCCGACACCTGGACACAGAAAACTACGAAGCGGAATACCTGGACACCCTGGACTTCCACATCCAGTACCTAGATACAAGAAACTATGGAGCGGAACACCTGGACACCCTGGACTTCCACATCCGACACCTGGACACAGGAAACTACCGAGCGGAATACCTGGACACCCTGGACTTCCACATTCATTACCTAGATACAAGAAACTACGGAGCGGAATACATGGACACCCTGGACTTCCACATCCGACACCTAGATACAGAAAACTACGTAGCGGAACACCTGGACACCCTGGACTTCCACATCCAGTACCTAGACACAAGAAACTACGGAGCGGAACATCTGTACACCCTGAACTTCCACATCCGACACCTGGACACAGACAACTACGAAGCGGAATACCTGGACACCCTGAATTTCCACATCCGACACCTGGACACAGAAAACTACGAAGCTGAATACCTGGACACCCTGGACTTCCACATCCAGTACCTAGATACAAGAAACAACGAAGCGGAATACCTGGACACCCTGAACTTTCACATCCGACACCTGGACACAGAAAACTACGAATTGGAATACCTGGACACCCTGGACTTCCACATACAGTACCTAGATACAAGAAACTATGGAGCGGAACACCTGGACACCCTGGACTTCCACATCCGACACCTGGACACAGGAAACTACGAAGCGGACTACCTAGACACCCTGAATTTCCACATCCGACACCTGGACACAGAAAACTACGAAGCGGAATACCTGGACACCCTGGACTTCCACATCCAGTACCTAGATACAAGAAACTACGAAGCGGAATACCTGGACACCCTGAACTTCCACATCCGACTCCTAGATACAAGAAACTACGAAGCGGAATACCTGGACACCCTGGACTTCCACATCCAATACCTAGACATAAGAAACTACGGAGCGGAACATCTGTACACCCTGAACTTCCACATCCGACCTGGACACAGAAAACTACGAAGCGGAATACCTGGACACCCTGGACTTCCACATCTAGTACCTAGATACAAGAAACTACGGAGCGGAACATCTGGACTCCCTGAACTTCCACATCCGACTCCTAGATAGAGAAAACTACGAAGCGGACTACCTGGACACCCTGGACTTCCACATCTAGTACCTAGATACAAGAAACTACGGAGCGGAACATCTGGACTCCCTGAACTTCCACATCCGACTCCTAGATAGAGAAAACTACGAAGCGGAATACCTGGACACCCTGGACTTCCACATCCAGTACCTAGATACAAGAAACTACGAAGCGGAATACCTGGACACCCTGAACTTTCACATCCGACACCTGGACAGAGAAAACTACGAATCGGAATACCTGGACACCCTGGACTTCCACATCCAGTACCTAGATACAAGAAACTATGGAGCGGAACACCTGGACACCCTGGACTTCCACATCCGACACCTGGACACAGGAAACTACCGAGCGGAATACCTGGACACCCTGGACTTCCACATTCACTACCTAGATACAAGAAACTACGGAGCGGAATACATGGACACCCTGGACTTCCTCATCCGACACCTAGATACAGAAAACTACGAAGCGGACTACCTGGACTCACTGGACTTCCACATCCAGTACCTAGACACAAGAAACTACGGAGCGGAACATCTGGACACCCTGAACTTCCACATCCGACTCCTAGATAGAGAAAACTACGAAGCGGACTACCTGGACACCCTGGACTTCCACATCCGACACCTGGACACAGAAAACTACGAAGCGGAATACCTGGACACCCTGGACTTCCACATCCAATACCTAGACATAAGAAACTACGGAGCGGAACATCTGTACACCCTGAACTTCCACATCCGACCTGGACACAGAAAACTACGAAGCGGAATACCTGGACACCCTGAATTTCCACATCCGACACCTGGACACAGAAAACTACGAAGCTGAATACCTGGACACACTGGACTTCCACATCCAGTACCTAGATACAAGAAACTACGAAGCGGAATACCTGGACACCCTGAACTTCCACATCCGACACCTGGACACAGAAAACTACGAAGCGGACTACCTGGACACCCTGGAATTCCACATCCAGTACCTAGACACAAGAAACTACGGAGCGGAACATCTGTACACCCTGAACTTCCACATCCGACACCTGGACACAGAAAACTACGAAGCGGAATACCTGGACACCCTGAATTTCCACATCCGACACCTGGACACAGAAAACTACGAAGCTGAATACCTGGACACCCTGGACTTCCACATCCAGTACCTAGATACAAGAAACTACGAAGCGGAATACCTGGACACCCTGAACTTTCACATCCGACACCTGGACACAGAAAACTATGAAGCGGAATACCTGGACACCCTGGACTTCCACATCTAGTACCTAGATACAAGAAACTACGGAGCGGAACATCTGGACTCCCTGAACTTCCACATCCGACTCCTAGATAGAGAAAACTACGAAGCGGACTACCTGGACACCCTGGACTTCCACATCCGACACCTGGACACAGGAAACTACCGAGCGGAATACCTGGACACCCTGGACTTCCACATTCACTACCTAGATACAAGAAACTACGGAGCGGAATACATGGACACCCTGGACTTCCTCATCCGACACCTAGATACAGAAAACTACGAAGCGGACTACCTGGACTCACTGGACTTCCACATCCAGTACCTAGACACAAGAAACTACGGAGCGGAACATCTGGACACCCTGAACTTCCACATCCGACTCCTAGATAGAGAAAACTACGAAGCGGAATACCTGGACACCCTGGACTTCCACATCCAGTACCTAGATACAAGAAACTATGGAGCGGAACACCTGGACACCCTGGACTTCCACATCCGACACCTGGACACAGGAAACTACCGAGCGGAATACCTGGACACCCTGGACTTCCACATTCACTACCTAGATACAAGAAACTACGGAGCGGAATACATGGACACCCTGGACTTCCACATCCGACACCTAGATACAGAAAACTACGTAGCGGAACACCTGGATACCCTGGACTTCCACATCCAACACCTGGGCACAGGAAACTACGAAGCGGAATACCTGGACGCCCTGGACTTCCACATTCACTACCTAGATACAAGAAACTATGGAGCGGAACACCTGGACACCCTGGACTTCCACATCCGACACCTAGATACAGAAAACTACGTAGCGGAACACCTGGATACCCTGGACTTCCACATCCGACACCTAGATACAGAAAACTACGAAGCGGAATACCTGCACACCCTGGACTTCCACATCCAGTACCTAGATACAAGAAACTATGGAGCGGAACACCTGGACACCCTGGACTTCCACATCCGACACCTGGACACAGGATACTACCGAGCGGAATACCTGGACACCCTGGACTTCCACATCCAGTACCTAGATACAAGAAACTACGGAGCGGAATACATGGACACCCTGGACTTCCACATCCAGTACCTAGATACAAGAAACTATGGAGCGGAACACCTGGACACCCTGGACTTCCTCATCCGACACCTAGATACAGAAAACTACGAAGCGGACTACCTGGACACCCTGGACTTCCACATCCAGTACCTAGATACAAGAAACTACGAAGCGGACTACCTGGACACCCTGAACTTCCACATCCGACACCTGGACACAGAAAACTATGAAGCGGAATACCTGGACACCCTGGACTTCCACATCTAGTACCTAGATACAAGAAACTACGGAGCGGAACATCTGGACTCCCTGAACTTCCACATCCGACTCCTAGATAGAGAAAACTACGAAGCGGACTACCTGGACACCCTGGACTTCCACATCCGACACCTGGACACAGAAAACTACGAAGCGGAATACCTGGACACCCTGGACTTCCACATCCAGTACCTAGATACAAGAAACTACGAAGCGGAATACCTGTACACCCTGAACTTCCACATCCGACACCTGGACACAGTAAACTACGAAGCTGAATACCTGGACACCCTGGACTTCCACATCCAGTACCTAGATACAAGAAACTACGAAGCGGAATACCTGGACACCCTGAACTTCCACATCCGACACCTGGACACAGAAAACTATGAAGCGGAATACCTGGACACCCTGGACTTCCACATCTAGTACCTAGATACAAGAAACTACGGAGCGGAACATCTGGACTCCCTGAACTTCCACATCCGACTCCTAGATAGAGAAAACTACGAAGCGGACTACCTGGACACCCTGGACTTCCACATCCGACACCTGGACACAGAAAACTACGAAGCGGAATACCTGGACACCCTGGACTTCCACATCCAGTACCTAGATACAAGAAACTACGAAGCGTAATACCTGGACACCCTGAACTTTTACATCCGACACCTGGACAGAGAAAACTACGAATCGGAATACCTGGACACCCTGGACTTCCACATCCAGTACCTAGATACAAGAAACTATGGAGCGGAACACCTGGACACCCTGGACGTCCACATCCGACACCTGGACACAGGAAACTACCGAGCGGAATACCTGGACACCCTGGACTTCCACATTCACTACCTAGATACAAGAAACTACGGAGCGGAATACATGGACACCCTGGACTTCCACATCCGACACCTAGATACAGAAAACTACGTAGCGGAACACCTGGATACCCTGGACTTCCACATCCAACACCTGGGCACAGGAAACTACGAAGCGGAATACCTGGACGCCCTGGACTTCCACATTCACTACCTAGATACAAGAAACTATATAGCGGAACACCTGGACACCCTGGACTTCCACATCCGACACCTAGATACAGAAAACTACGTAGCGGAACACCTGGATACCCTGGACTTGCACATCCGACACCTAGATACAGAAAACTACGAAGCGGAATACCTGCACACCCTGGACTTCCACATCCAGTACCTAGATACAAGAAACTATGGAGCGGAACACCTGGACACCCTGGACTTCCACATCCGACACCTGGACACAGGATACTACCGAGCGGAATACCTGGACACTCTGGACTTCCACATCCGACACCTAGATACAGAAAACTACGAAGCGGAATACCTGCACACCCTGGACTTCCACATCCAGTACCTAGATACAAGAAACTATGGAGCGGAACACCTGGACACCCTGGACTTCCACATCCGACACCTGGACACAGGATACTACCGAGCGGAATACCTGGACACCCTGAACTTCCACATCCGACTCCTAGATACAAGAAACTACGAAGCGGAATACCTGGACACCCTGGACTTCCACATCCAATACCTAGACATAAGAAACTACGGAGCGGAACATCTGTACACCCTGAACTTCCACATCCGACCTGGACACAGAAAACTACGAAGCGGACTACCTGGACACCCTGGACTTCCACATCCGACACCTGGACACAGAAAACTACGAAGCGGAATACCTGGACACCCTGGACTTCCACATCCAGTACCTAGATACAAGAAACTACGAAGCGGAATACCTGGACACCCTGAACTTTCACATCCGACACCTGGACAGAGAAAACTACGAATCGGAATACCTGGACACCCTGGACTTCCACATCCAGTACCTAGATACAAGAAACTATGGAGCGGAACACCTGGACACCCTGGACTTCCACATCCGACACCTGGACACAGGAAACTACCGAGCGGAATACCTGGACACCCTGGACTTCCACATTCACTACCTAGATACAAGAAACTACGGAGCGGAATACCTGGACACCCTGGACTTCCACATCCAATACCTAGACATAAGAAACTACGGAGCGGAACATCTGTACACCCTGAACTTCCACATCCGACCTGGACACAGAAAACTACGAAGCGGACTACCTGGACACCCTGGACTTCCACATCCGACACCTGGACACAGAAAACTACGAAGCGGAATACCTGGACACCCTGGACTTCCACATCCAGTACCTAGATACAAGAAACTACGAAGCGGAATACCTGGACACCCTGAACTTTCACATCCGACACCTGGACAGAGAAAACTACGAATCGGAATACCTGGACACCCTGGACTTCCACATCCAGTACCTAGATACAAGAAACTATGGAGCGGAACACCTGGACACCCTGGACTTCCACATCCGACACCTGGACACAGGAAACTACCGAGCGGAATACCTGGACACCCTGGACTTCCACATTCACTACCTAGATACAAGAAACTACGGAGCGGAATACATGGACACCCTGGACTTCCTCATCCGACACCTAGATACAGAAAACTACGAAGCGGACTACCTGGACTCCCTGGACTTCCACATCCAGTACCTAGACACAAGAAACTACGGAGCGGAACATCTGGACACCCTGAACTTCCACATCCGACTCCTAGATAGAGAAAACTACGAAGCGGACTACCTGGACACCCTGGACTTCCACATCCGACACCTGGACACAGAAAACTACGAAGCGGAATACCTGGACACCCTGGACTTCCACATCCAATACCTAGACATAAGAAACTACGGAGCGGAACATCTGTACACCCTGAACTTCCACATCCGACCTGGACACAGAAAACTACGAAGCGGAATACCTGGACACCCTGAATTTCCACATCCGACACCTGGACACAGAAAACTACGAAGCTGAATACCTGGACACACTGGACTTCCACATCCAGTACCTAGATACAAGAAACTACGAAGCGGAATACCTGGACACCCTGAACTTCCACATCCGACACCTGGACACAGAAAACTACGAAGCGGACTACCTGGACACCCTGGAATTCCACATCCAGTACCTAGACACAACAAACTACGGAGCGGAACATCTGTACACCCTGAACTTCCACATCCGACACCTGGACACAGAAAACTACGAAGCGGAATACCTGGACATCCTGAATTTCCACATCCGACACCTGGACACAGAAAACTACGAAGCTGAATACCTGGACACCCTGGACTTCCACATCCAGTACCTAGATACAAGAAACTACGAAGCGGAATACCTGGACACCCTGAACTTTGACATCCGACACCTGGACACAGAAAACTACGAATTGGAATACCTGGACACCCTGGACTTCCACATACAGTACCTAGATACAAGAAACTATGGAGCGGAACACCTGGACACCCTGGACTTCCACATCCGACACCTGGACACAGGAAACTACGAAGCGGACTACCTGGACACCCTGAATTTCCACATCCGACACCTGGACACAGAAAACTACGAAGCTGAATACCTGGACACCCTGGACTTCCACATCCAGTACCTAGATACAAGAAACTACGAAGCGGAATACCTGGACACCCTGAACTTCCACATCCGACACCTGGACACAGAAAACTATGAAGCGGAATACCTGGACACCCTGGACTTCCACATCTAGTACCTAGATACAAGAAACTACGGAGCGGAACATCTGGACTCCCTGAACTTCCACATCCGACTCCTAGATAGAGAAAACTACGAAGCGGACTACCTGGACACCCTGGACTTCCACATCCGACACCTGGACACAGAAAACTACGAAGCGGAATACCTGGACACCCTGGACTTCCACATCCAGTACCTAGATACAAGAAACTACGAAGCGGAATACCTGGACACCCTGAACTTTTACATCCGACACCTGGACAGAGAAAACTACGAATCGGAATACCTGGACACCCTGGACTTCCACATCCAGTACCTAGATACAAGAAACTACGGAGCGGAAAACATGGACACCCTGGACTTCCACATCCAGTACCTAGATACAAGAAACTATGGAGCGGAACACCTGGACACCCTGGACTTCCTCATCCGACACCTAGATACAGAAAACTACGAAGCGGACTACCTGGACACCCTGGACTTCCACATCCGACACCTGGACACAGGATACTACCGAGCGGAATACCTGGACACCCTGGACTTCCACATCCAGTACCTAGATACAAGAAACTACGAAGCGGACTACCTGGACACCCTGAACTTCCACATCCGACACCTGGACACAGAAAACTATGAAGCGGAATACCTGGACACCCTGGACTTCCACATCTAGTACCTAGATACAAGAAACTACGGAGCGGAACATCTGGACTCCCTGAACTTCCACATCCGACTCCTAGATAGAGAAAACTACGAAGCGGACTACCTGGACACCCTGGACTTCCACATCCGACACCTGGACACAGAAAACTACGATGCGGAATACCTGGACACCCTGGACTTCCACATCCAGTACCTAGATACAAGAAACTACGAAGCGGAATACCTGTACACCCTGAACTTCCACATCCGACACCTGGACACAGAAAACTACGAAGCGGAATACCTGGACACCCTGGACTTCCACATCCAGTACCTAGATACAAGAAACTATGGAGCGGAACACCTGGACACCCTGGACTTCCACATCCGACACCTGGACACAGGAAACTACCGAGCAGAATACCTGGACACCCTGGACTTGCACATTCACTACCTAGATACAAGAATCTACGGAGCGGAATACATGGACACCCTGGACTTCCACATCCGACACCTAGATACAGAAAACTACGTAGCGGAACACCTGGACACCCTGGACTTCCACATCCAGTACCTAGACACAAGAAACTACGGAGCGGAACATCTGTACACCCTGAACTTCCACATCCGACACCTGGACACAGAAAACTACGAAGCGGAATACCTGGACACCCTGAATTTCCACATCCGACACCTGGACACAGAAAACAACGAAGCTGAATACCTGGACACCCTGGACTTCCACATCCAGTACCTAGATACAAGAAACTACGAAGCGGAATACCTGGACACCCTGAACTTTCACATCCGACACCTGGACACAGAAAACTACGAATTGGAATACCTGGACACCCTGGATTTCCACATACAGTACCTAGATACAAGAAACTATGGAGCGGAACACCTGGACACCCTGGACTTCCACATCCGACACCTGGACACAGGAAACTACGAAGCGGACTACCTGGACACCCTGAATTTCCACATCCGACACCTGGACACAGAAAACTACGAAGCTGAATACCTGGACACCCTGGACTTCCACATCCAGTACCTAGATACAAGAAACTACGAAGCGGAATACCTGGACACCCTGAACTTCCACATCCGACACCTGGACACAGAAAACTATGAAGCGGAATACCTGGACACCCTGGACTTCCACATCTAGTACCTAGATACAAGAAACTACGGAGCGGAACATCTGGACTCCCTGAACTTCCACATCCGACTCCTAGATAGAGAAAACTACGAAGCGGACTACCTGGACACCCTGGACTTCCACATCCGACACCTGGACACAGAAAACTACGAAGCGGAATACCTGGACACCCTGGACTTCCACATCCAGTACCTAGATACAAGAAACTACGAAGCGGAATACCTGGACACCCTGAACTTTCACATCCGACACCTGGACAGAGAAAACTACGAATCGGAATACCTGGACACCCTGGACTTCCACATCCAGTACCTAGATACAAGAAACTATGGAGCGGAACACCTGGACACCCTGGACTTCCACATGCGACACCTGGACACAGGAAACTACCGAGCGGAATACATGGACACCCTGGACTTCCACATTCACTACCTAGATACAAGAAACTACGGAGCGGAATACATGGACACCCTGGACTTCCACATTCACTACCTAGATACAAGAAACTACGGAGCGGAATACATGGACACCCTGGACTTCCACATCCGACACCTAGATACAGAAAACTACGTAGCGGAACACCTGGATACCCTGGACTTCCACATCCAACACCTGGGCACAGGAAACTACGCAGCGGAATACCTGGACGCCCTGGACTTCCACATTCACTACCTAGATACAAGAAACTATGGAGCGGAACACCTGGACACCCTGGACTTCCACATCCGACACCTAGATACAGAAAACTACGTAGCGGAACACCTGGATACCCTGGACTTCCACATCCGACACCTAGATACAGAAAACTACGAAGCGGAATACCTGCACACCCTGGACTTCCACATCCAGTACCTAGATACAAGAAACTATGGAGCGGAACACCTGGACACCCTGGACTTCCACATCCGACACCTGGACACAGGATACTACCGAGCGGAATACCTGGACACCCTGGACTTCCACATCCAGTACCTAGATACAAGAAACTACGGAGCGGAATACATGGACACCCTGGACTTCCACATCCAGTACCTAGATACAAGAAACTATGGAGCGGAACACCTGGACACCCTGGACTTCCTCATCCGACACCTAGATACAGAAAACTACGAAGCGGACTACCTGGACACCCTGGACTTCCACATCCGACACCTGGACACAGGATACTACCGAGCGGAATACCTGGACACCCTGGACTTCCACATCCAGTACCTAGATACAAGAAACTACGAAGCGGACTACCTGGACACCCTGAACTTCCACATCCGACACCTGGACACAGAAAACTATGAAGCGGAATACATGGACACCCTGGACTTCCACATCTAGTACCTAGATACAAGAAACTACGGAGCGGAAAATCTGGACTCCCTGAACTTCCACATCCGACTCCTAGATAGAGAAAACTACGAAGCGGACTACCTGGACACCCTGGACTTCCACATCCGACACCTGGACACAGAAAACTACGAAGCGGAATACCTGGACACCCTGGACTTCCACATCCAGTACCTAGATACAAGAAACTACGAAGCGGAATACCTGTACACCCTGAACTTCCACATCCGACACCTGGACACAGAAAACTACGAAGCGGAATACCTGGACACCCTCGACTTCCACATCCAGTACCTAGATACAAGAAACTATGGAGCGGAACACCTGGACACCCTGGACTTCCACATCCGACACCTGGACACAGGAAACTACCGAGCGGAATACCTGGACACCCTGGACTTCCACATTCACAACCTAGATACAAGAAACTACAGAGCGGAATACATGGACACCCTGGACTTCCACATCCGACACCTAGATACAGAAAACTACGTAGCGGAACACCTGGACACCCTGGACTTCCACATCCAATACCTAGACATAAGAAACTACGGAGCGGAACATCTGTACACCCTGAACTTCCACATCCGACCTGGACACAGAAAACTACGAAGCGGAATACCTGGACACCCTGAATTTCCACATCCGACACCTGGACACAGAAAACTACGAAGCTGAATACCTGGACACCCTGGACTTCCACATCCAGTACCTAGATACAAGAAACTACGAAGCGGAATACCTGGACACCCTGAACTTTCACATCCGACACCTGGACACAGAAAACTACGAATTGGAATACCTGGACACCCTGGACTTCCACATACAGTACCTAGATACAAGAAACTATGGAGCGGCACACCTGGACACCCTGGACTTCCACATCCGACACCTGGACACAGGAAACTACGAAGCGGACTACCTGGACACCCTGAATTTCCACATCCGACACCTGGACACAGAAAACTACGAAGCTGAATACCTGGACACCCTGGACTTCCACATCCAGTACCTAGATACAAGAAACTACGAAGCGGAATACCTGGACACCCTGAACTTCCACATCCGACACCTGGACACAGAAAACTATGAAGCGGAATACCTGGACACCCTGGACTTCCACATCTAGTACCTAGATACAAGAAACTACGGAGCGGAACATCTGGACTCCCTGAACTTCCACATCCGACTCCTAGATAGAGAAAACTACGAAGCGGACTACCTGGACACCCTGGACTTCCACATCCGACACCTGGACACAGAAAACTACGAAGCGGAATACCTGGACACCCTGGACTTCCACATCCAGTACCTAGATACAAGAAACTACGAAGCGGAATACCTGGACACCCTGAACTTTTACATCCGACACCTGGACAGAGAAAACTACGAATCGGAATACCTGGACACCCTGGACTTCCACATCCAGTACCTAGATACAAGAAACTATGAAGCGGAACACCTGGACACCCTGGACTTCCACATCCGACACCTGGACACAGGAAACTACCGAGCGGAATACCTGGACACCCTGGACTTCCACATTCACTACCTAGATACAAGAAACTACGGAGCGGAATACATGGACACCCTGGACTTCCACATCCGACACCTAGATACAGAAAACTACGTAGCGGAACACCTGGATACCCTGGACTTCCACATCCAACACCTGGGCACAGGAAACTACGAAGCGGAATACCTGGACGCCCTGGACTTCCACATTCACTACCTAGATACAAGAAACTATGGAGCTGAACACCTGGACACCCTGGACTTCCACATCCGACACCTAGATACAGAAAACTACGTAGCGGAACACCTGGATACCCTGGACTTCCACATCCGACACCTAGATACAGAAAACTACGAAGCGGAATACCTGCACACCCTGGACTTCCACATCCAGTACCTAGATACAAGAAACTATGGTGCGGAACACCTGGACACCCTGAACTTCCACATCCGACACCTGGACACAGGATACTACCGAGCGGAATACCTGGACACCCTGGACTTCCACATCCAGTACCTAGATACAAGAAACTACGGAGCGGAATACATGGACACCCTGGACTTCCACATCCAGTACCTAGATACAAGAAACTATGGAGCGGAACACCTGGACACCCTGGACTTCCTCATCCGACACCTAGATACAGAAAACTACGAAGCGGACTACCTGGACACCCTGGACTTCCACATCCGACACCTGGACACAGAAAACTACGAAGCGGAATACCTGGACACCCTGGACTTCCACATCCAGTACCTAGATACAAGAAACTACGAAGCGGAATACCTGTACACCCTGAACTTCCACATCCGACACCTGGACACAGAAAACTACGAAGCGGAATACCTGGACACCCTCGACTTCCACATCCAGTACCTAGATACAAGAAACTATGGAGCGGAACACCTGGACACCCTGGACTTCCACATCCGACACCTGGACACAGGAAACTACCGAGCGGAATACCTGGACACCCTGGACTTCCACATTCACAACCTAGATACAAGAAACTACAGAGCGGAATACATGGACACCCTGGACTTCCACATCCGACACCTAGATACAGAAAACTACGTAGCGGAACACCTGGACACCCTGGACTTCCACATCCAATACCTAGACATAAGAAACTACGGAGCGGAACATCTGTACACCCTGAACTTCCACATCCGACCTGGACACAGAAAACTACGAAGCGGAATACCTGGACACCCTGAATTTCCACATCCGACACCTGGACACAGAAAACTACGAAGCTGAATACCTGGACACCCTGGACTTCCACATCCAGTACCTAGATACAAGAAACTACGAAGCGGAATACCTGGACACCCTGAACTTTCACATCCGACACCTGGACACAGAAAACTACGAATTGGAATACCTGGACACCCTGGACTTCCACATACAGTACCTAGATACAAGAAACTATGGAGCGGCACACCTGGACACCCTGGACTTCCACATCCGACACCTGGACACAGGAAACTACGAAGCGGACTACCTGGACACCCTGAATTTCCACATCCGACACCTGGACACAGAAAACTACGAAGCTGAATACCTGGACACCCTGGACTTCCACATCCAGTACCTAGATACAAGAAACTACGAAGCGGAATACCTGGACACGCTGAACTTCCACATCCGACACCTGGACACAGAAAACTATGAAGCGGAATACCTGGACACCCTGGACTTCCACATCTAGTACCTAGATACAAGAAACTACGGAGCGGAACATCTGGACTCCCTGAACTTCCACATCCGACTCCTAGATAGAGAAAACTACGAAGCGGACTACCTGGACACCCTGGACTTCCACATCCGACACCTGGACACAGAAAACTACGAAGCGGAATACCTGGACACCCTGGACTTCCACATCCAGTACCTAGATACAAGAAACTACGAAGCGGAATACCTGGACACCCTGAACTTTTACATCCGACACCTGGACAGAGAAAACTACGAATCGGAATACCTGGACACCCTGGACTTCCACATCCAGTACCTAGATACAAGAAACTATGAAGCGGAACACCTGGACACCCTGGACTTCCACATCCGACACCTGGACACAGGAAACTACCGAGCGGAATACCTGGACACCCTGGACTTCCACATTCACTACCTAGATACAAGAAACTACGGAGCGGAATACATGGACACCCTGGACTTCCACATCCGACACCTAGATACAGAAAACTACGTAGCGGAACACCTGGATACCCTGGACTTCCACATCCAACACCTGGGCACAGGAAACTACGAAGCGGAATACCTGGACGCCCTGGACTTCCACATTCACTACCTAGATACAAGAAACTATGGAGCTGAACACCTGGACACCCTGGACTTCCACATCCGACACCTAGATACAGAAAACTACGTAGCGGAACACCTGGATACCCTGGACTTCCACATCCGACACCTAGATACAGAAAACTACGAAGCGGAATACCTGCACACCCTGGACTTCCAGATCCAGTACCTAGATACAAGAAACTATGGTGCGGAACACCTGGACACCCTGGACTTCCACATCCGACACCTGGACACAGGATACTACCGAGCGGAATACCTGGACACCCTGGACTTCCACATCCAGTACCTAGATACAAGAAACTATGGAGCGGAACACCTGGACACCCTGGACTTCCTCATCCGACACCTAGATACAGAAAACTACGAAGCGGACTACCTGGACACCCTGGACTTCCACATCCGACACCTGGACACAGGATACTACCGAGCGGAATACCTGGACACCCTGGACTTCCACATCCAGTACCTAGATACAAGAAACTACGAAGCGGACTACCTGGACACCCTGAACTTCCACATCCGACACCTGGACACAGAAAACTATGAAGCGGAATACCTGGACACCCTGGACTTCCACATCTAGTACCTAGATACAAGAAACTACGGAGCGGAACATCTGGACTCCCTGAACTTCCACATCCGACTCCTAGATAGAGAAAACTACGAAGCGGACTACCTGGACACCCTGGACTTCCACATCCGACACCTGGACACAGAAAACTACGATGCGGAATACCTGGACACCCTGGACTTCCACATCCAGTACCTAGATACAAGAAACTACGAAGCGGAATACCTGTACACCCTGAACTTCCACATCCGACACCTGGACACAGAAAACTACGAAGCGGAATACCTGGACACCCTGGACTTCCACATCCAGTACCTAGATACAAGAAACTATGGAGCGGAACACCTGGACACCCTGGACTTCCACATCCGACACCTGGACACAGGAAACTACCGAGCGGAATACCTGGACACCCTGGACTTGCACATTCACTACCTAGATACAAGAATCTACGGAGCGGAATACATGGACACCCTGGACTTCCACATCCGACACCTAGATACAGAAAACTACGTAGCGGAACACCTGGACACCCTGGACTTCCACATCCAGTACCTAGACACAAGAAACTACGGAGCGGAACATCTGTACACCCTGAACTTCCACATCCGACACCTGGACACAGAAAACTACGAAGCGGAATACCTGGACACCCTGAATTTCCACATCCGACACCTGGACACAGAAAACAACGAAGCTGAATACCTGGACACCCTGGACTTCCACATCCAGTACCTAGATACAAGAAACTACGAAGCGGAATACCTGGACACCCTGAACTTTCACATCCGACACCTGGACACAGAAAACTACGAATTGGAATACCTGGACACCCTGGATTTCCACATACAGTACCTAGATACAAGAAACTATGGAGCGGAACACCTGGACACCCTGGACTTCCACATCCGACACCTGGACACAGGAAACTACGAAGCGGACTACCTGGACACCCTGAATTTCCACATCCGACACCTGGACACAGAAAACTACGAAGCTGAATACCTGGACACCCTGGACTTCCACATCCAGTACCTAGATACAAGAAACTACGAAGCGGAATACCTGGACACCCTGAACTTCCACATCCGACACCTGGACACAGAAAACTATGAAGCGGAATACCTGGACACCCTGGACTTCCACATCTAGTACCTAGATACAAGAAACTACGGAGCGGAACATCTGGACTCCCTGAACTTCCGCATCCGACTCCTAGATAGAGAAAACTACGAAGCGGACTACCTGGACACCCTGGACTTCCACATCCGACACCTGGACACAGAAAACTACGAAGCGGAATACCTGGACACCCTGAATTTCCACATCCGACACCTGGACACAGAAAACAACGAAGCTGAATACCTGGACACCCTGGACTTCCACATCCAGTACCTAGATACAAGAAACTACGAAGCGGAATACCTGGACACCCTGAACTTTCACATCCGACACCTGGACACAGAAAACTACGAATTGGAATACCTGGACACCCTGGATTTCCACATACAGTACCTAGATACAAGAAACTATGGAGCGGAACACCTGGACACCCTGGACTTCCACATCCGACACCTGGACACAGGAAACTACGAAGCGGACTACCTGGACACCCTGAATTTCCACATCCGACACCTGGACACAGAAAACTACGAAGCTGAATACCTGGACACCCTGGACTTCCACATCCAGTACCTAGATACAAGAAACTACGAAGCGGAATACCTGGACACCCTGAACTTTCACATCCGACACCTGGACAGAGAAAACTACGAATCGGAATACCTGGACACCCTGGACTTCCACATCCAGTACCTAGATACAAGAAACTATGGAGCGGAACACCTGGACACCCTGGACTTCCACATGCGACACCTGGACACAGGAAACTACCGAGCGGAATACATGGACACCCTGGACTTCCACATTCACTACCTAGATACAAGAAACTACGGAGCGGAATACATGGACACCCTGGACTTCCACATCCGACACCTAGATACAGAAAACTACGTAGCGGAACACCTGGATACCCTGGACTTCCACATCCAACACCTGGGCACAGGAAACTACGAAGCGGAATACCTGGACGCCCTGGACTTCCACATTCACTACCTAGATACAAGAAACTATGGAGCGGAACACCTGGACACCCTGGACTTCCACATCCGACACCTAGATACAGAAAACTACGTAGCGGAACACCTGGATACCCTGGACTTCCACATCCGACACCTAGATACAGAAAACTACGAAGCGGAATACCTGCACACCCTGGACTTCCACATCCAGTACCTAGATACAAGAAACTATGGAGCGGAACACCTGGACACCCTGGACTTCCACAGCCGACACCTGGACACAGGATACTACCGAGCGGAAAACCTGGACACCCTGGACTTCCACATCCAGTACCTAGATACAAGAAACTACGGAGCGGAATACATGGACACCCTGGACTTCCACATCCAGTACCTAGATACAAGAAACTATGGAGCGGAACACCTGGACACCCTAGACTTCCTCATCCGACACCTAGATACAGAAAACTACGAATTGGAATACCTGGACACCCTGGACTTCCACATACAGTACCTAGATACAAGAAACTATGGAGCGGAACACCTGGACACCCTGGACTTCCACATCCGACACCTGGACACAGGAAACTACGAAGCGGACTACCTGGACACCCTGAATTTCTACATCCGACACCTGGACACAGAAAACTACGAAGCTGAATACCTGGACACCCTGGACTTCCACATCCAGTACCTAGATACAAGAAACTACGAAGCGGAATACCTGGACACCCTGAACTTCCACATCCGACACCTGGACACAGAAACCTATGAAGCGGAATACCTGGACACCCTGGACTTCCACATATAGTACCTAGATACAAGAAACTACGGAGCGGAACATCTGGACTCCCTGAACTTCCACATCCGACTCCTAGATAGAGAAAACGACGAAGCGGACTACCTGGACACCCTGGACTTCCACATCCGACACCTGGACACAGAAAACTACGAAGCGGAATACCTGGACACCCTGGACTTCCACATCCAGTACCTAGATACAAGAAACTACGAAGCGGAATACCTGGACACCCTGAACTTTTACATCCGACACCTGGACAGAGAAAACTACGAATCGGAATACCTGGACACCCTGGACTTCCACATCCAGTACCTAGATACAAGAAACTATGGAGCGGAACACCTGGACACCCTGGACTTCCACATCCGACACCTGGACACAGGAAACTACCGAGCGGAATACCTGGACACCCTGGACTTCCACATTCACTACCTAGATACAAGAAACTACGGAGCGGAATACATGGACACCCTGGACTTCCACATCCGACACCTAGATACAGAAAACTACGTAGCGGAACACCTGGATACCCTGGACTTCCACATCCAACACCTGGGCACAGGAAACTACGCAGCGGAATACCTGGACACCCTGGACTTCCACATCCAGTACCTAGATACAAGAAACTACGAAGCGGAATACCTGTACACCCTGAACTTCCACATCCGACACCTGGACACAGAAAACTACGAAGCGGAATACCTGGACACCCTGGACTTCCACATCCAGTACCTAGATACAAGAAACTATGGAGCGGAACACCTGGACACCCTGGACTTCCACATCCGACACCTGGACACAGGAAACTACCGAGCGGAATACCTGGACACCCTGGACTTGCACATTCACTACCTAGATACAAGAAACTACGGAGCGGAATACATGGACACCCTGGACTTCCACATCCGACACCTAGATACAGAAAACTACGTAGCGGAACACCTGGACACCCTGGACTTCCACATCCAGTACCTAGACACAAGAAACTACGGAGCGGAACATCTGTACACCCTGAACTTCCACATCCGACACCTGGACACAGAAAACTACGAAGCGGAATACCTGGACACCCTGAATTTCCACATCCGACACCTGGACACAGAAAACAACGAAGCTGAATACCTGGACACCCTGGACTTCCACATCCAGTACCTAGATACAAGAAACTACGAAGCGGAATACCTGGACACCCTGAACTTTCACATCCGACACCTGGACACAGAAAACTACGAATTGGAATACCTGGACACCCTGGATTTCCACATACAGTACCTAGATACAAGAAACTATGGAGCGGAACACCTGGACACCCTGGACTTCCACATCCGACACCTGGACACAGGAAACTACGAAGCGGACTACCTGGACACCCTGAATTTCCACATCCGACACCTGGACACAGAAAACTACGAAGCTGAATACCTGGACACCCTGGACTTCCACATCCAGTACCTAGATACAAGAAACTACGAAGCGGAATACCTGGACACCCTGAACTTCCACATCCGACACCTGGACACAGAAAACTATGAAGCGGAATACCTGGACACCCTGGACTTCCACATCTAGTACCTAGATACAAGAAACTACGGAGCGGAACATCTGGACTCCCTGAACTTCCACATCCGACTCCTAGATAGAGAAAACTACGAAGCGGACTACCTGGACACCCTGGACTTCCACATCCGACACCTGGACACAGAAAACTACGAAGCGGAATACCTGGACACCCTGGACTTCCACATCCAGTACCTAGATACAAGAAACTACGAAGCGGAATACCTGGACACCCTGAACTTTCACATCCGACACCTGGACAGAGAAAACTACGAATCGGAATACCTGGACACCCTGGACTTCCACATCCAGTACCTAGATACAAGAAACTATGGAGCGGAACACCTGGACACCCTGGACTTCCACATGCGACACCTGGACACAGGAAACTACCGAGCGGAATACATGGACACCCTGGACTTCCACATTCACTACCTAGATACAAGAAACTACGGAGCGGAATACATGGACACCCTGGGCTTCCACATCCGACACCTAGATACAGAAAACTACGTAGCGGAACACCTGGATACCCTGGACTTCCACATCCAACACCTGGGCACAGGAAACTACGAAGCGGAATACCTGGACGCCCTGGACTTCCACATTCACTACCTAGATACAAGAAACTATGGAGCGGAACACCTGGACACCCTGGACTTCCACATCCGACACCTAGATACAGAAAACTACGTAGCGGAACACCTGGATACCCTGGACTTCCACATCCGACACCTAGATACAGAAAACTACGAAGCGGAATACCTGCACACCCTGGACTTCCACATCCAGTACCTAGATACAAGAAACTATGGAGCGGAACACCTGGACACCCTGGACTTCCACAGCCGACACCTGGACACAGGATACTACCGAGCGGAATACCTGGACACCCTGGACTTCCACATCCAGTACCTAGATACAAGAAACTACGGAGCGGAATACATGGACACCCTGGACTTCCACATCCAGTACCTAGATACAAGAAACTATGGAGCGGAACACCTGGACACCCTAGACTTCCTCATCCGACACCTAGATACAGAAAACTACGAATTGGAATACCTGGACACCCTGGACTTCCACATACAGTACCTAGATACAAGAAACTATGGAGCGGAACACCTGGACACCCTGGACTTCCACATCCGACACCTGGACACAGGAAACTACGAAGCGGACTACCTGGACACCCTGAATTTCTACATCCGACACCTGGACACAGAAAACTACGAAGCTGAATACCTGGACACCCTGGACTTCCACATCCAGTACCTAGATACAAGAAACTACGAAGCGGAATACCTGGACACCCTGAACTTCCACATCCGACACCTGGACACAGAAACCTATGAAGCGGAATACCTGGACACCCTGGACTTCCACATATAGTACCTAGATACAAGAAACTACGGAGCGGAACATCTGGACTCCCTGAACTTCCACATCCGACTCCTAGATAGAGAAAACGACGAAGCGGAATACCTGGACACCCTGGACTTCCACATCCAGTACCTAGATACAAGAAACTACGAAGCGGAATACCTGGACACCCTGAACTTTCACATCCGACACCTGGACAGAGAAAACTACGAATCGGAATACCTGGACACCCTGGACTTCCACATCCAGTACCTAGATACAAGAAACTATGGAGCGGAACACCTGGACACCCTGGACTTCCACATCCGACACCTGGACACAGGAAACTACCGAGCGGAATACCTGGACACCCTGGACTTCCACATCCGACACTTAGATACAGAAAACTACGTAGCGGAACACCTGGATAACCTGGACTTCCACATCCGATACCTAGATACAGAAAACTACGAAGGGGAATACCTGCACACCCTGGACTTCCACATCCAGTACCTAGATACAAGAAACTACGAAGCGGAATACCTGGACACCCTGAAATTCCACATCCGACACCTGGACATAGAAAACTACGAAGCGGAATACCTGGACACCCTGGACTTCCACATCCAGTACCTAGACACAAGAAACTACGGAGCGGAACACCTGGACACCATGAATTTCCACATCCGACACCTGGACACAGAAAACTACGAAGCGGAATACCTGGACACCCTGGACTTCCACATCCAGTACCTAGATACAAGAAACTACGGAGCGGAATACATGGACACCCTGGACTTCCACATCCGACACCTAGATACAGAAAACTACGTAGCGGAACACCTGGATACCCTGGACTTCCACATCCAACACCTGGGCACAGGAAACTACGAAGCGGAATACCTGGACGCCCTGGACTTCCACATTCACTACCTAGATACAAGAAACTATGGAGCGGAACATTCTGGACACCCTGGACTTCCACATCCGACACCTAGATACAGGAAACTACGTAGCGGAACACCTGGATACCCTGGACTTCCACATCCGACACCTAGATACAGAAAACTATGGAGCGGAACACCTGGACACCCTGGACTTCCACATCCGACACCTGGACACAGGATACTACCGAGCGGAATACCTGGACACCCTGGACTTCCATATCCAGTACCTAGATACAAGAAACTACGGAGCGGAATACATGGACACTCTGGACTTCCACATCCAGTACCTAGATACAAGAAACTATGGAGCGGAACACCTGGACACCCTGGACTTCCACATCCGACACCTGGACACAGAAAACTACGAAGCGGAATACCTGGACACCCTGGAATTCCACATCCAGTACCTAGATACAAGAAACTACGAAGCGGAATACCTGGACACCCTGGACTTCCACATCCAGTACCTAGATACAAGAAACTACGAAGCGGAATACCTGGACACCCTGGACTTCCACATCCAGTACCTAGATACAAGAAACTACGGAGCGGAACATCTGGACACCCTGAACTTCCACATCCGACACCTAGATACAGAAAACTACGTAGCGGAACACCTGGATACCCTGGACTTCCACATCCAACACCTGGGCACAGGAAACTACGCAGCGGAATACCTGGACACCCTGGACTTCCACATCCAGTACCTAGATACAAGAAACTACGAAGCGGAATACCTGTACACCCTGAACTTCCACATCCGACACCTGGACACAGAAAACTACGAAGCGGAATACCTGGACACCCTGGACTTCCACATCCAGTACCTAGATACAAGAAACTATGGAGCGGAACACCTGGACACCCTGGACTTCCACATCCGACACCTGGACACAGGAAACTACCGAGCGGAATACCTGGACACCCTGGACTTGCACATTCACTACCTAGATACAAGAAACTACGGAGCGGAATACATGGACACCCTGGACTTCCACATCCGACACCTAGATACAGAAAACTACGTAGCGGAACACCTGGACACCCTGGACTTCCACATCCAGTACCTAGACACAAGAAACTACGGAGCGGAACATCTGTACACCCTGAACTTCCACATCCGACACCTGGACACAGAAAACTACGAAGCGGAATACCTGGACACCCTGAATTTCCACATCCGACACCTGGACACAGAAAACTACGAAGCGGAATACCTGGACACCCTGGACTTCCACATCCAGTACCTAGATACAAGAAACTACGAAGCGGAATACCTGGACACCCTGAACTTTCACATCCGACACCTGGACAGAGAAAACTACGAATCGGAATACCTGGACACCCTGGACTTGCACATTCACTACCTAGATACAAGAAACTACGGAGCGGAATACATGGACACCCTGGACTTCCACATCCGACACCTAGATACAGAAAACTACGTAGCGGAACACCTGGACACCCTGGACTTCCACATCCAGTACCTAGACACAAGAAACTACGGAGCGGAACATCTGTACACCCTGAACTTCCACATCCGACACCTGGACACAGAAAACTACGAAGCGGAATACCTGGACACCCTGAATTTCCACATCCGACACCTGGACACAGAAAACAACGAAGCTGAATACCTGGACACCCTGGACTTCCACATCCAGTACCTAGATACAAGAAACTACGAAGCGGAATACCTGGACACCCTGAACTTTCACATCCGACACCTGGACACAGAAAACTACGAATTGGAATACCTGGACACCCTGGATTTCCACATACAGTACCTAGATACAAGAAACTATGGAGCGGAACACCTGGACACCCTGGACTTCCACATCCGACACCTGGACACAGGAAACTACGAAGCGGACTACCTGGACACCCTGAATTTCCACATCCGACACCTGGACACAGAAAACTACGAAGCTGAATACCTGGACACCCTGGACTTCCACATCCAGTACCTAGATACAAGAAACTACGAAGCGGAATACCTGGACACCCTGAACTTCCACATCCGACACCTGGACACAGAAAACTATGAAGCGGAATACCTGGACACCCTGGACTTCCACATCTAGTACCTAGATACAAGAAACTACGGAGCGGAACATCTGGACTCCCTGAACTTCCACATCCGACTCCTAGATAGAGAAAACTACGAAGCGGACTACCTGGACACCCTGGACTTCCACATCCGACACCTGGACACAGAAAACTACGAAGCGGAATACCTGGACACCCTGGACTTCCACATCCAGTACCTAGATACAAGAAACTACGAAGCGGAATACCTGGACACCCTGAACTTTCACATCCGACACCTGGACAGAGAAAACTACGAATCGGAATACCTGGACACCCTGGACTTCCACATCCAGTACCTAGATACAAGAAACTATGGAGCGGAACACCTGGACACCCTGGACTTCCACATGCGACACCTGGACACAGGAAACTACCGAGCGGAATACATGGACACCCTGGACTTCCACATTCACTACCTAGATACAAGAAACTACGGAGCGGAATACATGGACACCCTGGACTTCCACATCCGACACCTAGATACAGAAAACTACGTAGCGGAACACCTGGATACCCTGGACTTCCACATCCAACACCTGGGCACAGGAAACTACGAAGCGGAATACCTGGACGCCCTGGACTTCCACATTCACTACCTAGATACAAGAAACTATGGAGCGGAACACCTGGACACCCTGGACTTCCACATCCGACACCTAGATACAGAAAACTACGTAGCGGAACACCTGGATACCCTGGACTTCCACATCCGACACCTAGATACAGAAAACTACGAAGCGGAATACCTGCACACCCTGGACTTCCACATCCAGTACCTAGATACAAGAAACTATGGAGCGGAACACCTGGACACCCTGGACTTCCACAGCCGACACCTGGACACAGGATACTACCGAGCGGAATACCTGGACACCCTGGACTTCCACATGCAGTACGTAGATACAAGAAACTACGGAGCGGAATACATGGACACCCTGGACTTCCACATCCAGTACCTAGATACAAGAAACTATGGAGCGGAACACCTGGACACCCTAGACTTCCTCATCCGACACCTAGATACAGAAAACTACGAATTGGAATACCTGGACACCCTGGACTTCCACATACAGTACCTAGATACAAGAAACTATGGAGCGGAACACCTGGACACCCTGGACTTCCACATCCGACACCTGGACACAGGAAACTACGAAGCGGACTACCTGGACACCCTGAATTTCTACATCCGACACCTGGACACAGAAAACTACGAAGCTGAATACCTGGACACCCTGGACTTCCACATCCAGTACCTAGATACAAGAAACTACGAAGCGGAATACCTGGACACCCTGAACTTCCACATCCGACACCTGGACACAGAAACCTATGAAGCGGAATACCTGGACACCCTGGACTTCCACATATAGTACCTAGATACAAGAAACTACGGAGCGGAACATCTGGACTCCCTGAACTTCCACATCCGACTCCTAGATAGAGAAAACGACGAAGCGGACTACCTGGACACCCTGGACTTCCACATCCGACACCTGGACACAGAAAACTACGAAGCGGAATACCTGGACACCCTGGACTTCCACATCCAGTACCTAGATACAAGAAACTACGAAGCGGAATACCTGGACACCCTGAACTTTCACATCCGACACCTGGACAGAGAAAACTACGAATCGGAATACCTGGACACCCTGGACTTCCACATCCAGTACCTAGATACAAGAAACTATGGAGCGGAACACCTGGACACCCTGGACTTCCACATCCGACACCTGGACACAGGAAACTACCGAGCGGAATACCTGGACACCCTGGACTTCCACATCCGACACTTAGATACAGAAAACTACGTAGCGGAACACCTGGATAACCTGGACTTCCACATCCGATACCTAGATACAGAAAACTACGAAGGGGAATACCTGCACACCCTGGACTTCCACATCCAGTACCTAGATACAAGAAACTACGAAGCGGAATACCTGGACACCCTGAAATTCCACATCCGACACCTGGACATAGAAAACTACGAAGCGGAATACCTGGACACCCTGGACTTCCACATCCAGTACCTAGACACAAGAAACTACGGAGCGGAACACCTGGACACCATGAATTTCCACATCCGACACCTGGACACAGAAAACTACGAAGCGGAATACCTGGACACCCTGGACTTCCACATCCAGTACCTAGATACAAGAAACTACGAAGCGGAATACCTGGACACCCTGAACTTTCACATCCGACACCTGGACAGAGAAAACTACGAATCGGAATACCTGGACACCCTGGACTTCCACATTCACTACCTAGATACAAGAAACTATGGAGCGGAACACCTGGACACCCTGGACTTCCACATCCGACACCTAGATACAGAAAACTACGTAGCGGAACACCTGGATACCCTGGACTTCCACATCCGATACCTAGATACAGAAAACTACGAAGCGGAATACCTGCACACCCTGGACTTCCACATCCAGTACCTAGATACAAGAAACTACGAAGCGGAATACCTGGACACCCTGAAATTCCACATCCGACACCTGGACATAGAAAACTACGAAGCGGAATACCTGGACACCCTGGACTTCCACATCCAGTACCTAGATACAAGAAACTACGAAGCGGAATACCTGGACACCCTGAACTTCCACATCCGACACCTGGACACAGAAAACTACGAAGCGGAATACCTGGACACCCTGGACTTCCACATCCAGTACCTAGATACAAGAAACTACGGAGCGGAACATCTGGACACCCTGAACTTCCACATCCGACACCTAGGTACAAGAAACTACGAATCGGAATACCTGGACACCCTGGACTTCCACATCCAGTACCTAGATACAAGAAACTATGGAGCGGAACACCTGGACACCCTGGACTTCCACATCCGACACCTGGACACAGGAAACTACCGAGCGGAATACCTGGACACCCTGGACTTCCACATCCGACACTTAGATACAGAAAACTACGTAGCGGAACACCTGGATAACCTGGACTTCCACATCCGATACCTAGATACAGAAAACTACGAAGGGGAATACCTGCACACCCTGGACTTCCACATCCAGTACCTAGATACAAGAAACTACGAAGCGGAATACCTGGACACCCTGAAATTCCACATCCGACACCTGGACATAGAAAACTACGAAGCGGAATACCTGGACACCCTGGACTTCCACATCCAGTACCTAGACACAAGAAACTACGGAGCGGAACACCTGGACACCATGAATTTCCACATCCGACACCTGGACACAGAAAACTACGAAGCGGAATACCTGGACACCCTGGACTTCCACATCCAGTACCTAGATACAAGAAACTACGAAGCGGAATACCTGGACACCCTGAACTTTCACATCCGACACCTGGACAGAGAAAACTACGAATCGGAATACCTGGACACCCTGGACTTCCTCATTCACTACCTAGATACAAGAAACTATGGAGCGGAACACCTGGACACCCTGGACTTCCACATCCGACACCTAGATACAGAAAACTACGTAGCGGAACACCTGGATACCCTGGACTTCCACATCCGATACCTAGATACAGAAAACTACGAAGCGGAATACCTGCACACCCTGGACTTCCACATCCAGTACCTAGATACAAGAAACTACGAAGCGGAATACCTGGACACCCTGAAATTCCACATCCGACACCTGGACATAGAAAACTACGAAGCGGAATACCTGGACACCCTGGACTTCCACATCCAGTACCTAGATACAAGAAACTACGAAGCGGAATACCTGGACACCCTGAACTTCCACATCCGACACCTGGACACAGAAAACTACGAAGCGGAATACCTGGACACCCTGGACTTCCACATCCAGTACCTAGATACAAGAAACTACGGAGCGGAACATCTGGACACCCTGAACTTCCACATCCGACACCTAGGTACAAGAAACTACGAAGCGGAATACTTGGACACCCTGGACTTCCACATCCAGTACCTAGATACAAGAAACTACGAAGCGGAATACCTGGACACCCTGGACTTCCACATCCAACACCTGGACACAGAAAACTACGAAGCGGAATACCTGGACACCCTGGTCTTCCACATCCAGTACCTAGACACAAGAAACTACGGAGCAGAACATCAGGATACCCTGAACTTCCACATCTAGTACCTAGATACAAGAAACTACGAAGCGGAATACCTGGACAGCCTGAAATTCCACATCCGACACCTGGACATAGTAAACTACGAAGCGGAATACCTGGACACCCTGGACTTCCACATTCACTACCTAGATACAAGAAACTATGGAGCGGAACACCTGGACACCCTGGACTTCCACATCCGACACCTTGATACAGAAAACTACGTAGCGGAACACCTGGATAACCTGGACTTCCACATCCGATACCTAGATACAGAAACCTACGAAGGGGAATACCTGCACACCCTGGACTTCCACATCCAGTACCTAGATACAAGAAACTACGAAGCGGAATACCTGGACACCCTGAAATTCCACATCCGACACCTGGACATAGAAAACTACGAAGCGGAATACCTGGACACCCTGGACTTCCACATCTAGTACCTAGACACAAGAAACTACGGAGCGGAACACCTGGACACCATGAATTTCCACATCCGACACCTGGACACAGAAAACTACGAAGCGGAATACCTGGACACCCTGGACTTCCACATCCAGTACCTAGATACAAGAAACTACGAAGCGGAATACCTGGACACCCTGAACTTTCACATCCGACACCTGGACAGAGAAAACTACGAATCGGAATACCTGGACACCCTGGACTTCCACATCCAGTACCTAGATACAAGAAACTACGGAGCGGAATACATGGACACCCTGGACTTCCACATTCGACACCTAGATACAGAAAACTACGTAGCGGAACACCTGGATACCCTGGACTTCCACATCCAACACCTGGGCACAGGAAACTACGAAGCGGAATACCTGGACGCCCTGGACTTCCACATTCACTACCTAGATACAAGAAACTATGGAGCGGAACATTCTGGACACCCTGGACTTCCACATCCGACACCTAGATACAGGAAACTACGTAGCGGAACACCTGGATACCCTGGACTTACACATCCGACACCTAGATACAGAAAACTATGGAGCGGAACACCTGGACACCCTGGACTTCCACATCCGACACCTGGACACAGGATACTACCGAGCGGAATACCTGGACACCCTGGACTTCCATATCCAGTACCTAGATACAAGAAACTACGGAGCGGAATACATGGACACTCTGGACTTCCACATCCAGTACCTAGATACAAGAAACTATGGAGCGGAACACCTGGACACCCTGGACTTCCACATCCGACACCTGAACACAGAAAACTACGAAGCGGAATACCTGGACACCCTGGAATTCCACATCCAGTACCTAGATACAAGAAACTACGAAGCGGAATACCTGGACACCCTGGACTTCCACATCCAGTACCTAGATACAAGAAACTACGAAGCGGAATACCTGGACACCCTGGACTTCCACATCCGACACCTGGACACAGAAAACTACGAAGCGGAATACCTGGACACCCTGGTCTTCCACATCCAGTACCTAGACACAAGAAACTACGGAGCAGAACATCAGGATACCCTGAACTTCCACATCTAGTACCTAGATACAAGAAACTACGAAGCGGAATACCTGGACAGCCTGAAATTCCACATCCGACACCTGGACATAGTAAACTACGAAGCGGAATACCTGGACACCCTGGACTTCCACATTCACTACCTAGATACAAGAAACTATGGAGCGGAACACCTGGACACCCTGGACTTCCACATCCGACACCTTGATACAGAAAACTACGTAGCGGAACACCTGGATAACCTGGACTTCCACATCCGATACCTAGATACAGAAACCTACGAAGGGGAATACCTGCACACCCTGGACTTCCACATCCAGTACCTAGATACAAGAAACTACGAAGCGGAATACCTGGAAACCCTGAAATTCCACATCCGACACCTGGACATAGAAAACTACGAAGCGGAATACCTGGACACCCTGGACTTCCACATCTAGTACCTAGACACAAGAAACTACGGAGCGGAACACCTGGACACCATGAATTTCCACATCCGACACCTGGACACAGAAAACTACGAAGCGGAATACCTGGACACCCTGGACTTCCACATCCAGTACCTAGATACAAGAAACTACGAAGCGGAATACCTGGACACCCTGAACTTTCACATCCGACACCTGGACAGAGAAAACTACGAATCGGAATACCTGGACACCCTGGACTTCCACATCCAGTACCTAGATACAAGAAACTACGGAGCGGAATACATGGACACCCTGGACTTCCACATCCGACACCTAGATACAGAAAACTACGTAGCGGAACACCTGGATACCCTGGACTTCCACATCCAACACCTGGGCACAGGAAACTACGAAGCGGAATACCTGGACGCCCTGGACTTCCACATTCACTACCTAGATACAAGAAACTATGGAGCGGAACATTCTGGACACCCTGGACTTCCACATCCGACACCTAGATACAGGAAACTACGTAGCGGAACACCTGGATACCCTGGACTTCCACATCCGACACCTAGATACAGAAAACTATGGAGCGGAACACCTGGACACCCTGGACTTCCACATCCGACACCTGGACACAGGATACTACCGAGCGGAATACCTGGACACCCTGGACTTCCATATCCAGTACCTAGATACAAGAAACTACGGAGCGGAATACATGGACACTCTGGACTTCCACATCCAGTACCTAGATACAAGAAACTATGGAGCGGAACACCTGGACACCCTGGACTTCCACATCCGACACCTGGACACAGAAAACTACGAAGCGGAATACCTGGACACCCTGGAATTCCACATCCAGTACCTAGATACAAGAAACTACGAAGCGGAATACCTGGACACCCTGGACTTCCACATCCAGTACCTAGATACAAGAAACTACGAAGCGGAATACCTGGACACCCTGGACTTCCACATCCAGTACCTAGATACAAGAAACTACGGAGCGGAACATCTGGACACCCTGAACTTCCACATCCGACACCTAGATAGAGAAAAATACGAAGCGGACTACCTGGACACCCTGAATTTCCACATCCGACACCTGGACACAGAAAACTACGAAGCTGAATACCTGGAAACCCTGGACTTCCACATCCAGTACCTAGATACAAGAAACTACGAAGCGGAATACCTGGACACCCTGAACTTCCACATCCGACACCTGGACACAGAAAACTACGAAGCGGAATACCTGGACACCCTGGACTTCCACATCCAGTACCTAGATACAAGAAACTATGGAGCGGAACACTTGGACACCCTGGACTTCCACATCCGACACCTGGACACAGGAAACTACGAACCGGACTACCTGGACACCCTGGACTTCCACATTCGCTACCTAGATACAAGAAACTACGGAGCGGAATACATGGACACCCTGAACTTCCTCATCCGACACTTAGATACAGAAAACTACGAAGCGGAATACCTGGACACCCTGAACTTCCACATCCGACACCTGGACACAGAAAACTACGAAGCGGAATATCTGGACACCCTGGACTTCCACATCCAGTACCTAGATACAAGAAACTACGAAGCGGAACATCTGGACACCCTGAACTTCCACATCCGACACCTAGATACAAGAAACTACGAAGCGGAATACCTGGACACCCTGGACTTCCACATCCAGTACCTAGATACAAGAAACTATGGAGCGGAACACTTGGACACCCTGGACTTCCACATCCGACACCTGGACACAGGAAACTACGAACCGGAATACCTGGACACCCTGGACTTCCACATCCAGTACCTAGATACAAGAAACTACGAAGCGGAACATCTGGACACCCTGAACTTCCACATCCGACACCTAGATACAAGAAACTACGAAGCGGAATACCTGGACACCCTGAACTTCCTCATCCGACACTTAGATACAGAAAACTACGAAGCGGACTACCTGGACACCCTGAAATTCCACATCCGACACCTGGACATAGAAAACTACGAAGCGGAATACCTGGTCACCCTGGACTTCCACATCCAGTACCTAGATACAAGAAAGTACGAAGCGGAATACCTGGACACCCTGAACTTCCACATCCGACACCTGGACACAGAAAACTACGAAGCGGAATACCTGGACACCCTGGACTTCCACATCCAGTACCTAGATACAAGAAACTACGAAGCGGAACATCTGGACACCCTGAACTTCCACATCCGACACCTAGATACAAGAAACTACGAAGCGGAATACCTGGACACCCTGGACTTCCACATCCAGTACCTAGATACAAGAAACTATGGAGCGGAACACCTGGACACCCTGGACTTCCACATCCGACACCTAGATACAGAAAACTACGTAGCGGAACACCTGGATACCCTGGACTTCCACATCCGACACCTGGACACAGAAAACTACGAAGCGGAATACCTGGACACCCTGGACTTCCACATCCAGTACCTAGATACAAGAAACTATGGAGCGGAACACCTGGACACCCTGAATTTCCACATCCGACACCTGGACACAGAAAACTACGAAGCTGAATACCTGGACATCCTGGACTTCCACATCCAGTACCTAGATACAAGAAACTACGAAGCGGAATACCTGGACACCCTTGACTTCCACATCCGACACCTAGATACAGAAAACTACGTAGCGGAACACCTGGATACCCTGGACTTCCACATCCGACACCTAGATACAGAAAACTACGAAGCGGAATACCTGCACACCCTGGACTTCCACATCCAGTACCTATTGTGACGTGAATTTCGGAAATTCAGTCACAAAGTTTGCTAGGAGTAGGGAAAAGACACCATCCACCTGCAACGATCCTCCAAACGTCGGTCACCCGACATTCCAAAGACAGCTTTGCTTGTCTCGCTTATCGTTTATGCACTCTGTTTCCGTCTATCGTCCTTTCTGCTTATTTCTGTTTCGCTTTTCTGCTTTTTTTTTGTTTTTATTTTTATTCTCGAGCTTTCCTATTCGCACTCGCCTACCTTCTTTACCGTCCTGGGCAAATCTACGTCTACACTACGAGCACGAAGCTGACCGCCAACGAGAGTTCCTGAGCTACCGGACGAGCGCTCGACAGAGGCTGGACCAAACTGCTGTTCGCTCCGGAGGACTTCCGTGGAGCCCGGGATACCCGGGATGGGATCCCTCTACTACTTCTGCCGGCCGCCCATACGGACCGCAAAAAGGGCCTTCGCCACTCGTGCCGCCGATAGGAGGAAAGGATGGTCCCCTATCGTGCCGCCAGTCGCCGAACGTTCCCTAGCGTTCCCGTTATCAGTGGCCCCCGGAGAAGAAACCAGGGCATACTCTTCGCCGGATCCTGCTGCTCGCACCGAGGGCTCACGATCGGCCGCGCCAAGGATTCCCGCGCTCAGCTCGGCCCTCTCCGCCTATCTTCGGACTCGAGCCGCCTAATGCTTCGTCTCTAGCTACCGTCAAGCGTTAGATTACCTATTTAGTATTATTATAGTGTGTTATCGCTCTACCGTGCGAATAAGGAATTATTAATTTAGGAGGGGGGCCCCTAGGGCTCTTCCTCTAGCGACGAATTCCGGCTCGTTCACTTACGTTTGGAGCATCTTAGCCTGTGGTCGATTTTTCAAAGGATACTATAGTGAATAACGACGAGCTGGATTCAAACCGTAGAGCTTTCCGATTTATCGAGCCTAGATTCTCTTGAAAGGAAGGAATATAAAATATTATAGTGAAGGAAGGAAGGAAGGAAGTCGTAGGACCAATTTCCTTCATTTCGCTTTCGTTATATCTTGGGTGAGCTCCTTTCGTTACCGTTATTTTGGAGATTTTTGTGCATTTAATTGAAGTAATACCGTCTAGGCCTTTTGTCTCGACGGCACATTTTCTCGCTTACCGGGACTGAATGTCGTTCCAGTCCCTCTAAGTAAAAGGACGATAGTGCCGGATACCGTTATCTTATTTAGCTTTTTCTTTTATTATCGTAGAATATCTTTCATATCGAATCTATTGTAGTTAATTTCGTTTTCGCGTAATTCAGTGCTTTGGAATTGTCGAATATTTTATACGTTATTGATTATCGTCTCGACCACGTGGAAACTACTAGGGCCCCGGCGTCCCCGGCTTGGCCGTTTCCCGTTGAGTCTGTTTAATTATTTTAATTAACTATCTGTTGGCTTTTCTATCTTTTCCGGCGTTATATGTCGCTTTATTATATTGCATTTTGGACGCTAAATAATTCTTTTATCTGCTGTGTATTATTTCTATATTTTTCGCTGTCGTTATAAGGAATGGCTTCCTCCTCTTGATTTAACTTATATTTCAATTTTGCAGAAACTCGTAATTAACTTCTTATTGTAATATTTTTTTCTGATACCGTACGCTGTTGTTCGAGCGTCGAGTCACCTTTTTTTTTGGTACGTGCTCGCCTAATGCGAGAAGAAAGGACGTACTGACTATCAGTGGCGTACCTACTATTAATTTATTTTTGCCGATTGTAACATTCTGGTGATAAATTTTGGAGAGCTTGCCATTTCTTCTAACTATTCCATATTACTTGTACTATTTATGTTAATTTATTTGCGTGCGTTTAATACCTGTGTTCCTCGCTACCATTATATCGCTTATCATCTGACTCTTTCCGATTGTCGGGAAATTTCGCGAGTGAATTTATTCTGTGTTTTCGTACCGCTACGAAGCTAAAGTTTTGTTCTCGCGTGTATTTTGTATTCGCGGATTTATTGAAACAATTGTAGAAAACATTTTTCTCGTCGGCGTGGATTCGTCCCGCTGCCGTATCGTTTCGCCAAAGGGCCGTAGTCCCTCGCTAGTTCCGCGTATCGTTTTTAAGAATTTTAGTTTATATAGAATCCCTCAAGAATCTATGGCTTTGTATTAGTATCTTAAGGATTTTGGCTATCGAATTTCGCTTTCGCACCTTAGTATTTCTAACTGAAAAGTTACTTTTGCTTTCTGCTTGTCGCACGCTGTAGCTTGTTGTATGGCTTGCATGCCGCTTCCTTGCTTTGATTTAATATAGCTTCGGTGCGTTAAACCTTACTGATTTTTCTCTGATCTCTTTCTATTACCTTTTCTCTTATCGCATGCCTATTCCTTCTCCCGTCTAGCCTCTTGAACGCCACGACGCTCTCCCAGGTGAGCTAGCCTCCGAACCGGGTATATTTTTGGAGTTTTCGTCGACCGTTTGATTCTCTCTCTCTCTCACGCTTCTGTTTCGACTTTTCTTCGCGCTTCCTTCTCCTATCTTGGCGGTGTCGCCGTTTTCGTGTCTCGTTCGTTTTCCCTATTTGGCGGTGTCGCCGTTTGTGAATCTGTCACGTTATTGGCGGAGTCGCCGTTTACTTATATTTCTCTTTTCTATCTTGGCGGAGTCGCCGTTTATCGATCTTTCTCTTTCTATTTTGGCGGAGTCGCCGTTTATTGATCTTTCTCTTTTCTATCTTGGCGGAGTCGCCGTTTATTGATCTTTCTCTTTTCTATCTTGGCGGAGTCGCCGTTTATCGATCTTTCTCTTTCTATTTTGGCGGTGTCGCCGTTTATCGAGCTTTCTTTCTTCTATCTTGGCGGAGTCGCCGTTTATTCGTAGTTCCCTTTCTATCTTGGCGGAGTCGCCGTTCCTATCGTTTCACTCCTCTTCCCTTGGCGGTGTCGCCTTCCCGGTTTCCTGTTCCCTTTCATTGTTCCGAGTTTTCCCGCGTCTTCCGAAGATTTCTACGATCTCGAGTGCCCTGCACTCGCGGTGTTCTCCCCGGAGATCACCTGGCGCCCAACTCTATCTAGCCTATCGCGTATCGGGTCTGTTGAATATCGGGATTTATAGAGAGAGGATCATACGGCGTTTTGTGTACGGTTCCCTATTTCCTGAATACCGGTTGTCGTCTATCGAATTTCGAATTAAAATTTTGTTTTGGGGAATAACGTCGCAAATTTGGCGCCCAACGTGGGGCCCAAGAGGCTGATTGTAGAATTTTTTTTATCTTTTCCGTATAATAAGGCCTCCACGTTGCTGGCCATTTGCGACTATCGTCGCAAATTTGGCGCCCAACGTGGGGCCCGAGAGGTACTAGACCGAATCCACATTTTCCTTTTTTTTTCGCTTCTTTTCGCGTATCGTTTTCTACGAACCCTACCCCCTTTTGTCCCTGTTTAAGAAAGCCTCCACGTTGTTGGCCATTTACGACTAACGTCGCAAATTTGGCGCCCAACGTGGGGCCCACAAACCAAAGGCTGGGCAGAGGATTGGTTATATTGAAATTTCTTTTTTTTTGTTTTCTTGCTACCGTAAGCCTCCACGTTGTTGGCCATTTACGACTATCGTCGCAAATTTGGCGCCCAACGTGGGGCCCAAGAGGCGAAGACAGGATTCACATCTTTCGCATTATCGTTTCTTTTCGCGTATCGTTTTCTACGAACCCCACAACCCTTTGGTTCCGGTTTGAGAAAGCCTCCACGTTGTTGGCCATTTACGACTAACGTCGCAAATTTGACGCCCAACGTGGGGCCCACAAATCAAAGGCTAAGGCAGAACTCACGTTCTTTTCATTTATCGTTTATTCTCGCTTATCCTTTTTTTCTAATATCATATCTTTTCTCTCTTTTCTTTTACCTCCTCGTTTCGAAGCTTTCGTTTTGCAGTTTACTCTTTTGCGAAATATTTTTCTGTCCTAACGCACCTACAAGCCGAAAACAATTTCTTTTAGAATATTTGCTAACTTTTGAATTTCTTGCGTGTTATTCTGACTTGGTGTCCGTATTTATTTCTCCTACGTTAATCGCGCTATCGTCCGGTCATCGGCTGTGCTAATCCCTTTTCTTTTGTTACGCTCCTACGTATTGTTGCTAAGCGTGTTCGGTACCGCTGACTTTGAGGATTTTCGCTTACCGTTCGGACGTGTTTTTGAATTCGTACTTTCTTATTTTGGTAACTCGTCTACCTCGAGACTGATCTTCTTATTTACTCAGTTTAAACTCAAATTTTATTCTACGCTATTTATTCTGACTGGTCGTATATTTTCCGTGTATGAGTGACCCCTATTACACTCCGGCTTGGGTATACTCTCTGTTACCTAGAGCCGTCGACTATTGGCTCTCGTATTACGAACTAAGTTTATCCGGGACCGTTCCCGAACGACGTACTCGACTTCTTGAATTTTTGGACGCATTAGAATCTCCCGGTTTCTCGGCTGTCATGAGCGATCCATCAGTTTGTCTACCTTCCCCGGATGACCCGGAGGAGATTCCTATACCTACTGCCGCTTCCGTCCAGCTACCTACTGCTGGACCGGGACAAACCCAAGACTCACAAGCTTCCGTTCCTCATGTGCAGATCCTGGAGCCTGGTATCCCAGCTTCCACGTTCTTACCTAACCATCCCTCACCACCACTCCCTAGATCCCGACTTTCGCTTCCGCCTACCGCTGGCGTTACTGCACCTTCTCAGACTCGCGAAGAGGTCGTTCACGATAGACGTTCCGGTTCGCGAAGAAATGATTTCGAGTCACCCTACGGTCGTAACGCCTGGGACGTAGTGAGCAAATGGAATCTTCGATTTAACGGAAAAAGTGACGCGAACGCGGAGGAATTTCTGATGCGTGTTGACGACTGCCGCGCGCGTTCCACATTGACGGATGCTGACCTTCTATTTTGTTTGCCGTTCTTACTTATCGACGAAGCTACGCCGTGGTTCCGCTTACATTCTCGTCGTTGGAGGAGATGGTCGGACTTTCAATACGACTTCCGAAGACGCTACTGCCGCGAGGATTACCAAGATCGCCTCCGGGAAGAGGCCCGTCGCCGCGTACAAGGCCCTAAAGAGACTGCAATGGCATATATCACCGCGATTCGCGCTTTATTTGATCGGATTGATCCACCTTTTCCGGAAGATGAAGAACGTCGCCTCGCCCACTCTGGTCTGGGTGATGAATATCGTCAATATATCCGACCCTTTGACTATCTCGATCTTGACGGCCTCGAGCGACTCATCCGCGAATATGACACGATTATCTCGAGTCAACGCCGCGAATTACCGCCAGTACCTCTGGATCAATGTGTCGCGCCAGATCTCGCTTACCAGGGCCCTAAGACTCCGCCTCGGCGCCCCAATCGGCCCGCGATTTCTGCCGTTGAAGAAACCGAAACTCCCGCGGAAGAACCAGTCGCCGCGACCACTTCACCGTCTCAGTCGCGAAACAAACCACCACCGAAGAAGAAATCCGTTCCTTCCGCTCCCGTTTCCGAAGATCCTAGCAATACCTCTGCCGTACTTGCCGCTCCTCCTACTACCCTACCTCTTTCGTCCAATCCAAACATGCCATTCCCAGGCTATCCATATGGATTCCCACCAGGGTATCCTCCGGTCTCGCCGTACATGTACCCTTTTCCTCCATATCCATATCCCGTTCCTCCCGCCTATCCATATCCTGGGTATGCGAATTCTCCCATACCGCGTGTTCCGTCGCAATATAACGCCGCGCCGCGACAAGTCTCAAACTCGACTCCCGCGTTTCGACAATCGAACCCTTCGCGGAATACTTCAGCCCGTCCACCAACGCCTAATCGGTCAGCTGAGGCACAAGCTCCTGCGGCCGCGATCGAACACAAAGACGAAAACGTAGCCGCCGCGAATAGTACGCCAAATTCTTCCTCCTCGCCTCCGCGAACAGTGTTCACTTGCTGGAACTGTAATCAGCCCGGACATAGATATACCGAGTGTACGTACGCGCGTCAAATCTTTTGTTATCGTTGTGGCACTCCGGGATTAACTACCAAAACTTGTCCGAAGTGTCAGGGAAACGCCTAAGGGGGCAGACTACCTCGGTCCTTACGCCTACCCCCGCATTCGAAACTACTGATTCTGTCGCTCCAAATACGAACTCGTGTATTCCGATCTCAATTGGCGAAACCTGCGATCCCATCTGCAGCACACGCTCGGAAGACCGTTTATATCTAACCGTCAGAATTAAGGACCAACCAATTTTAGCTCTCGTCGATTCCGGTTCCTCGCGTACCTATTTCGATCCGGAAGGTATTTCGATAATCAAAAAATTTGACTGCTCGATCCAAGATACTCCCGCGAGTATCGTCGTCTACGCTGATGGCTCCCGAGGCAAAGCCGACGGTGAAACCGAACTGCCTATAACTATTCGCGACCGAACTAAAATTGCAAGGGTACGCTTACTCCCTAAACTGAACGTTCCGTGCTTATTGGGATTAGATTTCATTAAACAATTTGGCATAGTCATTGATTTCGCGAATTGTCGTTGGTGCTTCCGTGATCGTTCCGCTAACGTTCCTGAAGACCCCTGGACTAACATTTCCTATCCTTTCGAAAACTTTTCCGAAACTAACCACCCTACTTCCATTATTACCGCGGAGCTATGCTCTGGAATTACCTCTCTCTCTCCCGTCGAGTCATCCCGCTTAAAACAATTCCTAAACGATCATTTGCCGCCTCCTCTAGACAAACCTGGCCTTACCGACTTAACCGAGCACGTTATCGATGTACAGGGACATCGCGCGATAAAACAAAGATACTATCCCGTCTCGCCAAAAGTTCAAGAAGCTATTCATGCCGAAGTCGACTCAATGTTATCTAACGGAATTATCGAACCTTCTTCTAGTGATTGGTCTACACCAATCGTGATGATCAAAAAACCAAATAATACTTATCGCTTTTGTTTAGATTTTCGGAAAGTTAACGCCGTTACGAAAAAGGATGCCTATCCTTTACCCTACATGTCCAGTATCCTAGACAAATTACGTGCCGCGAAATATATATCGACTATCGATTTGAGTCAAGCTTATTTTCAGACACCGTTAGAGAAAAATAGTAAAGAGATAACCGCGTTTACCGTTCCGGGGAAAGGACTATTCCAATTTAAACGAATGCCATATGGGTTGACGAATGCGCCCGCCACATTCCAGCGCCTGGTCGATCGACTAATAGGGCCCGAGATGGAGCCGCACGTCTTCTCATACTTGGATGATATTATCGTAGTTACGAAAACGTTTGAAGACCATCTCATCTGGTTAAAGAAAGTCTTAGAAATTATCTCGCGAGCAGGCTTGACCATAAACCCCGAGAAATGCGACTTTTGTCGTTCGCAGGTCAAATATCTCGGCTTCATGGTCAATGAGAACGGTCTGCAAGTTGATCCGGATAAAATCCAGCCTATACTCGAGTACCCCGCACCACAGAACCTTAAACAATTACGTAGGCTCTTAGGGATGGCGTCTTGGTACCGTAGGTTCCTTCCGGAATTCGCCTCAGTTGCTGCGCCCCTAAACCTTCTATTGAAAAAAGGGAAAGAGTGGGAATGGGGGGAAAATCAAGAGAGGGCCTTAGAACGGATTAAAGCCGCCCTGACTTCCGCGCCGACACTTGCTTGTCCTGATTTTTCGCTCCCGTTCACGTTACAAACGGATGCTAGTGACATAGGGTTAGGAGTAGTGCTAACACAACAACAGAATGATATCGAACATGTAATTGCATACGCGAGTCGTACTCTCACCCCCGCGGAACATAAATATTCGGCTACCGAAAAAGAATGTCTCGCTGTCGTATGGGGGATTAAGAAATTTAGATGTTATCTTGAGGGATATTCGTTTACTGTTATTACCGACCATAGTAGCCTCCGGTGGTTACATAATTTAAAGAATCCCGTAGGGCGCTTAGCCCGATGGGCTTTAGAATTGCTGGAATACAATTATACGATCGTTCATAGAAAAGGCGCGCTTCACCATGTTCCCGACGCGCTTTCGCGAATGTTTGAGACTCCGATAGCTGCTACCGAAGAAAAGGACGTCACTCTATCCAACGACGAGTGGTATGATCGTCGTGTAAAGCTAGTTCGCGAATTTCCGTCTCGTTTTCCGAATTGGACTATAGAGGATGATCGTTTGTATTTTCATCGTCCCGCTTCCGCTTACGATGAACTACTCGAAGATTTAAACGCTTGGAAGTTAGTTTTGCCGCTCCCTTTCAGAACGCGCGCCAACGCGGAAACCCACGAGGATACCCAAGGTGGACATCTTCGCATTGGGGCGAATTGAGCGATGATAGTGGTAAAGCAATTGGAAAGAGTCATATTAAAACCTCAAGCAATACAATCCTACCACCTGAATGTATTCACCACTGTATGCCTATGCTTCCGCTTTCTCTGCCTTATACTAATCTCGTGCATGGCCGGTTTTCTTTTTCTTTCAAAACCCTTTCCTCGGTTAGCCTCTTTTCCGCTCTCTCCATCACTGTGACGTTTATCGTCCACCATACTCCTACTTTTCTTTTCGTCGGACCCCGCCTATCAAGTGCCCAGTTTCTTTATAATCATTCCTCTTCCTCTCTCGGGTCCGGTTAGCCTGTTGTTTTCGTTGAGGTCCAAAACGACTAACCACCTTTCGTTCCGCTCTCTTATCCCAGAGCTAGATCCGTTTGTTCCTACATTTCGTTAACCATTTTTTTGTTTGATTCTCTGAGTTTTCCGTTGGGAACCCAGTGCTCCTACTGACTTGTCTATTTCGTCTTCGTTGCCGTACCTAGATCTTTCCTCTTTTCCTCGAAGCATTTAGCAACTTTCTTTCGCATTTCGGGCATAAACTCTCACGTAATATCGAATCTCGACCAGATTTTTTTTTGCAGAAGTGCAAATTAGTTCCGACTAGCACCAATGAGTATGATGCCGTTAGCCTACCTAAACTTGAAGTTCGTTTTTCCGTCTTCACGTTTCTTCTGCCTTTATTAAATTTCGTCAATCCCGTCTGGATTGAACGCTCTCGTGTATTATGAAGTATATCGGCTATTCCAAAAGTTTTTTTTCTTTCTTCTTTTTTCTTCTCTCGCGTACGAATGTTGGGAAACCTCCCTGGCACCGTCGACCTTTCGCGGTAGATTTCTTTTTTTGGATCTCCGGTAACGCAAGGTCTCGTCACCAGTACGGCTTCCGCTAGGGAAGGGGGAGTTGTGACGTGAATTTCGGAAATTCAGTCACAAAGTTTGCTAGGAGTAGGGAAAAGACACCATCCACCTGCAACGATCCTCCAAACGTCGGTCACCCGACATTCCAAAGACAGCTTTGCTTGTCTCGCTTATCGTTTATGCACTCTGTTTCCGTCTATCGTCCTTTCTGCTTATTTCTGTTTCGCTTTTCTGCTTTTTTTTTGTTTTTATTTTTATTCTCGAGCTTTCCTATTCGCACTCGCCTACCTTCTTTACCGTCCTGGGCAAATCTACGTCTACACTACGAGCACGAAGCTGACCGCCAACGAGAGTTCCTGAGCTACCGGACGAGCGCTCGACAGAGGCTGGACCAAACTGCTGTTCGCTCCGGAGGACTTCCGTGGAGCCCGGGATACCCGGGATGGGATCCCTCTACTACTTCTGCCGGCCGCCCATACGGACCGCAAAAAGGGCCTTCGCCACTCGTGCCGCCGATAGGAGGAAAGGATGGTCCCCTATCGTGCCGCCAGTCGCCGAACGTTCCCTAGCGTTCCCGTTATCAGTGGCCCCCGGAGAAGAAACCAGGGCATACTCTTCGCCGGATCCTGCTGCTCGCACCGAGGACTCACGATCGGCCGCGCCAAGGATTCCCGCGCTCAGCTCGGCCCTCTCCGCCTATCTTCGGACTCGAGCCGCCTAATGCTTCGTCTCTAGCTACCGTCAAGCGTTAGATTACCTATTTAGTATTATTATAGTGTGTTATCGCTCTACCGTGCGAATAAGGAATTATTAATTTAGGAGGGGGGCCCCTAGGGCTCTTCCTCTAGCGACGAATTCCGGCTCGTTCACTTACGTTTGGAGCATCTTAGCCTGTGGTCGATTTTTCAAAGGATACTATAGTGAATAACGACGAGCTGGATTCAAACCGTAGAGCTTTCCGATTTATCGAGCCTAGATTCTCTTGAAAGGAAGGAATATAAAATATTATAGTGAAGGAAGGAAGGAAGGAAGTCGTAGGACCAATTTCCTTCATTTCGCTTTCGTTATATCTTGGGTGAGCTCCTTTCGTTACCGTTATTTTGGAGATTTTTGTGCATTTAATTGAAGTAATACCGTCTAGGCCTTTTGTCTCGACGGCACATTTTCTCGCTTACCGGGACTGAATGTCGTTCCAGTCCCTCTAAGTAAAAGGACGATAGTGCCGGATACCGTTATCTTATTTAGCTTTTTCTTTTATTATCGTAGAATATCTTTCATATCGAATCTATTGTAGTTAATTTCGTTTTCGCGTAATTCAGTGCTTTGGAATTGTCGAATATTTTATACGTTATTGATTATCGTCTCGACCACGTGGAAACTACTAGGGCCCCGGCGTCCCCGGCTTGGCCGTTTCCCGTTGAGTCTGTTTAATTATTTTAATTAACTATCTGTTGGCTTTTCTATCTTTTCCGGCGTTATATGTCGCTTTATTATATTGCATTTTGGACGCTAAATAATTCTTTTATCTGCTGTGTATTATTTCTATATTTTTCGCTGTCGTTATAAGGAATGGCTTCCTCCTCTTGATTTAACTTATATTTCAATTTTGCAGAAACTCGTAATTAACTTCTTATTGTAATATTTTTTTCTGATACCGTACGCTGTTGTTCGAGCGTCGAGTCACCTTTTTTTTTGGTACGTGCTCGCCTAATGCGAGAAGAAAGGACGTACTGACTATCAGTGGCGTACCTACTATTAATTTATTTTTGCCGATTGTAACATTCTGGTGATAAATTTTGGAGAGCTTGCCATTTCTTCTAACTATTCCATATTACTTGTACTATTTATGTTAATTTATTTGCGTGCGTTTAATACCTGTGTTCCTCGCTACCATTATATCGCTTATCATCTGACTCTTTCCGATTGTCGGGAAATTTCGCGAGTGAATTTATTCTGTGTTTTCGTACCGCTACGAAGCTAAAGTTTTGTTCTCGCGTGTATTTTGTATTCGCGGATTTATTGAAACAATTGTAGAAAACATTTTTCTCGTCGGCGTGGATTCGTCCCGCTGCCGTATCGTTTCGCCAAAGGGCCGTAGTCCCTCGCTAGTTCCGCGTATCGTTTTTAAGAATTTTAGTTTATATAGAATCCCTCAAGAATCTATGGCTTTGTATTAGTATCTTAAGGATTTTGGCTATCGAATTTCGCTTTCGCACCTTAGTATTTCTAACTGAAAAGTTACTTTTGCTTTCTGCTTGTCGCACGCTGTAGCTTGTTGTATGGCTTGCATGCCGCTTCCTTGCTTTGATTTAATATAGCTTCGGTGCGTTAAACCTTACTGATTTTTCTCTGATCTCTTTCTATTACCTTTTCTCTTATCGCATGCCTATTCCTTCTCCCGTCTAGCCTCTTGAACGCCACGACGCTCTCCCAGGTGAGCTAGCCTCCGAACCGGGTATATTTTTGGAGTTTTCGTCGACCGTTTGATTCTCTCTCTCTCTCACGCTTCTGTTTCGACTTTTCTTCGCGCTTCCTTCTCCTATCTTGGCGGTGTCGCCGTTTTCGTGTCTCGTTCGTTTTCCCTATTTGGCGGTGTCGCCGTTTGTGAATCTGTCTCTTCACGTTATTGGCGGAGTCGCCGTTTACTTATATTTCTCTTTTCTATCTTGGCGGAGTCGCCGTTTATCGATCTTTCTCTTTCTATTTTGGCGGAGTCGCCGTTTATTGATCTTTCTCTTTTCTATCTTGGCGGAGTCGCCGTTTATTGATCTTTCTCTTTTCTATCTTGGCGGAGTCGCCGTTTATCGATCTTTCTCTTTCTATTTTGGCGGTGTCGCCGTTTATCGAGCTTTCTTTCTTCTATCTTGGCGGAGTCGCCGTTTATTCGTAGTTCCCTTTCTATCTTGGCGGAGTCGCCGTTCCTATCGTTTCACTCCTCTTCCCTTGGCGGTGTCGCCTTCCCGGTTTCCTGTTCCCTTTCATTGTTCCGAGTTTTCCCGCGTCTTCCGAAGATTTCTACGATCTCGAGTGCCCTGCACTCGCGGTGTTCTCCCCGGAGATCACCTGGCGCCCAACTCTATCTAGCCTATCGCGTATCGGGTCTGTTGAATATCGGGATTTATAGAGAGAGGATCATACGGCGTTTTGTGTACGGTTCCCTATTTCCTGAATACCGGTTGTCGTCTATCGAATTTCGAATTAAAATTTTGTTTTGGGGAATAACGTCGCACTGTATACAAGAAACTACGAATCGGAATACCTGGACACCCTGGACTTCCACATCCAGTACCTAGACACAAGAAACTACGGAGCGGAACATCAGGATACCCTGAACTTCCACATCTAGTACCTAGATACAAGAAACTACGAAGCGGAATACCTGGACACCATGAAATTCCACATCCGACACCTGGACATAGAAAACTACGAAGCGGAATACCTGGACATCCTGGACTTCCACATTCACTACCTAGATACAAGAAACTATGGAGCGGAACACCTGGACACCCTGGACTTCCACATCCGACACCTAGATACAGAAAACTACGTAGCGGAACACCTGGATAACCTGGACTTCCACATCCGATACCTAGATACAGAAAACTACGAAGGGGAATACCTGCACACCCTGGACTTCCACATCCAGTACCTAGATACAAGAAACTACGAAGCGGAATGCCTGGACACCCTGAACTTCCACATCCGACACCTGGACACAGAAAACTACGAAGCGGAATACCTGGACACCCTGGACTTCCACATCCAGTACCTAGATACAAGAAACTACGGAGCGGAACATTTGGACACCCTGAACTTCCACATCCGACACCTAGATACAAGAAACTACGAAGCGGAATACCTGGACATCCTGGACTTCCACATCCAGTACCTAGATACAAGAAACTACGAAGCGGAATACCTGGACACCCTTGACTTCCACATCCGACACCTAGATACAGAAAACTACGTAGCGGAACACCTGATACCCTGGACTTCCACATCCGACACCTAGATACAGAAAACTACGAAGCGGAATACCTGCACACCCTGGACTTCCACATCCAGTACCTATATACAAGAAACTACGAAGCGGAATACCTGGACACCCTGGACTTCCACATCCAGTACCTAGACACAAGAAACTACGGAGCGGAACATCAGGATACCCTGAACTTCCACATCTAGTACCTAGATACAAGAAACTACGAAGCGGAATACCTGGACACCATGAAATTCCACATCCGACACCTGGACATAGAAAACTACGAAGCGGAATACCTGGACATCCTGGACTTCCACATTCACTACCTAGATACAAGAAACTATGGAGCGGAACACCTGGACACCCTGGACTTCCACATCCGACACCTAGATACAGAAAACTACGTAGCGGAACACCTGGATAACCTGGACTTCCACATCCGATACCTAGATACAGAAAACTACGAAGGGGAATACCTGCACACCCTGGACTTCCACATCCAGTACCTAGATACAAGAAACTACGAAGCGGAATACCTGGACACCCTGAAATTCCACATCCGACACCTGGACATAGAAAACTACGAAGCGGAATACCTGGACACCCTGGACTTCCACATCCAGTACCTAGACACAAGAAACTACGGAGCGGAACACCTGGACACCATGAATTTCCACATCCGACTCCTGGACACAGAAAACTACGAAGCGGAATACCTGGACACCCTGGACTTCCACATCCAGTACCTAGATACAAGAAACTACGAAGCGGAATACCTGGACACCCTGAACTTTCACATCCGACACCTGGACAGAGAAAACTACGAATCGGAATACCTGGACACCCTGGACTTCCACATTCACTACCTAGATACAAGAAACTATGGAGCGGAACACCTGGACACCCTGGACTTCCACATCCGACACCTAGATACAGAAAACTACGTAGCGGAACACCTGGATACCCTGGACTTCCACATCCGATACCTAGATACAGAAAACTACGAAGCGGAATACCTGCACACCCTGGACTTCCACATCCAGTACCTAGATACAAGAAACTACGAAGCGGAATACCTGGACACCCTGAAATTCCACATCCGACACCTGGACATAGAAAACTACGAAGCGGAATACCTGGACACCCTGGACTTCCACATCCAGTACCTAGATACAAGAAACTACGAAGCGGAATGCCTGGACACCCTGAACTTCCACATCCGACACCTGGACACAGAAAACTACGAAGCGGAATACCTGGACACCCTGGACTTCAACATCCAGTACCTAGATACAAGAAACTACGGAGCGGAACATCTGGACACCCTGAACTTCCACATCCGACACCTAGATACAAGAAACTACGAAGCGGAATACCTGGACACCCTGGACTTCCACATCCAGTACCTAGATACAAGAAACTACGAAGCGGAATACCTGGACACCCTGGACTTCCACATCCGACACCTGGACACAGAAAACTACGAAGCGGAATACCTGGACACCCTGGTCTTCCACATCCAGTACCTAGACACAAGAAACTACGGAGCGGAACATCAGGATACCCTGAACTTCCACATCTAGTACCTAGATACAAGAAACTACGAAGCGGAATACCTGGACAGCCTGAAATTCCACATCCGACACCTGGACATAGTAAACTACGAAGCGGAATACCTGGACACCCAGGACTTCCACATTCACTACCTAGATACAAGAAACTATGGAGCGGAACACCTGGACACCCTGGACTTCCACATCCGACACCTAGATACAGAAAACTACGTAGCGGAACACCTGGATAACCTGGACTTCCACATCCGATACCTAGATACAGAAACCTACGAAGGGGAATACCTGCACACCCTGGACTTCCACATCCAGTACCTAGATACAAGAAACTACGAAGCGGAATACCTGGACACCCTGAAATTCCACATCCGACACCTGGACATAGAAAACTACGAAGCGGAATACCTGGACACCCTGGACTTCCACATCCAGTACCTAGACACAAGAAACTACGGAGCGGAACACCTGGACACCATGAATTTCCACATCCGACACCTGGACACAGAAAACTACGAAGCGGAATACCTGGACACCCTGGACTTCCACATCCAGTACCTAGACACAAGAAACTACGAAGCGGAATACCTGGACACCCTGAACTTTCACATCCGACACCTGGACAGAGAAAACTACGAATCGGAATACCTGGACACCCTGGACTTCCACATCCAGTACCTAGATACAAGAAACTATGGAGCGGAACACCTGGACACCCTGGACTTCCACATTCACTACCTAGATACAAGAAACTACGGAGCGGAATACATGGACACCCTGGACTTCCACATCCGACACCTAGATACAGAAAACTACGTAGCGGAACACCTGGATACCCTGGACTTCCACATCCAACACCTGGGCACAGGAAACTACGAAGCGGAATACCTGGACGCCCTGGACTTCCACATTCACTACCTAGATACAAGAAACTATGGAGCGGAACATTCTGGACACCCTGGACTTCCACATCCGACACCTAGATACAGGAAACTACGTAGCGGAACACCTGGATACCCTGGACTTCCACATCCGACACCTAGATACAGAAAACTACGAAGCGGAATACCTGCACACCCTGGACTTCCACATCCAGTACCTAGATACAAGAAACTATGGAGCGGAACACCTGGACACCCTGGACTTCCACATCCGACACCTGGACACAGGATACTACCGAGCGGAATACCTGGACACCCTGGACTTCCACATCCAGTACCTAGATACAAGAAACTACGGAGCGGAATACATGGACACCCTGGACTTCCACATCCAGTACCTAGATACAAGAAACTATGGAGCGGAACACCTGGACACCCTGGACTTCCACATCCGACACCTGGACACAGAAAACTACGAAGCGGAATACCTGGACACCCTGGAATTCCACATCCAGTACCTAGATACAAGAAACTACGAAGCGGAATACCTGGACACCCTGGACTTCCACATACAGTACCTAGATACAAGAAACTACGAAGCGGAATACCTGGACACCCTGGACTTCCACATCCAGTACCTAGATACAAGAAACTACGGAGCGGAACATCTGGACACCCTGAACTTCCACATCCGACACCTAGATAGAGAAAAATACGAAGCGGACTACCTGGACACCCTGAATTTCCACATCCGACACCTGGACACAGAAAACTACGAAGCTGCATACCTGGAAACCCTGGACTTCCACATCCAGTACCTAGATACAAGAAACTACGAAGCGGAATACCTGGACACCCTGAACTTCCACATCCGACACCTGGACACAGAAAACTACGAAGCGGAATACCTGGACACCCTGGACTTCCACATCCAGTACCTAGATACAAGAAACTATGGAGCGGAACACTTGGACACCCTGGACTTCCACATCCGACACCTGGACACAGGAAACTACGAACCGGACTACCTGGACACCCTGGACTTTCACATTCGCTACCTAGATACAAGAAACTACGGAGCGGAATACATGGACACCCTGAACTTCCTCATCCGACACTTAGATACAGAAAACTACGAAGCGGACTACCTGGACACCCTGAAATTCCACATCCGACACCTGGACATAGAAAACTACGAAGCGGAATACCTGGTCACCCTGGACTTCCACATCCAGTACCTAGATACAAGAAACTACGAAGCGGAATACCTGGACACCCTGAACTTCCACATCCGACACCTGGACACAGAAAACTACGAAGCGGAATACCTGGACACCCTGGACTTCCACATCCAGTACCTAGATACAAGAAACTACGAAGCGGAACATCTGGACACCCTGAACTTCCACATCCGACACCTAGATACAAGAAACTACGAAGCGGAATACCTGGACACCCTGGACTTCCACATCCAGTACCTAGATACAAGAAACTATGGAGCGGAACACCTGGACACCCTGGACTTCCACATCCGACACCTAGATACAGAAAACTACGTAGCGGAACACCTGGATACCCTGGACTTCCACATCCGATACCCAGATACAGAAAACTACGAAGCGGAATACCTGCACACCCTGGACTTCCACATCCAGTACCTAGATACAAGAAACTACGAAGCGGAATACCTGGACACCCTGAAATTCCACATCCGACACCTGGACATAGAAAACTACGAAGCGGAATACCTGGACACCCTGGACTTCCACATCCAGTACCTAGATACAAGAAACTACGAAGCGGAATACCTGGACACCCTGAACTTCCACATCCGACACCTGGACACAGAAAACTACGAAGCGGAATACCTGGACACCCTGGACTTCCACATCCAGTACCTAGATACAAGAAACTACGGAGCGGAACATCTGGACACCCTGAACTTCCACATCCGACACCTAGATAGAGAAAACTACGAAGCGGACTACCTGGACACCCTGAACTTTCACATCCGACACCTGGACACAGAAAACTACGAAGCGGAATACCTGGACACCCTGGACTTCCACATCCAGTACCTAGATACAAGAAACTATGGAGCGGAACACCTGGACACCCTGAATTTCCACATCCGACACCTGGACACAGAAAACTACGAAGCTGAATACCTGGACATCCTGGACTTCCACATCCAGTACCTAGATACAAGAAACTACGAAGCGGAATACCTGGACACCCTTGACTTCCACATCCGACACCTAGATACAGAAAACTACGTAGCGGAACACCTGGATACCCTGGACTTCCACATCCGACACCTAGATACAGAAAACTACGAAGCGGAATACCTGCACACCCTGGACTTCCACATCCAGTACCTAGATACAAGAAACTACGAAGCGGAATACCTGGACACCCTGGACTTCCACATCCAGTACCTAGACACAAGAAACTACGGAGCGGAACATCAGGATACCCTGAACTTCCACATCTAGTACCTAGATACAAGAAACTACGAAGCGGAATACCTGGACACCGTGAAATTCCACATCCGACACCTGGACATAGAAAACTACGAAGCGGAATACCTGGACATCCTGGACTTCCACATCCAGTACCTAGATACAGGAAACTACGGAGCGGAACATCTGGACACCCTGAACTTCCACATCCGACACCTAGATAGAGAAAACTACGAAGCGGACTACCTGGACACCCTGGACTTCCACATCCAGTACCTAGACATAAGAAACTACGGAGCGGAATACATGGACACCCTGAACTTCCTCATCCGACACTTAGATACAGAAAACTACGAAGCGGACTACCTAGACACCCTGGTCTTCCACATCCAGTACCTAGATACATGAAACTACGAAGCGGAATACTTGGACACCCTGGACTTCCACATCCAGTACCTAGACGCAAGAAACTACGGAGCGGAACATCTGTACACCCTGAACTTCCACATCCGACACCTGGACACAGAAAACTACGAAGCGGAATACCTGGACACCCTGGTCTTCCACATCCAGTACCTAGACACAAGAAACTACGGAGCGGAACATCAGGATACCCTGAACTTCCACATCTAGTACCTAGATACAAGAAACTACGAAGCGGAATACCTGGACAGCCTGAAATTCCACATCCGACACCTAGATACAGAAAACTACGTAGCGGAACACCTGGATACCCTGGACTTCCACATCCGATACCTAGATACAGAAAACTACGAAGCGGAATACCTGCACACCCTGGACTTCCACATCCAGTACCTAGATACAAGAAACTACGAAGCGGAATACCTGGACACCCTGAACTTCCACATCCGACTCCTAGATAGAGAAAACTACGAAGCAGACTACCTGGACACCCTGGACTCCCACATCCAGTACCTAGATACAAGAAACTACGAAGCGGACTACCTGGACACCCTGGACTTCCACATCCAGTACCTAGATACAAGAAACTACGAAGCGGAATACCTGGATACCCTGGACTTCAACATCCCGTACCTAGATACAAGAAACTACGAAGCGGAATACCTGGACACCCTGGACTTCCACATCCAATACCTAGACACAAGAAACTACGGAGCGGAACATCTGTACACCCTTAACTTCCACATCCGACACCTGGACACAGAAAACTACGAAGCGGAATACCTGGACACCCTGAATTTCCACATCCGACACCTGGACACAGAAAACTACGAAGCGAAATACCTGGACACCCTGAAATTCCACATCCGACACCTGGACATACAAAACTACGAAGCGGAATACCTGGACACCCTGGACTTCCCCATCCAGTACCTAGATACAAGAAACTACGAAGCGGAATACCTGGACACCCTGAACTTCCACATCCGACACCTGGACACAGAAAACTATGAAGCGGAATACCTGGACACGCTGGACTTCCACATCCAGTACCTAGATACAAGAAACTATGGAGCGGAACACCTGGACACCCTGGACTTCCACATCCGACACCTGGACACAGGAAACTACGAAGCGGACTACCTGGACACCCTGGACTTCCACATCCAGTACCTAGACACAAGAAACTACGGAGCGGAACATCAGGATACCCTGAACTTCCACATCTAGTACCTAGATACAAGAAACTACGAAGCGGAATACCTGGACACCGTGAAATTCCACATCCGACACCTGGACATAGAAAACTACGAAGCGGAATACCTGGACATCCTGGACTTCCACATCCAGTACCTAGATACAAGAAACTACGGAGCGGAACATCTGGACACCCTGAACTTCCACATCCGACACCTAGATAGAGAAAACTACGAAGCGGACTACTTGGACACCCTGGACTTCCACATCCAGTACCTAGACATAAGAAACTACGGAGCGGAATACCTGGACACCCTGGACTTCCACATCCAGTACCTAGACACAAGAAACTACGGAGCGGAACACCTGGACACCCTGGACTTCCACATCCGACACCTGGACACAGGAAACTACGAATCGGACTACCTGGACACCCTGGACTTCCACATTCACTACCTAGATACAAGAAACTACGGAGCGGAATACATGGACACCCTGAACTTCCTCATCCGACACTTAGATACAGAAAACTACGAAGCGGACTACCTAGACACCCTGGTCTTCCACATCCAGTACCTAGATACATGAAACTACGAAGCGGAATACTTGGACACCCTGGACTTCCACATCCAGTACCTAGACGCAAGAAACTACGGAGCGGAACATCTGTACACCCTGAACTTCCACGTCCGACACCTGGACACAGAAAACTACGAAGCGGAATACCTGGACACCCTGGTCTTCCACATCCAGTACCTAGACACAAGAAACTACGGAGCGGAACATCAGGATACCCTGAACTTCCACATCTAGTACCTAGATACAAGAAACTACGAAGCGGAATACCTGGACAGCCTGAAATTCCACATCCGACACCTAGATACAGAAAACTACGTAGCGGAACACCTGGATACCCTGGACTTCCACATCCGATACCTAGATACAGAAAACTACGAAGCGGAATACCTGCACACCCTGGACTTCCACATCCAGTACCTAGATACAAGAAACTACGAAGCGGAATACCTGGACACCCTGAACTTCCACATCCGACTCCTAGATAGAGAAAACTACGAAGCAGACTACCTGGACACCCTGGACTCCCACATCCAGTACCTAGATACAAGAAACTACGAAGCGGACTACCTGGACACCCTGGACTTCCACATCCAGTACCTAGATACAAGAAACTACGAAGCGGAATACCTGGACACCCTGAACTTCCACATCCGACACCTGGACACAGAAAACTATGAAGCGGAATACCTGGACACGCTGGACTTCCACATCCAGTACCTAGATACAAGAAACTATGGAGCGGAACACCTGGACACCCTGGACTTCCACATCCGACACCTGGACACAGGAAACAACGAAGCGGACTACCTGGACACCCTGGACTTCCACATCCTGTACCTAGATACAAGAAACTACGAAGCGGAATACCTGGAAACCCTGAACTTTCACATCCGACACCTGGACACAGAAAACTACGAATCGGAATACCTGGACACCCTGGACTTCCACATACAGTACCTAGATACAAGAAACTATGGAGCGGAACACCTGGACACCCTGGACTTCCACATCCGACACCTGGACACAGGAAACTACCGAGCGGAATACCTGGACACCCTGGACATCCACATCTAGTACCTAGATACAAGAAACTACGGAGCGGAACATCTGGACACCCTGAACTTCCACATCCGACTCCTAGATAGAGAAAACTACGAAGCGGACTACCTGGACACCCTGGACTTCCACATCCGACACCTGGACACAGAAAACTACGAAGCGGAATACCTGGACACCCTGGACTTCCACATCCAGTACCTAGATACAAGAAACTACGAAGCGGAATACCTGGACACCCTGAACTTTCACATCCGACACCTGGACAGAGAAAACTACGAATCGGAATACCTGGACACCCTGGACTTCCACATTCACTACCTAGATACAAGAAACTACGGAGCGGAATACATGGACACCCTGGACTTCCACATCCGACACCTAGATACAGAAAACTACGTAGCGGAACACCTGGATACCCTGGACTTCCACATCCAGTACCTAGATACAAGAAACTACGAAGCGGAATACCTGGACACCCTGGACTTCCACATCCAGTACCTAGATACAAGAAACTACGAAGCGGAATACCTGGACACCCTGAAATTCCACATCCGACACCTGGACATAGAAAACTACGAAGCGGAATACCTGGACACCCTGGACTTCCACATCCAGTACCTAGATACAAGAAACTACGAAGCGGAATACCTGGACACCCTGAACTTCCACATCCGACACCTGGACACAGAAAACTACGAAGCGGAATACCTGGACACCCTGGACTTCCACATCCAGTACCTAGATACAAGAAACTACGGAGCGGAACATCTGGACACCCTGAACTTCCACATCCGACACCTAGATACAAGAAACTACGAAGCGGAATACCTGGACACCCTGGACTTCCACATCCAGTACCTAGATACAAGAAACTACGAAGCGGAATACCTGGACACCCTGGACTTCCACATCCAGTACCTAGATACAAGAAACTACGGAGCGGAACATCTGGACACCCTGAACTTCCACATCCGACACCTAGATAGAGAAAAATACGAAGCGGACTACCTGGACACCCTGAATTTCCACATCCGACACCTGGACACAGAAAACTACGAAGCTGAATACCTGGACACCCTGGACTTCCACATCCAGTACCTAGATACAAGAAACTATGGAGCGGAACACCTGGACACCCTGGACTTCCACATCCGACACCTGGACACAGGAAACTACCGAGCGGAATACCTGGACACCCTGGACTTCCACATTCACTACCTAGATACAAGAAACTACGGAGCGGAATACATGGACACCCTGGACTTCCACATCCGACACCTAGATACAGAAAACTACGTAGCGGAACACCTGGATACCCTGGACTTCCACATCCAGTACCTAGATACAAGAAACTACGAAGCGGAATACCTGGACACCCTGGACTTCCACATTCACTACCTAGATACGAGAAACTATGGAGCGGAACACCTGGACACCCTGGACTTCCACATCCGACACCTAGATACAGAAAACTACGTAGCGGAACACCTGGATACCCTGGACTTCCACATCCGATACCTAGATACAGAAAACTACGAAGCGGAATACCTGCACACCCTGGACTTCCACATCCAGTACCTAGATACAAGAAACTACGAAGCGGAATACCTGGACACCCTGAAATTCCACATCCGACACCTGGACATAGAAAACTACGAAGCGGAATACCTGGACACCCTGGACTTCCACATCCAGTACCTAGACACAAGAAACTACGGAGCGGAACATCAGGATACCCTGAACTTCCACATCTAGTACCTAGATACAAGAAACTACGAAGCGGAATACCTGGACACCGTGAAATTCCACATCCGACACCTGGACATAGAAAACTACGAAGCGGAATACCTGGACATCCTGGACTTCCACATCCAGTACCTAGATACAAGAAACGACGGAGCGGAACATCTGGACACCCTGAACTTCCACATCCGACACCTAGATAGAGAAAACTACGAAGCGGACTACCTGGACACCCTGGACTTCCACATCCAGTACCTAGACATAAGAAACTACGGAGCGGAATACCTGGACACCCTGGACTTCCACATCCAGTACCTAGACACAAGAAACTACGGAGCGGAACACCTGGACACCCTGGACTTCCACATCCGACACCTGGACACAGGAAACTACGAATCGGACTACCTGGACACCCTGGACTTCCACATTCACTACCTAGATACAAGAAACTACGGAGCGGAATACATGGACACCCTGAACTTCCTCATCCGACACTTAGATACAGAAAACTACGAAGCGGACTACCTAGACACCCTGGTCTTCCACATCCAGTACCTAGATACATGAAACTACGAAGCGGAATACTTGGACACCCTGGACTTCCACATCCAGTACCTAGACACAAGAAACTACGGAGCGGAACATCTGTACACCCTGAACTTCCACATCCGACACCTGGACACAGAAAACTACGAAGCGGAATACCTGGACACCCTGGTCTTCCACATCCAGTACCTAGACACAAGAAACTACGGAGCGGAACATCAGGATACCCTGAACTTCCACATCTAGTACCTAGATACAAGAAACTACGAAGCGGAATACCTGGACAGCCTGAAATTCCACATCCGACACCTAGATACAGAAAACTACGTAGCGGAACACCTGGATACCCTGGACTTCCACATCCGATACCTAGATACAGAAAACTACGAAGCGGAATACCTGCACACCCTGGACTTCCACATCCAGTACCTAGATACAAGAAACTACGAAGCGGAATACCTGGACACCCTGAACTTCCACATCCGACTCCTAGATAGAGAAAACTACGAAGCAGACTACCTGGACACCCTGGACTCCCACATCCAGTACCTAGATACAAGAAACTACGAAGCGGACTACCTGGACACCCTGGACTTCCACATCCAGTACCTAGATACAAGAAACTACGAAGCGGAATACCTGGATACCCTGGACTTCAACATCCCGTACCTAGATACAAGAAACTACGAAGCGGAATACCTGGACACCCTGGACTTCCACATCCAATACCTAGACACAAGAAACTACGGAGCGGAACATCTGTACACCCTTAACTTCCACATCCGACACCTGGACACAGAAAACTACGAAGCGGAATACCTGGACACCCTGAATTTCCACATCCGACACCTGGACACAGAAAACTACGAAGCGAAATACCTGGACACCCTGAAATTCCACATCCGACACCTGGACATAGAAAACTACGAAGCGGAATACCTGGACACCCTGGACTTCCCCATCCAGTACCTAGATACAAGAAACTACGAAGCGGAATACCTGGACACCCTGAACTTCCACATCCGACATCTGGACACAGAAAACTATGAAGCGGAATACCTGGACACGCTGGACTTCCACATCCAGTACCTAGATACAAGAAACTATGGAGCGGAACACCTGGACACCCTGGACTTCCACATCCGACACCTGGACACAGGAAACTACGAAGCGGACTACCTGGACACCCTGGACTTCCACATCCTGTACCTAGATACAAGAAACTACGGAGCGGAATACATGGACACCCTGGACTTCCTCATCCGACACCTAGATACAGAAAACTACGAAGCGGACTACCTGGACACCCTGGACTTCCACATCCAGTACCTAGACACAAGAAACTACGGAGCAGAACATCTGTACACCCTGAACTTCCATATCCGACACCTGGACACAGAAAACTACGAAGCGGAATACCTGGACACCCTGAATTTCCACATCCGACACCTGGACACAGAAAACTACGAAGCTGAATACCTGGACACCCTGGACTTCCACATCCAGTACCTAGATACAAGAAACTACGAAGCGGAATACCTGGAAACCCTGAACTTTCACATCCGACACCTGGATACAGAAAACTACGAATCGGAATACCTGGACACCCTGGACTTCCACATACAGTACCTAGATACAAGAAACTATGGAGCGGAACACCTGGACACCCTGGACTTCCACATCCGACACCTGGACACAGGAAACTACCGAGCGGAATACCTGGACACCCTGGACATCCACATCTAGTACCTAGATACAAGAAACTACGGAGCGGAACATCTGGACACCCTGAACTTCCACATCCGACTCCTAGATAGAGAAAACTACGAAGCGGACTACATGGACACCCTGGACTTCCACATCCGACACCTGGACACAGAAAACTACGAAGCTGAATACCTGGACACCCTGGACTTCCACATCCAGTACCTAGATACAAGAAACTATGGAGCGGAACACCTGGACACCCTGGACTTCCACATCCGACACCTGGACACAGGAAACTACCGAGCGGAATACCTGGACACCCTGGACATCCACATCTAGTACCTAGATACAAGAAACTACGGAGCGGAACATCTGGACACCCTGAACTTCCACATCCGACACCTAGATACAGAAAACTACGTAGCGGAACACCTGGATACCCTGGACTTCCACATCCGATACCTAGATACAGAAAACTACGAAGCGGAATACCTGCACACCCTGGACTTCCACATCCAGTACCTAGATACAAGAAACTACGAAGCGGAATACCTGGACACCCTGAAATTCCACATCCGACACCTGGACATAGAAAACTACGAAGCGGAATACCTGGACACCCTGGACTTCCACATCCAGTACCTAGACACAAGAAACTAGGGAGCGGAACATCAGGATACCCTGAACTTCCACATCTAGTACCTAGATACAAGAAACTACGAAGCGGAATACGTGGACACCGTGAAATTCCACATCCGACACCTGGACATAGAAAACTACGAAGCGGAATACCTGGACACCCTGGACTTCCACATCCAGTACCTAGACACAAGAAACTACGGAGCGGAACACCTGGACACCCTGGACTTCCACATCCGACACCTGGACACAGGAAACTACGAATCGGACTACCTGGACACCCTGGACTTCCACATTCACTACCTAGATACAAGAAACTACGGAGCGGAATACATGGACACCCTGAACTTCCTCATCCGACACTTAGATACAGAAAACTACGAAGCGGACTACCTAGACACCCTGGTCTTCCACATCCAGTACCTAGATACAAGAAACTACGAAGCGGACTAACTGGACACCCTGGACTTCCACATCCAGTACCTAGATACAAGAAACTACGAAGCGGAATACCTGGATACCCTGGACTTCAACATCCCGTACCTAGATACAAGAAACTACGAAGCGGAATACCTGGACACCCTGGACTTCCACATCCAATACCTAGACACAAGAAACTACGGAGCGGAACATCTGTACACCCTTAACTTCCACATCCGACACCTGGACACAGAAAACTACGAAGCGGAATACCTGGACACCCTGAATTTCCACATCCGACACCTGGACACAGAAAACTACGAAGCGAAATACCTGGACACCCTGAAATTCCACATCCGACACCTGGACATAGAAAACTACGAAGCGGAATACCTGGACACCCTGGACTTCCCCATCCAGTACCTAGATACAAGAAACTACGAAGCGGAATACCTGGACACCCTGAACTTCCACATCCGACACCTGGACACAGAAAACTATGAAGCGGAATACCTGGACACGCTGGACTTCCACATCCAGTACCTAGATACAAGAAACTATGGAGCGGAACACCTGGACACCCTGGACTTCCACATCCGACACCTGGACACAGGAAACTACGAAGCGGACTACCTGGACACCCTGGACTTCCACATCCTGTACCTAGATACAAGAAACTACGGAGCGGAATACATGGACACCCTGGACTTCCTCATCCGACACCTAGATACAGAAAACTACGAAGCGGACTACCTGGACACCCTGGACTTCCACATCCAGTACCTAGACACAAGAAACTACGGAGCAGAACATCTGTACACCCTGAACTTCCATATCCGACACCTGGACACAGAAAACTACGAAGCGGAATACCTGGACACCCTGAATTTCCACATCCGACACCTGGACACAGAAAACTACGAAGCTGAATACCTGGACACCCTGGACTTCCACATCCAGTACCTAGATACAAGAAACTACGAAGCGGAATACCTGGAAACCCTGAACTTTCACATCCGACACCTGGATACAGAAAACTACGAATCGGAATACCTGGACACCCTGGACTTCCACATACAGTACCTAGATACAAGAAACTATGGAGCGGAACATCAGGATACCCTGAACTTCCACATCTAGTACCTAGATACAAGAAACTACGAAGCGGAATACGTGGACACCGTGAAATTCCACATCCGACACCTGGACATAGAAAACTACGAAGCGGAATACCTGGACACCCTGGACTTCCACATCCAGTACCTAGACACAAGAAACTACGGAGCGGAACACCTGGACACCCTGGACTTCCACATCCGACACCTGGACACAGGAAACTACGAATCGGACTACCTGGACACCCTGGACTTCCACATTCACTACCTAGATACAAGAAACTACGGAGCGGAATACATGGACACCCTGAACTTCCTCATCCGACACTTAGATACAGAAAACTACGAAGCGGACTACCTAGACACCCTGGTCTTCCACATCCAGTACCTAGATACAAGAAACTACGAAGCGGACTAACTGGACACCCTGGACTTCCACATCCAGTACCTAGATACAAGAAACTACGAAGCGGAATACCTGGATACCCTGGACTTCAACATCCCGTACCTAGATACAAGAAACTACGAAGCGGAATACCTGGACACCCTGGACTTCCACATCCAATACCTAGACACAAGAAACTACGGAGCGGAACATCTGTACACCCTTAACTTCCACATCCGACACCTGGACACAGAAAACTACGAAGCGGAATACCTGGACACCCTGAATTTCCACATCCGACACCTGGACACAGAAAACTACGAAGCGAAATACCTGGACACCCTGAAATTCCACATCCGACACCTGGACATAGAAAACTACGAAGCGGAATACCTGGACACCCTGGACTTCCCCATCCAGTACCTAGATACAAGAAACTACGAAGCGGAATACCTGGACACCCTGAACTTCCACATCCGACACCTGGACACAGAAAACTATGAAGCGGAATACCTGGACACGCTGGACTTCCACATCCAGTACCTAGATACAAGAAACTATGGAGCGGAACACCTGGACACCCTGGACTTCCACATCCGACACCTGGACACAGGAAACTACGAAGCGGACTACCTGGACACCCTGGACTTCCACATCCTGTACCTAGATACAAGAAACTACGGAGCGGAATACATGGACACCCTGGACTTCCTCATCCGACACCTAGATACAGAAAACTACGAAGCGGACTACCTGGACACCCTGGACTTCCACATCCAGTACCTAGACACAAGAAACTACGGAGCAGAACATCTGTACACCCTGAACTTCCATATCCGACACCTGGACACAGAAAACTACGAAGCGGAATACCTGGACACCCTGAATTTCCACATCCGACACCTGGACACAGAAAACTACGAAGCTGAATACCTGGACACCCTGGACTTCCACATCCAGTACCTAGATACAAGAAACTACGAAGCGGAATACCTGGAAACCCTGAACTTTCACATCCGACACCTGGATACAGAAAACTACGAATCGGAATACCTGGACACCCTGGACTTCCACATACAGTACCTAGATACAAGAAACTATGGAGCGGAACACCTGGACACCCTGGACTTCCACATCCAGTACCTAGACATAAGAAACTACGGAGCGGAATACCTGGACACCCTGGACTTCCACATCCAGTACCTAGACACAAGAAACTACGGAGCGGAACACCTGGACACCCTGGACTTCCACATCCGACACCTGGACACAGGAAACTACGAATCGGACTACCTGGACACCCTGGACTTCCACATTCACTACCTAGATACAAGAAACTACGGAGCGGAATACATGGACACCCTGAACTTCCTCATCCGACACTTAGATACAGAAAACTACGAAGCGGACTACCTAGACACCCTGGTCTTCCACATCCAGTACCTAGATACAAGAAACTACGAAGCGGACTACCTGGACACCCTGGACTTCCACATCCAGTACCTAGATACAAGAAACTACGAAGCGGAATACCTGGATACCCTGGACTTCAACATCCCGTACCTAGATACAAGAAACTACGAAGCGGAATACCTGGACACCCTGGACTTCCACATCCAATACCTAGACACAAGAAACTACGGAGCGGAACATCTGTACACCCTTAACTTCCACATCCGACACCTGGACACAGAAAACTACGAAGCGGAATACCTGGACACCCTGAATTTCCACATCCGACACCTGGACACAGAAAACTACGAAGCGAAATACCTGGACACCCTGAAATTCCACATCCGACACCTGGACATAGAAAACTACGAAGCGGAATACCTGGACACCCTGGACTTCCCCATCCAGTACCTAGATACAAGAAACTACGAAGCGGAATACCTGGACACCCTGAACTTCCACATCCGACACCTGGACACAGAAAACTATGAAGCGGAATACCTGGACACGCTGGACTTCCACATCCAGTACCTAGATACAAGAAACTATGGAGCGGAACACCTGGACACCCTGGACTTCCACATCCGACACCTGGACACAGGAAACTACGAAGCGGACTACCTGGACACCCTGGACTTCCACATCCTGTACCTAGATACAAGAAACTACGGAGCGGAATACATGGACACCCTGGACTTCCTCATCCGACACCTAGATACAGAAAACTACGAAGCGGACTACCTGGACACCCTGGACTTCCACATCCAGTACCTAGACACAAGAAACTACGGAGCAGAACATCTGTACACCCTGAACTTCCATATCCGACACCTGGACACAGAAAACTACGAAGCGGAATACCTGGACACCCTGAATTTCCACATCCGACACCTGGACACAGAAAACTACGAAGCTGAATACCTGGACACCCTGGACTTCCACATCCAGTACCTAGATACAAGAAACTACGAAGCGAAATACCTGGAAACCCTGAACTTTCACATCCGACACCTGGATACAGAAAACTACGAATCGGAATACCTGGATACCCTGGACTTCCACATACAGTACCTAGATACAAGAAACTATGGAGCGGAACACCTGGACACCCTGGACTTCCACATCCGACACCTGGACACAGGAAACTACCGAGCGGAATACCTGGACACCCTGGACATCCACATCTAGTACCTAGATACAAGAAACTACGGAGCGGAACATCTGGACACCCTGAACTTCCACATCCGACTCCTAGATAGAGAAAACTACGAAGCGGACTACCTGGACACCCTGGACTTCCACATCCGACACCTGGACACAGAAAACTACGAAGCGGAATACCTGGACACCCTGGACTTCCACATCCAGTACCTAGATACAAGAAACTACGAAGCGGAATACCTGGACACCCTGAACTTTCACATCCGACACCTGGACAGAGAAAACTACGAATCGGAATACCTGGACACCCTGGACTTCCACATCCAGTACCTAGATACAAGAAACTATGGAGCGGAACACCTGGACACCCTGGACTTCCACATCCGACACCTGGACACAGGAAACTACCAAGCGGAATACCTGGACACCCTGGACTTCCACATTCACTACCTAGATACAAGAAACTACGGAGCGGAATACATGGACACCCTGGACTTCCACATCCGACACCTAGATACAGAAAACTACGTAGCGGAACACCTGGATACCCTGGACTTCCACATCCAGTACCTAGATACAAGAAACTACGAAGCGGAATACCTGGACACCCTGGACTTCCACATCCAGTACCTAGATACAAGAAACTACGAAGCGGAATACCTGGACACCCTGAAATTCCACATCCGACACCTGGACATAGAAAACTACGAAGCGGAATACCTGGACACCCTGGACTTCCACATCCAGTACCTAGATACAAGAAACTACGAAGCGGAATACCTAGACACCCTGGACTTCCACATCCAGTACCTAGATACAAGAAACTACGGAGCGGAACATCTGGACACCCTGAACTTCCACATCCGACACCTAGATAGAGAAAAATACGAAGCGGACTACCTGGACACCCTGAATTTCCACATCCGACACCTGGACACAGAAAACTACGAAGCTGAATACCTGGACACCCTGGACTTCCACATCCAGTACCTAGATACAAGAAACTATGGAGCGGAACACCTGGACACCCTGGACTTCCACATCCGACACCTGGACACAGGAAACTACCGAGCGGAATACCTGGACACCCTGGACTTCCACATTCACTACCTAGATACAAGAAACTACGGAGCGGAATACATGGACACCCTGGACTTCCACATCCGACACCTAGATACAGAAAACTACGTAGCGGAACACCTGGATACCCTGGACTTCCACATCCAGTACCTAGATACAAGAAACTACGAAGCGGAATACCTGGACACCCTGGACTTCCACATCCAGTACCTAGATACAAGAAACTACGGAGCGGAACATCTGTACACCCTGAACTTCCACATCCGACACCTGGACACAGAAAACTACGAAGCGGAATACCTGGACACCCTGGTCTTCCACATCCAGTACCTAGACACAAGAAACTACGAAGCGGAATACCTGGACACCCTGGACTTCCACATTCACTACCTAGATACGAGAAACTATGGAGCGGAACACCTGGACACCCTGGACTTCCACATCCGACACCTAGATACAGAAAACTACGTAGCGGAACACCTGGATACCCTGGACTTCCACATCCGATACCTAGATACAGAAAACTACGAAGCGGAATACCTGCACACCCTGGACTTCCACATCCAGTACCTAGATACAAGAAACTACGAAGCGGAATACCTGGACACCCTGAAATTCCACATCTGACACCTGGACATAGAAAACTACGAAGCGGAATACCTGGACACCCTGGACTTCCACATCCAGTACCTAGATACAAGAAACTACGAAGCGGAATACCTGGACACCTTGAACTTCCACATCCGACTCCTGGACACAGAAAACTACGAAGCGGAATACCTGGACACCCTGGACTTCCACATCCAGTACCTAGATACAAGAAACTACGGAGCGGAACATCTGGACACCCTGAACTTCCACATCCGACACCTAGATACAAGAAACTACGAAGCGGAATACCTGGACACCCTGGACTTCCACATCCAGTACCTAGATACAAGAAACTACGAAGCGGAATACCTGGACACCCTGGACTTCCACATCCAGTACCTAGATACAAGAAACTACGGAGCGGAACATCTGGACACCCTGAACTTCCACATCCGACACCTAGATAGAGAAAAATACGAAGCGGACTACCTGGACACCCTGAATTTCCACATCCGGCACCTGGACACAGAAAACTACGAAGCTGAATACCTGGACACCCTGGACTTCCACATCCAGTACCTAGATACAAGAAACTACGAAGCGGAATACCTGGACACCCTGAACTTCCACATCCGACACCTGGACACAGGAAACTACGAACCGGACTACCTGGACACCCTGGACTTCCACATCCAGTACCTAGATACAAGAAACTACGAAGCGGAATACCTGGACACCCTGGACTTCCACATCCAGTACCTAGACATAAGAAACTACGGAGCGGAATACCTGGACACCCTGGACTTCCACATCCAGTACCTAGACACAAGAAACTACGGAGCGGAACACCTGGACACCCTAGACTTCCACATCCGACACCTGGACACAGGAAACTACGAAGCGGACTACCTGGACACCCTGGTCTTCCACATCCAGTACCTAGATACAAGAAACTACGAAGCGGAATACCTGGACACCCTGGACTTCAACATCCAGTACCTAGATACAAGAAACTACGAAGCGGAATACCTGGACACCCTGGACTTCCACATCCAATACCTAGACACAAGAAACTACGGAGCGGAACATCTGTACACCCTGAACTTCCACATCCGACACCTGGACACAGAAAACTACGAAGCGGAATACCTGGACACCCTGAATTTCCACATCCGACACCTGGACACAGAAAACTACGAAGCGGAATACCTGGACACCCTGGTCTTCCACATCCAGTACCTAGACACAAGAAACTACGGAGCGGAACATCAGGATACCCTGAACTTCCACATCTAGTACCTAGATACAAGAAACTACGATGCGGAATACCTGGACAGCCTGAAATTCCATATCCGACACCTGGACATAGTAAACTACGAAGCGGAATACCTGGACACCCTGGACTTCCACATTCACTACCTAGATACAAGAAACTATGGAGCGGAACACCTGGACACCCTGGACTTCCACATCCGACACCTAGATACAGAAAACTACGTAGCGGAACACCTGGATACCCTGGACTTCCACATCCGATTCCTAGATACAGAAAACTACGAAGCGGAATACCTGCACACCCTGGACTTCCACATCCAGTACCTAGATACAAGAAACTACGAAGCGGAATACCTGGACACCCTGAAATTCCACATCCGACACCTGGACATAGAAAACTACGAAGCGGAATACCTGGACACCCTGGACTTCCACATCCAGTACCTAGATACAAGAAACTACGAAGCGGAATACCTGGACACCCTGAACTTCCACATCCGACACCTGGACACAGAAAACTACGAAGCGGAATACCTGGACACCCTGGACTTCCACATCAAGTACGTAGATACAAGAAACTACGGAGCGGAACATCTGGACACCCTGAACTTCCACATCCGACACCTAGATAGAGAAAACTACGAAGCGGACTACCTGGACACCCTGAATTTCCACATCCGACACCTGGACACAGAAAATTACGAAGCTGAATACCTGGACATCCTGGACTTCCACATCCAGTACCTAGATACAAGAAACTACGAAGCGGAATACCTGGACACCCTGAACTTCCACATCCGACACCTGGACACAGAAAACTACGAAGCGGAATACCTTGACACCCTGGACTTCCACATCCAGTACCTAGATACAAGAAACTATGGAGCGGAACACCTGGACACCCTGGACTTCCACATCCGACACCTGGACACAGGAAACTACGAACCGGACTACCTGGACACCCTGGACTTCCACATTCACTACCTAGATACAAGAAACTACGGAGCGGAATACATGGACACCCTGGACTTCCTCATCCGACACCTAGATACAGAAAACTACGTAGCGGAACACCTATATACCCTGGACTTCCACATCCAACACCTGGGCACAGGAAACTACGAAGCGGAATACCTGGACGCCCTGGACTTCCACATTCACTACCTAGATACAAGAAACTATGGAGCGGAACACCTGGACACCCTGGACTTCCACATCCGACACCTAGATACAGAAAACTACGTAGCGGAACACCTGGATACCCTGGACTTCCACACCCGACACCTAGATACAGAAAACTACGAAGCGGAATACCTGCACACCCTGGACTTCCACATCCAGTACCTAGATACAAGAAACTACGAAGCGGAATACCTGGACACCCTGGACTTCCACATCCAGTACCTAGACACAAGAAACTACGGAGCGGAACATCAGGATACCCTGAACTTCCACATCTAGTACCTAGATACAAGAAACTACGAAGCGGAATACCTGGACACCATGAAATTCCACATCCGACACCTGGACATAGAAAACTACGAAGCGGAATACCTGGACATCCTGGACTTCCACATCCAGTACCTAGATACAAGAAACTACGGAGCGGAACATCTGGACACCCTGAACTTCCATATCCGACACCTAGATAGAGAAAACTACGAAGGAATACCTGGACACCCTGGACTTCCACATCCAGTACCTAGATACAAGAAACTACGAAGCGGAATACCTGGACAACCTGGACTTCCACATCCAGTACCTAGACATAAGAAACTACGGAGCGGAATACCTGGACACCCTGGACTTCCACATCCAGTACCTAGACACAAGAAACTACGGAGCGGAACACCTGGACACCCTAGACTTCCACATCCGACACCTGGACACAGGAAACTACGAAGCGGACTACCTGGACACCCTGGTCTTCCACATCCAGTACCTAGATACAAGAAACTACGAAGCGGAATACCTGGACACCCTGGACTTCAACATCCAGTACCTAGATACAAGAAACTACGAAGCGGAATACCTGGACACCCTGGACTTCCACATCCAATACCTAGACACAAGAAACTACGGAGCGGAACATCTGTACACCCTGAACTTCCACATCCGACACCTGGACACAGAAAACTACGAAGCGGAATACCTGGACACCCTGAATTTCCACATCCGACACCTGGACACAGAAAACTACGAAGCGGAATACCTGGACACCCTGGTCTTCCACATCCAGTACCTAGACACAAGAAACTACGGAGCGGAACATCAGGATACCCTGAACTTCCACATCTAGTACCTAGATACAAGAAACTACGATGCGGAATACCTGGACAGCCTGAAATTCCATATCCGACACCTGGACATAGTAAACTACGAAGCGGAATACCTGGACACCCTGGACTTCCACATTCACTACCTAGATACAAGAAACTATGGAGCGGAACACCTGGACACCCTGGACTTCCACATCCGACACCTAGATACAGAAAACTACGTAGCGGAACATCTGGACACCCTGAACTTCCATATCCGACACCTAGATAGAGAAAACTACGAAGGAATACCTGGACACCCTGGACTTCCACATCCAGTACCTAGATACAAGAAACTACGAAGCGGAATACCTGGACAACCTGAACTTTCACATCCGACACCTGGACACAGAAAACTACGAATCGGAATACCTGGACACCCTGGACTTCCACATACAGTACCTAGATACAAGAAACTATGGAGCGGAACACCTGGACACCCTGAAATTCCACATCCGACACCTGGACATAGAAAACTACGAAGCGGAATACCTGGACACCCTGGACTTCCACATCCAGTACCTAGATACAAGAAACTACGAAGCGGAATACCTGGACACCATGAAATTCCACATCCGACACCTGGACATAGAAAACTACGAAGCGGAATACCTGGACATCCTGGACTTCCACATCCATTACCTAGATACAAGAAACTACGGAGCGGAACATCTGGACACCCTGAACTTCCATATCCGACACCTAGATAGAGAAAACTACGAAGCTGAATACCTGGACACCCTGGACTTCCACATCCAGTACCTAGATACAAGAAACTACGAAGCGGAATACCTGGACAACCTGAACTTTCACATCCGACACCTGGACACAGAAAACTACGAATCGGAATACCTGGACACCCTGGACTTCCACATACAGTACCTAGATACAAGAAACTATGGAGCGGAACACCTGGACACCCTGGACTTCCACATCCGACACCTGCACACAGGAAACTACCGAGCGGAATACCTGGACACCCTGGACATCCACATCTAGTACCTAGATACAAGAAACTACGGAGCGGAACATCTGGACACCCTGAACTTCCACATCCGACTCCTAGATAGAGAAAACTACGAAGCGGACTACCTGGACACCCTGGACTTCCACATTCACTACCTAGATACAAGAAACTACGGAGCGGAATACATGGACACCCTGGACTTCCTCATCCGACACCTAGATACAGAAAACTACGTAGCGGAATACCTATATACCCTGGACTTCCACATCCAACACCTGGGCACAGGAAACTACGAAGCGGAATACCTGGACGCCCTGGACTTCCACATTCACTACCTAGATACAAGAAACTATGGAGCGGAACACCTGGACACCCTGGACTTCCACATCCGACACCTAGATACAGAAAACTACGTAGCGGAACACCTGGATACCCTGGACTTCCACATCCGACACCTAGATACAGAAAACTACGAAGCGGAATACCTGCACACCCTGGACTTCCACATCCAGTACCTAGATACAAGAAACTATGGAGCGGAACACCTGGACACCCTGGACTTCCACATCCGACACCTGGACACAGAAAACTACGAAGCGGAATACCTGGACACCATGAAATTCCACATCCGACACCTGGACATAGAAAACTACGAAGCGGAATACCTGGACATCCTGGACTTCCACATCCAGTACCTAGATACAAGAAACTACGGAGCGGAACATCTGGACACCCTGAACTTCCATATCCGACACCTAGATAGAGAAAACTACGAATCGGAATACCTGGACACCCTGGACTTCCACATACAGTACCTAGATACAAGAAACTATGGAGCGGAACACCTGGACACCCTGGACTTCCACATCCGACACCTGCACACAGGAAACTACCGAGGGGAATACCTGGACACCCTGGACATCCACATCTAGTACCTAGATACAAGAAACTACGGAGCGGAACATCTGGACACCCTGAACTTCCACATCCGACTCCTAGATAGAGAAAACTACGAAGCGGACTACCTGGACACCCTGGACTTGCACATCCGACACCTGGACACAGAAAACTACGAAGCGGAATACCTGGACACCTTGGACTTCCACATCCAGTACCTAGATACAAGAAACTACGAAGCGGAATACCTGGACACCCTGAACTTTCACATCCGACACCTGGACAGAGAAAACTACGAATCGGAATACCTGGACTTCCACATCCAGTACCTAGATACAAGAAACTATGGAGCGGAACACCTGGACACCCTGGACTTCCACATCCGACACCTGGACACAGGAAACTACCGAGCGGAATACCTGGACACCCTGGACTTCCACATTCACTACCTAGATACAAGAAACTACGGAGCGGAATACATGGACACCCTGGACTTCCACATCCGACACCTAGATACAGAAAACTACGTATCGGAACACCTGGATACCCTGGACTTCCACATCCAACACCTGGGCACAGGAAACTACGAAGCGGAATACCTGGACGCCCTGGACTTCCACATTCACTACCTAGATACAAGAAACTATGGAGCGGAACACCTGGACACCCAGGACTTCCACATCCGACACCTAGATACAGAAAACTACGTAGCGGAACACCTGGATACCCTGGACTTCCACATCCGACACCTAGATACAGAAAACTACGAAGCGGAATACCTGCACACCCTGGACTTCCACATCCAGTACCTAGATACAAGAAACTATGGAGCGGAACACCTGGACACCCTGGACTTCGACATCCGACACTTGCACACAGGATACTACCGAGCGGAATACCTGGACACCCTGGACTTCCACATCCAGTACCTAGATACAAGAAACTACGGAGCGGAATACATGGACACCCTGGACTTCCACATCCAGTACCTAGATACAAGAAACTATGGAGCGGAACACCTGGACACCCTGGACTTCCACATCCGACACCTGGACACAGAAAACTACGAAGCGGAATACCTGGACACCCTGGACTTCCACATCCAGTACCTAGATACAAGAAACTGCGAAGCGGAATACCTGGACACCCTGAAATTCCACATCCGACACCTGGACATAGAAAACTACGAAGCGGAATACCTGGACACCCTGGACTTCCACATCCAGTACCTAGATACAAGAAACTACGAAGCGGAATACCTGGACACCCTGAACTTCCACATCCGACACCTGGACACAGAAAACTATGAAGCGGAATACCTGGACACCCTGGACTTCCACATCCAGTACCTAGATACAAGAAACTACGGAGCGGAATACATGGACACCCTGGACTTCCACATCCGACACCTAGATACAGAAAACTACGTAGCGGAACACCTGGATACCCTGGACTTCCACATCCAACACCTGGGCACAGGAAACTACGAAGCGGAATACCTGGACGCCCTGGACTTCCACATTCACTACCTAGATACAAGAAACTATGGAGCGGAACACCTGGACACCCTGGACTTCCACATCCGACACCTAGATAGAGAAAAATACGAAGCGGACTACCTGGACACCCTGAATTTCCACATCCGACACCTGGACACAGAAAACTACGAAGCTGAATACCTGGACACCCTGGACTTCCACATCCAGTACCTAGATACAAGAAACTATGGAGCGGAACACCTGGACACCCTGGACTTCCACATCCGACACCTGGACACAGGAAACTACCGAGCGGAATACCTGGACACCCTGGACTTCCACATTCACTACCTAGATACAAGAAACTACGGAGCGGAATACATGGACACCCTGGACTTCCACATCCGACACCTAGATACAGAAAACTACGTAGCGGAACACCTGGATACCCTGGACTTCCACATCCAGTACCTAGATACAAGAAACTACGAAGCGGAATACCTGGACACCCTGGACTTCCACATCCAGTACCTAGATACAAGAAACTACGGAGCGGAACATCTGTACACCCTGAACTTCCACATCCGACACCTGGACACAGAAAACTACGAAGCGGAATACCTGGACACCCTGGTCTTCCACATCCAGTACCTAGACACAAGAAACTACGAAGCGGAATACCTGGACACCCTGGACTTCCACATTCACTACCTAGATACGAGAAACTATGGAGCGGAATACCTGGACACCCTGGACTTCCACATACAGTACCTAGATACAAGAAACTATGGAGCGGAACACCTGGACACCCTGGACTTCCACATCCGACACCTGGACACAGGAAACTACCGAGCGGAATACCTAGACACCCTGGACATCCACATCTAGTACCTAGATACAAGAAACTACGGAGCGGAACATCTGGACACCCTGAACTTCCACATCCGACTCCTAGATAGAGAAAACTACGAAGCGGACTACCTGGACACCCTGGACTTCCACATCCGACACCTGGACACAGAAAACTACGAAGCGGAATACCTGGACACCCTGGACTTCCACATCCAGTACCTAGATACAAGAAACTACGAAGCGGAATACCTGGACACCCTGAACTTTCACATCCGACACCTGGACAGAGAAAACTACGAATCGGAATACCTGGACACCCTGGACTTCCACATCCAGTACCTAGATACAAGAAACTACGGAGCGGAATACATGGACACCCTGGACTTCCACATCCAGTACCTAGATACAAGAAACTATGGAGCGGAACACCTGGATACCCTGGACTTCCACATCCGACACCTGGACACAGAAAACTACGAAGCTGAATACCTGGACACCCTGGACTTCCACATCCAGTACCTAGATACAAGAAACTATGGAGCGGAACACCTGGACACCCTGGACTTCCACATCCGACACCTGGACACAGGAAACTACCGAGCGGAATACCTGGACACCCTGGACTTCCACATTCACTACCTAGATACAAGAAACTACGGAGCGGAATATATGGACACCCTGGACTTCCACATCCGACACCTAGATACAGAAAACTACGTAGCGGAACACCTGGATACCCTGGACTTCCACATCCAGTACCTAGATACAAGAAACTACGAAGCGGAATACCTGGACACCCTGGACTTCCACATCCAGTACCTAGATACAAGAAACTACGGAGCGGAACATCTGTACACCCTGAACTTCCACATCCGACACCTGGACACAGAAAACTACGAAGCGGAATACCTGGACGCCCTGGACTTCCACATTCACTACCTAGATACAAGAAACTATGGAGCGGAACACCTGGACACCCTGGACTTCCACATCCGACACCTAGATACAGAAAACTACGTAGCGGAACACCTGGATACCCTGGACTTCCACATCCGACACCTAGATACAGAAAACTACGAAGCGGAATACCTGCACACCCTGGACTTCCACATCCAGTACCTAGATACAAGAAACTACGAAGCGGAATACCTGGACACCCTGGACTTCCACATCCAGTACCTAGACACAAGAAACTACGGAGCGGAACATCAGGATACCCTGAACTTCCACATCTAGTACCTAGATACAAGAAACTACGAAGCGGAATACCTGGACACCATGAAATTCCACATCCGACACCTGGACATAGAAAACTACGAAGCGGAATACCTGGACATCCTGGACTTCCACATCCAGTACCTAGATACAAGAAACTACGGAGCGGAACATCTGGACACCCTGAACTTCCATATCCGACACCTAGATAGAGAAAACTACGAAGGAATACCTGGACACCCTGGACTTCCACATCCAGTACCTAGATACAAGAAACTACGAAGCGGAATACCTGGACAACCTGAACTTTCACATCCGACACCTGGACACAGAAAACTACGAATCGGAATACCTGGACACCCTGGACTTCCACATACAGTACCTAGATACAAGAAACTATGGAGCGGAACACCTGGACACCCTGGACTTCCACATCCGACACCTGCACACAGGAAACTACCGAGCGGAATACCTGGACACCCTGGACATCCACATCTAGTACCTAGATACAAGAAACTACGGAGCGGAACATCTGGACACCCTGAACTTCCACATCCGACTCCTAGACAGAGAAAACTACGAAGCGGACTACCTGGACACCCTGGACTTCCACATTCACTACCTAGATACAAGAAACTACGGAGCGGAATACATGGACACCCTGGACTTCCTCATCCGACACCTAGATACAGAAAACTACGTAGCGGAATACCTATATACCCTGGACTTCCACATCCAACACCTGGGCACAGGAAACTACGAAGCGGAATACCTGGACGCCCTGGACTTCCACATTCACTACCTAGATACAAGAAACTATGGAGCGGAACACCTGGACACCCTGGACTTCCACATCCGACACCTAGATACAGAAAACTACGTAGCGGAACACCTGGATACCCTGGACTTCCACATCCGACACCTAGATACAGAAAACTACGAAGCGGAATACCTGCACACCCTGGACTTCCACATCCAGTACCTAGATACAAGAAACAACGAAGCGGAATACCTGGACACCCTGGACTTCCACATCCAGTACCTAGACACAAGAAACTACGGAGCGGAACATCATGATACCCTGAACTTCCACATCTAGTACCTAGATACAAGAAACTACGAAGCGGAATACCTGGACACCATGAAATTCCACATCCGACACCTGGACATAGAAAACTACGAAGCGGAATACCTGGACATCCTGGACTTCCACATCCAGTACCTAGATACAAGAAACTACGGAGCGGAACATCTGGACACCCTGAACTTCCATATCCGACACCTAGATAGAGAAAACTACGAATCGGAATACCTGGACACCCTGGACTTCCACATACAGTACCTAGATACAAGAAACTATGGAGCGGAACACCTGGACACCCTGGACTTCCACATCCGACACCTGCACACAGGAAACTACCGAGCGGAATACCTGGACACCCTGGACATCCACATCTAGTACCTAGATACAAGAAACTACGGAGCGGAACATCTGGACACCCTGAACTTCCACATCCGACTCCTAGATAGAGAAAACTACGAAGCGGACTACCTGGACACCCTGGACTTGCACATCCGACACCTGGACACAGAAAACTACGAAGCGGAATACCTGGACACCTTGGACTTCCACATCCAGTACCTAGATACAAGAAACTACGAAGCGGAATACCTGGACACCCTGAACTTTCACATCCGACACCTGGACAGAGAAAACTACGAATCGGAATACCTGGACTTCCACATCCAGTACCTAGATACAAGAAACTATGGAGCGGAACACCTGGACACCCTGGACTTCCACATCCGACACCTGGACACAGGAAACTACCGAGCGGAATACCTGGACACCCTGGACTTCCACATTCACTACCTAGATACAAGAAACTACGGAGCGGAATACATGGACACCCTGGACTTCCACATCCGACACCTAGATACAGAAAACTACGTATCGGAACACCTGGATACCCTGGACTTCCACATCCAACACCTGGGCACAGGAAACTACGAAGCGGAATACCTGGACGCCCTGGACTTCCACATTCACTACCTAGATACAAGAAACTATGGAGCGGAACACCTGGACACCCAGGACTTCCACATCCGACACCTAGATACAGAAAACTACGTAGCGGAACACCTGGATACCCTGGACTTCCACATCCGACACCTAGATACAGAAAACTACGAAGCGGAATACCTGCACACCCTGGACTTCCACATCCAGTACCTAGATACAAGAAACTATGGAGCGGAACACCTGGACACCCTGGACTTCGACATCCGACACTTGCACACAGGATACTACCGAGCGGAATACCTGGACACCCTGGACTTCCACATCCAGTACCTAGATACAAGAAACTACGGAGCGGAATACATGGACACCCTGGACTTCCACATCCAGTACCTAGATACAAGAAACTATGGAGCGGAACACCTGGACACCCTGGACTTCCACATCCGACACCTGGACACAGAAAACTACGAAGCGGAATACCTGGACACCCTGGACTTCCACATCCAGTACCTAGATACAAGAAACTGCGAAGCGGAATACCTGGACACCCTGAAATTCCACATCCGACACCTGGACATAGAAAACTACGAAGCGGAATACCTGGACACCCTGGACTTCCACATCCAGTACCTAGATACAAGAAACTACGAAGCGGAATACCTGGACACCCTGAACTTCCACATCCGACACCTGGACACAGAAAACTATGAAGCGGAATACCTGGACACCCTGGACTTCCACATCCAGTACCTAGATACAAGAAACTACGGAGCGGAATACATGGACACCCTGGACTTCCACATCCGACACCTAGATACAGAAAACTACGTAGCGGAACACCTGGATACCCTGGACTTCCACATCCAACACCTGGGCACAGGAAACTACGAAGCGGAATACCTGGACGCCCTGGACTTCCACATTCACTACCTAGATACAAGAAACTATGGAGCGGAACACCTGGACACCCTGGACTTCCACATCCGACACCTAGATAGAGAAAAATACGAAGCGGACTACCTGGACACCCTGAATTTCCACATCCGACACCTGGACACAGAAAACTACGAAGCTCAATACCTGGACACCCTGGACTTCCACATCCAGTACCTAGATACAAGAAACTATGGAGCGGAACACCTGGACACCCTGGACTTCCACATCCGACACCTGGACACAGGAAACTACCGAGCGGAATACCTGGACACCCTGGACTTCCACATTCACTACCTAGATACAAGAAACTACGGAGCGGAATACATGGACACCCTGGACTTCCACATCCGACACCTAGATACAGAAAACTACGTAGCGGAACACCTGGATACCCTGGACTTCCACATCCAGTACCTAGATACAAGAAACTACGAAGCGGAATACCTGGACACCCTGGACTTCCACATCCAGTACCTAGATACAAGAAACTACGGAGCGGAACATCTGTACACCCTGAACTTCCACATCCGACACCTGGACACAGAAAACTACGAAGCGGAATACCTGGACACCCTGGTCTTCCACATCCAGTACCTAGACACAAGAAACTACGAAGCGGAATACCTGGACACCCTGGACTTCCACATTCACTACCTAGATACGAGAAACTATGGAGCGGAATACCTGGACACCCTGGACTTCCACATACAGTACCTAGATACAAGAAACTATGGAGCGGAACACCTGGACACCCTGGACTTCCACATCCGACACCTGGACACAGGAAACTACCGAGCGGAATACCTAGACACCCTGGACATCCACATCTAGTACCTAGATACAAGAAACTACGGAGCGGAACATCTGGACACCCTGAACTTCCACATCCGACTCCTAGATAGAGAAAACTACGAAGCGGACTACCTGGACACCCTGGACTTCCACATCCGACACCTGGACACAGAAAACTACGAAGCGGAATACCTGGACACCCTGGACTTCCACATCCAGTACCTAGATACAAGAAACTACGAAGCGGAATACCTGGACACCCTGAACTTTCACATCCGACACCTGGACAGAGAAAACTACGAATCGGAATACCTGGACACCCTGGACTTCCACATCCAGTACCTAGATACAAGAAACTACGGAGCGGAATACATGGACACCCTGGACTTCCACATCCAGTACCTAGATACAAGAAACTATGGAGCGGAACACCTGGATACCCTGGACTTCCACATCCAACACCTGGGCACAGGAAACTACGAAGCGGAATACCTGGACGCCCTGGACTTCCACATTCACTACCTAGATACAAGAAACTATGGAGCGGAACACCTGGACACCCTGGACTTCCACATCCGACACCTAGATAGAGAAAAATACGAAGCGGACTACCTGGACACCCTGAATTTCCACATCCGACACCTGGACACAGAAAACTACGAAGCTGAATACCTGGACACCCTGGACTTCCACATCCAGTACCTAGATACAAGAAACTATGGAGCGGAACACCTGGACACCCTGGACTTCCACATCCGACACCTGGACACAGGAAACTACCGAGCGGAATACCTGGACACCCTGGACTTCCACATTCACTACCTAGATACAAGAAACTACGGAGCGGAATACATGGACACCCTGGACTTCCACATCCGACACCTAGATACAGAAAACTACGTAGCGGAACACCTGGATACCCTGGACTTCCACATCCAGTACCTAGATACAAGAAACTACGAAGCGGAATACCTGGACACCCTGGACTTCCACATCCAGTACCTAGATACAAGAAACTACGGAGCGGAACATCTGTACACCCTGAACTTCCACATCGGACACCTGGACACAGAAAACTACGAAGCGGAATACCTGGACACCCTGGTCTTCCACATCCAGTACCTAGACACAAGAAACTACGAAGCGGAATACCTGGACACCCTGGACTTCCACATTCACTACCTAGATACGAGAAACTATGGAGCGGAATACCTGGACACCCTGGACTTCCACATACAGTACCTAGATACAAGAAACTATGGAGCGGAACACCTGGACACCCTGGACTTCCACATCCGACACCTGGACACAGGAAACTACCGAACGGAATACCTAGACACCCTGGACATCCACATCTAGTACCTAGATACAAGAAACTACGGAGCGGAACATCTGGACACCCTGAACTTCCACATCCGACTCCTAGATAGAGAAAACTACGAAGCGGACTACCTGGACACCCTGGACTTCCACATCCGACACCTGGACACAGAAAACTACGAAGCGGAATACCTGGACACCCTGGACTTCCACATCCAGTACCTAGATACAAGAAACTACGAAGCGGAATACCTGGACACCCTGAACTTTCACATCCGACACCTGGACAGAGAAAACTACGAATCGGAATACCTGGACACCCTGGACTTCCACATCCAGTACCTAGATACAAGAAACTATTGAGCGGAACACCTGGACACCCTGGACTTCCACATCCGACACCTGGACACAGGAAACTACCAAGCGGAATACCTGGACACCCTGGACTTCCACATTCACTACCTAGATACAAGAAACTACGGAGCGGAATACATGGACACCCTGGACTTCCACATCCGACACCTAGATACAGAAAACTACGTAGCGGAACACCTGGATACCCTGGACTTCCACATCCAGTACCTAGATACAAGAAACTACGAAGCGGAATACCTGGACACCCTGGACTTCCACATCCAGTACCTAGATACAAGAAACTACGAAGCGGAATACCTGGACACCCTGAAATTCCACATCCGACACCTGGACATAGAAAACTACGAAGCGGAATACCTGGACACCCTGGACTTCCACATCCAGTACCTAGATACAAGAAACTACGAAGCGGAATACCTGGACACCCTGAACTTCCACATCCGACACCTGGACACAGAAAACTACGAAGCGGAATACCTGGACACCCTGGACTTCCACATCCAGTACCTAGATACAAGAAACTACGGAGCGGAACATCTGGACACCCTGAACTTCCACATCCGACACCTAGGTACAAGAAACTACGAAGCGGAATACCTGGACACCCTGGACTTCCACATCCAGTACCTAGATACAAGACACTACGAAGCGGAATACCTGGACACCCTGGACTTCCACATCCAGTACCTAGGTACAAGAAACTACGGAGCGGAACATCTGGACACCCTGAACTTCCACATCCGACACCTAGATAGAGAAAAATACGAAGCGGACTACCTGGACACCCTGAATTTCCACATCCGACACCTGGACACAGAAAACTACGAAGCTGAATACCTGGAGACCCTGGACTTCCACATCCAGTACCTAGATACAAGAAACTATGGAGCGGAACACCTGGACACCCTGGACTTCCACATCCGACACCTGGACACAGGAAACTACCGAGCGGAATACCTGGACACCCTGGACTTCCACATTCATTACCTAGATACAAGAAACTACGGAGCGGAATACATGGACACCCTGGACTTCCACATCCGACACCTAGATACAGAAAACTACGTAGCGGAACACCTGGATACCCTGGACTTCCACATCCAGTACCTAGATACAAGAAACTACGAAGCGGAATACCTGGACACCCTGGACTTCCACATCCAGTACCTAGATACAAGAAACTACGGAGCGGAACATCTGTACACCCTGAACTTCCACATCCGACACCTGGACACAGAAAACTACGAAGCGGAATACCTGGACACCCTGGTCTTCCACATTCACTACCTAGATACGAGAAACTATGGAGCGGAACACCTGGACACCCTGGACTTCCACATCCGACACCTAGATACAGAAAACTACGTAGCGGAACACCTGGATACCCTGGACTTCCACATCCGATACCTAGATACAGAAAACTACGAAGCGGAATACCTGCACACCCTGGACTTCCACATCCAGTACCTAGATACAAGAAACTACGAAGCGGAATACCTGGACACCCTGAAATTCCACATCCGACACCTGGACATAGAAAACTACGAAGCGGAATACCTGGACACCCTGGACTTCCACATCCAGTACCTAGATACAAGAAACTATGGAGCGGAACACCTGGACACCCTGGACTTCCACATCCGACACCTGGACACAGGAAACTACCGAGCGGAATACCTGGACACCCTGGACTTCCACATTCATTACCTAGATACAAGAAACTACGGAGCGGAATACATGGACACCCTGGACTTCCACATCCGACACCTAGATACAGAAAACTACGTAGCGGAACACCTGGATACCCTGGACTTCCACATCCAGTACCTAGATACAAGAAACTACGAAGCGGAATACCTGGACACCCTGGACTTCCACATCCAGTACCTAGATACAAGAAACTACGGAGCGGAACATCTGTACACCCTGAACTTCCACATCCGACACCTGGACACAGAAAACTACGAAGCGGAATACCTGGACACCCTGGTCTTCCACATCCAGTACCTAGACACAAGAAACTACGAAGCGGAACACCTGGACACCCTGGACTTCCACATCCGACACCTAGATACAGAAAACTACGTAGCGGAACACCTGGATACCCTGGACTTCCACATCCGATACCTAGATACAGAAAACTACGAAGCGGAATACCTGCACACCCTGGACTTCCACATCCAGTACCTAGATACAAGAAACTACGAAGCGGAATACCTGGACACCCTGAAATTCCACATCCGACACCTGGACATAGAAAACTACGAAGCGGAATACCTGGACACCCTGGACTTCCACATCCAGTACCTAGATACAAGAAACTACGAAGCGGAATACCTGGACACCTTGAACTTCCACATCCGACTCCTGGACACAGAAAACTACGAAGCGGAATACCTGGACACCCTGGACTTCCACATCCAGTACCTAGATACAAGAAACTACGGAGCGGAACATCTGGACACCCTGAACTTCCACATCCGACACCTAGATACAAGAAACTACGAAGCGGAATACCTGGACACCCTGGACTTCCACATCCAGTACCTAGATACAAGAAACTACGAAGCGGAATACCTGGACACCCTGGACTTCCACATCCAGTACCTAGATACAAGAAACTACGGAGCGGAACATCTGGACACCCTGAACTTCCACATCCGACACCTAGATAGAGAAAAATACGAAGCGGACTACCTGGACACCCTGAATTTCCACATCCGGCACCTGGACACAGAAAACTACGAAGCTGAATACCTGGACACCCTGGACTTCCACATCCAGTACCTAGATACAAGAAACTACGAAGCGGAATACCTGGACACCCTGAACTTCCACATCCGACACCTGGACACAGGAAACTACGAACCGGACTACCTGGACACCCTGGACTTCCACATCCAGTACCTAGATACAAGAAACTACGAAGCGGAATACCTGGACACCCTGGACTTCCACATCCAGTACCTAGACATAAGAAACTACGGAGCGGAATACCTGGACACCCTGGACTTCCACATCCAGTACCTAGACACAAGAAACTACGGAGCGGAACACCTGGACACCCTAGACTTCCACATCCGACACCTGGACACAGGAAACTACGAAGCGGACTACCTGGACACCCTGGTCTTCCACATCCAGTACCTAGATACAAGAAACTACGAAGCGGAATACCTGGACACCCTGGACTTCAACATCCAGTACCTAGATACAAGAAACTACGAAGCGGAATACCTGGACACCCTGGACTTCCACATCCAATACCTAGACACAAGAAACTACGGAGCGGAACATCTGTACACCCTGAACTTCCACATCCGACACCTGGACACAGAAAACTACGAAGCGGAATACCTGGACACCCTGAATTTCCACATCCGACACCTGGACACAGAAAACTACGAAGCGGAATACCTGGACACCCTGGTCTTCCACATCCAGTACCTAGACACAAGAAACTACGGAGCGGAACATCAGGATACCCTGAACTTCCACATCTAGTACCTAGATACAAGAAACTACGATGCGGAATACCTGGACAGCCTGAAATTCCATATCCGACACCTGGACATAGTAAACTACGAAGCGGAATACCTGGACACCCTGGACTTCCACATTCACTACCTAGATACAAGAAACTATGGAGCGGAACACCTGGACACCCTGGACTTCCACATCCGACACCTAGATACAGAAAACTACGTAGCGGAACACCTGGATACCCTGGACTTCCACATCCGATTCCTAGATACAGAAAACTACGAAGCGGAATACCTGCACACCCTGGACTTCCACATCCAGTGCCTAGATACAAGAAACTACGAAGCGGAATACCTGGACACCCTGAAATTCCACATCCGACACCTGGACATAGAAAACTACGAAGCGGAATACCTGGACACCCTGGACTTCCACATCCAGTACCTAGATACAAGAAACTACGAAGCGGAATACCTGGACACCCTGAACTTCCACATCCGACACCTGGACACAGAAAACTACGAAGCGGAATACCTGGACACCCTGGACTTCCACATCAAGTACGTAGATACAAGAAACTACGGAGCGGAACATCTGGACACCCTGAACTTCCACATCCGACACCTAGATAGAGAAAACTACGAAGCGGACTACCTGGACACCCTGAATTTCCACATCCGACACCTGGACACAGAAAATTACGAAGCTGAATACCTGGACATCCTGGACTTCCACATCCAGTACCTAGATACAAGAAACTACGAAGCGGAATACCTGGACACCCTGAACTTCCACATCCGACACCTGGACACAGAAAACTACGAAGCGGAATACCTTGACACCCTGGACTTCCACATCCAGTACCTAGATACAAGAAACTATGGAGCGGAACACCTGGACACCCTGGACTTCCACATCCGACACCTGGACACAGGAAACTACGAACCGGACTACCTGGACACCCTGGACTTCCACATTCACTACCTAGATACAAGAAACTACGGAGCGGAATACATGGACACCCTGGACTTCCTCATCCGACACCTAGATACAGAAAACTACGTAGCGGAACACCTATATACCCTGGACTTCCACATCCAACACCTGGGCACAGGAAACTACGAAGCGGAATACCTGGACGCCCTGGACTTCCACATTCACTACCTAGATACAAGAAACTATGGAGCGGAACACCTGGACACCCTGGACTTCCACATCCGACACCTAGATACAGAAAACTACGTAGCGGAACACCTGGATACCCTGGACTTCCACATCCGACACCTAGATACAGAAAACTACGAAGCGGAATACCTGGACACCCTGGACTTCCACATCCAGTACCTAGATACAAGAAACTACGAAGCGGAATACCTGGACACCCTGGACTTCCACATCCAGTACCTAGACACAAGAAACTACGGAGCGGAACATCAGGATACCCTGAACTTCCACATCTAGTACCTAGATACAAGAAACTACGAAGCGGAATACCTGGACACCATGAAATTCCACATCCGACACCTGGACATAGAAAACTACGAAGCGGAATACCTGGACATCCTGGACTTCCACATCCAGTACCTAGATACAAGAAACTACGGAGCGGAACATCTGGACACCCTGAACTTCCATATCCGACACCTAGATAGAGAAAACTACGAAGGAATACCTGGACACCCTGGACTTCCACATCCAGTACCTAGATACAAGAAACTACGAAGCGGAATACCTGGACAACCTGGACTTCCACATCCAGTACCTAGACATAAGAAACTACGGAGCGGAATACCTGGACACCCTGGACTTCCACATCCAGTACCTAGACACAAGAAACTACGGAGCGGAACACCTGGACACCCTAGACTTCCACATCCGACACCTGGACACAGGAAACTACGAAGCGGACTACCTGGACACCCTGGTCTTCCACATCCAGTACCTAGATACAAGAAACTACGAAGCGGAATACCTGGACACCCTGGACTTCAACATCCAGTACCTAGATACAAGAAACTACGAAGCGGAATACCTGGACACCCTGGACTTCCACATCCAATACCTAGACACAAGAAACTACGGAGCGGAACATCTGTACACCCTGAACTTCCACATCCGACACCTGGACACAGAAAACTACGAAGCGGAATACCTGAACACCCTGAATTTCCACATCCGACACCTGGACACAGAAAACTACGAAGCGGAATACCTGGACACCCTGGTCTTCCACATCCAGTACCTAGACACAAGAAACTACGGAGCGGAACATCAGGATACCCTGAACTTCCACATCTAGTACCTAGATACAAGAAACTACGATGCGGAATACCTGGACAGCCTGAAATTCCATATCCGACACCTGGACATAGTAAACTACGAAGCGGAATACCTGGACACCCTGGACTTCCACATTCACTACCTAGATACAAGAAACTATGGAGCGGAACACCTGGACACCCTGGACTTCCACATCCGACACCTAGATACAGAAAACTACGTAGCGGAACACCTGGATACCCTGGACTTCCACATCCGATACCTAGATACAGAAAACTACGAAGCGGAATACCTGCACACCCTGGACTTCCACATCCAGTACCTAGATACAAGAAACTACGAAGCGGAATACCTGGACACCCTGAAATTCCACATCCGACACCTGGACATAGAAAACTACGAAGCGGAATACCTGGACACCCTGGACTTCCACATCCAGTACCTAGATACAAGAAACTACGAAGCGGAATACCTGGACACCCTGAACTTCCACATCCGACACCTGGACACAGAAAACTACGAAGCGGAATACCTGGACACCCTGGACTTCCACATCAAGTACGTAGATACAAGAAACTACGGAGCGGAACATCTGGACAACCTGAACTTCCACATCCGACACCTAGATAGAGAAAACTACGAAGCGGACTACCTGGACACCCTGAATTTCCACATCCGACACCTGGACACAGAAAATTACGAAGCTGAATACCTGGACATCCTGGACTTCCACATCCAGTACCTAGATACAAGAAACTACGAAGCGGAATACCTGGACACCCTGAACTTCCACATCCGACACCTGGACACAGAAAACTACGAAGCGGAATACCTTGACACCCTGGACTTCCACATCCAGTACCTAGATACAAGAAACTATGGAGCGGAACACCTGGACACCCTGGACTTCCACATCCGACACCTGGACACAGGAAACTACGAACCGGACTACCTGGACACCCTGGACTTCCACATTCACTACCTAGATACAAGAAACTACGGAGCGGAATACATGGACACCCTGGACTTCCTCATCCGACACCTAGATACAGAAAACTACGTAGCGGAACACCTATATACCCTGGACTTCCACATCCAACACCTGGGCACAGGAAACTACGAAGCGGAATACCTGGACGCCCTGGACTTCCACATTCACTACCTAGATACAAGAAACTATGGAGCGGAACACCTGGACACCCTGGACTTCCACATCCGACACCTAGATACAGAAAACTACGTAGCGGAACACCTGGATACCCTGGACTTCCACATCCGACACCTAGATACAGAAAACTACGAAGCGGAATACCTGCACACCCTGGACTTCCACATCCAGTACCTAGATACAAGAAACTACGAAGCGGAATACCTGGACACCCTGGACTTCCACATCCAGTACCTAGACACAAGAAACTACGGAGCGGAACATCAGGATACCCTGAACTTCCACATCTAGTACCTAGATACAAGAAACTACGAAGCGGAATACCTGGACACCATGAAATTCCACATCCGACACCTGGACATAGAAAACTACGAAGCGGAATACCTGGACATCCTGGACTTCCACATCCAGTACCTAGATACAAGAAACTACGGAGCGGAACATCTGGACACCCTGAACTTCCATATCCGACACCTAGATAGAGAAAACTACGAAGGAATACCTGGACACCCTGGACTTCCACATCCAGTACCTAGATACAAGAAACTACAAAGCGGAATACCTGGACAACCTGGACTTCCACATCCAGTACCTAGACATAAGAAACTACGGAGCGGAATACCTGGACACCCTGGACTTCCACATCCAGTACCTAGACACAAGAAACTACGGAGCGGAACACCTGGACACCCTAGACTTCCACATCCGACACCTGGACACAGGAAACTACGAAGCGGACTACCTGGACACCCTGGTCTTCCACATCCAGTACCTAGATACAAGAAACTACGAAGCGGAATACCTGGACACCCTGGACTTCAACATCCAGTACCTAGATACAAGAAACTACGAAGCGGAATACCTGGACACCCTGGACTTCCACATCCAATACCTAGACACAAGAAACTACGGAGCGGAACATCTGTACACCCTGAACTTCCACATCCGACACCTGGACACAGAAAACTACGAAGCGGAATACCTGGACACCCTGAATTTCCACATCCGACACCTGGACACAGAAAACTACGAAGCGGAATACCTGGACACCCTGGTCTTCCACATCCAGTACCTAGACACAAGAAACTACGGAGCGGAACATCAGGATACCCTGAACTTCCACATCTAGTACCTAGATACAAGAAACTACGATGCGGAATACCTGGACAGCCTGAAATTCCATATCCGACACCTGGACATAGTAAACTACGAAGCGGAATACCTGGACACCCTGGACTTCCACATTCACTACCTAGATACAAGAAACTATGGAGCGGAACACCTGGACACCCTGGACTTCCACATCCGACACCTAGATACAGAAAACTACGTAGCGGAACACCTGGATACCCTGGACTTCCACATCCGATACCTAGATACAGAAAACTACGAAGCGGAATACCTGCACACCCTGGACTTCCACATCCAGTACCTAGATACAAGAAACTACGAAGCGGAATACCTGGACACCCTGAAATTCCACATCCGACACCTGGACATAGAAAACTACGAAGCGGAATACCTGGACACCCTGGACTTCCACATCCAGTACCTAGATACAAGAAACTACGAAGCGGAATACCTGGACACCCTGAACTTCCACATCCGACACCTGGACACAGAAAACTACGAAGCGGAATACCTGGACACCCTGGACTTCCACATCAAGTACGTAGATACAAGAAACTACGGAGCGGAACATCTGGACACCCTGAACTTCCACATCCGACACCTAGATAGAGAAAACTACGAAGCGGACTACCTGGACACCCTGAATTTCCACATCCGACACCTGGACACAGAAAATTACGAAGCTGAATACCTGGACATCCTGGACTTCCACATCCAGTACCTAGATACAAGAAACTACGAAGCGGAATACCTGGACACCCTGAACTTCCACATCCGACACCTGGACACAGAAAACTACGAAGCGGAATACCTTGACACCCTGGACTTCCACATCCAGTACCTAGATACAAGAAACTATGGAGCGGAACACCTGGACACCCTGGACTTCCACATCCGACACCTGGACACAGGAAACTACGAACCGGACTACCTGGACACCCTGGACTTCCACATTCACTACCTAGATACAAGAAACTACGGAGCGGAATACATGGACACCCTGGACTTCCTCATCCGACACCTAGATACAGAAAACTACGTAGCGGAACACCTATATACCCTGGACTTCCACATCCAACACCTGGGCACAGGAAACTACGAAGCGGAATACCTGGACGCCCTGGACTTCCACATTCACTACCTAGATACAAGAAACTATGGAGCGGAACACCTGGACACCCTGGACTTCCACATCCGACACCTAGATACAGAAAACTACGTAGCGGAACACCTGGATACCCTGGACTTCCACATCCGACACCTAGATACAGAAAACAACGAAGCGGAATACCTGCACACCCTGGACTTCCACATCCAGTACCTAGATACAAGAAACTACGAAGCGGAATACCTGGACACCCTGGACTTCCACATCCAGTACCTAGACACAAGAAACTACGGAGCGGAACATCAGGATACCCTGAACTTCCACATCTAGTACCTAGATACGAGAAACTACGAAGCGGAATACCTGGACACCATGAAATTCCACATCCGACACCTGGACACAGAAAACTACGAAGCGGAATACCTTGACACCCTGGACTTCCACATCCAGTACCTAGATACAAGAAACTATGGAGCGGAACACCTGGACACCCTGGACTTCCACATCCGACACCTGGACACAGGAAACTACGAACCGGACTACCTGGACACCCTGGACTTCCACATTCACTACCTAGATACAAGAAACTACGGAGCGGAATACATGGACACCCTGGACTTCCTCATCCGACACCTAGATACAGAAAACTACGTAGCGGAACACCTATATACCCTGGACTTCCACATCCAACACCTGGGCACAGGAAACTACGAAGCGGAATACCTGGACGCCCTGGACTTCCACATTCACTACCTAGATACAAGAAACTATGGAGCGGAACACCTGGACACCCTGGACTTCCACATCCGACACCTAGATACAGAAAACTACGTAGCGGAACACCTGGATACCCTGGACTTCCACATCCGACACCTAGATACAGAAAACAACGAAGCGGAATACCTGCACACCCTGGACTTCCACATCCAGTACCTAGATACAAGAAACTACGAAGCGGAATACCTGGACACCCTGGACTTCCACATCCAGTACCTAGACACAAGAAACTACGGAGCGGAACATCAGGATACCCTGAACTTCCACATCTAGTACCTAGATACGAGAAACTACGAAGCGGAATACCTGGACACCATGAAATTCCACATCCGACACCTGGACATAGAAAACTACGAAGCGGAATACCTGGACATCCTGGACTTCCACATCCAGTACCTAGATACAAGAAACTACGGAGCGGAACATCTGGACACCCTGAACTTCCATATCCGACACCTAGATAGAGAAAACTACGAAGGAATACCTGGACACCCTGGACTTCCACATCCAGTACCTAGATACAAGAAACTACGAAGCGGAATACCTGGACAACCTGAACTTTCACATCCGACACCTGGACACAGAAAACTACGAATCGGAATACCTGGACACCCTGGACTTCCACATACAGTACCTAGATACAAGAAACTATGGAGCGGAACACCTGGACACCCTGAAATTCCACATCCGACACCTGGACATAGAAAACTACGAAGCGGAATACCTGGACACCCTGGACTTCCACATCCAGTACCTAGATACAAGAAACTACGAAGCGGAATACCTGGACACCATGAAATTCCACATCCGACACCTGGACATAGAAAACTACGAAGCGGAATACCTGGACATCCTGGACTTCCACATCCATTACCTAGATACAAGAAACTACGGAGCGGAACATCTGGACACCCTGAACTTCCATATCCGACACCTAGATAGAGAAAACTACGAAGCTGAATACCTGGACACCCTGGACTTCCACATCCAGTACCTAGATACAAGAAACTACGAAGCGGAATACCTGGACAACCTGAACTTTCACATCCGACACCTGGACACAGAAAACTACGAATCGGAATACCTGGACACCCTGGACTTCCACATACAGTACCTAGATACAAGAAACTATGGAGCGGAACACCTGGACACCCTGGACTTCCACATCCGACACCTGCACACAGGAAACTACCGAGCGGAATACCTGGACACCCTGGACATCCACATCTAGTACCTAGATACAAGAAACTACGGAGCGGAACATCTGGACACCCTGAACTTCCACATCCGACTCCTAGATAGAGAAAACTACGAAGCGGACTACCTGGACACCCTGGACTTCCACATTCACTACCTAGATACAAGAAACTACGGAGCGGAATACATGGACACCCTGGACTTCCTCATCCGACACCTAGATACAGAAAACTACGTAGCGGAATACCTATATACCCTGGACTTCCACATCCAACACCTGGGCACAGGAAACTACGAAGCGGAATACCTGGACGCCCTGGACTTCCACATTCACTACCTAGATACAAGAAACTATGGAGCGGAACACCTGGACACCCTGGACTTCCACATCCGACACCTAGATACAGAAAACTACGTAGCGGAACACCTGGATACCCTGGACTTCCACATCCAACACCTGGGCACAGGAAACTACGAAGCGGAATACCTGGACGCCCTGGACTTCCACATTCACTACCTAGATACAAGAAACTATGGAGCGGAACACCTGGACACCCTGGACTTCCACATCCGACACCTAGATACAGAAAACTACGTAGCGGAACACCTGGATACCCTGGACTTCCACATCCGACACCTAGATACAGAAAACTACGAAGCGGAATACCTGGACACCCTGGACTTCCACATCCAGTACCTAGATACAAGAAACTACGGAGCGGAACATCAGGATACCCTGAACTTCCACATCTAGTACCTAGATACAAGAAACTACGAAGCGGAATACCTGGACACCATGAAATTCCACATCCGACACCTGGACATAGAAAACTACGAAGCGGAATACCTGGACATCCTGGACTTCCACATCCAGTACCTAGATACAAGAAACTACGGAGCGGAACATCTGGACACCCTGAACTTCCATATCCGACACCTAGATAGAGAAAACTACGAAGGAATACCTGGACACCCTGGACTTCCACATCCAGTACCTAGATACAAGAAACTACGAAGCGGAATACCTGGACAACCTGAACTTTCACATCCGACACCTGGACACAGAAAACTACGAATCGGAATACCTGGACACCCTGGACTTCCACATACAGTACCTAGATACAAGAAACTATGGAGCGGAACACCTGGACACCCTGAAATTCCACATCCGACACCTGGACATAGAAAACTACGAAGCGGAATACCTGGACACCCTGGACTTCCACATCCAGTACCTAGATACAAGAAACTACGAAGCGGAATACCTGGACACCATGAAATTCCACATCCGACACCTGGACATAGAAAACTACGAAGCGGAATACCTGGACATCCTGGACTTCCACATCCATTACCTAGATACAAGAAACTACGGAGCGGAACATCTGGACACCCTGAACTTCCATATCCGACACCTAGATAGAGAAAACTACGAAGCTGCATACCTGGACACCCTGGACTTCCACATCCAGTACCTAGATACAAGAAACTACGAAGCGGAATACCTGGACAACCTGAACTTTCACATCCGACACCTGGACACAGAAAACTACGAATCGGAATACCTGGACACCCTGGACTTCCACATACAGTACCTAGATACAAGAAACTATGGAGCGGAACACCTGGACACCCTGGACTTCCACATCCGACACCTGGACACAGGAAACTACGAACCGGACTACCTGGACACCCTGGACTTCCACATTCACTACCTAGATACAAGAAACTACGGAGCGGAATACATGGACACCCTGGACTTCCTCATCCGACACCTAGATACAGAAAACTACGTAGCGGAACACCTATATACCCTGGACTTCCACATCCAACACCTGGGCACAGGAAACTACGAAGCGGAATACCTGGACGCCCTGGACTTCCACATTCACTACCTAGATACAAGAAACTATGGAGCGGAACACCTGGACACCCTGGACTTCCACATCCGACACCTAGATACAGAAAACTACGTAGCGGAACACCTGGATACCCTGGACTTCCACATCCGACACCTAGATACAGAAAACTACGAAGCGGAATACCTGCACACCCTGGACTTCCACATCCAGTACCTAGATACAAGAAACTACGAAGCGGAATACCTGGACACCCTGGACTTCCACATCCAGTACCTAGACACAAGAAACTACGGAGCGGAACATCAGGATACCCTGAACTTCCACATCTAGTACCTAGATACGAGAAACTACGAAGCGGAATACCTGGACACCATGAAATTCCACATCCGACACCTGGACATAGAAAACTACGAAGCGGAATACCTGGACATCCTGGACTTCCACATCCAGTACCTAGATACAAGAAACTACGGAGCGGAACATCTGGACACCCTGAACTTCCATATCCGACACCTAGATAGAGAAAACTACGAAGGAATACCTGGACACCCTGGACTTCCACATCCAGTACCTAGATACAAGAAACTACGAAGCGGAATACCTGGACAACCTGAACTTTCACATCCGACACCTGGACACAGAAAACTACGAATCGGAATACCTGGACACCCTGGACTTCCACATACAGTACCTAGATACAAGAAACTATGGAGCGGAACACCTGGACACCCTGAAATTCCACATCCGACACCTGGACATAGAAAACTACGAAGCGGAATACCTGGACACCCTGGACTTCCACATCCAGTACCTAGATACAAGAAACTACGAAGCGGAATACCTGGACACCATGAAATTCCACATCCGACACCTGGACATAGAAAACTACGAAGCGGAATACCTGGACATCCTGGACTTCCACATCCATTACCTAGATACAAGAAACTACGGAGCGGAACATCTGGACACCCTGAACTTCCATATCCGACACCTAGATAGAGAAAACTACGAAGCTGAATACCTGGACACCCTGGACTTCCACATCCAGTACCTAGATACAAGAAACTACGAAGCGGAATACCTGGACAACCTGAACTTTCACATCCGACACCTGGACACAGAAAACTACGAATCGGAATACCTGGACACCCTGGACTTCCACATACAGTACCTAGATACAAGAAACTATGGAGCGGAACACCTGGACACCCTGGACTTCCACATCCGACACCTGCACACAGGAAACTACCGAGCGGAATACCTGGACACCCTGGACATCCACATCTAGTACCTAGATACAAGAAACTACGGAGCGGAACATCTGGACACCCTGAACTTCCACATCCGACTCCTAGATAGAGAAAACTACGAAGCGGACTACCTGGACACCCTGGACTTCCACATTCACTACCTAGATACAAGAAACTACGGAGCGGAATACATGGACACCCTGGACTTCCTCATCCGACACCTAGATACAGAAAACTACGTAGCGGAATACCTATATACCCTGGACTTCCACATCCAACACCTGGGCACAGGAAACTACGAAGCGGAATACCTGGACGCCCTGGACTTCCACATTCACTACCTAGATACAAGAAACTATGGAGCGGAACACCTGGACACCCTGGACTTCCACATCCGACACCTAGATACAGAAAACTACGTAGCGGAACACCTGGATACCCTGGACTTCCACATCCAACACCTGGGCACAGGAAACTACGAAGCGGAATACCTGGACGCCCTGGACTTCCACATTCACTACCTAGATACAAGAAACTATGGAGCGGAACACCTGGACACCCTGGACTTCCACATCCGACACCTAGATACAGAAAACTACGTAGCGGAACACCTGGATACCCTGGACTTCCACATCCGACACCTAGATACAGAAAACTACGAAGCGGAATACCTGGACACCCTGGACTTCCACATCCAGTACCTAGATACAAGAAACTACGGAGCGGAACATCAGGATACCCTGAACTTCCACATCTAGTACCTAGATACAAGAAACTACGAAGCGGAATACCTGGACACCATGAAATTCCACATCCGACACCTGGACATAGAAAACTACGAAGCGGAATACCTGGACATCCTGGACTTCCACATCCAGTACCTAGATACAAGAAACTACGGAGCGGAACATCTGGACACCCTGAACTTCCATATCCGACACCTAGATAGAGAAAACTACGAAGGAATACCTGGACACCCTGGACTTCCACATCCAGTACCTAGATACAAGAAACTACGAAGCGGAATACCTGGACAACCTGAACTTTCACATCCGACACCTGGACACAGAAAACTACGAATCGGAATACCTGGACACCCTGGACTTCCACATACAGTACCTAGATACAAGAAACTATGGAGCGGAACACCTGGACACCCTGAAATTCCACATCCGACACCTGGACATAGAAAACTACGAAGCGGAATACCTGGACACCCTGGACTTCCACATCCAGTACCTAGATACAAGAAACTACGAAGCGGAATACCTGGACACCATGAAATTCCACATCCGACACCTGGACATAGAAAACTACGAAGCGGAATACCTGGACATCCTGGACTTCCACATCCATTACCTAGATACAAGAAACTACGGAGCGGAACATCTGGACACCCTGAACTTCCATATCCGACACCTAGATAGAGAAAACTACGAAGCTGCATACCTGGACACCCTGGACTTCCACATCCAGTACCTAGATACAAGAAACTACGAAGCGGAATACCTGGACAACCTGAACTTTCACATCCGACACCTGGACACAGAAAACTACGAATCGGAATACCTGGACACCCTGGACTTCCACATACAGTACCTAGATACAAGAAACTATGGAGCGGAACACCTGGACACCCTGGACTTCCACATCCGACACCTGGACACAGGAAACTACGAACCGGACTACCTGGACACCCTGGACTTCCACATTCACTACCTAGATACAAGAAACTACGGAGCGGAATACATGGACACCCTGGACTTCCTCATCCGACACCTAGATACAGAAAACTACGTAGCGGAACACCTATATACCCTGGACTTCCACATCCAACACCTGGGCACAGGAAACTACGAAGCGGAATACCTGGACGCCCTGGACTTCCACATTCACTACCTAGATACAAGAAACTATGGAGCGGAACACCTGGACACCCTGGACTTCCACATCCGACACCTAGATACAGAAAACTACGTAGCGGAACACCTGGATACCCTGGACTTCCACATCCGACACCTAGATACAGAAAACTACGAAGCGGAATACCTGCACACCCTGGACTTCCACATCCAGTACCTAGATACAAGAAACTACGAAGCGGAATACCTGGACACCCTGGACTTCCACATCCAGTACCTAGACACAAGAAACTACGGAGCGGAACATCAGGATACCCTGAACTTCCACATCTAGTACCTAGATACGAGAAACTACGAAGCGGAATACCTGGACACCATGAAATTCCACATCCGACACCTGGACATAGAAAACTACGAAGCGGAATACCTGGACATCCTGGACTTCCACATCCAGTACCTAGATACAAGAAACTACGGAGCGGAACATCTGGACACCCTGAACTTCCATATCCGACACCTAGATAGAGAAAACTACGAAGGAATACCTGGACACCCTGGACTTCCACATCCAGTACCTAGATACAAGAAACTACGAAGCGGAATACCTGGACAACCTGAACTTTCACATCCGACACCTGGACACAGAAAACTACGAATCGGAATACCTGGACACCCTGGACTTCCACATACAGTACCTAGATACAAGAAACTATGGAGCGGAACACCTGGACACCCTGAAATTCCACATCCGACACCTGGACATAGAAAACTACGAAGCGGAATACCTGGACACCCTGGACTTCCACATCCAGTACCTAGATACAAGAAACTACGAAGCGGAATACCTGGACACCATGAAATTCCACATCCGACACCTGGACATAGAAAACTACGAAGCGGAATACCTGGACATCCTGGACTTCCACATCCATTACCTAGATACAAGAAACTACGGAGCGGAACATCTGGACACCCTGAACTTCCATATCCGACACCTAGATAGAGAAAACTACGAAGCTGAATACCTGGACACCCTGGACTTCCACATCCAGTACCTAGATACAAGAAACTACGAAGCGGAATACCTGGACAACCTGAACTTTCACATCCGACACCTGGACACAGAAAACTACGAATCGGAATACCTGGACACCCTGGACTTCCACATACAGTACCTAGATACAAGAAACTATGGAGCGGAACACCTGGACACCCTGGACTTCCACATCCGACACCTGCACACAGGAAACTACCGAGCGGAATACCTGGACACCCTGGACATCCACATCTAGTACCTAGATACAAGAAACTACGGAGCGGAACATCTGGACACCCTGAACTTCCACATCCGACTCCTAGATAGAGAAAACTACGAAGCGGACTACCTGGACACCCTGGACTTCCACATTCACTACCTAGATACAAGAAACTACGGAGCGGAATACATGGACACCCTGGACTTCCTCATCCGACACCTAGATACAGAAAACTACGTAGCGGAATACCTATATACCCTGGACTTCCACATCCAACACCTGGGCACAGGAAACTACGAAGCGGAATACCTGGACGCCCTGGACTTCCACATTCACTACCTAGATACAAGAAACTATGGAGCGGAACACCTGGACACCCTGGACTTCCACATCCGACACCTAGATACAGAAAACTACGTAGCGGAACACCTGGATACCCTGGACTTCCACATCCAACACCTGGGCACAGGAAACTACGAAGCGGAATACCTGGACGCCCTGGACTTCCACATTCACTACCTAGATACAAGAAACTATGGAGCGGAACACCTGGACACCCTGGACTTCCACATCCGACACCTAGATACAGAAAACTACGTAGCGGAACACCTGGATACCCTGGACTTCCACATCCGACACCTAGATACAGAAAACTACGAAGCGGAATACCTGGACACCCTGGACTTCCACATCCAGTACCTAGATACAAGAAACTACGGAGCGGAACATCAGGATACCCTGAACTTCCACATCTAGTACCTAGATACAAGAAACTACGAAGCGGAATACCTGGACACCATGAAATTCCACATCCGACACCTGGACATAGAAAACTACGAAGCGGAATACCTGGACATCCTGGACTTCCACATCCAGTACCTAGATACAAGAAACTACGGAGCGGAACATCTGGACACCCTGAACTTCCATATCCGACACCTAGATAGAGAAAACTACGAAGGAATACCTGGACACCCTGGACTTCCACATCCAGTACCTAGATACAAGAAACTACGAAGCGGAATACCTGGACAACCTGAACTTTCACATCCGACACCTGGACACAGAAAACTACGAATCGGAATACCTGGACACCCTGGACTTCCACATACAGTACCTAGATACAAGAAACTATGGAGCGGAACACCTGGACACCCTGAAATTCCACATCCGACACCTGGACATAGAAAACTACGAAGCGGAATACATGGACACCCTGGACTTCCACATCCAGTACCTAGATACAAGAAACTACGAAGCGGAATACCTGGACACCATGAAATTCCACATCCGACACCTGGACATAGAAAACTACGAAGCGGAATACCTGGACATCCTGGACTTCCACATCCATTACCTAGATACAAGAAACTACGGAGCGGAACATCTGGACACCCTGAACTTCCATATCCGACACCTAGATAGAGAAAACTACGAAGCTGAATACCTGGACACCCTGGACTTCCACATCCAGTACCTAGATACAAGAAACTACGAAGCGGAATACCTGGACAACCTGAACTTTCACATCCGACACCTGGACACAGAAAACTACGAATCGGAATACCTGGACACCCTGGACTTCCACATACAGTACCTAGATACAAGAAACTATGGAGCGGAACACCTGGACACCCTGGACTTCCACATCCGACACCTGCACACAGGAAACTACCGAGCGGAATACCTGGACACCCTGGACATCCACATCTAGTACCTAGATACAAGAAACTACGGAGCGGAACATCTGGACACCCTGAACTTCCACATCCGACTCCTAGATAGAGAAAACTACGAAGCGGACTACCTGGACACCCTGGACTTCCACATTCACTACCTAGATACAAGAAACTACGGAGCGGAATACATGGACACCCTGGACTTCCTCATCCGACACCTAGATACAGAAAACTACGTAGCGGAATACCTATATACCCTGGACTTCCACATCCAACACCTGGGCACAGGAAACTACGAAGCGGAATACCTGGACGCCCTGGACTTCCACATTCACTACCTAGATACAAGAAACTATGGAGCGGAACACCTGGACACCCTGGACTTCCACATCCGACACCTAGATACAGAAAACTACGTAGCGGAACACCTGGATACCCTGGACTTCCACATCCGACACCTAGATACAGAAAACTACGAAGCGGAATACCTGCACACCCTGGACTTCCACATCCAGTACCTAGATACAAGAAACTACGAAGCGGAATACCTGGACACCCTGGACTTCCACATCCAGTACCTAGACACAAGAAACTACGGAGCGGAACATCAGGATACCCTGAACTTCCACATCTAGTACCTAGATACAAGAAACTACGAAGCGGAATACCTGGACACCATGAAATTCCACATCCGACACCTGGACATAGAAAACTACGAAGCGGAATACCTGGACATCCTGGACTTCCACATCCAGTACCTAGATACAAGAAACTACGGAGCGGAACATCTGGACACCCTGAACTTCCATATCCGACACCTAGATAGAGAAAACTACGAATCGGAATACCTGGACACCCTGGACTTCCACATACAGTACCTAGATACAAGAAACTATGGAGCGGAACACCTGGACACCCTGGACTTCCACATCCGACACCTGCACACAGGAAACTACCGAGCGGAATACCTGGACACCCTGGACATCCACATCTAGTACCTAGATACAAGAAACTACGGAGCGGAACATCTGGACACCCTGAACTTCCACATCCGACTCCTAGATAGAGAAAACTACGAAGCGGACTACCTGGACACCCTGGACTTCCACATCCGACACCTGGACACAGAAAACTACGAAGCGGAATACCTGGACACCTTGGACTTCCACATCCAGTACCTAGATACAAGAAACTACGAAGCGGAATACCTGGACACCCTGAACTTTCACATCCGACACCTGGACAGAGAAAACTACGAATCGGAATACCTGGACTTCCACATCCAGTACCTAGATACAAGAAACTATGGAGCGGAACACCTGGACACCCTGGACTTCCACATCCGACACCTGGACACAGGAAACTACCGAGCGGAATACCTGGACACCCTGGACTTCCACATTCACTACCTAGATACAAGAAACTACGGAGCGGAATACATGGACACCCTGGACTTCCACATCCGACACCTAGATACAGAAAACTACGTAGCGGAACACCTGGATACCCTGGACTTCCACATCCAACACCTGGGCACAGGAAACTACGAAGCGGAATACCTGGACGCCCTGGACTTCCACATTCACTACCTAGATACAAGAAACTATGGAGCGGAACACCTGGACACCCTGGACTTCCACATCCGACACCTAGATACAAAAAACTACGTAGCGGAATACATGGACACCCTGGACTTCCTCATCCGACACCTAGATACAGAAAACTACGTAGCGGAACACCTATATACCCTGGACTTCCACATCCAACACCTGGGCACAGGAAACTACGAAGCGGAATACCTGGACGCCCTGGACTTCCACATTCACTACCTAGATACAAGAAACTATGGAGCGGAACACCTGGACACCCTGGACTTCCACATCCGACACCTAGATACAGAAAACTACGTAGCGGAACACCTGGATACCCTGGACTTCCACATCCGACACCTAGATACAGAAAACTACGAAGCGGAATACCTGCACACCCTGGACTTCCACATCCAGTACCTAGATACAAGAAACTACGAAGCGGAATACCTGGACACCCTGGACTTCCACATCCAGTACCTAGACACAAGAAACTACGGAGCGGAACATCAGGATACCCTGAACTTCCACATCTAGTACCTAGATACAAGAAACTACGAAGCGGAATACCTGGACACCATGAAATTCCACATCCGACACCTGGACATAGAAAACTACGAAGCGGAATACCTGGACATCCTGGACTTCCACATCCAGTACCTAGATACAAGAAACTACGGAGCGGAACATCTGGACACCCTGAACTTCCATATCCGACACCTAGATAGAGAAAACTACGAAGGAATACCTGGACACCCTGGACTTCCACATCCAGTACCTAGATACAAGAAACTACGAAGCGGAATACCTGGACAACCTGAACTTTCACATCCGACACCTGGACACAGAAAACTACGAATCGGAATACCTGGACACCCTGGACTTCCACATACAGTACCTAGATACAAGAAACTATGGAGCGGAACACCTGGACACCCTGAAATTCCACATCCGACACCTGGACACAGAAAACTACGAAGCGGAATACCTGGACACCCTGGACTTCCACATCCAGTACCTAGATACAAGAAACTACGAAGCGGAATACCTGGACACCATGAAATTCCACATCCGACACCTGGACATAGAAAACTACGAAGCGGAATACCTGGACATCCTGGACTTCCACATCCATTACCTAGATACAAGAAACTACGGAGCGGAACATCTGGACACCCTGAACTTCCATATCCGACACCTAGATAGAGAAAACTACGAAGCTGAATACCTGGACACCCTGGACTTCCACATCCAGTACCTAGATACAAGAAACTACGAAGCGGAATACCTGGACAACCTGAACTTTCACATCCGACACCTGGACACAGAAAACTACGAATCGGAATACCTGGACACCCTGGACTTCCACATACAGTACCTAGATACAAGAAACTATGGAGCGGAACACCTGGACACCCTGGACTTCCACATCCGACACCTGCACACAGGAAACTACCGAGCGGAATACCTGGACACCCTGGACATCCACATCTAGTACCTAGATACAAGAAACTACGGAGCGGAACATCTGGACACCCTGAACTTCCACATCCGACTCCTAGATAGAGAAAACTACGAAGCGGACTACCTGGACACCCTGGACTTCCACATTCACTACCTAGATACAAGAAACTACGGAGCGGAATACATGGACACCCTGGACTTCCTCATCCGACACCTAGATACAGAAAACTACGTAGCGGAATACCTATATACCCTGGACTTCCACATCCAACACCTGGGCACAGGAAACTACGAAGCGGAATACCTGGACGCCCTGGACTTCCACATTCACTACCTAGATACAAGAAACTATGGAGCGGAACACCTGGACACCCTGGACTTCCACATCCGACACCTAGATACAGAAAACTACGTAGCGGAACACCTGGATACCCTGGACTTCCACATCCGACACCTAGATACAGAAAACTACGAAGCGGAATACCTGCACACCCTGGACTTCCACATCCAGTACCTAGATACAAGAAACAACGAAGCGGAATACCTGGACACCCTGGACTTCCACATCCAGTACCTAGACACAAGAAACTACGGAGCGGAACATCAGGATACCCTGAACTTCCACATCTAGTACCTAGATACAAGAAACTACGAAGCGGAATACCTGGACACCATGAAAATCCACATCCGACACCTGGACATAGAAAACTACGAAGCGGAATACCTGGACATCCTGGACTTCCACATCCAGTACCTAGATACAAGAAACTACGGAGCGGAACATCTGGACACCCTGAACTTCCATATCCGACACCTAGATAGAGAAAACTACGAATCGGAATACCTGGACACCCTGGACTTCCACATACAGTACCTAGATACAAGAAACTATGGAGCGGAACACCTGGACACCCTGGACTTCCACGTCCGACACCTGCACACAGGAAACTACCGAGCGGAATACCTGGACACCCTGGACATCCACATCTAGTACCTAGATACAAGAAACTACGGAGCGGAACATCTGGACACCCTGAACTTCCACATCCGACTCCTAGATAGAGAAAACTACGAAGCGGACTACCTGGACACCCTGGACTTCCACATCCGACACCTGGACACAGAAAACTACGAAGCGGAATACCTGGACACCTTGGACTTCCACATCCAGTACCTAGATACAAGAAACTACGAAGCGGAATACCTGAACACCCTGAACTTTCACATCCGACACCTGGACAGAGAAAACTACGAATCGGAATACCTGGACTTCCACATCCAGTACCTAGATACAAGAAACTATGGAGCGGAACACCTGGACACCCTGGACTTCCACATCCGACACTTGGACACAGGAAACTACCGAGCGGAATACCTGGACACCCTGGACTTCCACATTCACTACCTAGATACAAGAAACTACGGAGCGGAATACATGGACACCCTGGACTTCCACATCCGACACCTAGATACAGAAAACTACGTAGCGGAACACCTGGATACCCTGGACTTCCACATCCAACACCTGGGCACAGGAAACTACGAAGCGGAATACCTGGACGCCCTGGACTTCCACATTCACTACCTAGATACAAGAAACTATGGAGCGGAACACCTGGACACCCAGGACTTCCACATCCGACACCTAGATACAGAAAACTACGTAGCGGAACACCTGGATACCCTGGACTTCCACATCCGACACCTAGATACAGAAAACTACGAAGCGGAATACCTGCACACCCTGGACTTCCACATCCAGTACCTAGATACAAGAAACTATGGAGCGGAACACCTGGACACCCTGGACTTCGACATCCGACACTTGCACACAGGATACTACCGAGCGGAATACCTGGACACCCTGGACTTCCACATCCAGTACCTAGATACAAGAAACTACGGAGCGGAATACATGGACACCCTGGACTTCCACATCCAGTACCTAGATACAAGAAACTATGGAGCGGAACACCTGGACACCCTGGACTTCCACATCCGACACCTGGACACAGAAAACTACGAAGCGGAATACCTGGACACCCTGGACTTCCACATCCAGTACCTAGATACAAGAAACTGCGAAGCGGAATACCTGGACACCCTGAAATTCCACATCCGACACCTGGACATAGAAAACTACGAAGCGGAATACATGGACACCCTGGACTTCCACATCCAGTACCTAGATACAAGAAACTACGAAGCGGAATACCTGGACACCATGAAATTCCACATCCGACACCTGGACATAGAAAACTACGAAGCGGAATACCTGGACATCCTGGACTTCCACATCCATTACCTAGATACAAGAAACTACGGAGCGGAACATCTGGACACCCTGAACTTCCATATCCGACACCTAGATAGAGAAAACTACGAAGCTGAATACCTGGACACCCTGGACTTCCACATCCAGTACCTAGATACAAGAAACTACGAAGCGGAATACCTGGACAACCTGAACTTTCACATCCGACACCTGGACACAGAAAACTACGAATCGGAATACCTGGACACCCTGGACTTCCACATACAGTACCTAGATACAAGAAACTATGGAGCGGAACACCTGGACACCCTGGACTTCCACATCCGACACCTGCACACAGGAAACTACCGAGCGGAATACCTGGACACCCTGGACATCCACATCTAGTACCTAGATACAAGAAACTACGGAGCGGAACATCTGGACACCCTGAACTTCCACATCCGACTCCTAGATAGAGAAAACTACGAAGCGGACTACCTGGACACCCTGGACTTCCACATTCACTACCTAGATACAAGAAACTACGGAGCGGAATACATGGACACCCTGGACTTCCTCATCCGACACCTAGATACAGAAAACTACGTAGCGGAATACCTATATACCCTGGACTTCCACATCCAACACCTGGGCACAGGAAACTACGAAGCGGAATACCTGGACGCCCTGGACTTCCACATTCACTACCTAGATACAAGAAACTATGGAGCGGAACACCTGGACACCCTGGACTTCCACATCCGACACCTAGATACAGAAAACTACGTAGCGGAACACCTGGATACCCTGGACTTCCACATCCGACACCTAGATACAGAAAACTACGAAGCGGAATACCTGCACACCCTGGACTTCCACATCCAGTACCTAGATACAAGAAACTACGAAGCGGAATACCTGGACACCCTGGACTTCCACATCCAGTACCTAGACACAAGAAACTACGGAGCGGAACATCAGGATACCCTGAACTTCCACATCTAGTACCTAGATACAAGAAACTACGAAGCGGAATACCTGGACACCATGAAATTCCACATCCGACACCTGGACATAGAAAACTACGAAGCGGAATACCTGGACATCCTGGACTTCCACATCCAGTACCTAGATACAAGAAACTACGGAGCGGAACATCTGGACACCCTGAACTTCCATATCCGACACCTAGATAGAGAAAACTACGAATCGGAATACCTGGACACCCTGGACTTCCACATACAGTACCTAGATACAAGAAACTATGGAGCGGAACACCTGGACACCCTGGACTTCCACATCCGACACCTGCACACAGGAAACTACCGAGCGGAATACCTGGACACCCTGGACATCCACATCTAGTACCTAGATACAAGAAACTACGGAGCGGAACATCTGGACACCCTGAACTTCCACATCCGACTCCTAGATAGAGAAAACTACGAAGCGGACTACCTGGACACCCTGGACTTCCACATCCGACACCTGGACACAGAAAACTACGAAGCGGAATACCTGGACACCTTGGACTTCCACATCCAGTACCTAGATACAAGAAACTACGAAGCGGAATACCTGGACACCCTGAACTTTCACATCCGACACCTGGACAGAGAAAACTACGAATCGGAATACCTGGACTTCCACATCCAGTACCTAGATACAAGAAACTATGGAGCGGAACACCTGGACACCCTGGACTTCCACATCCGACACCTGGACACAGGAAACTACCGAGCGGAATACCTGGACACCCTGGACTTCCACATTCACTACCTAGATACAAGAAACTACGGAGCGGAATACATGGACACCCTGGACTTCCACATCCGACACCTAGATACAGAAAACTACGTAGCGGAACACCTGGATACCCTGGACTTCCACATCCAACACCTGGGCACAGGAAACTACGAAGCGGAATACCTGGACGCCCTGGACTTCCACATTCACTACCTAGATACAAGAAACTATGGAGCGGAACACCTGGACACCCTGGACTTCCACATCCGACACCTAGATACAAAAAACTACGTAGCGGAATACATGGACACCCTGGACTTCCTCATCCGACACCTAGATACAGAAAACTACGTAGCGGAACACCTATATACCCTGGACTTCCACATCCAACACCTGGGCACAGGAAACTACGAAGCGGAATACCTGGACGCCCTGGACTTCCACATTCACTACCTAGATACAAGAAACTATGGAGCGGAACACCTGGACACCCTGGACTTCCACATCCGACACCTAGATACAGAAAACTACGTAGCGGAACACCTGGATACCCTGGACTTCCACATCCGACACCTAGATACAGAAAACTACGAAGCGGAATACCTGCACACCCTGGACTTCCACATCCAGTACCTAGATACAAGAAACTACGAAGCGGAATACCTGGACACCCTGGACTTCCACATCCAGTACCTAGACACAAGAAACTACGGAGCGGAACATCAGGATACCCTGAACTTCCACATCTAGTACCTAGATACAAGAAACTACGAAGCGGAATACCTGGACACCATGAAATTCCACATCCGACACCTGGACATAGAAAACTACGAAGCGGAATACCTGGACATCCTGGACTTCCACATCCAGTACCTAGATACAAGAAACTACGGAGCGGAACATCTGGACACCCTGAACTTCCATATCCGACACCTAGATAGAGAAAACTACGAAGGAATACCTGGACACCCTGGACTTCCACATCCAGTACCTAGATACAAGAAACTACGAAGCGGAATACCTGGACAACCTGAACTTTCACATCCGACACCTGGACACAGAAAACTACGAATCGGAATACCTGGACACCCTGGACTTCCACATACAGTACCTAGATACAAGAAACTATGGAGCGGAACACCTGGACACCCTGAAATTCCACATCCGACACCTGGACACAGAAAACTACGAAGCGGAATACCTGGACACCCTGGACTTCCACATCCAGTACCTAGATACAAGAAACTACGAAGCGGAATACCTGGACACCATGAAATTCCACATCCGACACCTGGACATAGAAAACTACGAAGCGGAATACCTGGACATCCTGGACTTCCACATCCATTACCTAGATACAAGAAACTACGGAGCGGAACATCTGGACACCCTGAACTTCCATATCCGACACCTAGATAGAGAAAACTACGAAGCTGAATACCTGGACACCCTGGACTTCCACATCCAGTACCTAGATACAAGAAACTACGAATCGGAATACCTGGACACCCTGGACTTCCACATACAGTACCTAGATACAAGAAACTATGGAGCGGAACACCTGGACACCCTGGACTTCCACATCCGACACCTGCACACAGGAAACTACCGAGCGGAATACCTGGACACCCTGGACATCCACATCTAGTACCTAGATACAAGAAACTACGGAGCGGAACATCTGGACACCCTGAACTTCCACATCCGACTCCTAGATAGAGAAAACTACGAAGCGGACTACCTGGACACCCTGGACTTCCACATTCACTACCTAGATACAAGAAACTACGGAGCGGAATACATGGACACCCTGGACTTCCTCATCCGACACCTAGATACAGAAAACTACGTAGCGGAATACCTATATACCCTGGACTTCCACATCCAACACCTGGGCACAGGAAACTACGAAGCGGAATACCTGGACGCCCTGGACTTCCACATTCACTACCTAGATACAAGAAACTATGGAGCGGAACACCTGGACACCCTGGACTTCCACATCCGACACCTAGATACAGAAAACTACGTAGCGGAACACCTGGATACCCTGGACTTCCACATCCGACACCTAGATACAGAAAACTACGAAGCGGAATACCTGCACACCCTGGACTTCCACATCCAGTACCTAGATACAAGAAACAACGAAGCGGAATACCTGGACACCCTGGACTTCCACATCCAGTACCTAGACACAAGAAACTACGGAGCGGAACATCAGGATACCCTGAACTTCCACATCTAGTACCTAGATACAAGAAACTACGAAGCGGAATACCTGGACACCATGAAAATCCACATCCGACACCTGGACATAGAAAACTACGAAGCGGAATACCTGGACATCCTGGACTTCCACATCCAGTACCTAGATACAAGAAACTACGGAGCGGAACATCTGGACACCCTGAACTTCCATATCCGACACCTAGATAGAGAAAACTACGAATCGGAATACCTGGACACCCTGGACTTCCACATACAGTACCTAGATACAAGAAACTATGGAGCGGAACACCTGGACACCCTGGACTTCCACGTCCGACACCTGCACACAGGAAACTACCGAGCGGAATACCTGGACACCCTGGACATCCACATCTAGTACCTAGATACAAGAAACTACGGAGCGGAACATCTGGACACCCTGAACTTCCACATCCGACTCCTAGATAGAGAAAACTACGAAGCGGACTACCTGGACACCCTGGACTTCCACATCCGACACCTGGACACAGAAAACTACGAAGCGGAATACCTGGACACCTTGGACTTCCACATCCAGTACCTAGATACAAGAAACTACGAAGCGGAATACCTGAACACCCTGAACTTTCACATCCGACACCTGGACAGAGAAAACTACGAATCGGAATACCTGGACTTCCACATCCAGTACCTAGATACAAGAAACTATGGAGCGGAACACCTGGACACCCTGGACTTCCACATCCGACACCTGGACACAGGAAACTACCGAGCGGAATACCTGGACACCCTGGACTTCCACATTCACTACCTAGATACAAGAAACTACGGAGCGGAATACATGGACACCCTGGACTTCCACATCCGACACCTAGATACAGAAAACTACGTAGCGGAACACCTGGATACCCTGGACTTCCACATCCAACACCTGGGCACAGGAAACTACGAAGCGGAATACCTGGACGCCCTGGACTTCCACATTCACTACCTAGATACAAGAAACTATGGAGCGGAACACCTGGACACCCAGGACTTCCACATCCGACACCTAGATACAGAAAACTACGTAGCGGAACACCTGGATACCCTGGACTTCCACATCCGACACCTAGATACAGAAAACTACGAAGCGGAATACCTGCACACCCTGGACTTCCACATCCAGTACCTAGATACAAGAAACTATGGAGCGGAACACCTGGACACCCTGGACTTCGACATCCGACACTTGCACACAGGATACTACCGAGCGGAATACCTGGACACCCTGGACTTCCACATCCAGTACCTAGATACAAGAAACTACGGAGCGGAATACATGGACACCCTGGACTTCCACATCCAGTACCTAGATACAAGAAACTATGGAGCGGAACACCTGGACACCCTGGACTTCCACATCCGACACCTGGACACAGAAAACTACGAAGCGGAATACCTGGACACCCTGGACTTCCACATCCAGTACCTAGATACAAGAAACTGCGAAGCGGAATACCTGGACACCCTGAAATTCCACATCCGACACCTGGACATAGAAAACTACGAAGCGGAATACCTGGACACCCTGGACTTCCACATCCAGTACCTAGATACAAGAAACTACGAAGCGGAATACCTGGACACCCTGAACTTCCACATCCGACACCTGGACACAGAAAACTATGAAGCGGAATACCTGGACACCCTGGACTTCCACATCCAGTACCTAGATACAAGAAACTACGGAGCGGAATACATGGACACCCTGGACTTCCACATCCGACACCTAGATACAGAAAACTACGTAGCCGAACACCTGGATACCCTGGACTTCCACATCCAACACCTGGGCACAGGAAACTACGAAGCGGAATACCTGGACGCCCTGGACTTCCACATTCACTACCTAGATACAAGAAACTATGGAGCGGAACACCTGGACACCCTGGACTTCCACATCCGACACCTAGATACAGAAAACTACGTAGCGGAACACCTGGATACCCTGGACTTCCACATCCGACACCTAGATACAGAAAACTACGAAGCGGAATACCTGCACACCCTGGACTTCCACATCCAGTACCTAGATACAAGAAACTATGGAGCGGAACACCTGGACACCCTGGACTTCGACATCCGACACCTGCACACAGGATACTACCGAGCGGAATACCTGGACACCCTGGACTTCCACATCCAGTACCTAGATACAAGAAACTACGGAGCGGAATACATGGACACCCTGGACTTCCACATCCAGTACCTAGATACAAGAAACTATGGAGCGGAACACCTGGACACCCTGGACTTCCACATCCGACACCTGGACACAGAAAACTACGAAGCGGAATACCTGGACACCCTGGACTTCCACATCCAGTACCTAGATACAAGAAACTGCGAAGCGGAATACCTGGACACCCTGAAATTCCACATCCGACACCTGGACATAGAAAACTACGAAGCGGAATACCTGGACACCCTGGACTTCCACATCCAGTACCTAGATACAAGAAACTACGAAGCGGAATACCTGGACACCCTGAACTTCCACATCCGACACCTGGACACAGAAAACTATGAAGCGGAATACCTGGACACCCTGGACTTCCACATCCAGTACCTAGATACAAGAAACTACGGAGCGGAACATCTGGACACCCTGAACTTCCACATCCGACACCTAGATAGAGAAAAATACGAAGCGGACTACCTGGACACCCTGAATTTCCACATCCGACACCTGGACACAGAAAACTACGAAGCTGAATACCTGGACACCCTGGACTTCCACATCCAGTACCTAGATACAAGAAACTATGGAGCGGAACACCTGGACACCCTGGACTTCCACATCCGACACCTGGACACAGGAAACTACGAACCGGACTACCTGGACACCCTGGACTTCCACATTCACTACCTAGATACATGAAACTACGGAGCGGAATACATGGACACCCTGGACTTCCTCATCCGACACTTAGATACAGAAAACTACAAAGCGGACTACCTAGACACCCTGGTCTTTCACATCCAGTACCTAGATACAAGAAACTACGAAGCGGAATACTTGGACACCCTGGACTTCCACATCCAGTACCTAGACACAAGAAACTACGGAGCGGAACATCTGTACACCCTGAACTTCCACATCCGACACCTGGACACAGAAAACTACGAAGCGGAATACCTGGACACCCTGGTCTTCCACATCCAGTACCTAGACACAAGAAACTACGGAGCGGAACATCAGGATACCCTGAACTTCCACATCTAGTACCTAGATACAAGAAACTACGAAGCGGAATACCTGGACAGCCTGAAATTCCACATCCGACACCTGGACATAGTAAACTACGAAGCGGAATACCTGGACATCCTGGACTTCCACATCCAGTACCTAGATTCAAGAAACTACGGAGCGGAACATCTGGACACCCTGAACTTCCACATCCGACACCTAGATAGAGAAAACTACGAAGCGGAATACCTGGACATCCTGAATTTCCACATCCGACACCTGGACACAGAAAACTACGAAGCGGAATACCTGGACACCCTGGACTTCCACATCCAGTACCTAGATACAAGAAACTACGAAGCGGAATACCTGGACACCCTGAACTTCCACATCCGACACCTGGACACAGAAAACTACGAAGCGGAATACCTGGACACCCTGGACTTCCACATCCAGTACCTAGATACAAGAAACTACGGAGCGGAACATCTGGACACCCTGAACTTCCACATCCGACACCTAGATAGAGAAAACTACGAAGCGGACTACCTGAACACCCTGAATTTCCACATCCGACACCTGGACACAGAAAACTACGAAGCTGAATACCTGGACATCCTGGACTTCCACATCCAGTACCTAGATACAAGAAACTACGAAGCGGAATACCTGGACACCCTGACCTTCCACATCCGACACCTGGACACAGAAAACTACGAAGCGGAATACCTGGACACCCTGGACTTCCACATCCAGTACCTAGATACAAGAAACTATGGAGCGGAACACCTGGACACCCTGGACTTCCACATTCACTACCTAGATACAAGAAACTACGGAGCGGAATACATGGACACCCTGGACTTCCTCATCCGACACCTAGATACAGAAAACTACGTAGCGGAACACCTATATACCCTGGACTTCCACATCCAACACCTGGGCACAGGAAACTACGAAGCGGAATACCTGGACGCCCTGGACTTCCACATTCACTACCTAGATACAAGAAACTATGGAGCGGAACACCTGGACACCCTGGACTTCCACATCCGACACCTAGATACAGAAAACTACGTAGCGGAACACCTGGATACCCTGGACTTCCACATCCGATACCTAGATACAGAAAACTACGAAGCGGAATACCTGCACACCCTGGACTTCCACATCCAGTACCTAGATACAAGAAACTACGAAGCGGAATACCTGGACACCCTGAAATTCCACATCCGACACCTGGACATAGAAAACTACGAAGCGGAATACCTGGACACCCTGGACTTCCACATCCAGTACCTAGATACAAGAAACTACGAAGCGGAATACCTGGACACCCTGAACTTCCACATCCGACACCTGGACACAGAAAACTACGAAGCGGAATACCTGGACACCGGACTTCCACATCCAGTACCTAGATACAAGAAACTATGGAGCGGAACACCTGGACACCCTGGACTACGACATCCGACACCTGGACACAGGATACTACCGAGCGGAATACCTGGACACCCTGGACTTCCACATCCAGTACCTAGATACAAGAAACTACGGAGCGGAATACATGGACACCCTGGACTTCCACATCCAGTACCTAGATACAAGAAACTATGGAGCGGAACACCTGGACACCCTGGACTTCCACATCCGACACCTGGACACAGAAAACTACGAAGCGGAATACCTGGACACCCTGGACTTCCACATCCAGTACCTAGATACAAGAAACTGCGAAGCGGAATACCTAGACACCCTGAACTTCCACATCCGACACCTGGACACAGAAAACTATGAAGCGGAATACCTGGACACCCTGGACTTCCACATCCAGTACCTAGATACAAGAAACTACGGAGCGGAACATCTGGACACCCTGAACTTCCACATCCGACACCTAGATAGAGAAAAATACGAAGCGGACTACCTGGACACCCTGAATTTCCACATCCGACACCTGGACACAGAAAACTACGAAGCTGAATACCTGGACACCCTGGACTTCCACATCCAGTACCTAGATACAAGAAACAATGGAGCGGAACACCTGGACACCCTGGACTTCCACATCCGACACCTGGACACAGGAAACTACGAACCGGACTACCTGGACACCCTGGACTTCCACATTCACTACCTAGATACAAGAAACTACGGAGCGGAATACATGGACACCCTGGACTTCCTCATCCGACACTTAGATACAGAAAACTACGAAGCGGACTACCTAGACACCCTGGTCTTTCACATCCAGTACCTAGATACAAGAAACTACGAAGCGGAATACTTGGACACCCTGGACTTCCACATCCAGTACCTAGACACAAGAAACTACGGAGCGGAACATCTGTACACCCTGAACTTCCACATCCGACACCTGGACACAGAAAACTACGAAGCGGAATACCTGGACACCCTGGTCTTCCACATCCAGTACCTAGACACAAGAAACTACGGAGCGGAACATCAGGATACCCTGAACTTCCACATCTAGTACCTAGATACAAGAAACTACGAAGCGGAATACCTGGACAGCCTGAAATTCCACATCCGACACCTGGACATAGTAAACTACGAAGCGGAATACCTGGACATCCTGGACTTCCACATCCAGTACCTAGATTCAAGAAACTACGGAGCGGAACATCTGGACACCCTGAACTTCCACATCCGACACCTAGATAGATAAAACTACGAAGCGGAATACCTGGACATCCTGAATTTCCACATCCGACACCTGGACACAGAAAACTACGAAGCGTAATACCTGGACACCCTGGACTTCCACATCCAGTACCTAGATACAAGAAACTACGAAGCGGAATACCTGGACACCCTGAACTTCCACATCCGACACCTGGACACAGAAAACTACGAAGCGGAATACCTGGACACCCTGGACTTCCACATCCAGTACCTAGATACAAGAAACTACGGAGCGGAACATCTGGACACCCTGAACTTCCACATCCGACACCTAGATAGAGAAAACTACGAAGCGGACTACCTGAACACCCTGAATTTCCACATCCGACACCTGGACACAGAAATCTACGAAGCTGAATACCTGGACACCCTGGACTTCCACATCCAGTACCTAGATACAAGAAACTACGAAGCGGAATACCTGGACACCCTGAACTTCCACATCCGACACCTGGACACAGAAAACTACGTAGCGGAACACCTGGATACCCTGGACTTCCACATCCGATACCTAGATACAGAAAACTACGAAGCGGAATACCTGGATACCCTGGACTTCCACATCCAGTACCTAGATACAAGAAACTACGAAGCGGAATACCTGGACACCCTGAACTTCCACATCCGACACCTGGACACAGAAAACTATGAAGCGGAATACCTGGACACCCTGGACTTCCACATCCAGTACCTAGATACAAGAAACTACGGAGCGGAACATCTGGACACCCTGAACTTCCACATCCGACACCTAGATAGAGAAAAATACGAAGCGGACTACCTGGACACCCTGAATTTCCACATCCGACACCTGGACACAGAAAACTACGAAGCTGAATACCTGGACACCCTGGACTTCCACATCCAGTACCTAGATACAAGAAACTACGGAGCGGAACATCTGGACACCCTGAACTTCCACATCCGACACCTAGATAGAGAAAAATACGAAGCGGACTACCTGGACACCCTGAACTTCCACATCCGACACCTGGACACAGAAAACTACGAAGCGGAATACCTGGACACCCTGGTCTTCCACATCCAGTACCTAGACACAAGAAACTACGGAGCGGAACATCAGGATACCCTGAACTTCCACATCCAGTACCTAGATACAAGAAACTACGAAGCGGAATACCTGGACACCCTGAACTTCCACATCCGACACCTGGACACAGAAAACTATGAAGCGGAATACCTGGACACCCTGGTCTTCCACATCCAGTACCTAGACACAAGAAACTACGGAGCGGAACATCAGGATACCCTGAACTTCCACATCTAGTACCTAGATACAAGAAACTACGAAGCGGAATACCTGGACAGCCTGAAATTCCACATCCGACACCTGGACATAGTAAACTACGAAGCGGAATACCTGGACATCCTGGACTTCCACATCCAGTACCTAGATTCAAGAAACTACGGAGCGGAACATCTGGACACCCTGAACTTCCACATCCGACACCTAGATAGAGAAAACTACGAAGCGGAATACCTGAACATCCTGAATTTCCACATCCGACACCTGGACACAGAAAACTACGAAGCGGAATACCTGGACACCCTGGACTTCCACATCCAGTACCTAGATACAAGAAACTACGAAGCGGAATACCTGGACACCCTGAACTTCCACATCCGACACCTGGACACAGAAAACTACGAAGCGGAATACCTGGACACCCTGGACTTCCACATCCAGTACCTAGATACAAGAAACTACGGAGCGGAACATCTGGACACCCTGAACTTCCACATCCGACACCTAGATAGAGAAAACTACGAAGCGGACTACCTGAACACCCTGAATTTCCACATCCGACACCTGGACACAGAAATCTACGAAGCTGAATACCTGGACACCCTGGACTTCCACATCCAGTACCTAGATACAAGAAACTACGAAGCGGAATACCTGGACACCCTGAACTTCCACATCCGACACCTGGACACAGAAAACTACGTAGCGGAACACCTGGATACCCTGGACTTCCACATCCGATACCTAGATACAGAAAACTACGAAGCGGAATACCTGGACACCCTGGACTTCCACATCCAGTACCTAGATTCAAGAAACTACGGAGCGGAACATCTGGACACCCTGAACTTCCACATCCGACACCTAGATAGAGAAAAATACGAAGCGGACTACCTGGACACCCTGAATTTCCACATCCGACACCTGGACACAGAAAACTACGAAGCTGAATACCTGGACACCCTGGACTTCCACATCCAGTACCTAGATACAAGAAACTACGGAGCGGAACATCTGGACACCCTGAACTTCCACATCCGACACCTAGATAGAGAAAACTACGAAGCGGAATACCTGGACATCCTGAATTTCCACATCCGACACCTGGACACAGAAAACTACGAAGCGGAATACCTGGACACCCTGGACTTCCACATCCAGTACCTAGATACAAGAAACTACGAAGCGGAATACCTGGACACCCTGAACTTCCACATCCGACACCTGGACACAGAAAACTACGAAGCGGAATACCTGGACACCCTGGACTTCCACATCCAGTACCTAGATACAAGAAACTACGGAGCGGAACATCTGGACACCCTGAACTTCCACATCCGACACCTAGATAGAGAAAACTACGAAGCGGACTACCTGAACACCCTGAATTTCCACATCCGACACCTGGACACAGAAATCTACGAAGCTGAATACCTGGACACCCTGGACTTCCACATCCAGTACCTAGATACAAGAAACTACGAAGCGGAATACCTGGACACCCTGAACTTCCACATCCGACACCTGGACACAGAAAACTACGTAGCGGAACACCTGGATACCCTGGACTTCCACATCCGATACCTAGATACAGAAAACTACGAAGCGGAATACCTGGACACCCTGGACTTCCACATCCAGTACCTAGATACAAGAAACTACGAAGCGGAATACCTGGACACCCTGAACTTCCACATCCGACACCTGGACACAGAAAACTATGAAGCGGAATACCTGGACACCCTGGACTTCCACATCCAGTACCTAGATACAAGAAACTACGGAGCGGAACATCTGGACACCCTGAACTTCCACATCCGACACCTAGATAGAGAAAAATACGAAGCGGACTACCTGGACACCCTGAATTTCCACATCCGACACCTGGACACAGAAAACTACGAAGGTGAATACCTGGACACCCTGGACTTCCACATCCAGTACCTAGATACAAGAAACTATGGAGCGGAACACATGGACACCCTGGACTTCCACATCCGACACCTGGACACAGGAAACTACGAACCGGACTACCTGGACACCCTGGACTTCCACATTCACTACCTAGATACATGAAACTACGGAGCGGAATACATGGACACCCTGGACTTCCTCATCCGACACTTAGATACAGAAAACTACAAAGCGGACTACCTAGACACCCTGGTCTTTCACATCCAGTACCTAGATACAAGAAACTACGAAGCGGAATACTTGGACACCCTGGACTTCCACATCCAGTACCTAGACACAAGAAACTACGGAGCGGAACATCAGGATACCCTGAACTTCCACATCTAGTACCTAGATACAAGAAACTACGAAGCGGAATACCTGGACAGCCTGAAATTCCACATCCGACACCTGGACACAGTAAACTACGAAGCGGAATACCTGGACATCCTGGACTTCCACATCCAGTACCTAGATTCAAGAAACTACGGAGCGGAACATCTGGACACCCTGAACTTCCACATCCGACACCTAGATAGAGAAAACTACGAAGCGGAATACCTGGACATCCTGAATTTCCACATCCGACACCTGGACACAGAAAACTACGAAGCGGAATACCTGGACACCCTGGACTTCCACATCCAGTACCTAGATACAAGAAACTACGAAGCGGAATACCTGGACACCCTGAACTTCCACATCCGACACCTGGACACAGAAAACTACGAAGCGGAATACCTGGACACCCTGGACTTCCACATCCAGTACCTAGATACAAGAAACTACGGAGCGGAACATCTGGACACCCTGAACTTCCACATCCGACACCTAGATAGAGAAAACTACGAAGCGGACTACCTGAACACCCTGAATTTCCACATCCGACACCTGGACACAGAAAACTACGAAGCTGAATACCTGGACACCCTGGACTTCCACATCCAGTACCTAGATACAAGAAACTACGAAGCGGAATACCTGGACACCCTGAACTTCCACATCCGACACCTGGACACAGAAAACTACGAAGCGGAATACCTGGACATCCTGGACTTCCACATCCAGTACCTAGATACAAGAAACTATGGAGCGGAACACCTGGACACCCTGGACTTCCACATCCGACACCTGGACACAGGAAACTACGAACCGGACTACCTGGACACCCTGGAATTCCACATTCACTACCTAGATACAAGAAACTACGGAGCGGAATACATGGACACCCTGGACTTCCTCATCCGACACCTAGATACAGAAAACTACGTAGCGGAACACCTATATACCCTGGACTTCCACATCCAACACCTGGGCACAGGAAACTACGAAGCGGAATACCTGGACGCCCTGGACTTCCACATTCACTACCTAGATACAAGAAACTATGCAGCAGAACACCTGGACACCCTGGACTTCCACATCCGACACCTAGATACAGAAAACTACGTAGCGGAACACCTGGATACCCTGGACTTCCACATCCGATACCAAGATACAGAAAACTACGAAGCGGAATACCTGCACACCCTGGACTTCCACATCCAGTACCTAGATACAAGAAACTACGAAGCGGAATACCTGGACACCCTGAAATTCCACATCCGACACCTGGACATAGAAAACTACGAAGCGGAATACCTGGACACCCTGGACTTCCACATCCAGTACCTAGATACAAGAAACTACGAAGCGGAATACCTGGACACCCTGAACTTCCACATCCGACACCTGGACACAGAAAACTACGAAGCGGAATACCTGGACACCGGACTTCCACATCCAGTACCTAGATACAAGAAACTATGGAGCGGAACACCTGGACACCCTGGACTACCACATCCGACACCTGGACACAGGAAACTACGAACCGGACTACCTGGACACCCTGGACTTCCACATTCACTACCTAGATACAAGAAACTACGGAGCGGAATACATGGACACCCTGGACTTCCTCATCCGACACCTAGATACAAGAAACTACGAAGCGGAATACTTGGACACCCTGGACTTCCACATCCAGTACCTAGATACAAGAAACTATGGAGCGGAACACCTGGACACCCTGGACTTCCACATCCGACACCTGGACACAGGAAACTACGAACCGGACTACCTGGACACCCTGGACTTCCACATTCACTACCTAGATACAAGAAACTACGGAGCGGAATACATGGACACCCTGGACTTCCTCATCCGACACCTAGATACAGAAAACTACGTAGCGGAACACCTATATACCCTGGACTTCCACATCCAACACCTGGGCACAGGAAACTACGAAGCGGAATACCTGGACGCCCTGAACTTCCACATCCGACACCTGGACACAGAAAACTACGAAGCGGAATACCTGGACACCCTGGACTTCCACATCCAGTACCTAGATACAAGAAACTACGGAGCGGAACATCTGGACACCCTGAACTTCCACATCCGACACCTAGATAGAGAAAACTACGAAGCGGACTACCTGAACACCCTGAATTTCCACATCCGACACCTGGACACAGAAAACTACGAAGCTGAATACCTGGACACCCTGGACTTCCACATCCAGTACCTAGATACAAGAAACTACGAAGCGGAATACCTGGACACCCTGAACTTCCACATCCGACACCTGGACACAGAAAACTGCGAAGCGGAATACCTGGACACCCTGGACTTCCACATCCAGTACCTAGATACAAGAAACTATGGAGCGGAACACCTGGACACCCTGGACTTCCACATCCGACACCTGGACACAGGAAACTACGAACCGGACTACCTGGAAACCCTGGACTTCCACATTCACTACCTAGATACAAGAAACTACGGAGCGGAATACATGGACACCCTGGACTTCCTCATCCGACACCTAGATACAGAAAACTACGTAGCGGAACACCTATATACCCTGGACTTCCACATCCAACACCTGGGCACAGGAAACTACGAAGCGGAATACCTGCACACCCTGGACTTCCACATCCAGTACCTAGATACAAGAAACTACGAAGCGGAATACCTGGACACCCTGGACTTCCACATCCGACACCTGGACACAGGAAACTACGAACCGGAATACCTGGACACCCTGGACTTCCACATTCACTACCTAGATACAAGAAACTACGAAGCGGAATACCTGCACACCCTGGACTTCCACATCCAGTACCTAGATACAAGAAACTACGAAGCGGAATACCTGGACACCCTGAAATTCCACATCCGACACCTGGACATAGAAAACTACGAAGCGGAATACCTGGACACCCTGGACTTCCACATCCAGTACCTAGATACAAGAAACTACGAAGCGGAATACCTGGACACCCTAAACTTCCACATCCGACACCTGGACACAGAAAACTACGAAGCGGAATACCTGGACACCGGACTTCCACATCCAGTACCTAGATACAAGAAACTATGGAGCGGAACACCTGGACACCCTGGACTACCACATCCGACACCTGGACACAGGAAACTACGAACCGGACTACCTGGACACCCTGGACTTCCACATCCAGTACCTAGATACAAGAAACTACGGAGCGGAACATCTGGACACACTGGACTTCCACATTCACTACCTAGATACAAGAAACTACGAAGCGGAATACTTGGACACCCTGGACTTCCACATCCAGTACCTAGACACAAGAAACTACGGAGCGGAACATCTGTACACACTGAACTTCCACATCCGACACGTGGACACAGAAAACTACGAAGCTGAATACCTGGACACCCTGGACTTCCACATCCAGTACCTAGGTACAAGAAACTACGAAGCTGAATACCTGGACACCCTGGACTTCCACATCCAGTACCTAGGTACAAGAAACTACGAAGCGGAATACCTGGACACCCTGAACTTCCACATCCGACACCTGGACACAGAAAACTACGAAGCGGAATACCTGGACACCCTGGACTTCCACATCCAGTACCTAGATACAAGAAACTACGGAGCGGAACATCTGGACACCCTGGACTTCCACATTCACTACCTAGATACAAGAAACTACGAAGCGGAATACTTGGACACCCTGGACTTCCACATCCAGTACCTAGACACAAGAAACTACGGAGCGGAACATCTGTACAAACTGAACTTCCACATCCGACACCTGGACACAGAAAACTACGAAGCTGAATACCTGGACACCCTGGACTTCCACATCCAGTACCTAGGTACAAGAAACTACGAAGCGGAATACCTGGACACCCTGAACTTTCACATCCGACACCTGGATACAGAAAACTACGAATCGGAATACCTGGACACCCTGGACTTCCACATACAGTACCTAGATACAAGAAACTATGGAGCGGAACACCTGGACACCCTGGACTTCCACATCCGACACCTGGACACAGGAAACTACGAACCGGACTACCTGGACACCCTGGACTTCCACATTCACTACCTAGATACAAGAAACAACGGAGCGGAATACATGGACACCCTGGACTTCCTCATCCGACACTTAGATACAGAAAACTACGAAGCGGACTACCTAGACACCCTGGTCTTTCACATCCAGTACCTAGATACAAGAAACTACGAAGCGGAATACTTGGACACCCTGGACTTCCACATCCAGTACCTAGACACAAGAACCTACGGAGCGGAACATCTGTACACCCTGAACTTCCACATGCGACACCTGGACACAGAAAACTACGAAGCGGAATACCTGGACACCCTGGTCTTCCACATCCAGTACCTAGACACAAGAAACTACGGAGCGGAACATCAGGATACCCTGAACTTCCACATCTAGTACATAGATACAAGAAACTACGAAGCGGAATACCTGGACAGCCTGAAATTCCACATCCGACACCTGGACATAGTAAACTACGAAGCGGAATACCTGGACATCCTGGACTTCCACATCCAGTACCTAGATTCAAGAAACTACGGAGCGGAACATCTGGACACCCTGAACTTCCACATCCGACACCTAGATAGAGAAAACTACGAAGCGGAATACCTGGACATCCTGAATTTCCACATCCGACACCTGGACACAGAAAACTACGAAGCGGAATACCTGGACACCTTGGACTTCCACATCCAGTACCTAGATACAAGAAACTACGAAGCGGAATACCTGGACACCCTGAACTTCCATATCCGACACCTGGACACAGAAAACTACGAACCGGACTACCTGGACACCCTGGACTTCCACATTCACTACCTAGATACAAGAAACTACGGAGCGGAATACATGGACACCCTGGACTTCCTCATCCGACACCTAGATACAAGAAACTACGAAGCGGAATACTTGGACACCCTGGACTTCCACATCCAGTACCTAGATACAAGAAACTATGGAGCGGAACACCTGGACACCCTGGACTTCCACATCCGACACCTGGACACAGGAAACTACGAACCGGACTACCTGGACACCCTGGACTTCCACATTCACTACCTAGATACAAGAAACTACGGAGCGGAATACATGGACACCCTGGACTTCCTCATCCGACACTTAGATACAGAAAACTACGAAGCGGACTACCTAGACACCCTGGTCTTTCACATCCAGTACCTAGATACAAGAAACTACGAAGCGGAATACTTGGACACCCTGGACTTCCACATCCAGTACCTAGACACAAGAAACTACGGAGCGGAACATCTGTACACCCTGAACTTCCACATCCGACACCTGGACACAGAAAACTACGAAGCGGAATACCTGGACACCCTGGTCTTCCACATCCAGTACCTAGACACAAGAAACTACGGAGCGGAACATCAGGATACCCTGAACTTCCACATCTAGTACCTAGATACAAGAAACTACGAAGCGGAATACCTGGACAGCCTGAAATTCCACATCCGACACCTGGACATAGTAAACTACGAAGCGGAATACCTGGACATCCTGGACTTCCACATCCAGTACCTAGATTCAAGAAACTACGGAGCGGAACATCTGGACACCCTGAACTTCCACATCCGACACCTAGATAGAGAAAACTACGAAGCGGAATACCTGGACATCCTGAATTTCCACATCCGACACCTGGACACAGAAAACTACGAAGCGGAATACCTGGACACCCTGGACTTCCACATCCAGTACCTAGATACAAGAAACTACGAAGCGGAATACCTGGACACCCTGAACTTCCACATCCGACACCTGGACACAGAAAACTACGAAGCGGAATACCTGGACACCCTGGACTTCCACATCCAGTACCTAGATACAAGAAACTACGGAGCGGAACATCTGGACACCCTGAACTTCCACATCCGACACCTAGATAGAGAAAACTACGAAGCGGACTACCTGAACACCCTGAATTTCCACATCCGACACCTGGACACAGAAAACTACGAAGCTGAATACCTGGACACCCTGGACTTCCACATCCAGTACCTAGATACAAGAAACTACGAAGCGGAATACCTGGACACCCTGAACTTCCACATCCGACACCTGGACACAGAAAACTACGAACCGGACTACCTGGACACCCTGGACTTCCACATTCACTACCTAGATACAAGAAACTACGGAGCGGAATACATGGACACCCTGGACTTCCTCATCCGACACCTAGATACAAGAAACTACGAAGCGGAATACTTGGACACCCTGGACTTCCACATCCAGTACCTAGACACAAGAAACTACGGAGCGGAACATCTGTACACCCTGAACTTCCACATCCGACACCTGGACACAGAAAACTACGAAGCGGAATACCTGGACACCCTGGTCTTCCACATCCAGTACCTAGACACAAGAAACTACGGAGCGGAACATCAGGATACCCTGAACTTCCACATCTAGTACCTAGATACAACAAACTACGAAGCGGAATACCTGGACAGCCTGAAATTCCACATCCGACACCTGGACATAGTAAACTACGAAGCGGAATACCTGGACATCCTGGACTTCCACATCCAGTACCTAGATTCAAGAAACTACGGAGCGGAACATCTGGACACCCTGAACTTCCACATCCGACACCTGGACACAGAAAACTACGAAGCGGAATACCTGGACACCCTGGACTTCCACATCCAGTACCTAGATACAAGAAACTACGGAGCGGAACATCTGGACACCCTGAACTTCCACATCCGACACCTAGATAGAGAAAACTACGAAGCGGACTACCTGAACACCCTGAATTTCCACATCCGACACCTGGACACAGAAAACTACGAAGCTGAATACCTGGACACCCTGGACTTCCACATCCAGTACCTAGATACAAGAAACTACGAAGCGGAATACCTGGACACCCTGAACTTCCACATCCGACACCTGGACACAGAAAACTACGAAGCGGAATACCTGGACATCCTGGACTTCCACATCCAGTACCTAGATACAAGAAACTATGGAGCGGAACACCTGGACACCCTGGACTTCCACATCCGACACCTGGACACAGGAAACTACGAACCGGACTACCTGGACACCCTGGAATTCCACATTCACTACCTAGATACAAGAAACTACGGAGCGGAATACATGGACACCCTGGACTTCCTCATCCGACACCTAGATACAGAAAACTACGTAGCGGAACACCTATATACCCTGGACTTCCACATCCAACACCTGGGCACAGGAAACTACGAAGCGGAATACCTGGACGCCCTGGAATTCCACATTCACTACCTAGATACAAGAAACTATGCAGCAGAACACCTGGACACCCTGGACTTCCACATCCGACACCTAGATACAGAAAACTACGTAGCGGAACACCTGGATACCCTGGACTTCCACATCCGATACCTAGATACAGAAAACTACGAAGCGGAATACCTGCACACCCTGGACTTCCACATCCAGTACCTAGATACAAGAAACTACGAAGCGGAATACCTGGACACCCTGAAATTCCACATCCGACACCTGGACATAGAAAACTACGAAGCGGAATACCTGGACACCCTGGACTTCCACATCCAGTACCTAGATACAAGAAACTACGAAGCGGAATACCTGGACACCCTGAACTTCCACATCCGACACCTGGACACAGAAAACTACGAAGCGGAATACCTGGACACCGGACTTCCACATCCAGTACCTAGATACAAGAAACTATGGAGCGGAACACCTGGACACCCTGGACTACCACATCCGACACCTGGACACAGGAAACTACGAACCGGACTACCTGGACACCCTGGACTTCCACATTCACTACCTAGATACAAGAAACTACGGAGCGGAATACATGGACACCCTGGACTTCCTCATCCGACACCTAGATACAGAAAACTACGTAGCGGAACACCTATATACCCTGGACTTCCACATCCAACACCTGGGCACAGGAAACTACGAAGCGGAATACCTGGACGCCCTGAACTTCCACATCCGACACCTGGACACAGAAAACTACGAAGCGGAATACCTGGACACCCTGGACTTCCACATCCAGTACCTAGATACAAGAAACTACGGAGCGGAACATCTGGACACCCTGAACTTCCACATCCGACACCTAGATAGAGAAAACTACGAAGCGGACTACCTGAACACCCTGAATTTCCACATCCGACACCTGGACACAGAAAACTACGAAGCTGAATACCTGGACACCCTGGACTTCCACATCCAGTACCTAGATACAAGAAACTACGAAGCGGAATACCTGGACACCCTGAACTTCCACATCCGACACCTGGACACAGAAAACTACGAAGCGGAATACCTGGACACCCTGGACTTCCACATCCAGTACCTAGATACAAGAAACTATGGAGCGGAACACCTGGACACCCTGAACTTCCACATCCGACACTTGGACACAGGAAACTACGAACCGGACTACCTGGACACCCTGGACTTCCACATTCACTACCTAGATACAAGAAACTACGGAGCGGAATACATGGACACCCTGGACTTCCTCATCCGACACCTAGATACAGAAAACTACGTAGCGGAACACCTATATACCCTGGACTTCCACATCCAACACCTGGGCACAGGAAACTACGAAGCGGAATACCTGCACACCCTGGACTTCCACATCCAGTACCTAGATACAAGAAACTACGAAGCGGAATACCTGGACACCCTGGACTTCCACATCCGACACCTGGACACAGGAAACTACGAACCGGAATACCTGGACACCCTGGACTTCCACATTCACTACCTAGATACAAGAAACTACGAAGCGGAATACCTGCACACCTTGGACTTCCACATCCAGTACCTAGATACAAGAAACTACGAAGCGGAATACCTGGACACCCTGAAATTCCACATCCGACACCTGGACATAGAAAACTACGAAGCGGAATACCTGGACACCCTGGACTTCCACATCCAGTACCTAGATACAAGAAACTACGAAGCGGAATACCTGGACACCCTGAACTTCCACATCCGACACCTGGACACAGAAAACTACGAAGCGGAATACCTGGACACCGGACTTCCACATCCAGTACCTAGATACAAGAAACTATGGAGCGGAACACCTGGACACCCTGGACTACCACATCCGACACCTGGACACAGGAAACTACGAACCGGACTACCTGGACACCCTGGACTTCCACATCCAGTACCTAGATACAAGAAACTACGGAGCGGAACATCTGGACACCCTGGACTTCCACATTCACTACCTAGATACAAGAAACTACGAAGCGGAATACTTGGACACCCTGGACTTCCACATCCAGTACCTAGACACAAGAAACTACGGAGCGGAACATCTGTACACACTGAACTTCCACATCCGACACCTGGACACAGAAAACTACGAAGCTGAATACCTGGACACCCTGGACTTCCACATCCAGTACCTAGGTACAAGAAACTACGAAGCTGAATACCTGGACACCCTGGACTTCCACATCCAGTACCTAGGTACAAGAAACTACGAAGCGGAATACCTGGACACCCTGAACTTCCACATCCGACACCTGGACACAGAAAACTACGAAGCGGAATACCTGGACACCCTGAATTTCCACATCCGACACCTGGACACAGAAAACTACGAAGCTGAATACCTGGACACCCTGGACTTCCACATCCAGTACCTAGATACAAGAAACTACGTTGCGGAACATCTGGACACCCTGGACTTCCACATTCACTACCTAGATACAAGAAACTACGAAGCGGAATACTTGGACACCCTGGACTTCCACATCCAGTACCTAGACACAAGAAACTACGGAGCGGAATACCTGGACACCCTGAACTATCACATCCGACACCTGGATACAGAAAACTACGAATCGGAATACCTGGACACCCTGGACTTCCACATACAGTACCTAGGTACAAGAAACTACGAAGCGGAATACCTGGACACCCTGAACTTTCACATCCGACACCTGGATACAGAAAACTACGAATCGGAATACCTGGACACCCTGGACTTCCACATACAGTACCTAGATACAAGAAACTATGGAGCGGAACACCTGGACACCCTGGACTTCCACATCCGACACCTGGACACAGGAAACTACGAACCGGAATACCTGGACACCCTGGACTTCCACATACAGTACCTAGATACAAGAAACTATGGAGCGGAACACCTGGACACCCTGGACTTCCACATCCGACACCTGGACACAGGAAACTACGAACCGGACTACCTGGACACCCTGGACTTCCAAATTCACTACCTAGATACAAGAAACAACGGAGCGGAATACATGGACACCCTGGACTTCCTCATCCGACACTTAGATACAGAAAACTACGAAGCGGACTACCTAGACACCCTGGTCTTTCACATCCAGTACCTAGATACAAGAAACTACGAAGCGGAATACTTGGACACCCTGGACTTCCACATCCAGTACCTAGATACAAGAAACTACGTTGCGGAACATCTGGACACCCTGGACTTCCACATTCACTACCTAGATACAAGAAACTACGAAGCGGAATACTTGGACACCCTGGACTTCCACATCCAGTACCTAGACACAAGAAACTACGGAGCGGAATACCTGGACACCCTGAACTTTCACATCCAGTACCTAGGTACAAGAAACTACGAAGCTGAATACCTGGACACCCTGGACTTCCACATCCAGTACCTAGGTACAAGAAACTACGAAGCGGAATACCTGGACACCCTGAACTTTCACATCCGACACCTGGATACAGAAAACTACGAATCGGAATACCTGGACACCCTGGACTTCCACATACAGTACCTAGATACAAGAAACTATGGAGCGGAACACCTGGACACCCTGGACTTCCACATCCGACACCTGGACACAGGAAACTACGAACCGGACTACCTGGACACCCTGGACTTCCACATTCACTACCTAGATACAAGAAACAACGGAGCGGAATACATGGACACCCTGGACTTCCTCATCCGACACTTAGATACAGAAAACTACGAAGCGGACTACCTAGACACCCTGGTCTTTCACATCCAGTACCTAGATACAAGAAACTACGAAGCGGAATACTTGGACACCCTGGACTACCACATCCAGTACCTAGACACAAGAAACTACGGAGCGGAACATCTGTACACCCTGAACTTCCACATGCGACACCTGGACACAGAAAACTACGAAGCGGAATACCTGGACACCCTGGTCTTCCACATCCAGTACCTAGACACAAGAAACTACGGAGCGGAACATCAGGATACCCTGAACTTCCACATCTAGTACCTAGATACAAGAAACTACGAAGCGGAATACCTGGACAGCCTGAAATTCCACATCCGACACCTGGACATAGTAAACTACGAAGCGGAATACCTGGACATCCTGGACTTCCACATCCAGTACCTAGATTCAAGAAACTACGGAGCGGAACATCTGGACACCCTGAACTTCCACATCCGACACCTAGATAGAGAAAACTACGAAGCGGAATACCTGGACATCCTGAATTTCCACATCCGACACCTGGACACAGAAAACTACGAAGCGGAATACCTGGACACCTTGGACTTCCACATCCAGTACCTAGATACAAGAAACTACGAAGCGGAATACCTGGACACCCTGAACTTCCATATCCGACACCTGGACACAGAAAACTACGAACCGGACTACCTGGACACCCTGGACTTCCACATTCACTACCTAGATACAAGAAACTACGGAGCGGAATACATGGACACCCTGGACTTCCTCATCCGACACCTAGATACAAGAAACTACGAAGCGGAATACTTGGACACCCTGGACTTCCACATCCAGTACCTAGATACAAGAAACTATGGAGCGGAACACCTGGACACCCTGGACTTCCACATCCGACACCTGGACACAGGAAACTACGAACCGGACTACCTGGACACCCTGGACTTCCACATTCACTACCTAGATACAAGAAACTACGGAGCGGAATACATGGACACCCTGGACTTCCTCATCCGACACTTAGATACAGAAAACTACGAAGCGGACTACCTAGACACCCTGGTCTTTCACATCCAGTACCTAGATACAAGAAACTACGAAGCGGAATACTTGGACACCCTGGACTTCCACATCCAGTACCTAGACACAAGAAACTACGGAGCGGAACATCTGTACACCCTGAACTTCCACATCCGACACCAGGACACAGAAAACTACGAAGCGGAATACCTGGACACCCTGGTCTTCCGCATCCAGTACCTAGACACAAGAAACTACGGAGCGGAACATCAGGATACCCTGAACTTCCACATCTAGTACCTAGATACAAGAAACTACGAAGCGGAATACCTGGACAGCCTGAAATTCCACATCCGACACCTGGACATAGTAAACTACGAAGCGGAATACCTGGACATCCTGGACTTCCACATCCAGTACCTAGATTCAAGAAACTACGGAGCGGAACATCTGGACACCCTGAACTTCCACATCCGACACCTAGATAGAGAAAACTACGAAGCGGAATACCTGGACATCCTGAATTTCCACATCCGACACCTGGACACAGAAAACTACGAAGCGGAATACCTGGACACCCTGGACTTCCACATCCAGTACCTAGATACAAGAAACTACGAAGCGGAATACCTGGACACCCTGAACTTCCACATCCGACACCTAGATAGAGAAAACTACGAAGCGGACTACCTGAACACCCTGAATTTCCACATCCGACACCTGGACACAGAAAACTATGAAGCTGAATACCTGGACACCCTGGACTTCCACATCCAGTACCTAGATACAAGAAACTACGAAGCGGAATACCTGGACACCCTGAACTTCCACATCCGACACCTGGACACAGAAAACTACGAAGCGGAATACCTGGACACCTTGGACTTCCACATCCAGTACCTAGATACAAGAAACTACGAAGCGGAATACCTGGACACCCTGAACTTCCACATCCGACACCTGGACACAGAAAACTACGAACCGGACTACCTGGACACCCTGGACTTCCACATTCACTACCTAGATACAAGAAACTACGGAGCGGAATACATGGACACCCTGGACTTCCTCATCCGACACCTAGATACAAGAAACTACGAAGCGGAATACTTGGACACCCTGGACTTCCACATCCAGTACCTAGACACAAGAAACTACGGAGCGGAACATCTGTACACCCTGAACTTCCACATCCGACACCTGGACACAGAAAACTACGAAGCGGAATACCTGGACACCCTGGACTTCCACATCCAGTACCTAGATACAAGAAACTACGGAGCGGAACATCTGGACACCCTGAACTTCCACATCCGACACCTAGATAGAGAAAACTACGAAGCGGACTACCTGAACACCCTGAATTTCCACATACGACACCTGGACACAGAAAACTACGAACCTGAATACCTGGACAGCCTGGACTTCCACATCCAGTACCTAGATACAAGAAACTACGAAGCGGAATACCTGGACACCCTGAACTTCCACATCCGACACCTGGACACAGAAAACTACGAAGCGGAATACCTGGACACCCTGGACTTCCACATCCAGTACCTAGATACAAGAAACTATGGAGCGGAACACCTGGACACCCTGGACTTCCACATCCGACACCTGGACACAGGAAACTACGAACCGGACTACCTGGACACCCTGGACTTCCACATTCACTACCTAGATACAAGAAACTACGGAGCGGAATACATGGACACCCTGCACTTCCTCATCCGACACCTAGATACAGAAAACTACGTAGCGGAACACCTATATACCCTGGACTTCCACATCCAACACCTGGGCACAGGAAACTACGAAGCGGAATACCTGGACGCCCTGGACTTCCACATTCACTACCTAGATACAAGAAACTATGGAGCGGAACACCTGGACACCCTGGACTTCCACATCCGACACCTAGATACAGAAAACTACGTAGCGGAACACCTGGATACCCTGGACTTCCACATCCGATTCCTAGATACAGAAAACTACGAAGCGGAATACCTGCACACCCTGGACTTCCACATCCAGTACCTAGATACAAGAAACTACGAAGCGGAATACCTGGACACCCTGAAATTCCACATCCGACACCTGGACATAGAAAACTACGAAGCGGAATACCTGGACACCCTGGACTTCCACATCCAGTACCTAGATACAAGAAACTACGAAGCGGAATACCTGGACACCCTGGACTTCCACATTCACTACCTAGATACAAGAAACTACGGAGCGGAATACATGGACACCCTGGACTTCCTCATCCGACACCGAGATACAAGAAACTACGAAGCGGAATACTTGGACACCCTGGACTTCCACATCCAGTACCTAGACACAAGAAACTACGGAGCGGAACATCTGTACACACTGAACTTTCACATCCGACACCTGGACACAGAAAACTACGAAGCTGAATACCTGGACACCCTGGACTTCCACATCCAGTACCTAGGTACAAGAAACTACGAAGCTGAATACCTGGACACCCTGGACTTCCACATCCAGTACCTAGGTACAAGAAACTACGAAGCGGAATACCTGGACACCCTGAATTTCCACATCCGACACCTGGACACAGAAAACTACGAAGCGGAATACCTGGACACCCTGAATTTCCACATCCGACACCTGGACAGAGAAAACTACGAAGCTGAATACCTAGACACCCTGGACTTCCACATCCAGTACCTAGATACAAGAAACTACGGAGCGGAACATCTGGACACCCTGGACTTCCACATTCACTACCTAGATACAAGAAACTACGAAGCGGAATACTTGGACACCCTGGACTTCCACATCCAGTACCTAGACACAAGAAACTACGGAGCGGAACATCTGTACACACTGAACTTCCACATCCGACACCTGGACACAGAAAACTACGAAGCTGAATACCTGGACACCCTGGACTTCCACATCCAGTACCTAGGTACAAGAAACTACGAAGCTGAATATCTGGACACCCTGGACTTCCACATCCAGTACCTAGGTACAAGAAACTACGAAGCGGAATACCTGGACACCCTGGACTTCCACATCCGACACCTGGACACAGGAAACTACGAACCGGACTACCTGGACACCCTGGACTTCCACATTCACTACCTAGATACAAGAAACTACGGAGCGGAATACATGGACACCCTGGACTTCCTCATCCGACACTTAGATACAGAAAACTACGAAGCGGACTACCTAGACACCCTGGTCTTTCACATCCAGTACCTAGATACAAGAAACTACGAAGCGGAATACTTGGACACCCTGGACTTCCACATCCAGTACCTAGACACAAGAAACTACGGAGCGGAACATCTGTACACCCTGAACTTCCACATGCGACACCTGGACACAGAAAACTACGAAGCGGAATACCTGGACACCCTGGTCTTCCACATCCAGTACCTAGACACAAGAAACTACGGAGCGGAACATCAGGATACCCTGAACTTCCACATCTAGTACCTAGATACAAGAAACTACGAAGCGGAATACCTGGACAGCCTGAAATTCCACATCCGACACCTGGACATAGTAAACTACGAAGCGGAATACCTGGACACCCTGGACTTCCACATCCAGTACCTAGATACAAGAAACTACGGAGCGGAACATCTGGACACCCTGAACTTCCACATCCGACACCTAGATAGAGAAAACTACGAAGCGGACTACCTGAACACCCTGAATTTCCACATCCGACACCTGGACACAGAAAACTACGAACCTGAATACCTGGACAGCCTGGACTTCCACATCCAGTACCTAGATACAAGAAACTACGAAGCGGAATACCTGGACACCCTGAACTTCCACATCCGACACCTGGACACAGAAAACTACGAAGCGGAATACCTGGACACCCTGGACTTCCACATCCAGTACCTAGATACAAGAAACTATGGAGCGGAACACCTGGACACCCTGGACTTCCACATCCGACACCTGGACACAGGAAACTACGAACCGGACTACCTGGACACCCTGGACTTCCACATTCACTACCTAGATACAAGAAACTACGGAGCGGAATACATGGACACCCTGGACTTCCTCATCCGACACCTAGATACAGAAAACTACGTAGCGGAACACCTATATACCCTGGACTTCCACATCCAACACCTGGGCACAGGAAACTACGAAGCGGAATACCTGGACGCCCTGGACTTCCACATTCACTACCTAGATACAAGAAACTATGGAGCGGAACACCTGGACACCCTGGACTTACACATCCGACACCTAGATACAGAAAACTACGTAGCGGAACACCTGGATACCCTGGACTTCCACATCCGATACCTAGATACAGAAAACTACGAAGCGGAATACCTGCACACCCTGGACTTCCACATCCAGTACCTAGACACAAGAAACTACGGAGCGGAACATCTGTACACACTGAACTTCCACATCCGACACCTGGACACAGAAAACTACGAAGCTGAATACCTGGACACCCTGGACTTCCACATCCAGTACCTAGGTACAAGAAACTACGAAGCTGAATACCTGGACACCCTGGACTTCCACATCCAGTACCTAGGTACAAGAAACTACGAAGCGGAATACCTGGACACCCTGAATTTCCACATCCGACACCTGGACACAGGAAACTACGAACCGGACTACCTGGACACCCTGGACTTCCACATCCAGTACCTAGATACAAGAAACTACGGAGCGGAACATCTGGACACCCTGAACTTCCACATCCGACACCTAGATAGAGAAAACTACGAAGCGGACTACCTGAACACCCTGAATTTCCACATCCGACACCTGGACACAGAAAACTACGAAGCTGAATACCTGGACACCCTGGACTTCCACATCCAGTACCTAGATACAAGAAACTACGAAGCGGAATACCTGGACACCCTGGACTTCCACATCCAGTACCTAGATACAAGAAACTATGGAGCGGAACACCTGGACACCCTGGACTGCCACATCCGACACCTGGACACAGAAAACTACGAACCGGACTACCTGGACACCCTGGACTTCCACATTCACTACCTAGATACAAGAAACTACGGAGCGGAATACATGGACACCCTGGACTTCCTCATCCGACACCTAGATACAAGAAACTACGAAGCGGAATACTTGGACACCCTGGACTTCCACATCCAGTACCTAGACACAAGAAACTACGGAGCGGAACATCTGGACACCCTGAACTTCCACATCCGACACCTAGATAGAGAAAACTACGAAGCGGACTACCTGAACACCCTGAATTTCCACATCCGACACCTGGACACAGAAAACTACGAAGCTGAATACCTGGACACCCTGGACTTCCACATCCAGTACCTAGATACAAGAAACTACGAAGCGGAATACCTGGACACCCTGGACTTCCACATCCAGTACCTAGATACAAGAAACTATGGAGCGGAACACCTGGACACCCTGGACTGCCACATCCGACACCTGGACACAGAAAACTACGAACCGGACTACCTGGACACCCTGGACTTCCACATTCACTACCTAGATACAAGAAACTACGGAGCGGAATACATGGACACCCTGGACTTACTCATCCGACACCTAGATACAAGAAACTACGAAGCGGAATACTTGGACACCCTGGACTTCCACATCCAGTACCTAGACACAAGAAACTACGGAGCGGAACATCTGTACACCCTGAACTTCCACATCCGACACCTGGACACAGAAAACTACGAAGCGGAATACCTGGACACCCTGGTCTTCCACATCCAGTACCTAGACACAAGAAACTACGGAGCGGAACATCAGGATACCCTGAACTTCCACATCTAGTACCTAGATACAAGAAACTACGAAGCGGAATACCTGGACAGCCTGAAATTCCACATCCGACACCTGGACATAGTAAACTACGAAGCGGAATACCTGGACATCCTGGACTTCCACATCCAGTACCTAGATTCAAGAAACTACGGAGCGGAACATCTGGACACCCTGAACTTCCACATCCGATTCCTAGATACAGAAAACTACGAAGCGGAATACCTGCACACCCTGGACTTCCACATCCAGTACCTAGATACAAGAAATTACGAAGCGGAATACCTGGACACCCTGAAATTCCACATCCGACACCTGGACATAGAAAACTACGAAGCGGAATACCTGGACACCCTGAACTTCCACATCCGACACCTGGACACAGAAAACTACGAAGCGGAATACCTGGACACCCTGGACTTCCACATCCAGTACCTAGATACAAGAAACTACGGAGCGGAACATCTGGACACCCTGAACTTCCACATCCGACACCTAGATAGAGAAAACTACGAAGCGGACTACCTGAACACCCTGAATTTCCACATCCGACACCTGGACACAGAAAACTACGAACCTGAATACCTGGACAGCCTGGACTTCCACATCCAGTACCTAGATACAAGAAACTACGAAGCGGAATACCTGGACACCCTGAACTTCCACATCCGACACCTGGACACAGAAAACTACGAAGCGGAATACCTGGACACCCTGGACTTCCACATCCAGTACCTAGATACAAGAAACTATGGAGCGGAACACCTGGACACCCTGGACTTCCACATCCGACACCTGGACACAGGAAACTACGAACCGGACTACCTGGACACCCTGGACTTCCACAATCACTACCTAGATACAAGAAACTACGGAGCGGAATACATGGACACCCTGGACTTCCTCATCCGACACCTAGATACAGAAAACTACGTAGCGGAACACCTATATACCCTGGACTTCCACATCCAACACCTGGGCACAGGAAACTACGAAGCGGAATACCTGGACGCCCTGGACTTCCACATTCACTACCTAGATACAAGAAACTATGGAGCGGAACACCTGGACACCCTGGACTTCCACATCCGACACCTAGATACAGAAAACTACGTAGCGGAACACCTGGATACCCTGGACTTCCACATCCGATACCTAGATACAGAAAACTACGAAGCGGAATACCTGCACACCCTGGACTTCCACATTCACTACCTAGATACAAGAAACTACGGAGCGGAATACATGGACACCCTGGACTTCCTCATCCGACACCTAGATACAGAAAACTACGTAGCGGAACACCTATATACCCTGGACTTCCACATCCAACACCTGGGCACAGGAAACTACGAAGCGGAATACCTGGACGCCCTGGACTTCCACATTCACTACCTAGATACAAGAAACTATGGAGCGGAACACCTGGACACCCTGGACTTACACATCCGACACCTAGATACAGAAAACTACGTAGCGGAACACCTGGATACCCTGGACTTCCACATCCGATACCTAGATACAGAAAACTACGAAGCGGAATACCTGCACACCCTGGACTTCCACATCCAGTACCTAGACACAAGAAACTACGGAGCGGAACATCTGTACACACTGAACTTCCACATCCGACACCTGGACACAGAAAACTACGAAGCTGAATACCTGGACACCCTGGACTTCCACATCCAGTACCTAGGTACAAGAAACTACGAAGCTGAATACCTGGACACCCTGGACTTCCACATCCAGTACCTAGGTACAAGAAACTACGAAGCGGAATACCTGGACACCCTGAATTTCCACATCCGACACCTGGACACAGGAAACTACGAACCGGACTACCTGGACACCCTGGACTTCCACATCCAGTACCTAGATACAAGAAACTACGGAGCGGAACATCTGGACACCCTGAACTTCCACATCCGACACCTAGATAGAGAAAACTACGAAGCGGACTACCTGAACACCCTGAATTTCCACATCCGACACCTGGACACAGAAAACTACGAAGCTGAATACCTGGACACCCTGGACTTCCACATCCAGTACCTAGATACAAGAAACTACGAAGCGGAATACCTGGACACCCTGGACTTCCACATCCAGTACCTAGATACAAGAAACTATGGAGCGGAACACCTGGACACCCTGGACTGCCACATCCGACACCTGGACACAGAAAACTACGAACCGGACTACCTGGACACCCTGGACTTCCACATTCACTACCTAGATACAAGAAACTACGGAGCGGAATACATGGACACCCTGGACTTCCTCATCCGACACCTAGATACAAGAAACTACGAAGCGGAATACTTGGACACCCTGGACTTCCACATCCAGTACCTAGACACAAGAAACTACGGAGCGGAACATCTGGACACCCTGAACTTCCACATCCGACACCTAGATAGAGAAAACTACGAAGCGGACTACCTGAACACCCTGAATTTCCACATCCGACACCTGGACACAGAAAACTACGAAGCTGAATACCTGAACACCCTGGACTTCCACATCCAGTACCTAGATACAAGAAACTACGAAGCGGAATACCTGGACACCCTGGACTTCCACATCCAGTACCTAGATACAAGAAACTATGGAGCGGAACACCTGGACACCCTGGACTGCCACATCCGACACCTGGACACAGAAAACTACGAACCGGACTACCTGGACACCCTGGACTTCCACATTCACTACCTAGATACAAGAAACTACGGAGCGGAATACATGGACACCCTGGACTTACTCATCCGACACCTAGATACAAGAAACTACGAAGCGGAATACTTGGACACCCTGGACTTCCACATCCAGTACCTAGACACAAGAAACTACGGAGCGGAACATCTGTACACCCTGAACTTCCACATCCGACACCTGGACACAGAAAACTACGAAGCGGAATACCTGGACACCCTGGTCTTCCACATCCAGTACCTAGACACAAGAAACTACGGAGCGGAACATCAGGATACCCTGAACTTCCACATCTAGTACCTAGATACAAGAAACTACGAAGCGGAATACCTGGACAGCCTGAAATTCCACATCCGACACCTGGACATAGTAAACTACGAAGCGGAATACCTGGACATCCTGGACTTCCACATCCAGTACCTAGATTCAAGAAACTACGGAGCGGAACATCTGGACACCCTGAACTTCCACATCCGATTCCTAGATACAGAAAACTACGAAGCGGAATACCTGCACACCCTGGACTTCCACATCCAGTACCTAGATACAAGAAACTACGAAGCGGAATACCTGGACACCCTGAAATTCCACATCCGACACCTGGACATAGAAAACTACGAAGCGGAATACCTGGACACCCTGAACTTCCACATCCGACACCTGGACACAGAAAACTACGAAGCGGAATACCTGGACACCCTGGACTTCCACATCCAGTACCTAGATACAAGAAACTACGGAGCGGAACATCTGGACACCCTGAACTTCCACATCCGACACCTAGATAGAGAAAACTACGAAGCGGACTACCTGAACACCCTGAATTTCCACATCCGACACCTGGACACAGAAAACTACGAACCTGAATACCTGGACAGCCTGGACTTCCACATCCAGTACCTAGATACAAGAAACTACGGAGCGGAACATCTGGACACCCTGGACTTCCACATTCACTACCTAGATACAAGAAACTACGAAGCGGAATACTTGGACACCCTGGACTTCCACATCCAGTACCTAGACACAAGAAACTACGGAGCGGAACATCTGTACACACTGAACTTCCACATCCGACACCTGGACACAGAAAACTACGAAGCTGAATACCTGGACACCCTGGACTTCCACATCCAGTACCTAGGTACAAGAAACTACGAAGCTGAATATCTGGACACCCTGGACTTCCACATCCAGTACCTAGGTACAAGAAACTACGAAGCGGAATACCTGGACACCCTGGACTTCCACATCCGACACCTGGACACAGGAAACTACGAACCGGACTACCTGGACACCCTGGACTTCCACATTCACTACCTAGATACAAGAAACTACGGAGCGGAATACATGGACACCCTGGACTTCCTCATCCGACACTTAGATACAGAAAACTACGAAGCGGACTACCTAGACACCCTGGTCTTTCACATCCAGTACCTAGATACAAGAAACTACGAAGCGGAATACTTGGACACCCTGGACTTCCACATCCAGTACCTAGACACAAGAAACTACGGAGCGGAACATCTGTACACCCTGAACTTCCACATGCGACACCTGGACACAGAAAACTACGAAGCGGAATACCTGGACACCCTGGTCTTCCACATCCAGTACCTAGACACAAGAAACTACGGAGCGGAACATCAGGATACCCTGAACTTCCACATCTAGTACCTAGATACAAGAAACTACGAAGCGGAATACCTGGACAGCCTGAAATTCCACATCCGACACCTGGACATAGTAAACTACGAAGCGGAATACCTGGACACCCTGGACTTCCACATCCAGTACCTAGATACAAGAAACTACGGAGCGGAACATCTGGACACCCTGAACTTCCACATCCGACACCTAGATAGAGAAAACTACGAAGCGGACTACCTGAACACCCTGAATTTCCACATCCGACACCTGGACACAGAAAACTACGAACCTGAATACCTGGACAGCCTGGACTTCCACATCCAGTACCTAGATACAAGAAACTACGAAGCGGAATACCTGGACACCCTGAACTTCCACATCCGACACCTGGACACAGAAAACTACGAAGCGGAATACCTGGACACCCTGGACTTCCACATCCAGTACCTAGATACAAGAAACTATGGAGCGGAACACCTGGACACCCTGGACTTCCACATCCGACACCTGGACACAGGAAACTACGAACCGGACTACCTGGACACCCTGGACTTCCACATTCACTACCTAGATACAAGAAACTACGGAGCGGAATACATGGACACCCTGGACTTCCTCATCCGACACCTAGATACAGAAAACTACGTAGCGGAACACCTATATACCCTGGACTTCCACATCCAACACCTGGGCACAGGAAACTACGAAGCGGAATACCTGGACGCCCTGGACTTCCACATTCACTACCTAGATACAAGAAACTATGGAGCGGAACACCTGGACACCCTGGACTTACACATCCGACACCTAGATACAGAAAACTACGTAGCGGAACACCTGGATACCCTGGACTTCCACATCCGATACCTAGATACAGAAAACTACGAAGCGGAATACCTGCACACCCTGGACTTCCACATCCAGTACCTAGACACAAGAAACTACGGAGCGGAACATCTGTACACACTGAACTTCCACATCCGACACCTGGACACAGAAAACTACGAAGCTGAATACCTGGACACCCTGGACTTCCACATCCAGTACCTAGGTACAAGAAACTACGAAGCTGAATACCTGGACACCCTGGACTTCCACATCCAGTACCTAGGTACAAGAAACTACGAAGCGGAATACCTGGACACCCTGAATTTCCACATCCGACACCTGGACACAGGAAACTACGAACCGGACTACCTGGACACCCTGGACTTCCACATCCAGTACCTAGATACAAGAAACTACGGAGCGGAACATCTGGACACCCTGAACTTCCACATCCGACACCTAGATAGAGAAAACTACGAAGCGGACTACCTGAACACCCTGAATTTCCACATCCGACACCTGGACACAGAAAACTACGAAGCTGAATACCTGGACACCCTGGACTTCCACATCCAGTACCTAGATACAAGAAACTACGAAGCGGAATACCTGGACACCCTGGACTTCCACATCCAGTACCTAGATACAAGAAACTATGGAGCGGAACACCTGGACACCCTGGACTGCCACATCCGACACCTGGACACAGAAAACTACGAACCGGACTACCTGGACACCCTGGACTTCCACATTCACTACCTAGATACAAGAAACTACGGAGCGGAATACATGGACACCCTGGACTTCCTCATCCGACACCTAGATACAAGAAACTACGAAGCGGAATACTTGGACACCCTGGACTTCCACATCCAGTACCTAGACACAAGAAACTACGGAGCGGAACATCTGGACACCCTGAACTTCCACATCCGACACCTAGATAGAGAAAACTACGAAGCGGACTACCTGAACACCCTGAATTTCCACATCCGACACCTGGACACAGAAAACTACGAAGCTGAATACCTGGACACCCTGGACTTCCACATCCAGTACCTAGATACAAGAAACTACGAAGCGGAATACCTGGACACCCTGGACTTCCACATCCAGTACCTAGATACAAGAAACTATGGAGCGGAACACCTGGACACCCTGGACTGCCACATCCGACACCTGGACACAGAAAACTACGAACCGGACTACCTGGACACCCTGGACTTCCACATTCACTACCTAGATACAAGAAACTACGGAGCGGAATACATGGACACCCTGGACTTACTCATCCGACACCTAGATACAAGAAACTACGAAGCGGAATACTTGGACACCCTGGACTTCCACATCCAGTACCTAGACACAAGAAACTACGGAGCGGAACATCTGTACACCCTGAACTTCCACATCCGACACCTGGACACAGAAAACTACGAAGCGGAATACCTGGACACCCTGGTCTTCCACATCCAGTACCTAGACACAAGAAACTACGGAGCGGAACATCAGGATACCCTGAACTTCCACATCTAGTACCTAGATACAAGAAACTACGAAGCGGAATACCTGGACAGCCTGAAATTCCACATCCGACACCTGGACATAGTAAACTACGAAGCGGAATACCTGGACATCCTGGACTTCCACATCCAGTACCTAGATTCAAGAAACTACGGAGCGGAACATCTGGACACCCTGAACTTCCACATCCGATTCCTAGATACAGAAAACTACGAAGCGGAATACCTGCACACCCTGGACTTCCACATCCAGTACCTAGATACAAGAAATTACGAAGCGGAATACCTGGACACCCTGAAATTCCACATCCGACACCTGGACATAGAAAACTACGAAGCGGAATACCTGGACACCCTGAACTTCCACATCCGACACCTGGACACAGAAAACTACGAAGCGGAATACCTGGACACCCTGGACTTCCACATCCAGTACCTAGATACAAGAAACTACGGAGCGGAACATCTGGACACCCTGAACTTCCACATCCGACACCTAGATAGAGAAAACTACGAAGCGGACTACCTGAACACCCTGAATTTCCACATCCGACACCTGGACACAGAAAACTACGAACCTGAATACCTGGACAGCCTGGACTTCCACATCCAGTACCTAGATACAAGAAACTACGAAGCGGAATACCTGGACACCCTGAACTTCCACATCCGACACCTGGACACAGAAAACTACGAAGCGGAATACCTGGACACCCTGGACTTCCACATCCAGTACCTAGATACAAGAAACTATGGAGCGGAACACCTGGACACCCTGGACTTCCACATCCGACACCTGGACACAGGAAACTACGAACCGGACTACCTGGACACCCTGGACTTCCACAATCACTACCTAGATACAAGAAACTACGGAGCGGAATACATGGACACCCTGGACTTCCTCATCCGACACCTAGATACAGAAAACTACGTAGCGGAACACCTATATACCCTGGACTTCCACATCCAACACCTGGGCACAGGAAACTACGAAGCGGAATACCTGGACGCCCTGGACTTCCACATTCACTACCTAGATACAAGAAACTATGGAGCGGAACACCTGGACACCCTGGACTTCCACATCCGACACCTAGATACAGAAAACTACGTAGCGGAACACCTGGATACCCTGGACTTCCACATCCGATACCTAGATACAGAAAACTACGAAGCGGAATACCTGCACACCCTGGACTTCCACATTCACTACCTAGATACAAGAAACTACGGAGCGGAATACATGGACACCCTGGACTTCCTCATCCGACACCTAGATACAGAAAACTACGTAGCGGAACACCTATATACCCTGGACTTCCACATCCAACACCTGGGCACAGGAAACTACGAAGCGGAATACCTGGACGCCCTGGACTTCCACATTCACTACCTAGATACAAGAAACTATGGAGCGGAACACCTGGACACCCTGGACTTACACATCCGACACCTAGATACAGAAAACTACGTAGCGGAACACCTGGATACCCTGGACTTCCACATCCGATACCTAGATACAGAAAACTACGAAGCGGAATACCTGCACACCCTGGACTTCCACATCCAGTACCTAGACACAAGAAACTACGGAGCGGAACATCTGTACACACTGAACTTCCACATCCGACACCTGGACACAGAAAACTACGAAGCTGAATACCTGGACACCCTGGACTTCCACATCCAGTACCTAGGTACAAGAAACTACGAAGCTGAATACCTGGACACCCTGGACTTCCACATCCAGTACCTAGGTACAAGAAACTACGAAGCGGAATACCTGGACACCCTGAATTTCCACATCCGACACCTGGACACAGGAAACTACGAACCGGACTACCTGGACACCCTGGACTTCCACATCCAGTACCTAGATACAAGAAACTACGGAGCGGAACATCTGGACACCCTGAACTTCCACATCCGACACCTAGATAGAGAAAACTACGAAGCGGACTACCTGAACACCCTGAATTTCCACATCCGACACCTGGACACAGAAAACTACGAAGCTGAATACCTGGACACCCTGGACTTCCACATCCAGTACCTAGATACAAGAAACTACGAAGCGGAATACCTGGACACCCTGGACTTCCACATCCAGTACCTAGATACAAGAAACTATGGAGCGGAACACCTGGACACCCTGGACTGCCACATCCGACACCTGGACACAGAAAACTACGAACCGGACTACCTGGACACCCTGGACTTCCACATTCACTACCTAGATACAAGAAACTACGGAGCGGAATACATGGACACCCTGGACTTCCTCATCCGACACCTAGATACAAGAAACTACGAAGCGGAATACTTGGACACCCTGGACTTCCACATCCAGTACCTAGACACAAGAAACTACGGAGCGGAACATCTGGACACCCTGAACTTCCACATCCGACACCTAGATAGAGAAAACTACGAAGCGGACTACCTGAACACCCTGAATTTCCACATCCGACACCTGGACACAGAAAACTACGAAGCTGAATACCTGGACACCCTGGACTTCCACATCCAGTACCTAGATACAAGAAACTACGAAGCGGAATACCTGGACACCCTGGACTTCCACATCCAGTACCTAGATACAAGAAACTATGGAGCGGAACACCTGGACACCCTGGACTGCCACATCCGACACCTGGACACAGAAAACTACGAACCGGACTACCTGGACACCCTGGACTTCCACATTCACTACCTAGATACAAGAAACTACGGAGCGGAATACATGGACACCCTGGACTTACTCATCCGACACCTAGATACAAGAAACTACGAAGCGGAATACTTGGACACCCTGGACTTCCACATCCAGTACCTAGACACAAGAAACTACGGAGCGGAACATCTGTACACCCTGAACTTCCACATCCGACACCTGGACACAGAAAACTACGAAGCGGAATACCTGGACACCCTGGTCTTCCACATCCAGTACCTAGACACAAGAAACTACGGAGTGGAACATCAGGATACCCTGAACTTCCACATCTAGTACCTAGATACAAGAAACTACGAAGCGGAATACCTGGACAGCCTGAAATTCCACATCCGACACCTGGACATAGTAAACTACGAAGCGGAATACCTGGACATCCTGGACTTCCACATCCAGTACCTAGATTCAAGAAACTACGGAGCGGAACATCTGGACACCCTGAACTTCCACATCCGATTCCTAGATACAGAAAACTACGAAGCGGAATACCTGCACACCCTGGACTTCCACATCCAGTACCTAGATACAAGAAACTACGAAGCGGAATACCTGGACACCCTGAAATTCCACATCCGACACCTGGACATAGAAAACTACGAAGCGGAATACCTGGACACCCTGAACTTCCACATCCGACACCTGGACACAGAAAACTACGAAGCGGAATACCTGGACACCCTGGACTTCCACATCCAGTACCTAGATACAAGAAACTACGGAGCGGAACATCTGGACACCCTGAACTTCCACATCCGACACCTAGATAGAGAAAACTACGAAGCGGACTACCTGAACACCCTGAATTTCCACATCCGACACCTGGACACAGAAAACTACGAACCTGAATACCTGGACAGCCTGGACTTCCACATCCAGTACCTAGATACAAGAAACTACGAAGCGGAATACCTGGACACCCTGAACTTCCACATCCGACACCTGGACACAGAAAACTACGAAGCGGAATACCTGGACACCCTGGACTTCCACATCCAGTACCTAGATACAAGAAACTATGGAGCGGAACACCTGGACACCCTGGACTTCCACATCCGACACCTGGACACAGGAAACTACGAACCGGACTACCTGGACACCCTGGACTTCCACAATCACTACCTAGATACAAGAAACTACGGAGCGGAATACATGGACACCCTGGACTTCCTCATCCGACACCTAGATACAGAAAACTACGTAGCGGAACACCTATATACCCTGGACTTCCACATCCAACACCTGGGCACAGGAAACTACGAAGCGGAATACCTGGACGCCCTGGACTTCCACATTCACTACCTAGATACAAGAAACTATGGAGCGGAACACCTGGACACCCTGGACTTCCACATCCGACACCTAGATACAGAAAACTACGAAGCGGAATACCTGCACACCCTGGACTTCCACATCCAGTACCTAGATACAAGAAACTACGAAGCGGAATACCTGGACACCCTGAAATTCCACATCCGACACCTGGACATAGAAAACTACGAAGCGGAATACCTGGACACCCTGGACTTCCACATCCAGTACCTAGATACAAGAAACTACGAAGCGGAATACCTGGACACCCTGGACTTCCACATTCACTACCTAGATACAAGAAACTACGGAGCGGAATACATGGACACCCTGGACTTCCTCATCCGACACCGAGATACAAGAAACTACGAAGCGGAATACTTGGACACCCTGGACTTCCACATCCAGTACCTAGACACAAGAAACTACGGAGCGGAACATCTGTACACACTGAACTTCCACATCCGACACCTGGACACAGAAAACTACGAAGCTGAATACCTGGACACCCTGGACTTCCACATCCAGTACCTAGGTACAAGAAACTACGAAGCTGAATACCTGGACACCCTGGACTTCCACATCCAGTACCTAGGTACAAGAAACTACGAAGCGGAATACCTGGACACCCTGAATTTCCACATCCGACACCTGGACACAGAAAACTACGAAGCGGAATACCTGGACACCCTGAATTTCCACATCCGACACCTGGACAGAGAAAACTACGAAGCTGAATACCTGGACACCCTGGACTTCCACATCCAGTACCTAGATACAAGAAACTACGGAGCGGAACATCTGGACACCCTGGACTTCCACATTCACTACCTAGATACAAGAAACTACGAAGCGGAATACTTGGACACCCTGGACTTCCACATCCAGTACCTAGACACAAGAAACTACGGAGCGGAACATCTGTACACACTGAACTTCCACATCCGACACCTGGACACAGAAAACTACGAAGCTGAATACCTGGACACCCTGGACTTCCACATCCAGTACCTAGGTACAAGAAACTACGAAGCTGAATATCTGGACACCCTGGACTTCCACATCCAGTACCTAGGTACAAGAAACTACGAAGCGGAATACCTGGACACCCTGGACTTCCACATCCGACACCTGGACACAGGAAACTACGAACCGGACTACCTGGACACCCTGGACTTCCACATTCACTACCTAGATACAAGAAACTACGGAGCGGAATACATGGACACCCTGGACTTCCTCATCCGACACTTAGATACAGAAAACTACGAAGCGGACTACCTAGACACCCTGGTCTTTCACATCCAGTACCTAGATACAAGAAACTACGAAGCGGAATACTTGGACACCCTGGACTTCCACATCCAGTACCTAGACACAAGAAACTACGGAGCGGAACATCTGTACACCCTGAACTTCCACATGCGACACCTGGACACAGAAAACTACGAAGCGGAATACCTGGACACCCTGGTCTTCCACATCCAGTACCTAGACACAAGAAACTACGGAGCGGAACATCAGGATACCCTGAACTTCCACATCTAGTACCTAGATACAAGAAACTACGAAGCGGAATACCTGGACAGCCTGAAATTCCACATCCGACACCTGGACATAGTAAACTACGAAGCGGAATACCTGGACATCCTGGACTTCCACATCCAGTACCCAGATTCAAGAAACTACGGAGCGGAACATCTGGACACCCTGAACTTCCACATCCGACACCTAGATAGAGAAAACTACGAAGCGGAATACCTGGACATCCTGAATTTCCACATCCGACACCTGGACACAGAAAACTACGAAGCGGAATACCTGGACACCTTGGACTTCCACATCCAGTACCTAGATACAAGAAACTACGAAGCGGAATACCTGGACATCCTGAATTTCCACATCCGACACCTGGACACAGAAAACTACGAAGCGGAATACCTGGACACCCTGGACTTCCACATCCAGTACCTAGATACAAGAAACTACGGAGCGGAACATCTGGACACCCTGGACTTCCACATTCACTACCTAGATACAAGAAACTACGAAGCGGAATACTTGGACACCCTGGACTTCCACATCCAGTACCTAGACACAAGAAACTACGGAGCGGAACATCTGTACACACTGAACTTCCACATCCGACACCTGGACACAGAAAACTACGAAGCTGAATACCTGGACACCCTGGACTTCCACATCCAGTACCTAGGTACAAGAAACTACGAAGCTGAATATCTGGACACCCTGGACTTCCACATCCAGTACCTAGGTACAAGAAACTACGAAGCGGAATACCTGGACACCCTGGACTTCCACATCCGACACCTGGACACAGGAAACTACGAACCGGACTACCTGGACACCCTGGACTTCCACATTCACTACCTAGATACAAGAAACTACGGAGCGGAATACATGGACACCCTGGACTTCCTCATCCGACACTTAGATACAGAAAACTACGAAGCGGACTACCTAGACACCCTGGTCTTTCACATCCAGTACCTAGATACAAGAAACTACGAAGCGGAATACTTGGACACCCTGGACTTCCACATCCAGTACCTAGACACAAGAAACTACGGAGCGGAACATCTGTACACCCTGAACTTCCACATGCGACACCTGGACACAGAAAACTACGAAGCGGAATACCTGGACACCCTGGTCTTCCACATCCAGTACCTAGACACAAGAAACTACGGAGCGGAACATCAGGATACCCTGAACTTCCACATCTAGTACCTAGATACAAGAAACTACGAAGCGGAATACCTGGACAGCCTGAAATTCCACATCCGACACCTGGACATAGTAAACTACGAAGCGGAATACCTGGACATCCTGGACTTCCACATCCAGTACCCAGATTCAAGAAACTACGGAGCGGAACATCTGGACACCCTGAACTTCCACATCCGACACCTAGATAGAGAAAACTACGAAGCGGAATACCTGGACATCCTGAATTTCCACATCCGACACCTGGACACAGAAAACTACGAAGCGGAATACCTGGACACCTTGGACTTCCACATCCAGTACCTAGATACAAGAAACTACGAAGCGGAATACCTGGACACCCTGAACTTCCACATCCGACACCTGGACACAGAAAACTACGAAGCGGAATACCTGGACACCCTGGACTTCCACATCCAGTACCTAGATACAAGAAACTACGGAGCGGAACATCTGGACACCCTGAACTTCCACATCCGACACCTAGATAGAGAAAACTACGAAGCGGACTACCTGAACACCCTGAATTTCCACATCCGACACCTGGACACAGAAAACTACGAAGCTGAATACCTGGACACCCTGGACTTCCACATCCAGTACCTAGATACAAGAAACTACGAAGCGGAATACCTGGACACCCTGGACTTCCACATCCAGTACCTAGATACAAGAAACTATGGAGCGGAACACCTGGACACCCTGGACTTCCACATTCACTACCTAGATACAAGAAACTACGGAGCGGAATACATGGACACCCTGGACTTCCTCATCCGACACCTAGATACAGAAAACTACGTAGCGGAACACCTATATACCCTGGACTTCCACATCCAACACCTGGGCACAGGAAACTACAAAGCGGAATACCTGGACGCCCTGGACTTCCACATTCACTACCTAGATACAAGAAACTATGGAGCGGAACACCTGGGTACCCTGGACTTCCACATCCTTCCACATCCGATACAGAAAACTACGAAGCGGAATACCTGCACACCCTGGACTTCCACATCCAGTACCTAGATACAAGAAACTACGAAGCGGAATACCTGGACACCCTGAAATTCCACATCCGACACCTGGACATAGAAAACTACGAAGCGGAATACCTGGACACCCTGGACTTCCACATCCAGTACCTAGATACAAGAAACTACGAAGCGGAATACCTGGACACCCTGAACTTCCACATCCGACACCTGGACACAGAAAACTACGAAGCGGAATACCTGGACACCCTGGACTTCCACATTCACTACCTAGATACAAGAAACTACGGAGCGGAACATCTGTACACACTGAACTTCCACATCCGACACCTGGACACAGAAAACTACGAAGCTGAATACCTGGACACCCTGGACTTCCACATCCAGTACCTAGGTACAAGAAACTACGAAGCGGAATACCTGGACACCCTGAACTTCCACATCCGACACCTGGACACAGAAAACTACGAAGCGGAATACCTGGACACCCTGGACTTCCACATCCAATACCTAGATACAAGAAACTACGAAGCGGAATACCTGGACACCCTGAACTTTCACATCCGACACCTGGATACAGAAAACTACGAATCGGAATACCTGGACACCCTGGACTTCCACATACAGTACCTAGATACAAGAAACTATGGAGCGGAACACCTGGACACCCTGGACTTCCACATCCGACACCTGGACACAGGAAACTACCGAGCGGAATACCTGGACACCCTGGACATCCACATCTAGTACCTAGATACAAGAAACTACGGAGCGGAACATCTGGACACCCTGAACTTCCACATCCGACTCCTAGATAGAGAAAACTACGAAGCGGACTACCTGGACACCCTGGACTTCCACATCCGACACCTGGACACAGAAAACTACGAAGCGGAATACCTGGACACCCTGGACTTCCACATCCAGTACCTAGATACAAGAAACTACGAAGCGGAATACCTGGACACCCTGAACTTTCACATCCGACACCTGGACACAGAAAACTACGAATCGGAATACCTGGACACCCTGGACTTCCACATCCAGTACCTAGATACAAGAAACTATGGAGCGGAACACCTGGACACCCTGGACTTCCACATCCGACACCTGAACACAGGAAACTACGAGCGGAATACCTGGACACCCTGGACTTCCACATTCACTACCTAGATACAATAGAGTGATGCCCACTGGCACACAACCCGATTGCGCACAAGCCCAGTTGGACACAAATCATTGGACACAACACGATTGGACACAGTGTCTATTCCGTACAGTAAGATTGGACACAATGCCGATACGACACATTAGTTTTGGACACACACCGTTTAGCATGCGATAACATTGGACACACTAGAACTGTGTCCAATCTTGTTGTGGCGAATTGGTTTCGTGTGCGATCTGACTACGTAAGGACGGACCGTGAAATTGGACACAGATAGTTGTAGATAAATTTCAGATAATTCATTGGACACAAAGCTAGCTGCACAAATATTATACATACGAGATCAATGGAACAGGTTCTTACGTACTTTTCTGAAATAATGTTGAAGTTATTATAGAAATGTTACATGCTAGATTATAGGGAAGTGAACGCTCATAAGTTTATCCCAACAGCATTTAAATACATATATGCATATTAAAAAGCTGCAATATCAAGGATTCAAATATGAGTGAAAAAATAGTATTGTGACGTATAACTGTTCTGTACGGTTACGGGGTAAAAATCTGGCCCATTATTACATTATTATAAAATATTCATCAATAGTCGTATTCTTTACAAAACGTGTGACTTTCAACTCACGAATAAATCCCATTGGCTAGTGTAAATTATCATGTTATAATTAAGATAATAATTAAAAATTTCATTAAAATGCATTACCAAGTCATTAACAAAAAACATTGAACATAGAATTCATTTATGCCTGATGACGATTATCTCTACCTATTTGACGTGAACACTTTGTAAAGTTACAAATATTGGAAGATCATTTTTAGAAGATATATAATAAATTTATTATAAATGTACCACAGCAGTTCACATTCCCTCACTTCTTATAGAGTTCTGGTTACATCGATATACCATATTGTAAGGACACCTAGAGAGATAATAATTATTAAATGCCAATACTATAAATTTTGTCGTTTTAAATATCTTGTTTCGTCGTTTGACTGTACTCTTCCTTCAGCCTTTTTAAACTATTGAAGTTTAGCAATTGACATGCTTCCCAGTGTCACCAGTAATATCACCAATATAATAACTGCATTGCTGCTTCAGTCGAAGAAATTGTACTCATTGCTCATGTCCCCTTTCCTTATATTCATGTGTTACTGTTATACATATAGTCATTTCTGTAGTACTTTCTTATTTTCTCTTTATAAATATGTTTAGATCAGATGTACCTGGAAAAGATCCTTTTAAGTAATAGAAACTTTATAGACTGTCTTATATTGATACGAGATAGTCATTCATTAATTTATATTAATATTAAGTCAAAAATGCAGAATTTCTTCGTGTCATGAAATTTAATTATTTACTACCAGATAATCAGTTTTTGCCATCTGTTCTATTAATCTAACATCATTTGTAGCGTATGATCTTATTCAGATCGAAAGTAGGGAGCAGCAAACATTAAGCGATATGTAAAGAACATTGGGCTCTCCATAATTGTAATAACAGCGTCATAAATCGATTCTAACGAGTACTATCTATTCGTTAGTGATACTAGAAGCTCATTACTTATGCTCTTAATCAGAGTTTCGGGTACTATTATATTAGTCCAACAGAAGATTCGTTGCACGCATGAAATATGTCTAGCTGGAATGGGACAACTATTTTGTAACGCGAATAGTATGCAATTTCATTTACAAGGAAACCCTTAGGTAACTGGGCCAGGGATTGTTTTCATATTTATGGTACATAAAGTTCAGACCCCTAATAACACCTTGATATTGCAGCTTTTTAATATGCATATATGTATTTAAATGCTGTTGGGATAAACTTATGAGCGTTCACTTCCCTATAATCTAGCATGTAACATTTCTATAATAACTTCAACATTATTTCAGAAAAGTACGTAAGAACCTGTTCCATTGATCTCGTATGTATAATATTTGTGCAGCTAGCTTTGTGTCCAATGAATGATCTGAAATTTATCTACAACTATCTGTGTCCAATTTCACGGTCCGTCCTTACGTAGTCAGATCGCACACGAAACCAATTCTCCACAACAAGATTGGACACAGTTCTAATGTGTCCAATGTTATCGCATGCTAAACGGTCTGTGTCCAAAACTAATGTGTCGTATCGGCATTGTGTCCAATCTTGCTGTGCGGAATGAACACTGTGTCCAATCGTGTTGTGTCCAATGATTTGTGTCCAACTGGGCTTGTGCGCAATCGGGTTGTGTGCCAGTGGGCATCACTCGCGGCAACACGGTGCTGGCTTCGCCGGCGCGCGGGCTGGCTGCGCGCGCCGGTCAAGATGGCGGCCTCCAGGCCTGTCAAACTTCTCCCGGGCACATCCGCGGTCTCGGAGGGAGAGGGCTCCGCCGCTGTCACACGGGACTTTTTCCTGCCCGTGTGACGGGACTGCACCGGGGCTGCATACATTGGTGGTGATGGTGGTGGCTGGGGATCCATCCCACGGGCGACTCGATCAGCTGTTTCCTCCTGCCAATGCCATCCTTGTCTTCCGCTGCCTCGGCGACGTAGCCACTCTCGCGGTCCATCCAGGGATGCTGAGTCCTCGTAGCTGGTTCAGGGTGATGTCCTCGGTGATGGTCCTCGAGCCAGTGCCCTACGGGGAAGGGGACAGGGAGGGAAGTGTGTAGGGAGGGGATCTTAACTCTAAATACGACAGACCTAAAACACTAAATAAACGCAATTAACAATACTTTTCTATAATATACGCCATAAAGGTGCACGGGGCCAGTGGTGCCCTCGAGCCAGGTGACGGGGAGGGGTTTATTGTAACATTTTTGTTACAATTTATAAATTGGGGAGAAACACTGCATATAGGGCAAATGAAACATTATATATGTCAATTATATCAAATATAAGCGTCCTTCTTGAAGACGTCATCAAAATACTCTATCACAAAGCAATTGGGTATTTTCATGACGGTAGCGAAAATAACCGATATAACATGGTTCGCACAAATTGATGACTACTGTTATATAATTTGGATACTGTGGTGACCGTCACCAAAGTAACCTATTTGTGACTGATCGAACACTTTAGTGACTTCTGGCAGCGTCAACAATTTTTTTCTTGTACGAGTTTTTATAGAGCAATGTTCATTAGAAACCTGTAAATGATATAACTTTATTTAAAAAAATGTTGTATATTTCCAATATTATAGTTATTAGACAGTTTAAGTCCCTGCTTATCTTTGTAAGCATTGAATAATTACATTTATATCAACTTTATGAAGAGGGCAAGCAATTTGCTTTTGAAGTAAAGTGATATACACATTAAATGCTGTTATGAATATTAAAGAAATCGTGGTTGCTTAATGATTTTGCGTAGAATCTTGTGCTTATGACATTCAAATACTCACAAAGTATTTCTTAAGATCATAATATTATGACTTTGATCGAAAGTATTATTCTATTTGGATCGATTTCTTTGCGAACGAGTCATAAAGCTCGACTCTAAAAAAGCATGTTTAAAGCTATTTATTTTTATTAGCACTCGGTTCGAGACACTGTCGTGACTTTTGTTTATCGGATATTATGGTGGCTAATACCCACATTACCTAAATTGCAGAACGTTAATTGTAACGACACTGGTAATCAAAATGGCCGAATAGCCGCAGACAAATAATGAGTGAGCTATAATTAGAGCATAATTTATGAGAATATAACCCGATATTCTACAATAATAAACTAAGCCTTTGCTCCTGTATCATTTTCCTCACAAACCACTTTCAAAGTATATCATAACGTTACATGTATTTTATCTATTTATATGTATGTATTTCAGTTATTTTACTTATGACATATCAAATTATAATTCTGCGTTGAAATGGACCAATGATCATAAAAACATATCATGTGCAGGTTTTTTGTTTTCCCGTTGAATAATTAAGCTTACATCAGCTTTATTCATAAGCTTAAAATTTATAAGCTGTTGCGAAGGACTCGACATTTCCTATGGCAAACGTGAACATCGGCTAAATCCATTAATAGTTAGTTGCATCCGTTTGTTTTTAAATATTTGTATCGGATTTTGTGTAACTGCTACGTAGGATTATTACGGATCGTGCATAATGACGACATCTGCCATCAAAATGACCGAATGGTCATAAGTAGACACGTATAATATATTAGCTCACCATAACAAATCACGCTGGATTTGTTTGATATTCCCCAATTCTCTATCATGAAATATCGGTGTATTACAGCTCAGATAATCAGACTGCATCGAGTACTGTACTTTTACATGTCGACGTGATTGAGTTTTCATAATGTCTAGACTGTAACGAGCCACTCGGGCGCTCTCGTGGCGGCCGGTACCACAGTTCCCGTCAGGTACCATTTGCCAGTACGCTCGCCTTTACTATTTCTAATTGTCGTGGTCTGTCGCTTCTCAATGCTTCTGTGACGCGAGGGGCCGAATATTCGTGCCTACCTCTTCCCAGTCACCGGACCACCGCCGAAGTGTACACACCTGTCTATCAGTCGTTACGTATCCTATAGTTCGATATTGTGTGCTCAATTCAATGAACGTCGGTTTAAGAGCTATTAGACAGCAATTATCCAAGGTAAGAAGGTATCGCGCCTTTTTCTTATCAGTCATCATCTCTGATAAAGATCATTCCATTTTCGCGCATCGAGTCAGCCACGTGTCCGCCGTTCTAATTATCCTCTTTCTGTTATTGTCAGAACGTCGGGTGGCTGTTTCGTGGTATTCCACGTTAAATTTCTAGCGATTATTACTTATCAAAAAATTGTGGAATCTCATATGGGAGATATTGGCATCACTTCAATAAGTACCATCGTTTCAACAAGGAGGAGGATAACCTCCGACCTCAAAGGCCTATAACGGTGCTGCAAGGACGACCACTAAGAAACAACGGGACGATAAGTTTCCTTGCTCCCAACGTGAGGCTCGTCGCCCAAGGACACCCAATTTCGGAGTACCGCAGTAATAAGGATACAACAATGATAGATAAGTTGCCACGTCAATACTCTCCAAAACTTGTACCCTGCGATTAGTGACTGTTTTTGAAGATTAAGGAAGTTGATAAATATTGTATATGGGAGTGCCATAGTCGCTCAGCTCCTGGCTCACGAGAGCAAACGTCTTATGATCTTCGTTCGTATTATTTAGATGTAGAATAAGAGGACTCGAATATTCGACTCTCATATGGAGTATTAGGGAATACGAGTTATTCTCCGTCAGTTAAAATTTCTGTCTAATCATTTTAACGGGAAATCATTCTTTGGTAATCCTTCGGTGAGATCGGCCCATGTGAGTTTGCCGTCTCACTCGCTCCAAAGGTATTTAGAATGTTTACATTTATTTGACGATTAGTATCTGAGAACTATCCTGTAGATGCGCGTTTGTATTTTTTAATTAAAATTGTATTGCTTCAATGTTGTGGAATTCGTGTTGTTGGATGATAATTGTATTTGCGGAGGAAACGATTGGGCTTCCTGAAAGGAAACTCAATATAACTAATTCATTAAATACTGCCTCTTTATGTAAGACTTCGGAATCGACGGTGAATATTTACCCTTACGCTCCTCAGACAATTTGGCTAATTCAATCGATTAGTCTCTCCTTATGAATCACGTCTGAAATAGATTCCTTCAAAATAAAGAAAGTTACAAGACGATCGTTAATGTACTAAGCCTTTGCTGCTGCATCATTATTCTCGAATATCACTTTAAATGTTTTTTGATTACTTTACAGGTATTTTATTTATTTATTTCCATAATATAATTATGAAAAACTAAATTATAATTCTGACTTGAATTGGACTAATGATCGAAACACATCATGCGTAGGTTTTTATTTTTCTCGTCGAGCGTATACTTTAATGACATTCAGTCAACAACGTGACCTAGTATTTATAAACTGCTATGAAGGAATCGCGATTTCCGATGATAGACGCCAAAATCGGCTAAATTCATTGATTGTTAGTTCAATCAGTTTGTTTTTAAATATATGCATCGTATTCTATATGACTGATATGCAGGATTACTACAGATCGGGCATAATGACGACATCTGTCATCAAAATGACCGAATGGTCATAAGTAGACATGTATAATATATTAGCTCTCTATAATAAATCACGATGGATTTCCTTGATATGCCCCAACTCTCAATTACGATATATCGGTGTATTACAGCCGAGATAACCATACTGTATCGAGTGCAGTATTTTTACATGTTGACCTGAAGATCGTATTTTTATGTATTGAATTGAAATGTTCATGTCATCAATTATCAAAATGAAAAAAAGTCGCCAACCTATATGCTACTGTATCATTTTAATTATAAAAATGTATACACCTTTTAATAACTTATAAGGTATTTTATATCTAATCTTATTACTCTCGCATGAACGAGTTTTCATTGTATTGGAATAGAAACAACAATACCCCATTGTTTCTAAGTTTTATTTGTAAAAAAAAGCTATGATTTTATTTTCTTAAGTTCCAGTATTTTTTAATCCGAATTCTTACCTGGTGAAAAGTCAATAACTAATCGTTAATCTAAACGTTATGACAAGACGTAATATGTCCATTCAATTATGATAAGTTATCGCTAACCTTTCCAAAGAATAATGAATGCTAATGTAACATGACAATCACCACGATGCCAGTGACACGTATTCCTCCTACTAAGAAAAGAGTAGACGTAGTCTTATGCACCTATTAATAAATTGCAAGTCGCTCTAAAAGTTTATTATTCAAAATATTGTTAAACCTGTCAATTAAAAACAGATCAAATATAGTATCATATCAATGTTATTTTATTTATCGAATTAATATATTATCACACTTTTTGCCATAACCTTTTACTTTGTTCACTACTTCTATTGATCTGGCTTACAAATAAATAAAATACATTTTATATTACCTCTTGACCATTACCTACCGTTAAACTGATTTAATATTTAAGTAACAGACTTTAATACAGCGTAAATATTATATAAAGTTACGGCTTCGACGACGTAACTATACACTGGTTTTCATAAATAGTCCTGAAGTGGTTGCACCATGCGGCGAGGTGGAAGAGGAGGATGGGCGGGATTTCTCGACGTACTACGCTTCGTGCTGTTATGCCCCTCTATCATAAAATAACTATTAAGGAACCGTTACCCTGAAAATTCCCTACCTTTCCTATCATAAAACTATCCTTAATCCCAAAAATATACAAACCCTTGTTCCCTGCATTTTTAAAATAGGAATTTCCCAATTACACAAAAAACCCTCCCTTCCTATTCCTCTTTCCCGTTAGACTAAGTTTACCTTATTAGAAAACATAACGTCTAAGTTTAGTTTTAGTCGTGAGTTTGTAAGAGAAGGTTCTCTAGAGAAATAAAGCAAAAGATTGTCTGCTCTTCACTGATTCTTTAATTAACAAAATCCGTTCGTGAAGTCATAGCGGCGGAATCTTGTATGTCGTATTGAATTTATGACGATATAGTTCACCACGGCATAACAAGAAAACTGGTGGCAGCGGTGGGATCAGTGAATAGGACAGCGATCGAAAGTTGGAGAAAAACTTAACAGAGAAGACTCCAAGAGAAAATGTTCCTGATCGTCGTAGCGTAAGTCAATGTCCTTTACTTCACATAAAGACGAAAATCGCAAGGATCAAATATAGACTTGACAGTGAATTGGATAGAAGAACTAATTTGCAATAACCAAAGGTTAACCATGGCAGATCAGCTAGATGCGCAACAAATGCTTGAAGCATTGCTTAAACAGAACGAGGTTCTTTTGCAAAGATTATCTATACTTGAAAAAGCCCGAACTAATAACAATAGTAACGTTCATCAATCAGACGGGGATCTCACTGATGATGAAGCCTCTGACTCGACGCGAAGAACAATGAGCACGAATAAATTGAAGAAAGAATTATCATTGATTACGGATTTTGACGGACACAACATTTCAGTAGAGACATTTATATCGGAAGTAAAATCTGTAATGAACACTATTGACTCTAACGACCACCCGCGTGTAATTCGGTTAATTCTTACACAAAAAATTGTAAAAGAAGCACGAACAGCAATTGACGGTCATATTGTGACAAATGCTGAGAGCCTTTTTGAAACACTTCGAAATGAATATGGCAACATAAAGACGTATGATCTCAGCATTGTAGAAAGAAATGCATCCAAGGAAAAGACTCTGTGAATCAGTACAACAAACGTTTTAATCAGATACAGCGAGAAGTAAAACGTGCGATCGTTAATGATGTATCAAATCCTCGAGAAGTACATCAAATTTTGCTCAATAACGAGGATAAAATCGCGCTAACACACTACCTCCGCGGTCTAAACTACAAAATTAAAATTCGCGTCCAAGGCATTCGACCAACAACCATTAAGGAAACCCAAAATTACGCCCTCGAGATAGAAAGGGAAGAACGCGTCTCAGAAGAGCTATATCGGCGCTTTCATAGGTCAGACAAACGTTATACGCAAGACAGCCAACGACCAAAACCTGTACCACGAGAAAATTCCCGGGAACAACAAACCTCGCATCATAATCCATCCACCCGGGTACCATTTCAACAGCGTAATTGTTATAAATGTGGATCGCCCCACCATTTCGCGCGCGATTGTCCGCAACCTCGTAATTCATCAACGACCTCACCTCAAAATTTTCACGACCGCGCGAACCCGAGCGTACCACCGAACCCCACCAGGTATATAGAGTCTCAACGAATCGAAATCAAGGAGCCACCCTTTTCCTCCAATTGGCACACGGAAGAAGAGGAGAATTCCTCGCCGATACCGGAGCAGCAGTAAACTTAATCAAACAAGATTTTGCTCAAGGACTTCTACAACGTTTCAAAACTAACTACTTGAGTGGAATAAACAATGAGATAAGTATGTGCAAAAAGGAAGCACGGCTAAATTTAGGAGAGAACGAGCATATATTCGCAATAGTACCAAATGATTTCCCGCTGGAAGAAGCAGGCATAATCGGAATGCCATTCCTTGCAAAAGAGAATGCGTTAGTCGACGCGGCACAAAAGAAGACCATATTCCAGAGACAACCCAAAGTAGTCCGATTGATGGACTATTCGACGGACAGGAGCCGCCTGTTAGCAGAGAACACGCGGTTAGAACATATCCATGATCCAGTCGCAAAAAAAAAGCTATTTGGGAACTAATTGATAAGTATCAAGGAGTATTTCAACTAGAAGGAGATCCTCTACCATGTACAAGCCTAACAAAGCACACTATAGATACGACTGACGAGAGACCAATACACATAAAACAATACCGTTACCCGCCGGCGCACCAAGAAGAAATAAATTGGCAAGTGTTGGAAATGCTAGAAAAAGGGATTATAGAGAATTCCCAATCACCATATAATTCCCCTTTATGGGTCGTCCCAAAGAAGGCAGACGCCAGCGGAAAGAAAAAATGGCGTATTGTTGTAGATTTCCGACAACTAAATAACAAAACGGAGCAGGACGCATATCCTTTGCCCAATATAGAAGAAATATTGGATCAACTTGGTAGAACTCGCTATTTTAGTGCCTTTGACTTGGCCAGTGGGTTTCATCAGATACCCATGGACCCACTGAGTAAGAAGAAGACGGCGTTCTCAACACCTCAGGGACATTATGAATATACAAGGATGCCATTCGGGCTAAAGAATGCCCCTGCTACCTTCCAACGAATGATGGATCAAGCATTGCGTGGATTGATCGGTAAAGTTTGTTTTGTTTATCTGGATGATATTGTTGTTTACGGCGAAACATTAAGGGAACATAACGAAAAGTTAACTGTGTTGTTGGAGAGGCTTTCTTCTGTAGGATTGAAGCTACAGCCGGACAAGTGTGAATACGTAAAACCCGAGCTACAATATTTAGGACACATAATAACACAGGATGGGGTAAAACCTAATCCAGACAAATTGAAAGCAGTGCGAGAATTTCCTAAACCAAAGGGTCCAAAAAATATAAAGCAATTCCTAGGGCTAGCGGGTTATTATAGAAAATTTATAAAAAAATTTAGTGAAAAAGCAAAACCGTTGACGCAACTGTTAAAAAAGGATGTCCCTTTCGTATTTGGACCTGAACAAGAACGCGCTTTTTCCATACTTAAAGAAGAATTATGTTCGCAACCATTATTACTATTTCCGGATTTTTCAAAGGAGTTCATCTTAACAACAGACGCCTCAAATGATGCTATTGGAGCAGTATTGTCGCAAGGAAAAGTTGGAGAAGACAAACCGATCTCTTATGCGAGTAGAACCTTAGACAAAGCGGAGCGGAACTATAGCGCCACCGATAAAGAACTGCTTGCAATCGTATGGGCAGTTAAACACTACAGTCCTTACCTTTACGGAAGAAAATTCAAAATCGTCACCGACCATCAACCGTTAAAATGGCTAATGAACCATAAAGATCCCAATTCAAGATTAATGAGATGGAGAATTATTCTCGAAGAATATGATTATGAAATCATATACAAAAAGGTAGCACTCAACACGAACGCTGATGCCCTTTCAAGAAATCCAGTCAGGATCTTAGAAACAGTACCACCACTCAAGTGGCGAAAAAATATCACATTGATAGACGAAATACCTGCAACTGCTTTACCCATATACTTAAATCACATTGAGGGACGGTCGGGTATACAATTAATAAAACCCTGGGGATACACTGCATGATTATGGGAAGTATCTAGAAGATGCAAGGAACTTTTGTATGGCACATGATGTTAATACAGTGGCCATTGACCTTTGCGACCTGCAGCATGCCATGAAGGGACGCACAGAAGTCATAAGGAAAATAATTATCGAACTCTTTGGAAACTCAGACATTCTGGTATACCTGAAGGCCAACCGAGTCCTAATCCCTGAGACCGAAGAGGAAAAAAGCCAGATCCTACAAGAGAATCACGACAGTGCGCAGGGAGGACACGGTGGTTATAAAAGGACCCTTCACCGTATTTTGAGCAATTATTATTGGCCGAACGTCTACAATGAAGTTTCAGATTACGTCAAAAACTGTCAACGATGTCAACAACAGAAAGTTAATAGACGACCAACTAAAATGCCACTTTGCATTACGGACACGCCAAAGGAATTCAACGAGAAGATTTCAATGGACATTGTGGGACCTTTACCGATTACGGATAAAGGCAACAAGTATATTTTAACTATCCAAGACAATTTGACCAAATTTATAATGGCTAAGCCAATCCCAAATCAACAAGCAGAAACAATTGCCGAACGATTTATCAAAGATTACGTAAGCACCTTCGGAGCCCCCGAAACTGTACTAACAGACAACGGAACCAACTTTACGAGCAACCTCATGAAAGAATTCGAAAGCTTCATTAGAATTAAACATGTCACCACTACCGCTTTCCATCCTGAAAGTAATGGTTCTCTTGAAAGAAGTCATCAAGTGCTAAAAGAGTATCTAAAGATGTTGGGAAAAGATAACCATCGTGATTGGGACGAACTAATAGAACTTGCAACAATGAGCTACAACTCATCCATTCATGAAGGCACCGGGTACACCCCTTACGAACTTGTATACGGGAGGAAGCCACGCAGCATTTCCAGATTTAAAAGGAAACAAGGGAGTGTTACGTCCGAACCAGAATGAAGGCCAATCACCTAGTCTGGTGCCTTTACCGAACCGTAGTATGTTGCCCTATTTTAGGTCAATGCTTCCGCACTTTACCTGGGATTGGGCTAAACTAGTTACCGCGGTAGGAGGAATGAATCATGAAAACGGGGGTTAGAGAATTTAGGATGAACTGGATATAAATTGATTGAAAACCCCACCAGGTTGAGAGAAATACTAATAAAATGATAACCACCACCGTAACAAAATAGATTTTCCTTACCTTGAAGATCGTTGAGCTTGATTCTGCTGCTTACGATTGTCGAAAATGTCTGCGGTGTGGAAGATGTTGGGTTTTAGGCAAAATATATATATAAGAACAAAGTTAAGTGAACAAATGAGTAAGATTTATTATAGAATTGACGCACTGACAACAAACTCTACGAAGCTACTAATTTATAAACAAGCGAAAGCAACTATAACTGGTAATAAGTAAAGTAACGGATTAGAACAAGTTTGAGCGAAGCTGATAAATTGCAATAAGTAAGCAGAGGAAGGTAAAACTGTTTTCTAGACTGTCTGACGGACCAGCGGAGAATGAGAGCGAGTTCTGATTCTGGGTCGCGTACGTGGACTAGCGGGGGTGGATTTTTGGGGTTAGTTAGGATTTTTGCTATTGGTTCAGGGTTTAGGAAAATTTTGGAGAAAAACTACAACGGGTTACTATTGGTGTGGTCCAGTATTGGCGGGCAATTATGCAAGGAGAGAAGGATTTGGACTTCCAGGATTGGCTAGGGAAGACGTCTCTGGAAACGGGTAGGAAGGTTGGTGGGGTTTACTGGGAAAAGCTATAAAATTTGGAATTTCCGCTTCTAGCGCACATGTGCGTACTCGAACTTTATCTCTAACGGTCAGCCTATTGCCTAACCATTTTTATACATGGATCCTCGAGAGGTTCATCTCGCTTTCCGAAATCTGGTGACCATGTGCGAGATAGCCGCTCCTAAGGGTTGCTATGTGATATAAACCAGGTTTCCGTTATTGCACCTTTTAGGAATCAGTAATGGAGCCGCGAGTTGAAACCTAATTTCTCACGCGGACGTAACAGGAGAACCTATCAAGAATACGTCGAAATTCTCGGAGAAAGAACAAAACATGTACAAGAAGATGCACGAGAACACTTGCAACGCAGCAAAGCGGCAGTAAAGGAAAAATTTGATCGAAGTAGATACACACCACCATTGGCCGTCACAACAAACCCCCACCACTGTCCCCTATGAGTCATAGAGCGCGCCGCGCTGTGTCCCCCGCACCGCACTATGGCGCCACCCCCTCGCCCATGTGGGCGGCTCTCCCCACTACCGTCCTATACCGAGCTCCCTCCACCACGCGGCCCTGGTCCTAAGGCCCGAAATCCCCCGTAGCAACAGTGCTGCATGTCCCCAGGGGCCTAGCACGGTCGGTAACTATGCACTGACCGCCGGTCGGTAACTTTTTTTTTTAATTATCCTAAGGAGGTAAGTGCTGAAGTAGACCAGTGTTTATGTAAGAAATGCTATATATATATATTATAAAAACTGCCTGATGTGATACATTTTTGATGATTAGCCTGAACCCTGTATAGAGGAATACGCTTAATGTTTATTCCCTACCACCCGTTACCATTATTGACAAGATATGAGGAGATGGAGGTGAAGGAAACAGAAAAGAAGAAAAATAGATATTTTAAATATAGTATATTGTATATTGCAAGAAACAGTAGCTGTACATATTTATTAAGAGAATAAGTCCTTAAGCATGGCCATTCTGGACAGCCGTGGCGCTCCGCACGAAGGAGAGGTACTCGTGGTTATACAGGGAGAGTAGCTCCACCAATAGCTGATAAAGAGCCGGCGACCACAGGCCTTTCTTTTCCAAAACCAGCCGAAGATCGGTGAATATGTTGGCCCTGGAGGGGTCATCCCCGCGGCGATCGAGCTCCGCAATCAGCGTGTCTTTGCAGCTGTTAGCGCTGTCGGTGATCTCGCGTAGTCTGCTTATTTGGACGGTCACGCAGCGCAAGACCCTTTGGAGATTTAGGTACGACACCCTCTTCATTACGACCATGGGTGTGTACGCTCTAGCTCTTTTAACGCCCGAGTCGTCGCTACTCGTAGATAGCGGTACAGATGGTTTGAAAATAATGGCCCGCTCGCCATACGAGTACGTGAAGATTATTTCGTGAGCGGGCGTGGCAATAGGTGTGTTAAAAGCCTCAGGTACTTCCTTCATGTTGTCCTCGGCGACGAAGAACTTGTCGATGACGGGGAAGTGTTCGGCGACGATACCCCACTCGCTAGGTTCAAACTCCACACCGGAATAATCTTGATTAACGAGGCGTATTACAGGCGACAAGCCTCCCGATCGATTTAAAGAGAAGCCGGTAATTATTTGTTTCGAAAACGAGCGGTTTAACCCGTACACAGTGGACAGCAGTACTTGCTTCTTGTACATGGTGATTGTAGGAAGCGATAGTATACGACCAGTACGGGTGTCTGAGCAGTACTGCCTAAGGCGGCATCTAAAAAACGGATCATCGAAATATCATTGAACATATACCCCCACCACCACAGCCTCCGCCACACACTGTATTCACAGGATACAGCGGACAAAGAGTACATGGCCTTGACAGAGTATTCTGCTGATACCGTAGGATGTATCAGAGATGACTAGATACTGATACCCTATAGCGAGTGAGTCACTCCCGCGTGCATCTACATCAGCGTTAACATGATCCAGCGGCACGCGCGAGCGTCCACTGATGTACAGTCTGAGAAAGTCAGTAGAATCGCTACAGTGGTACATTGCACAAAGAAATTTATAAAGCTGTACGAAGAAGAAATGGCGCACTACGACGGCGAGGAATTTTTGCGGCATAGGCGTATACAAAGGGCGAAGACACGAGCCCTCTACCGCTATGCAAACCCCGAACAATATCCAGAGGAAGAGACCATACGAGAGTGGCTGCGATTAGGTCATTTAACGGGTGTACCGCTAGTATCGATATACATGTCGAAACCGGGAGCCTCGGACGCTGATGAGCTATACGGTGATAATCCTGACATGATCTGCCGCAAGGGTTGGGCCTCTGGTGTGAGGCCAGTGATACTACCGGAGCTATCTATCGCTGCTATACTGGACGATGGATACCGCGATTTCACACGGTGTAGCGTGACGCTGGGTTTTATCGGTGATCAGCGTTGTAACGATAGCCCTTACGCACAGCGCGTATGCACCCACGAGTGGCTGGCAAAAGACGAGTGGCGTATGTCCGACGATGGTAGCCCCAAGTGCCGCATCACATATCGACGCCCGATGATCAGGTCAGCCCTAGCGATGCTACGAAGCAGGTGTGAACGGCCCACACCGGAGGAGTTACCGCGTCACGCACCTATGCGTCTGGAATCGCAGGCGTGGTTGGCGGCATTCAATCACCTCGAGAAATTACGCGAAAGCTGCGTCACCCTATGGTGTTTGAGGGCTATGCGGGCCTACGAGACAGCGCTACACACTCTGGAGAAACGATGCAGTCTGGCAGAGTTTATAGGGTGCGTTACCCTGGCGACACGGGATGGTCCACCACACCTGAAATATAAGGAATGCCGAACGAGCGTGGTCAGCATGCCCAGCGGCCTTTACGCGTACCTGGAAGCACTCGACGACGCGTGGGATGTCTATACAAGCCACGATGTGTACGATGAGGAGGGAGAGCACGCGGAGGAATCGAACAATTTGGGGTACTATGCAATGGACACGCGAACAGCAGCCCGACGCAACATTCGACACGTACGGTGTATGGCAATTTTTCGCGACGAGAGCTGCGAGACACTACTGCAAGATGGTCGCGTCGGAATGGATATCGCCGTGCAACTCATAGGTGGCGATATCGATGAGTTCGATACTGTAAAAGATTGGTGCGATCTTCTGGTAGCTACGGATTGTAAAACAGAGTAACACGATACGCGTCTCTGACCCTTACATCGCGATGGCGAGAGAGAGCGATGGTGATGCATGCTGGAGCGGTGAGCAGATCGTTGCAACTACCGATGCAACACCTCTATACTGTTTTACACGTATTATGGATACACGGTATTTCGGGATCAGTGAACGAACGATCGATAAATTCTGTATATATATTTGTCTGTTTGCTACGATTGAAACGGTTTACTCGATTTTGCCCGATTTTCGACGGATAACGCTGCCATAAGAGAATCGTAATTTTTTACCGCTGAATCAGCTGTTTTGCATGGTCACGTTTTAAGACACTGGTTTGAAATTAATATCGCAACGACTGTAAGATGGGCACGGGCTAGATGTACCCTGCTTTAGTTCGTATCACGACGTCCCGGTAGACAGACTGATCACCTACAGCAATCAACAGTTTAAAAAAAAAATGTCATCTGTAACGCATATTCGCGAATGTATTGTCGATTTTGTAAAGACCCGTCGTCTGATAACACCTACAAACGCGCGATTATTCTCGCCGGCGTGGTGCAGAGAATTAAGATATTTTGGTTTACGTACGTTAACTCTTAGATTAAAAACTGTATTTGCCCATTGCACTCTACGCGTGCTAGCCAGGGGTCACGAGAGAGGATATTTTAAAAACGACCCGTACATACTCTCGTTAGCCGTAGCGGGTATTAACAAACGGGGAGTGCGCGATAACCGTATCACCAGGGCTATTATAGCCGATCATGCGTTCCACGAAGGTATGTATTTTCCACCTACCGGTAATATTACTTAAATAAACTGCTTTTAAAAACTAAATAAATTTTACAAGAATTGACGCGATTTCGCAACGACGATGCACCCGAGGAGGAGGACCGGTTGCTTTTAGGGTGCCTCAATCGTGTGGAGGAGGAGATTTACCCGGAGCCAAGCACCAGCACAGCGGTGATCCACTACGTAAACGGTAAAGCATATACTTTTAAAAAAAAGTTTACGGCTAATATACGCCTTTTTTAAAAAAAAAAGTGCCAGGACCATCGACAGCCCTGAACACGCGAGTGGCTGAAGAAGAAGAAGGAGAAACACGTTACGACACACAGGGTATGTGTCATACAGCGTCGAAAAAAAAAAGAAAAAATGTGTTGTGCTATTCAAAAATTTTTACAGACGCATTCACGGCTATAACGTCGGACGCCAGCGAAGACGACGACGACGACGACCAGGACGATGTCGAAGATCGCTCCACCGTTTCCAACGATTCAAACGAGCACGATCCAGGTAATAATGATAAAGTACAGAAACCGCTGAAAATTTATTTGTGTGAAAATAAAAAAAAATAAAAAATTGTAGATTCGCTCGATACGGATATAGACAACGATGGTCGAGAGCCTAGTGTACAGGGTAACCTGCTACCACCACCTGATCAGGCCAATGCTGAAGAACCGATACTCTGGGTTGCCAGGAACGGTGTGCACGTAGCGGCGGATGCCGACGAGGCTGCTGAAGTATTAGCAGAGCTCGATGATACTGATGATGATGAGAATCCAAACGATTCGGAAGAAGGTAGCGTATAAAGTTATGTTCCTTAGCTTTTTTTTGTCGAAATTGCTAACTTTAAAAAAAATGTAGGGGGTGATGAAAGGCAGTTAGACGCGCTATTCTCATACATAGGGTCAATGCTTAATCCTCGCGAGGAATGATAAGTCAGTATGCGCTTAACACTTTTTTTTTTTGTTTAACAAGTAAAAAATAAAAAACTTTTTTTTCCAAACGCTAGATGCAGAGGACGACGGGGTATGTCGACAGATCGGTGGTGGTCCCCTTCTTCGACCGCAGAGCGACAACGATGACGGCGACGGAGATATCAGTAACAACGTGCTACCGCCTGGATATAGATTTACAATACTGTCCGAAACGACGCGTCGTATAAATAGGTTCCGTTTAGACGGGCGTGAAATAGCAATGGCTATCCGGAGGCCGCCCGAAGACCGTGATACAAATACGGTATCATGGTTACACGGGGCAGTCAGAGATATACACGCGTACCTCACAAGTTCGTGTACCGCGCGGGACTATATAGGTCTAACGATCAAATGCGACAGTTTTGCGTGCGGGGCAGCGTGGCTGTCGTACAGACCGGCTCGAGAACTTCTCGAAAACGATGTGTGGGGTGTGATATCGTCCGTCGCGCAGAGCGCCCAGGCATTCCAAATAGATAGGTCTTTCGTCATCGAGTCGTGTATAGTCGAAGTACCGCGGGGTACAGGACGCGTGCGATTAGCGCACGAATTTGTAAAAAAAAATTCTATACTGTCCATAGTGAATAACGATAACCTCTGTCTACCTAGGTCGCTCGTTGTGGCGATGGTACACGCTGAACGCGGGGAGGTGCGCTCTGGGGAGCTGCATGAGCGATGGAACGCTGTACGGCGTCAACGGGGTAAATTACAAAAACAATTTGCTCTCGAACTTGTGACAAGCGCCCGTGTAGACATACCGCCTGATGGTTGCGGTATTCCAGAAATTGATAAATTTCAATGTTACTTAGCCCCGAGCGGTATAGCAATCGTTGTTTACGATTTTGACAGCATAGGCAGCGGCGAGAAACCGCTGTACGACGGTTCGCAAGCAGTCGATAACGCGTACGGATCAGGGAGACCACGGCAAACGCTCCGCATCCTGTATTATAATAATTCGCAGCATTATCAGCCTATTTTAAATATGCGGGGTGCGGTCGGTAGTCGTGGTTTTTGCATACCATGTAACAGATCTTATACGTACGAGGCAGAGCATAAGTGTTCCCACAAATGCGCTAGATGTTTCGGAAAACCGCTCTGCGATTCAGCTCTCCCCACACTGTATTGTCGCGAGTGCCATAGGTACTTTTTTGGCCAAATCTGTTTCGATAACCATATAAACACGCTATTTATCAAACAGAAGGGAAAAGAAAAGAGCGTATGTCAGGCCGTTCGCAGCTGTCCACAGTGTCTCAGGCCGCTTCAAAGAGCGCTGCGTAAACACTCTTGCGATAAGGTGTACTGCAGAGTCTGCAAGAGCGTTAACAGAGTAGGCCATCAGTGTTACGTCAGACCGGTAAAAAAGGCGCCCGTGGAAAAAAATATTCTATTCATTTTTTACGATTTTGAAACACAGCAGATACAGAAGCTGCCCGGTGACGACACGGTACGCATCCACACACCAAACCTGTGTATCGTTCAGCAAATGTGTACAGCGTGCATAAACGATACAGATCTCGCGAGGGTATGCCCGTCTTGCGGTGTACGCGAGTACGTCTTTGAAGATGACCCCGTAAGGCAGTTTGTAGATTACGCGTGCGACCCTAAAAGAAAATCGTTTCAGAGAGTGATCTGTGTGGCGCATAACGCCAAGGGTTTCGACGCGCAGTTTATACTGAAGTATATCGTGAAGCGTAAACGGAAAACTCTAAAGCCACCGACGCTGATACTCAGTGGCACGAGTATCATAATGATGAAGACGGGTCGTGTAACATTCATAGACAGCCTTAATTATTTTCACATGCCTCTGAGTGCCCTACCAAAAGCCTTCGGTCTCGTGGACTCGGCTGGTTTGAAACAAAAAGGTGTATTTCCGCATCTATTCAATACTCCCGAGAATCAGCATTATATCGGTCCTCTACCACCACTCGAGTTTTATTCACCCGACACTATGCCTACGGCCCAACGTAATCAATTCTTAGCATGGTATAACGAACAACGGTCGGCGGGCTACGTATTTAACTTTCGAACAGAGTTTATTGATTACTGTAGATCCGACGTCACCATCCTCAGACAGGCATGCGTTTCTTTCCGCGCGATGTTTCTCCAGCACGGTGGCGTTTGTCCTTTCTCGGAGAGCACCACCATAGCCTCGGCGTGTTCGAGAGTTTTTAGAAAAAACTTTTTACGGGACGAGCAGATAGCCATTTTACCACCGGGTGGATACCGTTACTGCGAGAAACAATCACGTAAGGCCCTGTTATGGCTCCTCTCGCTGGAGCATCGTTGGGGTTGTACGATAGTTCACGCGGGGCGCACTCGGGAGTACCGTCTACCGGAGGGTACGCCCGTCGACGGTTACTACCATGACACCGATACAGGGCTGCGACACGTCTTGCAGTTTCAGGGTTGCTTCTGGCACGGGTGCCCAAAATGTTATCGCATAAACAGGGATACGCGGTTGCACACGGGCGAATCTATGGATGCGCGCTTCGAGAGAACGCAGGCAACGAATGATAAGATTCGATATCTCGGTTACGAATTGACGGAAATCTGGGAGTGTGAATTCGATAGCTGGATAAACGATCCAGCACAGGCCGCATTATATAGAGCATTGAATGAGAACCCGTTGGTAGCGCAACTACCGCTGGAACCTCGCGATGCTTTCTTCGGTGGACGTACAGGGAATACCGTCAGTTTTTACGAAGTCGAGGGGTCTGAGAGGATACACTACGTAGATGTGTGTTCGCTCTACCCCTTCATATCGAAAACGGGGAAATTCCCTGTAGGGCACCCTAGAGTGTACGTGGGCGACGATTGTCGCGAACTAACGGGTGATCACAATAACGTCGATAGCGTAGAGGGTCTGATTAAGTGTGTCGTGTTACCACCGCGAGATCTGTATCACCCCGTGCTACCGACACGCATGCACGGTAAATTGCTTTTCGCACTGTGTCGTTCCTGTGCAGAGTCAACGCTACAGGGCTCGTGTCCTCACGAGAATCCTGAGGATAGAGTATTCGAAGGGACATGGGTTGTGGACGAGGTCAGACGCGCTGTACGTAAAGGATATCAAATAACGACGATACACGAGATATGGCAATACGAGATCACCCAGTACAATCCGTTCAAGCGAAAGGGCGGTCACTTTGCCAATTACATAAATACATCCCTGAAGATTAAGCAGGAGGCTAGCGGGTGGCCGCGTGAGTGCAGCGACGACGAGTCTAAGAAGCTATATGTAGAGGAGTACGATCGGGTCGAGGGTATTCGACTAGACTCTACTAACATAAAATCAAATCCCGGTCTGCGGGCAGTCGCCAAACTATGTCTGAATTCCTTTTGGGGTAAGTTCGGGCAGCGCGAAAATCTACCTAAAACGGAAATCGTAACGACTCGTCAGAAGCTCGTGAGTTTGCTTACATGCCCGGAGGTCGAAATTACGGGTATTTTACCCGTAGATGACGAAATACTCTACGTCAACACGAGTAGTACGAGCGAATCGGTGATACCCACAGCGTACACAAACGTTGTTATAGCCGCGTACACCACGGCTCAAGCTCGTCTTAAGTTATATGACTATCTCGAGAAATTAGATCGACGTGTACTATATTACGACACCGACTCGTGTATATACGTATCGGGTGGCCGTCACGCCGATAACGCTTACGAACCGCCGCTCGGCAGTCTTTTAGGCGATTTAACGGACGAGCTGGAGTCGTACGGTGTTGGTAGTTATATCACGTCTTTTGTATCGGGAGGCCCGAAATTTTACGCGTACCGGGTACGTAAGCCAGACGGTTCTCACGCAGAGGTCTGCAAAGTCAAAGGTATCACGATCGACCACGCGACGAGTCTTGCCATTAATTATGACTGGATACGGTCTTATATAACGGGAGAGACGAGCGAGCCTGTTGTTTTACACTACGACGCGATACGTCGTACGCCGTTTCACGACGTAGTTACACGCCTCGAATCAAAAACGTGTAAACCGACCGAACTTCAAAAACGGCGGTGCGACGGTCGTTTCGGATCCTTACCGTACGGCTTTATATAACTAGTATTACCAAAAAAATTGTACAAATGTATATACAACCCTGAACAATATTTTACCGTACAGTCTTATGTAACTAATATTACCAAAAAAAAATGTACAAATGTATATACATCGCCTGTACAATAATAAAACATATTTATTTGAAAAACAAAAAACCTCTTTATCGATCTATTCCCGAAGGCTCCACCAACCCGCCCATGTTATTTATTTTTTCAGTGGCGCTTCGGACATGCTAGCCGTGCACTATGGCTAGCTATGCGGCTGACACACATACATGGCGACTATTAGCTCACAGGTGCACGATGAGCTCACCCGGACGAGGGGGCTAGCAACGTCACCGATAAGAGCTAGCAAGCGCGCGCGACGTCACGAGCCTCACGCGTGTCGCGCGCCCGCCGCGGCCGGGCCCCGCGATGGAAGGGGGAGCGTGTAAAATCCAGCAGACTCTTTAACAGTATATTCGTAAAGAACACCGCCAAATTGCCTCATTTGACATAATGGACACACGGTGGAAGCACCCGTGGACGTCGATGATCTGTGGGCCAACGGGGTGCGGGAAGACGTTCTTCGTAAAGAAATTCCTACGATTCATCGAGGACATGAGCGACGTGCGATTTGCACGTGTTCTCTTTCACTATGCAGAGTGGCAGGAGGGGTACAGGGAGTACGGGAGTACTATAGAGTTTCACGAGGGACTGCCGCAGAACACCGATTACGGCAACGACCCACGCCCGAAACTCGTCATCATCGACGATCTCATGAGGGAATCGTCCAATAACACGGTGGTCGACCTTTTTACCAAAGGCAGCCATCATAAGAACATCAGCGTTATCTTTATCACGCAGAATCTCTTTCATCAGGGGCCCGGACAACGCGATATCTCGTTGAACGCCAACTACATCTTTGTATTTAAAAATCCGCGCGACAGAGCGCAGATACAGCATCTGGCCAGACAGGTGTTTCCTGAAAATCCGCGCTTCGTACAGGAAGTCTACCGCGATGCCACGGCCCAACCGCATGGCTATCTACTACTCGATTTGAAGCAGTCGACCCCCGATAACTGCCGCTTTCGCACTTGCGTGTTTCCTTCGGACCCGTTCCACTACGTGTACGTACCGCGAAAGGGTATAAAGGGAGGGCACACCGATCGAGACGTACCAGTCATTCGGTTGTAATGGTATCCGGCGCACGCTGCTCTATAGGGCGCAAACACGCCGCAGTGTTAAAGGCTATTTGCCATCTGGATAGCAAACAGCGTAGCGCTTTGTTACGAGTGGCCGACTCACGACTCGTCAACTGTATATGCGAATGTGCTCTGAATATTCTTCGCGGTAACGTGCCTCTCAAGCCGACGCAGAAACGCCGCTTACGAAAACACGCATCGTTGTTGAGACGTTTATCCAGACCGGGTTCAGCCGTCAAAACTAGAAAACGTCTTATCGTTCAGAGCGGCGGTTTTTTACCTCTTCTGCTAGCACCCATACTAGGCACCGTCATTTCGAAACTCATAGGGGGAGGCGGCTAGGGGTATACGTCACGAAGAGCGAGATGGAGCATGCCAAAAAGATGGTTCTAATCCTTCAGGAGAGCGTGGAGCAGCAGCACTACCGGCCAATGCCTCATACATCCCACCACCACCAGCAGCAGCAGCAGCAGCAGCAGGAGCAGGGTGTCGACACCGTAAACACCGTGCAGACCCCCGGGACCCCCTTAAGCAGATTAGACGCATCCATGAAGGAGATCCTACACTCACCGAATTTCATCGACGAGCGCGAAAAGTGGAAGATGTACAATCAGGTGCTGCAGCGTTATCTACACTTTATCGAGGATCTGCGAAATAACGTCGACGAGGATAGGCGAGGCGATAACGATGCCAAGAAAAAAAATAACAGTTCTGCGGAGGATAATGTCAGGAGTTTGACCGACGATGGCGACGACGACATCATCGCTAGCGTACCCCAAAAGTACAGAGCTAAGGCTAAGCTCTTACTAGGAAGGCTGCGCAACGCTGGTTCGCCACGCATCTCGTGGAGTAAACAGGGTGTTACGCGTATCGGCGGCGCCGTCGTGCAGGACGCCAACATCGTGGATTTAATCAACGATGCTATGCGTGAGAGAAAAACAGCGAGACCGGCGGGGAGTCGCCAGTTTGCGCGGTTCCTCCGTACTGCAGGTATACCGCGTGAATATATCGGCAATCAACGTCTATGGAGGGAGGGGAGCAACACGACGTCTCTCGGTAATCAGACACCGCGCCGTGTAACAATCGTGCCGCGCCCTATCGAGCCGACTCAGAGCTCGTCTACAGAGGAGGAATTCGGTGAGGCGTTTCAGGAAGTGTTTAGAGACTCCGGGGAAGAAGAGCTCGTGGGGAAAAAATATACGCGATCCGTGTCGACCGGTACAACCAGCGATACCGAGAAAAAGAAAAGATTAGAATGATTAAGGCTGCCGTGAAACGGACGAAGAAAAAGATATCGGCTGATGATAGCCTTCTGAGGCGTCTTTATTACACGCCAACAGAACCGTCTTCGTACGCCGGTATCGGTAACCTAGAGCGAGCGGCTAGGGGCAGGGTAAAACGAGATTCCGTCGTACATTGGTTAGAGGCGCAGGACGCGTATACGTTGCATAAGCCCGTACGACGTACGTTTCAGCGTCGCTCTTACACCGTCAGCAATATCGACGACGTTTGGGAGGCCGATCTTGTGGACCTTCGGTCGTTGAAGGAGTACAACGATGGTTACACGTATATACTTGTAATAATCGATGTACTCAGCAAATACGCTTGGGTCAAGCCTTTACGCGATAAGACCGGTGCGACGGTAGCCGCGGCATTCCGGAGGGTTTTGACACGTAGTAAGAATAGGATACCCATGTACCTACAGCCAGACAAAGGTAAAGAGTTTACCAACGGTGTACTGCAGCGTCTACTCGAGGAGCTTGGTATAGGATTCCGTGTAGCGCGCAGCCCCGACGTAAAGGCTGCTGTCGTCGAGCGCTACAATCGTACTCTGAAGGATCGTATGTGGTGCTACTTTACACATAGAAACACTCGGCGGTACATAGATATTCTTCAGAATCTCGTGGACTCGTACAACAGGACACGCCACTCCGCGATAAGAATGCGCCCGGTTGACGTAACCCTGTATAATGCCGCTAAGGCTCGTATGAATCTATCTATGCGATACGCCCCAGTGCGCCCGCGTGTCCCTAAATACAGTGTCGGCGACCTGGTACGCATCAGTAGCGCTAGGAACCCTTTTGCGAAAGGTTACGAGGGTGGGTGGACTCGAGAGATTTTTAAAATCGTACGCCTAGGTACAACGAGGGAGCCACCCGTCTACATCTTAGAAGATCTCGCCGGAGAGGAGATTGACGGTATTTTTTACGAAGAGGAGCTCGTTCGAGTTCGCAAGGACCTCGCAAAGGACGCGTTTCTCGTCGATCGTGTAATAAAACGAAGCGGTCGTGGGAAAGCCCATTAAGTACTGGTCAGTTGGGTTGGTTACCCCGAGAAATTTAATTCGTGGATACCGGCATCCCACTTGAAGAACAATGAAGGACCAATTTTATCTCGTTCTTCCCAGTAACAGCAGTATGTCGTACTATCCCGAAAATAAAACTACCAGTTTTACGACACATCTACCGCATCAGATCGATTTACACGGGGCATGGTCTGTTGCTCTGGTTGAAATACAGATTCCTATGACCTTTCTGCACGTGCCGGTGGCGCTAAAAGATTGGGATCACGTGGTCGTGGTCACTACCCGTACCAAACCGCAGAAGAACCACAAAGAACCGCTAACCGGCTTTATAGTGTCGGGTTCTAACGTAGCGCACGGTGTTTACGATGACGTAAAGAGCCTCATTGACGAAATAAACGCTACCACGGCTATGACGGGCCGTCTGAAACTAGAGCTCTGCAGAGGTGGTTACGTGAGCGTATCGTTCGTCTCTACCGATAACGATCTAGACGATCCGCACGAGCTGAGACTCTGCCGCTCCCTGGCTCGCATCCTTGGCTTTACCGAGTCGCTCGTGGTATCGAAAGCAGAATCCCCCGTGATGGCCGATCAACCGGCTAGTCTGATCAACGCCCTACCGAAGATGCTTTTCGTTTACACGGATGTCTGCGAACCGTATATCACCGGAGACGTCCAAACGCCCCTGCTCCGCGTGGTACCCCTACAGCCAGATAACAAATACGCGTACGCGGCTGTAAAAGTGCTCTCGTTTTCGCCGTTAAAGTACATACCGCTGCTCCGAACGACTTTTCAAACGATCGACATCGATATAAGAGACCACCTGGGCGACCCCATACCATTTGAATCAGGAACGCTCTCCGTAACACTACACTTTAAACGGTTAGAGTGATGGCTCATTACACCGATTACTACGATTCGCAGATAGGCGGGGGATATTCCACGAAATTCCGGGTGTTCGCGGGGTCTCCGTATCAGCGGGGTCATGGTATCGGTAGCTTTCTTGGTGGTCTTTTTCGGCGCGTGCTACCCCTACTATCGAGGGGGGCCCGAGCAGTCGGTAAGGAAGCGGTGCGCGCTGGTATGAATATCTTGACGGACGTCAGCGAACGCGGTGCTCCGCTCAAGCAGGCGTTTCGCACCAGGGCCGCCGAATCGGGTATGAATCTTAAACGTAAGGCGGAGACGAAAATTGACGAGCTCATGAAAGGATCGGGTTATAAATCTGTAAAACGATCACGCGGCGCCCACTCTATCATCGGCGTCGCTGGAAGGAGCATCGCCTCAAGAACTGCTAACAAGCGTAAGAGACGTACGGGGAAGAAGGCTGCTCCGCGTCGAAAAAAAAAAGTAGTAAAAAAAATAAAGTCAAAAACCAAGAAACCCAAAAATCGTCGTAGGATCGCTAGTAAGAAAGTAAAGCGGAGTGTGCTGGATATCTTCTCCTAAACGCTACCTCTATCATGGCCTTCCTACACGCGCACTCGTGCGAGTGTATGAAATCGGAGCTCGAGCTCTTTACACTACCACCGACGCAGACTACTATAGAGAGCGCTCAGTGGGTGCACTATAAGCCTATCTCATCGCTGACCGATGACTCGCCCATTGAATTTGTCGTGCCGGGTAACGGGGATGAGTACCTCGATCTAGCACACACCATGCTGAGTTTACGCGTACAGCTGCGCTCCAAGGATGCGTCAGCAGCGGATGCTCTGAGCAAAGCGGCCCCTGTTAACAACCTGCTATACTCGCTATTCAACCAGGTGGACGTATTTCTTAATCAGAAGCTCGTATCGCCGCCTAATAACGCGTACGCTTACAGAGCTTACATAGAGACGCTATTAAATTACGGGCCCGCCGCTAAGGGGTCGCACCTCTCGAGCGTGCTCTGGTACAACGACACGCCCGGCCATATGGACGATACAGCGGGCAAGAATATAGGCCTCGCGAATAGGCAAGCGTTCGTCGGTAAAGACAGGACGGTCGATCTGATTGGCCATTTACACTGCGATGTGTTTAACCAAGAAAAATTTTTATTAAATGGTGTTGAGCTCCGTTTACGCCTCGTACGCACGAGAGACGGTTTCTCCCTCATGGATCCCAAGAGCGAGAGCTCTTTACATATAACGGAGGCCACGCTCCTCGTTAGACGCGCCAAAATAAGCCCCGGTATTCTAATTGCTCATTCTAAAATGCTATCGAAGACAACTGCAAAGTATCCGCTTACGCGTGTAGAGGTCAAGGCACTGACGATGCATGCCGGTTTGCACGGTGGCACTATGGACAACGTGATTCTCGGCCAATTACCTAAGCGTATTATAATAGGTTTCGTCGATAATAAGGCCTTCAACGGCAACTATCAGCTCAACCCGTTCAATTTTAAAAACTATTGTATTAATTTCTTATCGCTGTACGTCGACGGTGTTCAAGTACCCTCGAAAGCACTGCAGACCGATTTCGGCAAAGCCGGTCTTTACGTGGACGCGTATCACACCCTCTTCAGCGGCACGGGTATACACTTCCTCAACGAGGGTAATTCGATATCTAGGAACGCTTACGCAAACGGTTACTGCCTGTTCGTTTTTGATCTTACACCCGATCTCTCGGCAAATAGCAACACCCACTGGAATCTGATCAAGCACGGTAGTGTACGAATCGAGGTACGCTTCGACGAACCGCTGGCCACCACCGTGAACTGTGTCGTCTACGCAGAGTACGATAATGTTTTGGAGATCGACGCTGCGCGGCAAATCGTCGTAGATTACGGCGGCTAAACAATCGAAGAAAATGCATAGGTCAGCAGTTTGGGGTCTGCGTTATCATCTTTTGGATACCCTGTATCGTGAGTGATCGTCAGCATCGCCGTTAGTTTCTCGTTGAACGCCTTCGAGTTAGCATCACGACCATGGATTTTGTCATCGAAATCGAATACTTCAAAGACTCCGAGGGGCATCTGGCTCCGAAGGAGATCGGCGTAGTGGCTGTGGAAAGAAAATACATAGGCCACTGGATCGTTTCACCACCCTGCGATTTCAACGAATTACCACCGGCGATCAGAAGCGAGAACAACACCATGACCCGCTATCAACACGGCCTAGAGTGGTTCGACGGTGGTGTAACGTACAAGCAGTTATACACCAATCTCCGAAATATAGCTGGTATTTCACGGTGCATATACACGAGGGGTTCGGAGAGCGTACTTTTTCTGGAGACCGTTATGGCCCGGGAAGTTATAAATTTGGATGAAACCCCCAATAACTCACCATACGAGGACTTCCCGCCGAATTGTGACCATTACGAGTGCATCGTTCACGCCTGTAAGGAGACCCGAGGATCGTTTACCTGTGCTCTGAACAACGCCTTACGCCTTGAATTTTGGCTTCGGAATAACGGACCGCATATATGAACACGCTAGACCTCTACCTCGGTCTTCGCGGTATATTGGCTCATACAACGGGTGTCTACGCAGCTGATAGAATACCCCGAAACTGGTCGAAGCCCGCTGCCATTATAGCCAACACGGACGATCATACGAAGCCAGGAGCGCATTGGGTTGCCATGTACGTGGACGCTGACGGAGACGGTTACTACTTTGACAGCTACGGATTACCACCGCTGAATCATCACCATGCATCGAGACTACGACGGAACTGTCGATCCTTCCGATGGAACACTCAGCAGCTTCAGAGCGAGACGTCGACGGTGTGCGGCCAGTTCTGCATGATGTTTCTACACTACCTCTCTTCCGGGTTCGGGATGCATGCCTTCCAGAATGTGTTTAGTGGTGATTTGCGGAAAAACGATAGAATCGTCAGAGAGTATTACGACGCGTTTGTGCGAAAGAAACGTTTGGCTGATCGCCAGTATGCGCACGATAACAAGATCTACGGCGGCGGTGGTGGTGGTAGGATACAATATTCACGGTGTAAATCAGGCTACACGTGTTAAGCCCTGTTTCATGGAAACCGAATGGTCTGTAATTTTTTTTTTATTATAGTTTGTATAATAATATAATGGAAAATTAAAATAGGAATAATAATAACGTAAATAATACTAGGCTAGGTTAGATGTATAAGTAACAAATAAGTATAATAATAGGCGTAGAGTATAAATGTAAGCAATTCATAATAATAAGGATAATAATAGCAACAATAATATATATATAGTGTAAATAATACTAAGCTAGGTTAGGCTCAGGCTAATCATCGAAAATGTATCACGTCAGACATCTTAGAAAATTAAAATAGGAATAACAATAACGTAAATAATACTAGGCTAGTTGTTTCTTTTATTACGCTTCTCTTATTCTTCTTTCCTCCTGCGTCGAGGCGTATCCGTCGTCTTCCTCATCCGTTGCCTCTCCTTCGGGCTCGCTGTCGGCTCCCAGGAAGACGTCGTCCGGATCTATCTCAGCCATATCCGGATATCCGAATCTGGCCATTTTTTTCTCGACCATAAAATGGCCCAGTGGTATCCCCTGCGGTGTCAGTCTTACGTTTATCCAGCACGCGGTGTTCGGGAGGTCTCTTTGCATCACACTAGCGAAGAAGTATGCACGGTTCCTTAGGATTTCCCATAACCACGCGCAGGTCTCCCGCGACCACCTTGCGCCCATCGTTGGCCGGATCCTGTGTAAGCCCACCGTCATGGTGGTTTCGGGAACACTGGCCAAATCGTCCGAGATGTGGCATATCGCGCTCCGTGTGGTTGTTATGTATTCGCCGAAATCCACTAATTTTACCGTCACATTTTCCTCCTCGATCCCATGGATCGTTGCCCGGAACCACGGACCTTCCTGGTTGACTAGGCACCCTTCTCCTACAGCGATTGCCCCTGGGTCCATAGGATGTTTTCTTTCCCGGATTATCCTTTGGCGGATTTCCTCCATGTGATGCGCTTCTTCGTGTAGGCGGATGGAGAAGTTGCTTGGCGTATTATAATACGCCAAGGTTACCTTCGTTGGACCATCCTTCATTCCTCTAACGTCCGCCTTCCTTATCACTGGCATTCTATCCTTGCGCCAATTACAAGTCGTCTAGAAATAAGGGCAAATGTGAGAATTGTGCGATACATTTTTAAAATCAAATAAAACGTGTATTTATTTAAAGCAAATAAAAAACAAAAAAAAAACGTATAGTCTTATTACACTTACCGATCCAATAGCAGTAATAGCACTTATTCTTTTTTATTTTCTACTTTCACCTACTGCTCGTTGTCACAGTACTGACAAGATGCTGCGAAGATGGTTCACAGGTCACCGTCTCTTTCCCCCGCCATGACCATAAATTTTTGCATAGTTGCAAATAAGAGATACCCGTAGTAGGGGTTTACGCTGGCCGGGATTTCATAGGGCTGGTCAAGACAGAGGTACCCCCACGGCAGCCGTATTTGCGCATCGTTCGCTAGATTGAGCGAAAGAGGGGCCCCAGCATTCCAGAAGCAGCTACGTTGTATGTGGAGGGTTCATCCCCAAAAATATTAGGGGTTGGATAACATCGATAGTTAAAAGTATCGAAAAATAAACGGCGGTGTATACAATACCTCTATATTATAAGGTATTTTTTACAAAAAAACAGCTGTGTTCTACTTTACCATGTTACCCCCCCTTAGGGTAATTAAAAAAATTACCGGCCGGCGGTCACCGCATAATTACCGACCGTGGTACGTCCCCTGGGGGACATGCAGCGCTGTTGCTACGCAGGGTTTCGGGCCTTAGGACCCGGGCTGCGTGGTGGGGGGGAGTGCGCGTAGGGTGGCGGTGGGGAGAGCTGCCCACATGGGCGAGGGGGTGGCGCCATAGTGCGGTGCGGGGAACACAGCGCGGCGCGCTCTATGACTCATAGGGGACAGTGGTGGGGGTTTGTTGTGACGGCCAATGGTGGTGTGTATCTACTGATCGATTTTCGCGACCAAACTATTTTAAACCAGGTGACATGGTTTGGATGGCACGTGAAACAAGAGATAAATCCGCCGGTCTATATACACCATATGAAGGACCTTACGAAGTAATAGATAAACTTACAAGGAAGACTATCGAAGTGTCACCCCCCGATTTCAATGAAACTTTACTATGTTGTAGAGGACAAAAAAATAAGAGACACGTGTTTTTTTTATGTGCCGATATACACTTTAAAGGGGTGAAATCAACCCCCAAAGTTGGGCATGTCGAGGGGTGGTAATGCAGTTTCACCTAGAAGGAATCGTCCGATTTCAATGAAACAAAAACTAAAATGTTTCTCATCGCGAGTAATGTAAAGTGCAACTAGACATTAAAAACAAAATTTCCCTTGAGGGGGTGAACCACCCCTTGATTATTACTTTTTTCACCCTATTTAAAAAACTTACGAATGGAATTCAATGAAATAGGTACCATTTGAAAGAGGAAGGAAAATTAAAGTTTACATGTTTTTGCTTTTTTGCGCGATGTCACGTTTAAGGGGGTAAACCACCCCCTGCGTACCGATGCGTGTATTCCCATATAGGACCCCTTCTTGCGCAATTTAAAAGTGTAAATGCGTTTAAAATATCTCGTTAGTGACAATCGATAAACAATAAGTGAATATTAACGTATTACCCCTAATTAAGGGGGTAAACTACCCCCTCCGTACCTACCCCCTGCATACCGATGCACGGACTTCCATATAGGACCGCTTCTCGTGCAGTTTAAAAGTGTAAATTAATTCAAAATATTCTTGTTACTGACAGTGGATAAACAATAAGTGAAAATTAACGACGTTCTCCTGCCTCTGGCCCTTCTCCTGCCTCGTCACGCGTTTCCTCTCCACGATGCGTAGCTCGGCGTTGCTATCGTTTCCCGCTCGCCGAACGGCTCTCGTTTTATGGACGCGGGATACAGATAAAAATATTGCTTCACATTGTTAAATAAAAGACTATTTACCATTCCGCCCATCATTAGTGAGTGTAAATATCTTTGAAATATAAAATAATAGAAACTGCTACTATGGTGAACTAGCTACCGTACTTACCTCTAGGCGGAAGCGTGCAGAGTGGGAGGGCTATTACATTAATTGATATTCAAACTCTAAATAAACTTACCCGCTTAATTACGGATGAAGCGTCAATTTTCACTTATTGTTTATCCACTGTCAGTAACAAGAGTATTTTGAATTAATTTACACTTTTAAACTGCACGAGAAGCGGTCCTATATGGAAGTCCGTGCATCGGTATGCAGGGGGTAGGTACGGAGGGGGTAGTTTACCCCCTTAACCCTTATGTCAATACCCAAACCATTGTACGTTGTTCAATAGCCGGGGTACCCGGGTACCCTTACGGTAAATCCATGCAATAAAACACGTTTATGAGCGGGAATTCGTCACTGGGTTTGTTTATTCGATATCTGAGTCACATTAGGTGCTTCCACTACCTGAGGCAGCCCTTTTTAAGGTATTCTGAAATGCCTTGGAGGGGAATTATGGCAAATGCCCTATGGTTTATGCGAGAAGTTCAGTAGTGTTACCGTCATTCTCAAACGAGACCTAACTGAACGCGGACGTTTGTAAATGCAGTGATATTTTGGAATACTGTGTGTTTGGTGTTTTGCGTTATTGATTATTGAAAACTTTTTGATCGAGTAAGTGAACAAAGTTATAAGAATAATGGAAGAATTATCAGCAGCTGAATTTGCAAGGTATAGTTACATGAATCCAGTTACATGAAATTTCCCCTTTATAAATGAATGTACTATTATAAATATTCTAATCAATACCATAACAGATTGACTGCTGTAGAAAGGGAGGCTTATTTGAGCCAATTATTAGGAGAGGAATCTGCTGAAGAAAATGATTATGCATCGGATAGCGACGACGAAGATTGGATTCTGTTGCCTGAAGGACAATCGCAGGGTTCGGAAAACTCAGACCACGAAGAGACTGGTATTATACAGTTTTGTTTTTGTATTATGTAAATGTTCAGGTTATGAGAAATTTTACAACAAAGCTGGCAATCGAAAGCATTTACGGTAAACCTGTCGATCTTCCAAGCAAAACTGCAACAGCATCTGGGTCTGCACAAGCGGTAGATCCTACTGGACGCAAGGTTGTCGTTGGATCATGCCATATTTGTTACAAGGGTGCATTCAAAAAACGAAGGAAAACGCGAAAATCATGTGTGGCTTGTCAAAAACCTGTTTGCGATGAGCACGCAAATACAATTACCAAGTGTAACGAGTGTACTCAATAAAAACTCATTATGAGTCCATTTTTATAAATATAAATCACTATAAATTGTTTTCAAACTAACAATATCAATATTTATTTATTTACTTTATATTCCTTTTCATCCTTTATTATTATTTTTAGTTGTTAGGTTAGAAATTCAATACGATTGATACATTGACAAACGTGGGTACCCCGGTACCCCGGGTATTGAACAAGCGTATATTCAACTTTATTTATTGAAATTTCTGACTTTTTTCTTTTTTTTTTTCAAAACTAAATACATAAATCGATGTGAAATTGACGAAATAACGAGGATCTGAAAGGATTTGTGGATATTTTGTCAGGAAGATCAAAAATTTTAAGTTGGAAAACGGAAAAGGGTACCCGGGTACCCGGGTATTGACATAAGGGTTAATTAGGGGTAATACGTTAATATTCACTTATTGTTTATCGATTGTCACTAACGAGAATATTTTAAATGCATTTACACTTTTAAATTGCGCAAGAAGGGGTCCTATATGGGAATACACGCATCGGTACGCAGGGGGTGGTTTACCCCCTTAAACGTGACATCCCGCAAAAAAAGCAAAAACATGTAAACTTTAATTTTCCTTCCTCTTTCAAATGGCACCTATTTCATTGAATTCCATTCGTAAGTTTTTTAAATAGGGTGAAAAGAGTAATAATCAAGGGGTGGTTCACCCCCTCAAGAGACAATTTTTTTTTAATGTCTAGTTGCACTTTACATTACTCGCGATGAGAAACATGTTAGTTTTTGTTTCATTGAAATCGGACGATTCCTTCTAGGTGAAACTGCATTACCACCCCTCGACATGCCCAACTTTGGGGGTTGATTTCACCACTTTAAAGTGTATATCGGCACATAAAAAAAAACACGTGTCTCTTATTTTTTGTCCTCTACAACATAGTAAAGTTTCATTGAAATCGGGGGGTGACACTTCGATAGTCTTCCTTGTTAGTGACGTGAACTACAAGATCAGAAAACAAGGGAAAGATTTAACAATACATGCTAACCGACTTAAGTTTGCCAATATTAATCTGTTACAGGACGTGCCTATTTCAGGTCCTACTCGGGATACAAATTAAAAACCTAACACCACTGCCCAATCTATTCTTCGATGATCTGGGTGACACCAGGGTATTCCATGAAGAATGGAAACTAGTCACATACCTCGATATGGAAATGTATCCTCGTTTGGAATATCAGCTTCAAGAAGGCATCACCTGTTTGAAAATACTCTGCGGCCAATACAACGCTTTAAATGTAACAACCAATATGCTAAAACAAATCAACAGAATTAGTAAGGATAGGAAACGATTATATTCAAGCGTAGGTTATACTTCACCTAGAAATAAGAGGGGAGTATTCGATTTTGTCGGCGATATCTCAAAGATACTTTTTGGCACCATGAGCGCTTCAGATGCATCGTATTATAACAAGGAAATAGATAATATTTATGAGGATAATAGAAGAATTACTGTTTTACTCCGAAATCAAACACAAATATTAAAACTAACAATGCAAAATACTGAAGAAATAGCCAAGGACCTCAATCGCAAACTAGAAAGTTTAAAGGATATTTTGGCTATCCAGGCTGTTAATAATAATAAGACCATGAATTCCGTCAATAGAAACATTCTTGAGATAAAATTGACAGAACAACTGGAGAATTTCGAGATCTACATAACTGAATATTACCATTTAATATTGGCTCTCACTAACAGCATATTAGCCGCTTTCAATGGGCATGTTAACCCACAGCTAATTGATCCGTCTGATCTAAGAAATAGCCTAGAAGAAATGCAAAAAATTCATGGGCAAACAAAGATGCCGATACCCATCAACGAAGCCCATTATTTCGAATATATTCGCATAAGTACTGTAAATATAGTTGTAAGTAAAAATCGTTTGATATTTGAAGTAAGAATTCCTATATTAGAAGCAGATATACAGGGTGTCCCAGAACTACTTGACCAACGGGGTATAGCGGTGTTCGGGAGGCACCACTGATCACGAAAATGACCTTCCTTTTGTCCGGAAGGTCATAGTTTTTAAATGGGAGCAGGTCAAAGTTGACCAATCAGAGGGAGGCGTCAAGAGAAATGTAGGCACCTGCGAACTCTGAGTTTTCTTCCCTCGCTTTTGTTTCTCGGTACTTCGGGCAGGATGACGTCAGCCGAAGACATACATATTGGAAACAAGAAACAAGCTACCGAGAAACAAAAGCGAGCGAAGAAAACTCAGAGTTCGCAGGTGCCTACATTTCTCTTGACGCCTCCCTCTGATTGGTCAACTTTGACCTGCTCCCATTTAAAAACTATGACCTTCCGGACAAAAGGAAGGTCATTTTCGTGATCAGTGGTGCCTCCCGAACACCGCTATACCCCGTTGGTCAGGTAGTTCTGGGACACCCTGTATATAACACATATCACGTTATACCTCTCCCTAGGCAAAATGGAGACGGAAATTATCAATACATAACAACTCCACATGATTTTATATTCGTGAATCGGCTTCATTTAATGTATACGCCTACCAGTGAGGAACATTTAAGGATTTGTAAAACTTCCGAAACACTTAGAGTCTGCAAACGACACTTCCCTAAATACTACGTCGGTCAACAAGATGCTTGCTTGGACCACATAATGAATAGCCCAACTAATAATCCTGTACAATATTGTTCATTTGCTCTAGTGAAAATTGATCGCCTTATATTCATTCAACTGTCAGATAATCTCAGATGGATTACCGTAGCACCAACAAAAGAAGCACTTCATGTCACTTGTTCCACTAAGGATGAAGTTCTTTCACTCGAGAAAACCCAATTGCTTACCTTAGACCCTAATTGCATAGGATCAACAGATAGCGTTGTAATTCATTCGGCTAATACCATCACAAGAGTTGCTACCTCATTCGTCAATCCATTCTCATATCAATTCAACAACTCAGAATTCGAAGAACCAAACATAGACCTGACGTTGATACCATTGCCCCGAATAGATACGGTCCATGTGGATCCTCGTACTTCCAAAACATTGAGATCTAGATTAGATGACATTAAACTGGAAGCCGAAAACATTGGAAAACACACGCGTTCATTAACGGCTATGGAAACAACTTGGTTCTGGCTTAAAACCCTAGGATATTGCCTGCTAGGAACCATTATTGTGTATGTACTGCTAAAAATCCGTTTACTCCAATGGTTAGGGCGAACTCTCCTCGTTAAACCATGTACAAACACTTACAACAATTGTTTTAATTCTGGAGGAACAAACTCATGTAATGAACAGCAAACCATAGAAACTCCTCACGTGCATTTTGCAAACGACATAGTTGAATTACCTTCAGTAAACACATCGCATCATGTAACCGTAATGCCTCCAAAAAGAAAACGAAAAACCTTTCAACTGGAAGACACATTATAAGGCGTGAAACCAGCGAAAATTTATAAAACCTCTGGTTTCACTCTAAGACGGGGGATACATGCCCCTCTATCATAAAATAACTATTAAGGAACCGTTACCCTGAAAATTCCCTACCTTTCCTATCATAAAACTATCCTTAATCCCAAAAATATACAAACCCTTGTTCCCTGCATTTTTAAAATAGGAATTTCCCAATTACACAAAAAACCCTCCCTTCCTATTCCTCTTTCCCGTTAGACTAAGTTAACCTTATTAGAAAACATAACGTCTAAGTTTAGTTTTAGTCGTGAGTTTGTAAGAGAAGGTTCTCTAGAGAAATAAAGCAAAAGATTGTCTGCTCTTCACTGATTCTTTAATTAACAAAATCCGTTCGTGAAGTCATAGCGGCGGAATCTTGTATGTCGTATTGAATCTATGAAGATATAGTTCACCACGGCATAACAGTGCGCACGACAGAGCAATCACTGTAGTGGGAGTAGGATAGCAATGCGTTGGGCGTTGCATCTCTTTCGCACTGTACGAGGGCAAGCAAGACAGCAATATGACTCAGGTATCTCGTTTGTCAGCTTGGTGGGGCGGTTGATTACTTCGACAGCGGAGATGTGGTTATATTTTCGGGAGATCCAAGTGTTGTCATTCTGTCTCTCTCTGTGACCAGCGAACGATATAACTTTGTCGCGAGCCTTGCGTTATCGGATCTCCCGAAAATATAGCTACATCTCAGGTAAACAGAATCCCCCAAAAAACAGTTACGTGTAAAAAACCAGGCCAAGTACAGGTGTGCTGTGTATTCCTCTAATAAAAAGTATTGATATCAGATTATTGAGGCCAAGTACTTAGGTCACCACATCTTTGCCTATTATATGATCTAGCAGTAGTAGGTGGTGCACTATGGCGACCCCCACTCCTATCCCCACTCTCATCCCCACTCCTTTTCCCCCACTCCGCGGCTCTGGCTGCCGTGGTGCAGGGCGACAGGTGCGGGGTGAGAGGGGGGATGGAGCGCAGGGGCCGTCATAGTGCACCGCCGTTTATTATTATTATTTCATATTTAAAATAATAATAATTTTTACTTTTTTTATTTAAGAGATAATTGAATACATCTTGTAACATAAAGAGTAGATATAATATATATATATACATTTTTTAAACATTGAACACATTACAAATAGACCCATAGAAAATACTACCACTACTACTACTACTACTACTAATACTACATAATACGATCGATGATATTTTTAAATTATATTGCACAAGTGGTATGTATAATGCTGTTTTCTCCTCGTTTTCTTTAACTTCTTCTTCGTCTTCATCATCGCCTGTCGACATTGATTCATCGATGATGACGTCATCATCATAACATTTGTATTTTTGGAGACAAAGCGATACTTTTCTTAAGCCTTCAAATAATTGAAAATGTTATTTAATTAGAAGAATTGTGCTTTCAAGGAATGTACTAATTATTACTATATATACACACATACCGGTCTTTATCCTCTTTTTTTGACGTTCCTAGGGTATCACGTAGGAGCATCTTAATTTTGAGCTTCTTTAAACTCCAAATGATTGTATTTTGTGCCGTAGTAGATCATGCGTAATTTCTTGTCACAAGAGGCTGCAATCATCTGCTCAAAGAGCGTGTGATTTTTCTCGAAGGCCTGGACGAATCTCGTTGGTAGGAAGCACGTAAATTCATTGTCCAGATCAACGGTAATGCGCACACCATATTTCGTTTGCGTGACCCGCAGACCTGTGACAGTGTACTCTTTTTCGATCTCCAATTCCGATAATTTTTTTAGAGGTAGAAACCCTTCAGGTCTTCCCACTTTGTTTATCACTGATAAATCCATCGTGGAGATTAAACACTTCCAATTTACGTGACAAAATATGAAATTCAGTTCTCGTGTGTATCAATGTCTTTACGATCGCGATGTCTTGCAAGAGTTTTTCTACACGCGTCTTTAACTCACGTCGTTTTCTCTTCATATACTTCAAGCTTCTGACGCTGCTTTAGCGCTGGTAATGTCTTGCAGCCCCCGTAAAGACCCTGTTATGTCCCCCCACTCTTCCAAGAAGAAGTTTCACTATATGAATATAATTTCCCTGGTTCCCTCAGCATTTTTTGTTTTTACATTGCATTGGATATCAGTTTACCGTATGACTAGAGCGGGGCCTGATACAAGGAAGACTGCTGATTCAGCTGCACGTGGCATTGTAAAGATGATCCCTCTGCAGCTGATGAAATTTGAGCGGATCACCAGTGAAATGCGCTGATTATGATTGTCGTATGAGATTCAAGGGTATCAGGTCAAATCGCAAATACTTCAGTGCAAATTCATGTATTTTTATTTTTACAATAATAGCACAATCACAATCAACGAGTGCGAGAGCAGCAGCCTTGTACACAAGAAAAACTTTTATCTCTATAACTTCCTCCTATAGCGCTACCCGTATTAAATACTGTATTCGGCGGTTTAGACTTGTTACGCTTATTGATGTATTCATTGTAATAGTCATACACTATTTTATCGTTTTTTGACAAATCACTTGAAAATGCGCTTCTAAACCTATGAACACCAAGGCCTGTAGACATGAAATGAAGAAACATAACACAATAATGTCCGCAACACTGTGATTCAGGAGCCTGAAGCTGCTGAGTACAGTAGCGAAAGAATTTACAGTTTCGCCGGAGGCGTTGGAGATGCTGGGGGACGATTGGTGGAAGTCCGTAGCTGTCGAAGTACCATCCTCGGCCATCTCGATCGACGTACATGGCGACCCAGTGGGCTCCGGGTTGCTTGTGGCCATCAGTATTTGCGACAATCGCTGCTGGCTTCGTCCACACCTTAGGGATACGATCTGCAGGATATACACCTACAGTATGATTCTTTATATCCTGCAGGACATGTAGAATTTCCAGGCTGTTCATAAGAGATAGCTGTTATAGCGGTGGCAGTGATTTTTTTCCGGATGGTACTTTTTCGTCATGCGCCAGCAAGGCAATATTCCAAGCTGTGGTGGTTCTGTATTCCCATAAAGAGCCGAAACGGTCACTATGGGAAAGCCACGTTTTGATTCTTATAGCATTATCCAGAGCACACTTGCACGCACGGTTTTTACGCAATAGTCCGTGGTAGATACAAAGCGTATCACTCTGAGGAAGATTACGGAACAATGAATCTTCGGCGTTCTCTTCTTCTAGGTTTATAATAAAACACTCTGTTAATTGCGTCAAATATGCCGCTTTATCAGAACCTCTTGTGAATATCCGATCAGCCTGCACCGCAATTTTCTTCAAAGTAGCCTCAATTGCACGTAAAGGCGTTTCACCCTCGGTCCACTCTATGCCGTGATGATTGTGCACTAACCATGTGTTTTGTCGCTTTATACTAGGCGGTAGGGCGTTATACGTGTAGGGCGGTGATACAATCCAGTGGCCATAGTAAGTCTCCTTTACAGAGATCACGGCAACTTCTTTTGGTGTAAAGTGATTATATTTATCCTTTAGGCCTTGTATATCAATGACAATATTCATGTCGTTTCGCGACGTTGTAGCACCTCAAGCTATAAGCGCAAACTGAATTCTACTGCTGACCGTTCTGCAGATATATGATACTTTTCGGAACAAGCTCCATCGTTTAGCCACTGAAGTCTACAATTACCTGCCTCGAAGAGTCTATCTCCAATACATTATCATATTCCGCGTATACAATACAGTTAATTGTCGAAGACAAAGCTTCAGCGAATCGCACCTCTATTCTGACGCTGCCATGCCTTACTAAATTCCAATGACTGTTACTGTTTGCCGAGAGGTCAGGCGTTAGGTCAAACGCAAAAAGGCAATAACCGTGAGGGTAATTTTCACGCGAAATGCAATTACCCTGATTGAGAAAGTGGATACCCGTGCCGGAGAACAATGTGTGATAGACATCCACATATAGAGAGGATTCTGTAAAGTCGGGTTGTGGAGGTTTTGACGGTATCTGTATACCATCGGCATATAAAGAAAGATAATTAATTTTATAATTTTGAAAGTTAAAGGGGTTTAGCGTACGGTCACCGTTGAATGCCCTATTATCGACGAACCCTAAAATTATGCGCTTAGGTAATTGTCCTAGTATGACATTATCCAAAGTGTCACCATGTACACCAGCATGCATTGATAGAGCTTTAACTTCAACACGCGTCAAAGGGTATTTAGCCGTAGATTTAGATAGAGCTCTAGCATGAGCTAGAAGCATGCCCGGGGCTATTTTAGCGCGTCGTACAAGGAGCGAGGCTTCAGTAATACGAATACTCCAATCTTTTGACGAGCTCATGAGGCAGAAGGCATCGGTGGTGCGAACGAGCCTTAAACGCATCTCCACACCGTTTATCAGAAATCTCTCTTGATTGAAGATGTCGCAGTGCAAGTGCCCGAGAAGATCGATTGACTTTTTATGTGAGCCTAGAAATGCTCGCCTCTTAGAGAGACCAATATTTGCGTCACCAAGATCGTTCATTTTTCCTGCTGTATCGTTATGCCACAACACGCTCGTAAGATGAGAGTTCTTTGCACCATAGCCATAATTCAAGAGTGTTTCAATATACGCTCTGTAGGCGTAAGCGTTATTAGGAGGGGACACAAGCTTTTGATTCAAAAACACATCGATCTGATTAAACATTGAATGCATCAAATTATTGACAGGTCCAACTTGAATAGTAGCATCGGGCTTCAGCGCCGCTGATTGTATTTGCACGCGCATACTTAACATAGTATGAGCAAGATCAATGTACTCATCCCCCTGCCCTGGTACCACAAATTCTATAGGTGAATCGTCTGTTAGAGATGAGATCGGCTTATAATACACCCATTGTGTTCCCTCGATTGTAGTTTGCGTTGGGGGCAAAGTAAACAGCTCAAGCTCCGACTTTAAGCACTCACACGAATGGGTATGTAAGAATGCCATTTTTTCTTTTTTTTTACCGCAATAATACTTTTTAACTGAAAATATCGGACACGGTTCTTAGACTTTTTTTCTTCTTTTTCGTTCTGTTGCCTGCTTTTGTCTTTCTTCTATTCACAGCTTTCTTCTTCTTTATCTGATCAAAACGTTTTCTCGACGTTGCAGACTTCTTTCTTTTTTTTAAACCGATACGACGCGACGCACTACCACGAGTAGAATGAGCCAACTTCTTGATTTTAGTTGCTTTATAGCCGGAGCCCTGCATCAAAGTATTAATTTTTTCTTCGGCTTTACGCTTTAGATTCTCACCTGATTCACGTAGACGTGTTCTGAAGGCTTCTCTCGGCTGTACCCCATTATCCATTATATCATTGGCTACATTAATTCCAGAGCGCAGCGCTTCTTTACCGACAGCCTTAGCTCCCTGTTTTAGCAGAGGTATGATGCGCCGAAAGAGTCCACCGAGGAAGCTGCCTATACCGTGCCCGCGCTGATTGGGCGATCCTATGTATACCTGACTGATACCTCCATATCCAGTCCGGGCGCCGCCCGTCTGCATATCAAAGTAGCTGTCGTAGTAAGCCATAGAGCAGGCGTCTTCATTAATCGATGCGTTTGAACTGTAGCGTCACCGTCAACGTCCCGTGCTCTAATGGTATTGGCTCGCCAAACTCATCCCTTATATCGATAGTTATCGTTTGAAAACTGGTGCGCAAAAGAGGCAGATAACGAGGCGGCGAAAATCTTTGGATTTTCATAGAGCCATAACTGTAATTATCAGAGACCTCTGACGCCACAACGCGCAACAATGGAGTGTGCACATCTCCTGTAATATAGGGCTCACAGATGTCCGTATAAACGAATAGCATGCTAGGTATTCCGCCAATTAAATTAGCTGGCCTCCGACCAGTATGCTTATCCCCAGTCTGAAGTATTATACGGTCAGTAGGGGTAAAACCTAGAATTTTATTTAGTAAGTCGGAGAAGTACAGAGAGTGCTCCATATTCTTGCACTCCGTGCAAATACGCGTTACAGACACGTATCCATTACGGCCACAATGAAATCTGAAATGCCCTATCACACACGGTATCTCGTTAATAACCTCAATTAATGAGTTTATACTGCGGTACAGGCCAGGCGGAACGCAGGCCCGATCTTCTCTCAAATCGTGATCTAGTAGGTTAGTAGCTGTCTTAGGTATTGCCTCGTTAATAACCTCAATTAATGCATTTATACTGCGGTGGAACGGCGGAACGTAGGCCCGATCTTTTCTCAAATCATGATCTAGTAGGTTAGTAGCTGCCATAGGTTTTGCAGTGCTCGTAATGATATTGATAAAATTCTGTTCTCCCTCGGGAGGTACATGTAAAATTGTCATGGGTATATGCATTTCAACTAGGGAAACAGCCCAGCTACCCTGCAAAGAGACACTTTGCGGTAAGTGCGTAGTATAGTGCGTTGTCGTGTTATCCGGATAAAATTTCATGCTACTATTGCTGGGTAAAACAATATAAAATTCGTCTCTCATCATCTTGATTTTCCTTTCTTATTAATTTCCTTTGATGGCTGGCGTACTCGCGATAATTCAGGTTCATAAAAAATACCGTCAATATCTTCGTCGTGAAGATCGCGCAAGATATATACCACAGGCTCACTACTACGTGACACTCGGTGTATTTTGAATAACTCACTGCTCCAACCGCTCTCGTAACCTTTTGCAAAGGCGGCTTTCGCTCTACTGATACGTACAAAATCACCTATGGCATATTTAGGAGGGCAATGGTGTGCTCTCATCACGCGACGTTGCAACAGATTAGATCGTGCCTTTGCCGCCGTAGCAAGCGTCACCGCGGCAGGAGCCATTTTTATGCTACTATGTCGGGCCTGGTTGTATGCCGAAACGATATTCTGCAAAACGTCGATGTAACGTTTCTCCCCTGAATGCGTGAAAAAGCGCCACATCCTTTCTTTCAGAGTTCTATTAAAGCGCTCGACAACAGCTGCTTTTATGTCGGGATTTCTGGCAACGCGGAATAGAATATTCTTCTTTCTCAGGAGCGTCTGGAATGCTGCGCCTATGAACTCTTTACCTTTGTCCGTCTGTATGTAAATAGGTGATCTACAATTACTTTTTTTCTGCGATAGTATACGCGTAAATGCTTTAGCTACTGACAAGGCTGACTTATCGACTAGAGGTTCGACCCATGCATATTTACTAAGAACATCTATGACTACAAGAAGATAGACATAACCGTCATTATAATCCTTTATTGAGCGCAGATCTACGAGATCAGCCTCCCAAACATCGTCGATGTTCCGTACATTGTAGAAGCGTCGTGGAAACCGATACCTCACAGGTCTGTGCATTGTGTAGGCATCTTGAGACTCTAACCACTCTATCGTTTTTTCATTCGAAATTTTTTTCTTACGCCCCACGTGTAGCAATTTCTCGGAGCCCGAAAACGACGCTTCATGGGAAGGATTAAAGTACACTTTTTGTAATGTTTTCATGGTAGTAGTTTGAGGTTAGACCAAGTTAGACGTCTTTTCTTAATATTATTGCAGCCAAAACCACTCTGTGCAGAACGATCAGATTTGTTGTTTTCACTGCCACTGAAGAACGTAGAATGGCTTACGTCACTCAAAGCCTCGTCGTCGTCGTCGTCGTCGTCGTCGTTACCGTTGTCGCCTTCGCTTTCGTGCCTCCGTAATGTTGAGTTGGCTCTTGATTCCAACCATAGGTCCTCATTTCCAATATATTCCCGAGGAGTTTGAATCGTTCTTAAGAGCCTAGCGAATGCTTTACGGCCGGCAGGTCTGGGAATTTTTCTTGCGCGCATGGCATCATTCATGAGATCAACAATATTTGAATCCTTGATAGTTTTTCCGCTTACGGAAACAACGCCCGCAGAATTCCAAGAAAAATTCGACGCTGGCGTCTCGTGCAGGCGGCGCAGCAATAGCTTTGCCTTGTTACGAAATTTTAATGGTACGCTTTCAATTATAATGGAATCGTTCATGCCCGTGAAGCTCTCGCCCGGTTTTCCATTATTATTTTCAGTTGATGACTCTTTCTTCCTCTTCATCTCCACGAGCATAAGATACTGCTGAGTCCGTTCGCTGTCCGCAAAATGGAGATAACGCTGTAATACAGCCATATACGCAGACCACTTTTCTCTCTCATCCTTGTACGTGTTGGAATCCAAAATATTTTTCATTTCACTATCCAGTCTGCTCAAAATAGCAGCAATAGGACGATCCTCTTGTGTTTCTGGCGCATTCACAGACTGTCGATGACTTTGTATGCTAAGCTGAGGTAGATTCTCCTCCGGCACGAGAACCATTTTTCTTGTGTGTTCCATCACCCGCGACCACCGATCAGGTTTGACAGAAGAGTTCCTAGTACTGGCGCTAGCAAGAGAGGCAGGAAACCACCGCTCTGCACAACAAATCGCTTCTTACTCTTCCAGCAGCCTTTTTTCGCTGCTAAACGCCGAAGGACAGACGCGTGGCGACGTAATTTTTTCCTTTGCTCCGATTTCAGAGGTACATTACCACGAAGAACATTCAAGGCACACTCACAAATGCACCTAATTATACGCACATCGGCTTTTCGTAAAACGGCTTCACGTTGCTCCTTGTTGAGATACTGAAGAGCCCTTAATATAGCAATGTGCTTCTTGCAGAGCGATGATCCGTTTCGCTCCATCACAGGCGTAGAACTGGCAATTCAGCGGTTGAAACGCTGCTTTTGAACTTTTTTCGCGGTAAGTAGACGAAATGATGCGCGTCGTCTGGAAAGATACAGGTGCGAAATCTGCAGTTATCGGGTGTAGATTGTTTCAAATCCAGTAAGAGATACCCGTGTGGCTTTGATGTCGCGTCGTGATAAGCCTCTTGTAAAAAACGAGGATTTTCCGGATATACTTGACGCGCCAGATGTTGTATCTGAGCTCGATCGCGAGGATTTTTGAATACAACTATATAACTGGCGTTTAGCGAAATGTCACGCTGTCCATGACCTTGATGAAATAAGTTTTGAGTTATTAAAATTACGCTTAAATTTTTATGATGACTACCTTTGGTGAAAAGATCGACAACACTGTTATTTGATGCTTCGCGCATCAGATCATCGATAATTATGAGTTTAGTGCGATTATCATTTGCATAATCTCCAGACTGGGGTAGACCTTCACGAAATTCTATTGATGAGCCGTAATCCGTATACGCCGACTGCCACTCCGAGTAATAAAAAATAATTCTTGCAAACTTTTCACTACTCATAAGTGAGATAAATTTTAAAAATTTTTTCACAAAAAACGTTTTACCGCATCCCGTAGGACCGCAAATCATTGAGGTCCAGGGATGTTTCCACCGCGTATCCATCTGAACGAATGAGTAAGTTTCCCAATATGATGCGTATGATAATAAAGATAGCACCCAGGAGCGTACACATTTACAAATAGATCCTTTATTTGTCTATTACATTATTTACATTAGTCCTATATCACAGAGTAAGCTAACCTCTGCAACCATAAGGAAGCGAGCCGTATTCACCATTACGTCTCCTCTTGACACTCGAAGGCATACACGATTTCGTTTCAGGTCGTGTGACAACCTGATGAAATGCTGTACGCCGAATTGAGTCATATTGTAATACAATCGGCTCCTCTCTCTCTCCTATTATAAAAGAACGTACTGAATCGTAATTTATTAATGAGCTATTTGCAAAATTAAGCGTTATACCTTTTACTTTACAAACCTCGTTTTCAATACCATCGGGGGTCTTCACTATGAAAGAATAAAATTTTGGGCCTCCCGAAACGAACGATTTAATATAACTACCTACGCCGTAAGAGCTTAATTCGTCCGTTAGATCTCCTAAAAGCTGACCCGTCGGCGGCTCGTATTCGTCTGGGTTTTTCTTTGCCACATAAATAACCGAATCTGTGTCGCAGTGCAGAGCGCGGCGACCCAACAGTTCGAGGTAACTATAAAGCTTCAGGCGGGCCTGAGCTGTAGTATACGCAGCTATTACGGCATTTGCTATGTTAGATGGCATTGCAGCATCAGCAATTTTCGTGTAATTTACATACAGTACATGATTATTTACCGGCAGCATACCCGTAATCTCGTACTCGGGACTACTTAGTAATTCCATGAGTTTTTTGCGCGTCGATACTATCGCTGTCTGCGGCAGATTCTCGCGTTGCCCGAATTTGCCCCAAAATGAATTAAGACACAGCTTAGCTATAGACCGTAAGCCTGGATTTTTCGCTATACTATCGCGACTGAGCTTAACGCCTTCAGCGTTCTCAAAGGCCGTTATATAGAGGTCCTGCGCTGCCTCATCTGTTGCACAGCTCTCAGGCCACCCGCTAGCCTCCTGCTTGATTTTAAGAAAAGTATTAATATACTCGACAAACAGACCGCCCTCCTGCGTATTTCGATTATACTGTGTTATTTCATACTGCCAAATTTCAGCCACACTAAGTACTTTATAACCGCACGCAATAGCTTTTCGCAGTTCGTCGACTACCCACGTACCATTGAACACACGCTCTGCAGGATCTTCATGATTGCAAGCTTCTTGGTTCATGTTCTCGCAACAGCCACGGCACAGTCCAAACAAGAGTCGCTGATGCATTCGTACAGGCAACACGGGATGATAAAGATTTTGCGGTGCAAGTACTGTACATTTAACGAGACCCTCAATGAGCGAAAGGTTGTTATTATCAGGACCAGTCAGTTCCATACACTCATCACCTACGTACACTTTTGGATGGCCTACGGGATATTTCCCGTACTTACAGATATACGGGTACAGAGAGCAAACGTCAACATAGTGTATTTGCTCCCCGTCCTTTGCATCGTAGAGCGTGACCATGTTTTCTGTGCGGCCTCCGAAGAAAGCATCGCGAGGGTTGAGGGGATCTGTGCTAACTAGAGGGTGGTCGAGTACGAACGTACTCATCGCCGCGTTTGTTTCTAGCATACGATCATACTCGCACTCCCAAATTTCAGTTAGCGTGTAACCGCTCGTTCGGATTCTATAGGATATAGCGTTCGTTCTTTCCAGCCGCTCATTCATTGATATACCATCGCTTTGTTTGCGATCCCTGTTTACAACGAAGCAGCGTGAACAGCCATGCCAATAGCAACCGTGAAACTGTAATACGTGAGCTGCACCAGAGGTTTCGTAGTAACCGTCTACCAAAAGATTTTGAGGCAATTTAAATTCACGCAAGCGCCCAGCGTGAATAATGCGATGACCAAGAGAATGCTCCATGCACACGAGCCAAGACACTGCTTTTTTCGATTGATTGTGCGCCCATCTATAACCGCCTGTGGGTATAATACCGATTGAATTGGTTTTTAGAAAATTTTTCCGAAAAATTTGAAAACATGCTGACGCGATTGTTGTACTTTCGGTAAATGGACAGACACGACCGCTGCTCATGAACATCTTTCGAAAAACCATGCTCGCTTGTCTCAATATTGTGACATCGTTTTTACAATAACTTTTAATCTCTTTTGAAAAATCAAATACATATCCCCCGTTTTTTAGTTCGTTATACCATACTGAAAAATGCTCGCGCTCCGCTACACGCATTGTGTCAGGAGAGTAATATTCTACAGACGGCAGCTCTCCGACATAAGTTTGATTTTCGGGTCTGTTGAACAGATGAGGGAAAGTTCCTTTAGCAATAGTAGCCTTAAGACCAAACGCTTTTGGCAACGCACTCAGAGGCATATGAAAGTAGTGTAGACTATCGAGAAACACAAGCTTCCCGAGGCGCATAGTAATAATTTTGGTGCCGTTCATTATCAAGGTGGGGAGCTGTGTTTTTTTCTCCTCGATTAAATAGCGTAATATAAATTGTGCATCAAAACCTCCGGCATTATGAGCAATTAAAAATGTATGCGAAAAACCTTTGATGTTTTGCATACCTAACTCGACAAGCTGACACACAGGATTCTCCCTGAATACAAATTTGTGTTTGCCACAATGTTGACACTGCTCAGCTATTGAATCGCTATCACAGCACAGCGTGCAAACACGCTGAGCTACACAGAGGCTTGGCTGGTGTACAAACGTAGTGGGATCACCTTTCACGGGCTTGCACTGTTGCGTTTCAAAATCATAGAAAATGAAGATCTTCTCTTTTGAGGGGGCAGCAACGCGAACGGGCCTCATGAAACACAGATGATTATATGGCTGATTGGATTTGCATGTTTTGCAGAATCCCACACCGCATATGTGCTTCTTTTTCTCCAATGGTCTTATAGAGCGAAAACAATTATGACAGCGCTTGAGAAATTCACAAACAGAGCTTGCTCTACGCGTTCCACGTGTTCTAAAAGTCCTATGATGTCGTAAACATTCCTCTCCGAAAAAATAGCGGTTACAGTCTGCACATCTGATTGTGTTGTACGGGAGTGCGACACACGGTGGCGATTGAAAACAACGAGGGCACTTTTTTTTCAAGCATCTATGATCCGCACGGCGGTATCGAGCGTTGCAAGCTGTGCAAAAATTTAAACTACCGGCGGCACCTCTGAGATTTAGAATGGGCTGAAAGTGATGTGATCGTTCGTAATACAAAATATACAGAGTGTGCTGAACCGTGCCCGCTGTAGCCAAAACTCTATGTGTGCCGTCGAACAGGGGTATTTCGCGGCGACCAAACGTTAGAAATTCAAATACTACTATTGCAATGCCATCTTTAGCTAAATAATCCTGGTAACTCCCAATCTCATGTACCCCACACCCACCTCTAGGCACATCGACATTTGCAGCTCTTGTGAGCTCGAGCGCTGCCTCTCTTTGATACGATCCGTTAATCTGCCTAATGCGCTGCCAGTTAACATGCAAATCACCCGTGCGAATTTCACCTCTTTCAGCGTATGCTCGTGCGGCTACTAGAGAGCGCGGTAAGCAGAGATTATCGGTATTTCGAATTGACAGAATAGATTTTTTAGCAATACCCTCGTGTGTTAAACCCTTTCGGCCTCTGCCCTCTACGCCTTTAACAATACATATTTTTACATTAAATGAATCATCAATGTCTAGAGATACTGTACTTTGAGCTACACTTGATATTAACAACCATATATCTTCAAACGTGTAGTCACGGACGGGCCGAAAAGAAAGCCATACGGGGCCGTGAGCTAAGCTATTCGCTGTAAACGAAATACCCGCGTAGTCGCTACCCTCGCAGTATCTGGTGAGATGCGTTAAAAGATCGCGGAATGCTCCTTCGAGCCACTCTGTTACGTTGACTCCTGAAGGTGGCTGGCGGATCTGCATCGTTGTCTCGCGCCCTCGTAATTTGAAACGCTTAAAATAGCGTGCTGCATCCTGTGTGATGAAGATTCGAGCTCCAGGCGGCTGTACATCCCCAAAGGATTCGTTCGTCGGTGCGCCACGGGGCCTACCAGCACCTCTTTGTATATCTGAAACAAAAAGTGGTATAAGTGACTAGAACTTATAGATTCCCAAAAAGTATGTTATAGTTATTTTAGAGTACCTCGTGTTAGTCTTGATTCAGCAATAATGAGTCATGTGTCGAATACCCTGTCGTAAATACAGCAGCTTACTTTTTATCCCATACACAGGTAAAGCGTAAAATAATTTTTCATTACCTGAATCGGATTCCATCAAATGCTGAAACCAGATATCAAACTGCCTGGCAGCTCTTCCCTCATCGTTTTCGTCCACACTCATAGCCTCGTCCTCCATAGGATATTCCCCGAGCTGATTCTCATGTAGTATAACGTCGGCCTCGCTCATCGAAAGATTATTATTTCTCTCAGCTACAGGTCTATCAATGTCATTGTCTGATTGATACGATGGTCCTGCTACAGCGCCATCAGCTTCGATACCTCGGGCTCGTCGATACATCACTGATCGAATTGTTACAAATTGTCAATTGATCAAGTGTTATTTTATAATTATATATTTTATTTTATGTTGATACTCACTAGCTCTTCGAGGATTATCACTAAATATTTCGGACGGTTCAGGAATACTCGACATTACTATTGATGACGATGATGATGATGATGATTCGGTACCTTCAGGGGGAATTTGCAATTCAGCTGTTCTCTCCGCCGTATCTTCATCCTGTGCTATATTACCTATAAATGAAATATCCGAATAATCGAATATACAGTTTTCGATTAATACGATTTAAAAAATGTTATTCGTGGTTACGGCAACTGAAGTTGGTGCTAGATGATGCTGATGAAACAAATATTGTTGACGGTATCGAGCAAGCACCAGCTCCAGACCCTGGTTCTTCATGATCCTCCTGCTGAGGTTCTGAAAAATAATTTAATTGTACTCTCTTCTTCTTCTTCTTCTTGAAAAAAAGAACCATTATTTAGGAAAAAATTATTTTGGATACTCACCCTTTAGACTGACTTGACGCTCTAAGTCCTCTTCTTCTTCTATTGTGCGTGCCGCTTCTACGAACGCCTCTTCTTCATCACTCGCTGCATCGAGAAACTGTCGATATGCTATAATCGACAGAAAATAATTATTGTACGCGCTACCAATAATAAGCTACTTATATAAAGTAAAGATACTTACTTCCGATCTCGTCGGCAAGGCCTCTAATACACGGAAACTCTTCGGCACCTCGTCGTTGCAATTCTTCAAACACATATGTCAACACACATTGACCACTTAACACACCTCTGTTGTAGGCTACTGCAATGGCACGTAAAGGAGCCCACCATATAATATACTTTAGTCTCTTTATGAGACTTTTGCCTGGTAAATGTCTCAATTCATTACACCAATGATCATTGCACCTACGCCTCAACTGCGCACTGTGTGCTTTTGTTAAGCGCAAAAGGGCTAAAATACACAATCGTAGAGCACGGTCTGACATTGTAATTAAATAAAATCCCGTACCGCGGTTGAATCCCGACTGAGATTTTTTGTCTCCAGGGTAACACAATAAATATACAAGTAAGCATTTTCTTATACATATAACGATACTCACATCCGAGGCGCATAATACTGCAGCTCTACGGATCAAAAAACGCTCACGAGCAGAGCAAGAATGTAAACATATTAGTTTCACCATTACTAACGAGAAGCATCACTCCAGGTCTACATCATTAACTAATTTACTAATATATTATACCAATAATAAATTTCAATAAATAAAATAATAAATAATAAATAATTTTATGTCTAAAAATATATATAGGCTATTTAATGTAAAAGAAATAAGAAATACTGTCACCGCTTACTAGATATATATATATAGAGCATGCACTGTAAACTCTGAAGCGTCTTCACATTTTGTTTTTCAATTCAGCATTCTTTTCTTGCGGTTACTTCTACCCTGTCATGAGAGGTACGCGCGATGCCTGCAGCTGCACAATGAAATTGATACGAGTAGCTCATTAATTGTATATGTTTGCAATTCAGCATATTTGTCTACACGTCTCTCAGTGCAGTATCCTCGACCTTTAGTCTCTCTTCATGACGCGCCGCGACTGCATCAAACATCGTATCCGTTCTGTAAATTTTTGAAAGTATTTTTGTGCATTATATAATAATTTGAACAATGTTCCCGCGTTACGATTGCTATGCTCTGGACTCGATTTTTGGTGCAAAATAGTTCACATAGAGGACCAAACAAAATTATAATTCAGACCAATGAAATGAGGGCTGCGTATCGTCAACTAAAGGAGTGGTTATACGATATTTATGTAGTGCAGCGCAGGGGAGAACCCATTGAACAGGCCTTATTTCCTAATATGCCGTGTATTATAGTGAGATCGTATACAGTGGACCTCGCTGAAATTATCAGTGCCGACGAGAACGGCTGATCAGAAGTTCTGCTGGTGGACATTAATGAAACCATTTTTATTGAGGGCCAATATCTGTATTACGCAGAGCCTCTTTGCTGTGTTGCACCGACATTGTAAATAGAGTGCCGTCTACACGGACTTGAAAATATCAAGGTTGAGGGGCTCTTCCGTATTGCAGGCGGCCTCTGGCGAAGGCATTGCAATTGCGCCAATAGTGACCCGGCCCGAATACACTATTAGTGTGCCCCTTTTTAACGCCGAGCACCACGATGTGTACGGTAGCGCAGCATAAGCCTGGTGAGTAATTAGCTATAATTATATAAATAATAATTGCATGCAAACCGCGATTCGGAGGCGGACGGGGTTTGATGGGTACCCTGCCAATGTGTTTCACTGTGCTGTGAAATTTTCTACCATCACAGTGATTGGCCACCCTCTTACAAGACGCAGGCATACGCCCAATATCAAATTGTGGTCGTAGAAGCATTTAACCCTTCGCTTACGTTTTCTATGGGTCTATTTGTAATATTGTAAAATTTATATAGATTATATCTACTCTTAATGTTATATATGTTCAATGTTTTAAAAATGTATATGCGAATAATGCTTATAACCAATTATTATCTCAAATAATAAATAATAATAATAGTAATAACCAATATACAGCGGTGCACTATGATGGCCCCTGCGCTCCATCCCCCTGTCACCCCGCACCTGTCACCCTGCACCACGGCAACCAGAGCCGCGGAATGGGGGAAAAGGAGTGGGGATGGGAGTGGGGATAGGAGTGGGGGTCGCCATAGTGCACCACCTACTACTTCTAGCACTGGCCCATCATTTTAATTGTATTTTCGAAATTTCCTATAACGTTTTCACTACTCTTTTACATTACTACTGTTTCTCGTAGTTGATTATGAATTAATGGTTATTTAATAATTAATCAAACTTTAGCTGATTCCTTATCGAGTACTACTTGGCGGGTCCGTGTCAGAAATTCCAAAGTACTTACTTTGAACGTACTAATAGTATCCTAAAATTATGTTTATTATTAAGGTTTTACCGTGATTATTATTAACGAGTTATCGTTAATAAACTCTATATAGAAAGTTGAAATTGGTTTTGAGTTTAATGACTGGCATTATGAATGCAAATTTATATCAAGAATTGCACGGACCCGCCAAGTAGTACTCGATAAGGAATCAGCTAAAGTTTGATTAATTATTAAATAACCATTAATTCATAATCAACTACGAGAAACAGTAGTAATGTAAAAGAGTAGTGAAAACGTTATAGGAAATTTCGAAAATACAATTAAAATGATGGGCCAGTGCTAGATCATATAATAGGCAAACATGTAGTGACTTAAGTACTTGGCCTCAATAATCTGATATCAATACTTTTTATTAGATGAATACACAGCACACCTGTACTTGGCGTGGTTTTTTACACGTAAGTGTTTTTTGGGGGATATCACAAGTTTTTGTTGTCCAACGGGAAATAGAAGTATTAAGCACTGAAATCTATATTGTCACAGATATAAAATGTAAATGCATTATGATGTTGCTAATCAGAAAAATATATAGCGGTGTCGAAAATGTTTAATGGCATATCAATTTAATGTGTAAGTCCCTTTTTCTAGAAATGCATAAAGACATATACAAATTTTTAAAGAAAATGTAATCTTCAATGCATATAAGCGTCGTTAATGGTGTCAAGATTGTTGAAGCCCAAGATTGTTGAAACAAACCCTCGAACATGGGTAACTACAGATATATAAATTTTCCAATTGGTATAACAGAATGGCTCGATGGCGCACATGCTTGGTGCTGAATTAACGTCCGAGAGTCTCGAGTTCGGAACTCACGCTCATCCCGTTTTTTTGTTCTTAATTATCAACTATGTTTATTGGTTCACCTAGTTAACTTAAGATTCATTAAATATATGATTATATTAGTCTACAAATATTGTATTATTTTACATCGTATACATGCAATAAATTGGTACATGAATCAGCGAACATTTCTTCTTCCAGAGAGCCTGCCTGTGACAAACACCTTTGGAACGCTGTTTTATGTTTTAATAGCATAAATAATATTCAAACGGATAAAGAAGTCATTACCAAATATTACCAAAAACAAAATTGCACTTATTAACCTCGGGCATAAAATGATGAGGATATAGAAATGAGCCAATTATTTTCTATGGTGAGATGAAGCAAATAATGTATCTGGTTAAGGACTTTTTTTCATTTAAATTTTATCATTCAAGGCTATGTAAAGACAACATTTTTAACATTGTGACGTACGCCGCCCAACGGCGTAGCCGACAAATAATTAACGGCCACTCCCAACGTGCTGAAAACCGGAAACTATCCGGGATCCGAACTCGATCGGATTGTTGGGCGCCAGGTGCGGACTCCCCGCACCGACGTTCCTCCTACGGCCGCTTCCACGCGATCTCCCGGCTGCTCAGCCTCAGCTAGCTGAAATGATAGAGGGGAACGTAGGGGCGACGAGATCCGAACTGTTCGGGGTACGCCAATGAAAACGCCGTTCAAAGTTTTAAGTTCGATTTATTCCAAAAAAATAAGTAACAAAAAGAAAACGAGGCCAGCCGAGATCGGCCGACCCGTCCAAGAACTTCTAACGGCGCGCGCGGCCCTTTCTGAGGGCCGCAGGGTTAACCGGCCCACCGTCCCTAGTTGGCCTTATCATGCGACGCGCTTCCTACCACGCGGTCGCGATCCTACCAAGCTCGGCGGGCGAACCTCCTCCCTCGCGGAGATCTTCTCAGGCCAGCGTCCCGAACGCCCGGACCACCGATCTCCGCCCGGGCTGCGTGAAGGTGGCTATCCGGCCCTTCTTCGAGGGGACTTCGTATAATAAGAAGGGCCGCTCTTGGCGGTACTTACCGGGGTAGCGGCTTACTCCAAAACGTACACTGATATCCACTATGAATCCAAAGGGCCGGTCCAGGGTGGGAAGTCCTCGGCTCCGGCTGGCGTCCTACGTCGCTCTTCCGTCCTTCCGTTCTTCCACTCTCACCTCACCCTTATTCCCTCCACAAAATCAAGTCCTTGTTCGTAAGCCGCGTCGTCCACCAGATAGAGATCACCGTAGTACCAGCCAAGTCGTCAATCCACCAAGAAAATCCGCACTCGAAACACACTGCCCGCAATCGTCCGAACTCTTGTCGCCACGTGTGACACGGTCGATTACCGGAAAGAGATTGAATTCGGCAAATACGAAGATCGCCGAATTCTATTGTTGTCGGTTTGCCGAAGTTAGCCGAAGGAATTCCCGTCTCACGGGCATTCCTGGCCCCCCGCCTGTTATCCTACCCACCGTTCTTCACGGTAGGTCAAGAATCAAAACAAACCTCCTCTCCGACGCCCTCCCCGCGGACCCGCAAACCGTGGCCGCTCAAAGTTCCCGGGGTACCGGCAGTGCGTCCTGGCGGTTGGGCACCCCTTGCTTGCGGGTTCTCAACCCAAAAGGGTCGCGTGCCTCCGCCGCCAGTCCACTACTTTCCCCCGTTCCCTCCTCCCGAGCCACGGACCTACGAACTCCTTGGAGATGGAGGCTGGAGGCGCTGCCGTGCTGCCGGCCGCGCACGGAGACGCGGAGCTCTGATAACGTGTCGTCCGGACGCCACGTTACAACATATCGAATTATCAGAAAATTATGCAAAAGCGTTAAGCGAATGAAACGAGATTTTTCCAGCACTGTCAATTTTTCTCTTATCGATCCTATTCATGAGAGTCCGTGTCACAAGTGAAGCTGCTGATTTGTACCAGCTATAGATTATTACAAATCAAAAGTATCCATTGGCTGCGTTGGCAACGATTCAGCTTCGTAATCGTGAGGTGCCGAGTTCGCGTCTAGAGACGGAAGCTTTTTTTTCTTCATTTTTTTTGTTTAATTTTTTTTAAGAGGTAATGCCACTCTAACGGCTCGAAAAATAGGAAATTGTGGTCAATTATTATTAAAAAATAACATATGTAATATAAAGTATGTTTAGATGAATTTATTGTACACTGAACGTCATTAATGTTGTCCAGTTTGTTGATGCAGTGCGGTGAGGTAATAGAGAAGAGTGGACAGTGACTGTTGACGGACGTACCAGGATACGTGCGTGAGACGCAGCTAGCGCTATGGTGCGAGCGAGACGCGAAAGCGTCGTATGGTGCCTTTTTTTCGCACAGCATAAGTGGGAGCGAGACGGCAATTTATGAATCGCACCTGGGAGCTTGGTGGGTGCTAGCTAGCCTGGGCGACAACGTGTAGGAGAAGAAGATGCCCCACTAAGCTCCTTATTGCGAGTGAGGGGCCGCTTGTCGTTCCGCTTACACTCGTCCTGTGCAACATGGACGCACCGAGCGACGCTCTGGCGTCTCGCTCGCAAAGTAGTGCTCTCTGCGTTGCACGCACAGGCAGAGGTACGTAAGCAGGCGCCGCTCAGTCTTTTCAGTTTGCTTGCAACATTGTATGCCGTCATGGGTTTGCGGCATATTCTTGAAAAAGTTCCGTTCACTATTACTTTTCTACGATTGCTATAGTTCATCCCCGATTTTCATGTGTTCTATTTGACAAATGGAAAACAATTAAGTCTCTAGTAAGGCGCACATGTCATTGCATAAATTATTTGTTATAAAACTGCATACGCAATGTTTTGAAATAAATATTCTATTTTGCGTGAGATTTGCTTAGTACTGCATTATTTTCGATCTTCGCACCCCCATGTGATCTATGCAACACCAGGTCATAAAAAAGAATTAAAAAAAAAAGAAAGAAGAAAAAAGTTTCCATCTCTAGACGCGAACTCGGCACCTCACGATTACGAAGTTGAATCGTTGTCAACGCAGCCAATGGATACTTTTGATTCGTAATAATCTATAGCTGGTACAAGTCAGCAGCTTCACTTGTGACACGGACTCTCATGAATAGGATCGATAAGAGAAAAATTTGACAGTGCTGGAAAAATCTCGTTTCATTCGCTTAACGCTTTTGCATAATTTTCTGATAATTCGATGTGTTAAAAACGTTGTTTTTACATAGCCTTGACTGATAAAAATTAAGTGAAAAAAATCCCTAACCAAATACATTATTTGTTTCATCTCACCATAGAAAATAATTGGTTCATTTCTACATGCTCATTTGTGACAGAATTCAAATTTCTTGAGATAGCCTCAACGCCAGACGAGACTCCTGTTAGAACATCTGGATCAAAGGCTGTTCTAAGGCGCGTGCGCAGGATCATTGGTTTCGTAGATCACCGTCGTGTCGCGCGAGTAGAAAAAGCATGCGAGAAGACTCGCAGTCGTGTCGCGCTAATAGAAAGACGTGCGAAGGATCTCTCTCGTGGAAGGGCTCGTAGGAAAGAGCTGGAGAGAGACAAAGAAAACTCGTGGGAATATTCGACTTACATAGACCAGAGCGTCGTAGAAATATTGTACCAAAGGATAACCGTTAACCAATTACCATACAAGGACTATATATTAATTAAATTGGAATAAGAAAAAAATAAACTGTAAGTAAATTTATAATTGATCAAATGCTATTATTCTTGCAATTTCCTCGGGTCACCCAATTCGAACCTCTTCTCTAATTGACTAGCCGTTGCACTTCGAACATTTTGTGGTAGGATTTATTGGTTTGCCCATAAACCAATTGGCGCTCAACGTAAAAAGGTAATTATTTTAGAGCCCTAGCAGCCACTGACCCAGGCCGCGCTAGGTGAAGGCTTAATAAATGTGTCAATTTAGAAAAGAAGAAGGAAGCCTGTCTCATTTGGCGCCCAACGTGGGGCACGATTGGAGATTTTCATAAGTAAAATCAGAAATAGCAGTTTGAAAATTAATTGAGAAAATTACTGAATAATTTTGTTCGAAGTTCATCGACTATTCCGTCTTTGTAAATGCTGTGTGCTTGGTCAATGTCACGTGTCGTTCCAGTGTAGTGCCCGAACGTGGCAAAAGCAAACATTAGTTCTAAGAACCTAAAGTCAACAGAAGATAAAATCGAGTAATAGAATCTATGCGAGTCTTTGAAATAAAATAAAAATAAGTCGAAATTTGTAAGAAAATCCCACGAGTCATGTTATTTATTTTGTACTAGTCATTTATGTAGAATGAAGTTAATGATTATTTATTGAAATTATTTATTGAAGTTATTTGTTGAAATTGTCGAAGAAATTATTGGAATTAAAGTGGAAATTGTTTCTTGAAATTATTTATCGAGATTGTCTACAGGAATGGTTGCTGAATGTAATCATTGAAAGTAGCTGAGGAAATTTCGACGGAAACAATAATATTGAAATGTGTAACCTATCCGCCCGACAAAGGTCTTGCCCCTGTCGAACGGTAGAAACTCACGTTAAAAAGAGGCTATGAACGCCAATTGAAAAGAGGCTAAGTACGCCAATTTAAAAGAGGCTATGTACTCCAATTTAAACTGACGATAAAGGTCTTGTCCCTGTCGTACAGTAATGTAGAAAGTTGAAAAGAAGAAATCCGTTCGATAAACGTGTAAAATTGCGTCGGAAGAGGAACGTGAACTCCGCCAACTGGTTTAAATTTAATGATAATGACACCCAATTTGGAATGAGTATTTGATTGGTTTGATGTATTTTTCTTTTTTATTTAATGTTTGTACAGTGATCTGTTCTTAGGGGAAGCTGAAGTGTAACTAACTCTATACCAAATTTTTAAAAGATACTCGTGGACGAAATTTTCAGGAACAGGGGAGAGGGTAGTCCTCTGCATGCCATGCCTAGACCCTTTCTTGGAATAAGGCCCTGTGTTTGAAATCGCCATGGACAAAGGCCTTCGGTTTTTCTATTTACGCAATGCACGGAAAAAGGGCGCTGGCTAGTCAGCGAAGACTTGCAGTCCTTTCCAGTCTCATAAAATTGGTTAACATGTACCAGACATATCTGTCGAAGTACCTCGCTGGTCCAAACACCCTTAAGTATGAAAACCGAAGCTATCTGTCCTCCAAGGCGCCATCAGGGCCGAACATCCTCCCCCTGTTGTGAGAACCTTTGAACAACAATTTAATTGACACATAAATCCTTTTAGCTTACATACTGTTCTATACACGCGATTATACATTAGATGGAGCGAATATTTTGATATCAATAATTATGTCATTTATGCCAGATTAATCTATGCTTATGTCCTCATCCGTGACTATTGATTAATTTCAGCTTAACATTATTCGTTCGTCTGTGAATTAAAGTCCTTATTGTCCTTTAGAAAGTTTATGATTGGGAATCACTTTTATTATCACCTCTAATGGTTTCACCTTCTGATATCAAGGGAGCGAGCTTACGCACATTTCTCTTAAATTCACCACGTGCTGTTTTCACTCGCACCACTCTCACTACACCATCGTCTCCTGGATATGTCTTGATAACGAGGCCTAATGCCCATTGTTTTGGTGGTAGGTGCTCCTCTTTAATGATGACGACCGTTCCTTCTCTGATGTTGTGGTTGCCCGTGGACCATTTGGCGCGAATATTCTGCTCGTTGATATACTCTTTATGCCATCGTGTCCAAAAATCTTGTTTAAGTTTTTGGACATGTTGCCATGCTGACAATCTATTGGATGGCATAGTGCTAAAATCTGTTTCAGGCAAGCTTGTCAGTGAATCGCCAATGAGGAAATGACCGGGGGTTAGAACTATCAGGTCGTTTGGGTCTGTGGATATAGGCGTTAAAGGTCTGGAATTGAGGATAGCTTCGATTTCGATCACGAATGTGTTGAATTGTTCGAATGTTAAGAGATCGTTGACAACTCTCTTCATATGATGTTTAAAAGACTTCACTCCTGCTTCCCACAATTCTCCAAAATGTGGGGAGAGTGGAGGGGTGAAGTTCCATGCTATCCCTTGATCAGCCAGATGTCTTTGAACCGTTTCGTTATGTTTCTCCGCTTGTAATATCCTATACATTTCCTTAATTTCATTACTGGCTCCCAGAAAATTACTGTCATTGTCTGAGTAAATGCTTCTTGGTTCACCTCGCCGCGCAATGAATCTTTTTAAAGAGGCGATGAATCCTTCGCTCACCACTTCTAAATGTACAGCCTTGACGACCATACAGATGAATACCGCGACCCAGACCTTGACGCGGTTCCGATTTCGAAGTTTCCTCTCCTTGATGTAGAAGGGTCCACAGTAATCGATTCCCACGTTGCAGAATGGCCTTGCTTCTGTGATCCGAACCTTAGGAAGATTGCCCATGATTTTTTGAATCATTGGAGGTTTTACCTCTCTGCATCTTGTACATCCTCTGATAATTCGTCGGACTTCATTTCGCCCGTCAATCAACCAATATCGCCGTCTCAGAGAGTATAGCGTGGTTTGAGCCCCTGCATGGTAATTGACCAGATGTTCCTTCCGAATGATGAGTGTGGTGATATGATTTCCCTTCGGTAAAATAAGCGGATGTTGTTGAGCATATGAGATGCTCGCATGCTTCAGTCGACCGCCGACTCGAATCAATCCCTGCGGATCAAGGAATGGGTCTAGCCGCTTCAGCTTGCTCTGTTGGTGAACGGAGGTTCCCTTTCCGAGATCTCTGATTTCATTGGGAAAAGAAGCAACTTGCAAGATCTTAATGATTCGATCATGCGCTTGGTTGAGTTCCTGAATGTTGATGGGACCACGCGCTTTGCCCCTTTCCTTGAATCTTAGACAATAAGCGGTGACTCGTTGTAGCGTTGCGAAATTTGAATATCTCTCCAGAAACTCATTTTTGGTGGGAGTCAAGAGGAGGCAGCAGGCCTTCCTTTGATCTGGAATTTCCAAAGGAATCGATAGCTTGCTGACTGGCCACATGTTTTCTTTTTTACTCAACCATGATGGTCCAGTTTTCCAGTTAGAAGGCTGAATAAATTCATCAGGCGACAATCCGCGAGAGATACGGTCTGCAGGATTGTCTTTAGTGCTAACGTGTCTCCAGGACCTGATGTCTGTTTTTGTTATAATTCCTGATACGCGATTGGCTACATACGGCAGTAATTTATGTGGCGACGTGTTGATCCAATATAGTACCACCATGGAGTCCGACCAGAACTGTACGTTTTCGAAATTGTAATGAATCGTTTGTTGGACAGAAGTATAAAGGTCCGACAGCAGTAGAGCGGCGCATAATTCCAACCGCGGAATTGTGATCGTTGTTTTCCTTGGAGCGACCCGAGACTTTGCGCACAAGAGTTGCGTGTGTATTTGTTCTGCCTTATCAATCGTGCGAATATAAATACACGCTCCATATGCTCGTAAGCTCGCGTCACAGAATCCATGTAACTGGATTCTGTGAGCATTTTTTGCGGTTGCCAATCTAGGGAACGCTAGCTGGTTGAGGTGAGGAAGTTGAGATGCGAAAGTCATCCACTCAGTTTACATGCTTAGTGGGATCGATTCGTCCCAGTCGAGTCTTTCTTGCCAGAGTCTTTGTATCATCATTTTTGCCTTGACTATCACGGGGCCCAATAAACCCATAGGATCAAAAATTTTTGCCGTTTCAGACAGAATGTTTCGTTTGGTGACCCTTTGCGGGATTTTTATTGGTTTCACAGTATAGATGATACTATCGTGTTGTGAGTTCCAGTGTATTCCCAATGTTTTTATGGTGGTATCCTTTGCTATGGTCAGTTGTAAATTGACACTTGCTTTAGGTAGCCCTTGCAACAGTCTGGAGTCATTGGAAGCCCACTGACGAATATGGAGACCTGCTGTTTTCAGCATGTTGGTGACCTCATCTCGAATTTGTAATGTGCTTGCTATATTGTCGGAACCGGTAAGCAGGTCATCCACATTTAAATCCTTCGTAAGCACTGCAGCGGCTATAGGGTATTTTTCCTTTTCGTCCTCCGTCAGCTGACGAATGCATCTAATAGCTTGAAATGGGGCTGAAGATGTACCAAAGGTCACGGTGTTGAGCTCATACGTAGCCATCTCTTGTCTGTGGTTTCGCCAAATAATCCTTTGATATTTTCGATCTTCCTCGCGGACTGCGAATTGACGATACATCTTCTCAATATCCCCTGTTAACACGTACGCGTGAGTACAAAATCGCATTAGCAGAAAAAAGATGTCATCTTGTATTTTTGGACCAACCATCAATGTATCATTTAAGGATACTCCCGTGGTGGATTGAGCTGAGCCATCGAAAACCACTCGAACTTTAGTTGTCAGGCTAGATGCCTTGATGACCGCATGATGCGGCAGGTAGAAACCCTTTTCTGGGTTATCCCCTTGGACTTCCGACATATGTCCCAAGTCCAGATATTCTTGAAGTACTGCATTGTACACTGGGCCACAGAAATGGTGTCAACGGTAGACGCCGTGCGGTGAGGTAAGAGAGGAGATTTGGGCGGCGCCTGCTCGCGTATCTTGGCCTGTGCGTGCGACGCAGAGAGCACTACGGTGCGAGCGAGACGCCAGAGCGACGCTCGGTGCGTCCTTGTTGCACAGCACTAGTGTAAGCGAGACGCCAACAAGGCCCCTCATTCGCAATAGGGAGCTTGGTGGGGACCGCTCGTATTCGGGCGCACGCTTTCTCCCTCTCTCTCAGACTAACGCTCTATGACGAGGACAGCTAGTACCCCGCCAAGAAACGAGAAGGATCTATGGGACTTTCGGTAGTGGGAATGAGATAGACTTTTCGATTATCCGTCCTCGTCAAACAGCGTTAGTGAGACAAAGAGAGATATATGCGACGTGGTGGCTAGGAACAAGTGTCCAGCGTCTAACGCATAGCTACCGTGCGCCCTATTCGCGCAGCATGAGTGGGGGCGAGACAGCGATAGGTCCCAGAGTTGGCACGCTACCTAGTCTAGATGATACTATTATGAAGCGTTAGTAGTAATAGATCCGTTATAGCGAGACCTGGGGGCGTGGTTAAGTAGGGGTGGGGGTGAGTCCCAAAAGTATTACGGTTAAAATTTTTTCGTTTCAAACTCGACGCCCCCAAAAGTTTAGCGAATGAAATTTTTTCGTTTCAAACTCAACGCCCCAAAAGTTTAGCGAATGAAATTTTTTCGTTTCAAACTCGACGCCCCAAAAGTTTTACGACTGAAATTTTTCAAAAATGGGAAGTGGGCATTTTTCTGTACGAAAACTAAGCGGTAGCAGTAAAACTATCAGCCAAAACGATATGTCGGGAAGTAAAAAGGAAAATTAAAAGAGAAGCCGACATCTTGATAAAAAAGAGGCGCCGTCCAGTCGCTGAGACATTTTTTGTGCAACGAAAATTTTCTCGAATCTTGGAAAAGAACTGCAACGAATGGCTAGGATTTCTGGAGCCTTCACATTTCAGCCAGACAGTCTAACGCTCCTAGACGACCACGTGTTTCGTAGACAAAGAGTTTCAACCCATAATAGTAAGGGTAGCTACCTAAGTAAAAATTAGGATTGACTTTAAGATATGGGTCAAAAAATAAATTAGGTTTGTAAACGATATGTCGGGAAGTAAAAAGGAAAACTAAAAGACAAGTCGACATCTTGATAAAATAAGAGGCGCCGTCCAGTCGCTGAGATATTTTTTGTGCAACGAAAATTTTCTCAAATCTTGGAAAAGAACTGCAACGAATGGCTAGGATTTCTGGAGCCTTCACATTTCAGCCAGACAATCTAACGCTCCTAGACGACCACGTGTTTCGTAGACAAAGAATTTTAACCCACAATAGTAAGGGTAGCTACCTAAGTAAAAATTAGGATTGACTTTAAGATATGGGTCATAAGATAAATTAGGTTTGTAAACGCTTTGTAAAGCTGTCTGCAGAGTGAATAAAGATAAACTTTCATCATGAGGAGAACCGCAAGATACAATAAACAGGGCCCTTTCGACACAGGAAAAGAATATTGGAAAATGGTGCGTGATGTGCGTATGCGAAGAATCGAAAAAAGGGAAAGGATGTCCTGGTTGTGGTACGAAGGATGTACAAACGCTCCCTGGGCATTTGATATTTTTGATTTACATTTTTTATTCGCAATGAAAATACATTCTGCAACAGGACCTTTTGAAGATTGGGGAGTTAAATACTTTGAAGAATAAGGATAATGGAATAAAGTCAATAATTTATGTTATAAACAGTTTTTTATTTACTTTTCATACAATTTTTCTATGCTTTAATTTAAGGCATACAATCACTCCAGGTATAACTACAATCTAAACGCTCGAGTGAACTATTTACTAAGTCGTGTATTGCTAATGCTACTAATTCTGTGACGAGATGATTAAATATGCAATGCGCACCAAGAAGATCTGCTACAGTGCTAGGTGTGATGTTCGAAATTTTACCGCTTTCAAAAGCCTCTGTAATTTCATTCAAAAAACTATTACGAGTACGTATCGTAGTAGTATAATGATCATCAGCGAGTATTAGATAGGAACATATACATGATTCTAATTTTAAAAGTTTTTCAAAACACTGTCTCTTGAAAGCAATACTATTTTTCCCCGATGTTATTTTTATTGCGCGGTCACCATATAATTCACATAATACAATATTACAACTTGCGAGGGGTATCGTAGACCATTCATTACTCTTTGTAGCAATATCTATAAAATGGGCTATGAATTTCTCAGAGTGATCGAGAAGAAGTCGCCAGTCCAATGGTAGAAGCGTAACGGCATCTCCTCTACAACCAAGGAGTTGTAAAGTCGGTTGATATCCATTGTTAATGTCTAGTCCCACGACGATACGCTTCTGACTGTTTAAGTTGTATACAGTTTGCATCATCAGCAATGGTGATGGTTTTGGAACGGGTGGCGAAGTAGATGTAGAAGGCGTGGCATTCACACCCGTAGATCTTTTAAGCGACATCCTGTTTTCTCCTTCGTTAAGTGCTACCTTTTTTCGTTTACAATCGCCATCGTTTTCCTTATTTTTCCTCTTGCCATTTTCCACGTCAGATGTTTCCACAGGTAGTGATTCTTTTAAGGCTAGACGATCAGGCGTATCTATACCTTCAGGCCGTCTTACGCCCCCAGCACGATAGACTGGACACATTTTCGTACAGACTTTTTCCAAACGTTGAGATTGTTCGTACATTTGAGGGTTCGCACACAATATCCAATGTTCAACACCATCACACTTCTCTTCATGGTATAAAGCGGCGTGAGTAGCTGGACAATCCCAGTCTGAACTTTGAGAATTGGCCATTTTAACAAGGATATCTGAGATGTAACTAACAATGTTTGTTACTGATTGAAGATCCTGAGAAACGACGCTTCTTATAGGGCTAGAGCATCATCCCCACTCTCTATCCACCATCCCTACATAATAATAGAAACTGGTAGCAATACGAAATCTTAAAAATATTTTCTTAGTATTTAAACTCGACACTTTGAAAAACTTTACAGTTTTCTAGTACGTTTGATCGTGTTAAGTTATGGATCCTCGCTGGGTTCACCCGTGGTCGGCCATTGTGGCAGGGCCTAGTTCATGCGGAAAAAGCTATTTCGTTAAAAACTTTATAAATTACATCGAGGATATGAGCGATGTTAAATTTCCTAGAATTATCTGGTATTATTCCGAATCACAGCCTCTCTATCGTTCGAAGGAGTTAAAGAGTGTTGAGTTTCAGGAAGGGCTGCCTTCCTGCTCAGATTTCACCGGAGAACATCCCATACTAATAATTATAGACGACATGATGCGGGAATCTAATGAGCAGATAGTTGATATTTTTACAAAAGGTTGTCATCATAAAAACTTAAGTGTATTCTTCATTACTCAAAATATTTTTCATCAGGGACGAGGTCAGCGTGATATATCTTTAAACGCTAACTACATTGTCCTTTTCAAAAACCCACGAGACCGAGCACAGATTCAACATCTTGCACATCAGGTTTATCCAACCAACCCCAGATTTCTTCAGGATGCTTATTACGACGCGACACTGATACCTCACGGCTATTTACTTCTGGATCTCAAACAGGCCACACCTGAAAATTGTCGAGTGCGAACGTGTTTATTTCCAAACGACCCAGCACACATCGTTTACGTTCCTAAGGAGCATAAAACAAACGGTACTCGTCGACGTTAAACTATTAGCCTGAGATGCGCTGCAAAAAACACATCCACACGCTGCAGGCTCTGTGTAAATTAGCACCGGAACATCGACGTGCTGTACTCAAAGTAGCAGATTCAAAGTTGGTTCGTGTTATCTGTGAATGCGCTCTTAATCTCCTACACGGCGGGGTGCCACTTACATCCGAAGAGAAAAAACATCTGGCTAAACATAAAAAAATTCTTCGTAAACTGGCATGTAACAAAGGTACCTGGAACGGAAAGAAGAAATTACTCGTTCAAAAAGGATCAGGCTTCTTGCCTTTATTGTTAGGACCTTTATTATCGATTCTTGCTTCAAAAGTATTTGGAGTAAATAATTGAAAGATGGAACATGCTAAGAAGATGGTTTTGATCCCGCATGAAACTGTGGAGAATTTGCAGCGGGGACCGCTCCCAAAAGAACGCGATCATTTCCTTGAAATGGACCGAGACATGGATGAAATATTACGATCCAAACTGCAAGCCGACGAAAAATGGAAACACTACAATCAGATTCTACAGCGATATTTATTTTTTGCTAAAGATTCAAGAAAGACGATAACACTCCCCATAGTGGATAATGCGGAATCGCCAGCGCCAATAGTACCAACAATCACCAGCAACGAGGAGGAACAGGAACCTCTGAAAGACGATCTAGTAGCTAATGTTATCGAGAGTGTACCTCAAAAATTTCGACGTAAGGCTGAACTTTTGACTAAAAATTTGCTCGCTCGCAGTCTTGTATCATGGAAACCAAGTGGGAAAGTATTCATAGATGGCACCGAGGTACCCGGAGCGAATATTATTGATTTAGTTAACGATGCTATGAGAAGTAGAAAAAACTCTAATCCAGTCGGCTGGGAACAGTTTGTCGAAGTATGCCATAAAGGTAACATACCGCATGAGTTTATAGGAAACTCAAAGATATTGAATTATATTCGCATGAAGAAGCAACTCGAGGTGTCGGGAATTAGACAAATTGAGCACAGTGGTTCGGATACTGGAATAAAATCTTCAGGCAGTAAGTACGCCTCACCGACATCAGGGTTTGAAAAAAAAACGGGGATCTACACCGGTTAGTTCTGAGAGGCCATCACGATCACCATCTCCAGATCGAACGCCCGGTAGAGCTGTAGCAAGATCATCACCACGGGGCTTCGAAGGGAAGCGGAAGTATCGTACAACACCATTTGTAACACCACGTGAAATTAAACAGCGAAAATATAGCCCCAACTATGAAACTTGGAAGACCTTGAAACTTATGTAAAGGAAATGATTGAACAAGTGTATTATAACGCTGCACATCCCGCAGGTTATGGTGGAAGTGTAAAATTGAAAAAATGTTTAAATAAAAAAGTCAAAACAAAATATATTGATGAATGGTTAAAAAAAACTGATGCATACACCCTCCATAAACCCATCCGTAAAAAATTTTCCAGGAGTCATTACGATGTGACGAACATCGATGATTTATGGCAAGCAGATTTAATTATTTTACAATCCCTTAAAAGTTTAAATGATGATTACACTTGTCTTTTGACTGTCGTTAACGCTCTTAGTAAGTACGCATGGGTTGTGCCACTAAAAGATAAAACAAATAACTCTATAATCGCTGCATTTAAATATATTTTTGAGAATAGTGAACGGAAGCCTGAAAGCCTGCAGACCGATAAAGGAAAAGAATTTGTCGGACAGAAGTTTCAGAAATTTTTAGAAAATGAAAATGTATATTTTTATACTACACAGAATCCCGACGCGAAAGCGAGTTTAGTTGAACGTTTTAATAGAACTCTTATGGAAAAACTGTATAGATACTTCACACACAAAAATAGTCAACGATATATTGACGTAATTCAAGACTTGGTGAAGGGTTACAACGCGTCTATCCATTCAACGATACGTATGAGGCCGAGAGATGTTAATTTATACAATGCAGTCAGAGCTTATAAGAATATGACGAGTAAATTTTTAACTTATGATTCGCGTCCTAAATTTGACGTTGGCGATACCGTAAGAGTTTCTAAAGAAAAAGGAATATTCGATAAAGGGTATAAAAGCAACTGGACTGAGGAAATATTCAAAGTAGTACGCATACTTAAACATCGACGGCCTATTGTATACGCATTGGAGGATCTCGCCGGTGAAACAATTACAGGCAGTTATTACGCAGAAGAATTACAAAAGGTAATAAAAAGGGAGGACGACATATTCCTTATAGATAAAATCATTGACTCAAAGGGGAAAGGTCGTAGTCGACAAGTGTTAGTCAAGTGGAAGGGGTATCCCTCAAAGTTCAATTCGTGGATTTTAGCCGATAGCATAGAAGCATGGAAGTAAATGAAAATTTCTATTTAACACTATGTTCGAACAGTTCAATGTCTTACTATCCAGAAAACACAACAACACGATTCACTACACAATTGCCTGATCCCATTAATTTGAAAGGCGAATGGGAAGCAGCTCTAGTTGAAACTCAAATACCGATAACTTTTATTGCTATCAAAGATAGTTATATAAGGCAAATCGATGCGACGCCAGCGGTAAAAGAACCTCAAAAGCCTTCGAATACTAAGGCCCTAAGCAGGGATTTTCAAACAGCCGATGACCCAAGGAAAATTAAACATTCTCAGACAGCACACGCTGCTAGGGGTGCCGGTATTAAGAAAAATATCACGTCAACACTATCACCACAATCTATTAAAATAGATACTGAAGAAGATAGTCTTCAAACGACGAACGCCGTGAATGTCAGCGATACTATTCATTTTTTCCCTAGCGGTGAATATGAAAATTTAAAGTCTATAACGGATCTGATGGATAAGCTTTTTGGAGATCACATCAACATTGGAGTATTCAAGAATGAACGGCGTGTGTTTATACAGAGAGTCTGCAAAAATTGTCCACAGACACACATTCTACAGTTTCCAGAAGACCTCACCGAAATATTAGGATTTACAATGTCAACACTCAGCTTAAGTTCTACAGGCACCAGCTTTGTAAAAGCAGGAAATCCTGGCTGTATCACTCGACGATTACCGAGCCAGCTCTTTATATATTCAGACATCATTCTTCCCCATGTAGTTAGCGATATTCATGCGCCGCTCTTACGCATTGTCGAATGTGATGCTCAAACACATCCTTTTGGGAGTACCCAGTCTAAGACTTTCTCCATGCCCCATTACTACCCCATAGTTGGTGGTCCAATTCAATCAATCGAAACTGTTATAAGCGATCACGCTGGTAGGCCAGCGCCATTTGAATACGGTACACTGACGGTTACATTACATTTTCGGCGTCGTCACAACAATTGAAGACATTATGAACGCTTATGAGGAATATTACCTGAACCAGGTAGGCGGTAGAGTAGACGTTGTATATGCCGGTGCTCCTTACCAGAGGGGTCATGGCTTAGGATCGTTTATGGCTCGATTATTTAGACAGGCGCTGCCCCTAATTACTAAAGGGTTTAAAGCCGTAGGAAAAGAGGCTCTTCACGCAGGACTTAGAGTCGTGAACGATGTCGAAAATAAGACACCTTTCCGTGATGCGCTGAGTAATAGATTTAAAGAATCAAAAGCAAATTTAAAACGAAAAGCGGTAGATAAACTTGATGACCTGATGAAAGGTTCTGGTTATAAATCATTACCTCGAAAGTGGAACGGTCAGTTTGTTACCGTACCTCCGGGAAGACGTTTCACTACGGGAGGTAATTCAAAAAATAAAATTACGAAAAAGAAGAAGCAATCTAAAACATCGAACAAGAAAAAAAATACATTCAAGAAAAAAACTATCAAGAAAACTCGAGATATTTTTGAATAATCGTAAAAGTAGAAATGTCGTTCCTACATTCGCATTCAGGTGAATGTGTAAAAACAGAACTGGATCTTTTTAAAATACCGCCTACGCAGACATCTATTGAGAGTGGCAATTGGATACATTATAAACCGGTTTCATCACTTTCCGATAATGCTCCGATCGAATTTTCTGTATCAGGGCATGGAGATGAGTATGTTGATCTAGCTCATACTTTTTTATACCTGCAAGTTCAGGTAAAGCCCTCTGCCCAGCCTACATCAGGAGACAAAGTGGCGCCTGTCAATAATTTTTTACACAGCATCTTCAGTCAAGTGGATGTATTTTTTAATCAAAAACTGGTATCACCACAGAGTAACACATATCCATACAGAGCATACATTGAGAATACTTTAAACTATGAGTCTACAGCGAAAAATACGCACCTCACGGCAGGCCTGTACTATCCCCAATGACCAGGTGCTTTTGACGACATTACCAAATCTGTTGCTAGCGGTAACGCTGGTGTTTTAGCAAGTGCCATCAAAGATGGCAGAATACTCGATCTCATTGGGCCGTTACATTGTGACGTTTTCAACCAGGAGAAATATTTGTTAAACGGTGTTGACATGCAGCTACGACTTGTTAGATCTAAAGATAATTTCTGCTTAATGCAATCTGGAACTGGGGATTATAAGGTCCATATCACAGAAGCCACGCTACTCGTGCGAAAAGTGAAAATCAGTCCAATGATTCTTTTAGCTCACGCTAAAGCTCTGGCTCAGACACCGGCGAAGTACCCCATAACAAGAGTCGAAGTAAAATCTCTTTCTATACCATCCGGTATACAACAAGAGACTCTCGACAATGTTTTTATGGGTCAATTACCGAAACGAATCATCGTAGGTTTTGTCACAAATAAGACTTTCAACGGAGCGCCTGCAAAAAATCCGTTCAATTTCCAACATTTCAACATGAATAATCTATCGCTCTATATCGATGGCGTTCAAATACCCAGCAGACCTCTTCAGCCTGCATATGATAAAGAGTTATCAGTCCGAAACTACTATACTCTCTTTATGGGAACTGGTATTCACTACGGAAATACAGGAAATGGCATTGGCCGTACGGAATATGCGAACGGACATTGTTTCACGGCGTTTGATCTAACACCCGATTTGAGCGCATCTTGTGCTATGCATTGGAATCTCATAAAGCATGGAACCGTCCGAATAGAAGTGGGATTTGCTCATGCTCTGGAGGCTACTATAAACTGCATTGTATATGCCGAATTTTACAATATCATAGAAATAGACTCCTCGCGACAAGTGATAGCCGATTATTCCAGTTAGTCGAGTTAATATGTAGACGTGCAAGAGCTGAAAATGTCTAGTTCTTCATTGACACTGTGTGAGTCATCATACCTAACAAGAAGCATGTTTAAACGGCGAGAAGCGTTGACAACCCCTGAGATTCAAAAAGTTCTACGGGGCATACAAGTTAAGTCGAAGGGGGTGTTTCCAGCAGACAGAATCCCCTTACGTCTTAATAGACCGATATGAATACAGATCCTCATAACAAACCCGGCACTCACTGGGTAGCATTTTATATCGATCAACGAGGAGAATGTGAATACTTTGATAGTTATGGGTTAGAACCTTTTGTGAGGAATCATCAGGAGGCTATGAGAACGAATTCAAGAAAAATTACATGGAATCAAAAACCGTTGCAGTCTCTCAAGTCGCAAGTTTGCGGGCAGTACTGTCTGATGTTTTTGTATTACAAGTCCCACGGATACACAATGCAGCAGTTTCAAGACTTTTTTTCAACAAATTATAATAAGAACGATTATATAGTTAGAAAATTTTACGGGAGAATTAAGAAACACACCAATAAAACACATCATTGTACTCAAAGCTGTCGATCTTACTTATAATAAATATATATATATATTATACCCCGAAAATTATTATTTTATTATCAACTAGGCCCTACATTCCCACCTTAGGTTTAAAGAGAGTAATTTTTCGAAGGATGAGTAAAAGAGGGACACGTTATTACAGTATAAAACATGTTTTTTATTATTAATATTATTATACAGTTATTTTTACTACTTAATATTATACTATTATGCTATCATCAAGCTTATAAAGGTATATTTCTGACAGCCTCGTCGATATTTAGTAAATGCTCTAATGCTTCCTGCACCTCAGGAGACATTAGAAGCATATTGTTTTCAGGGTATATATCTACAGCCTGTTCCTCCTCCATAGGTGGTGGTGATGGCGAAGTCGGCTCTTTTTTAATTATGACATCCTCATCGTCGAATATCGTGATAACCGGAGGCTGCGATATTTTCTCTTGCAGTGACGCGACCTGCGCAGATATAGTCTCGAGCTGTTGTCGCATAAAGGCTAAATCCTCCAGATTGTTGGGTTTTTTTACTATAAACATGAATAATAAGGATTAAATGAAATTCTTGTTAATAAAAATATATAATATAGTTATAGAACTTACCATTTTTAGACTCTACTTCCTCCTCATAGAGTCTTTTCACACCTCGTTGCGGCTGAGGTGTTAATAATGCCGGCGCTGCTAGTGATGGTGATGATGATGACGATTGTTGTTGTGGTTGTGGTGGTGATGGTGGTGACGAGAGCGGTGAAGCTGGTGATGGTGATGACGATGACGACGATGACGATGGTGATGGCGATGTAGGTGACGGTGATGGTGCCAATACTAATGGCAATGCCGGTTCCTCATGAACGAGAGCTGTTGTCCTAATTTGAACCCCTGATTTTGTTTCAATAGCTATGAATAAATTTATGACGTTAGTACGAATTTTATTAGACAGAGAAATAGAAGTACACTAGCTACCACTTGAGCACCACTTACCACGGCTTCTGATCGTTCGCACTCGACTATCTTTATCTTCACCACGAATTTTTAACACGTCGTGGCATAACGTGATCGTGCCATGGTAATCCATGCAGCCCTTTTTATACCATTGGACTATTTTCACTATTTTGGCGTTTTCGAAAATTCGCCGTAACACTCTCGAATCTCGGTCAGGATCGTTTGGTCTGTGGAACTCTTGACACATCAACTCCCTGAGGAGAGATGTTATCGGATGGTAGCGTAAAATTTTTTTTAAATCACGCTCCATTATATAGCTTTGTTTGTTAATTTTCGATGCTGTCACTCTGAGGTATTTGAAACTAGTACTAAAGTGCTGTACCATCTCTATCCACTATTTATAAAAAAGGATGATCTACCCCTACCACACAGTGGTCAAAAAATGTGACCATCCCTTCCGCAGACCTACAAGTCTTTTCCTTATTATTGCACAATGGGGTGATGCAATAGGTCCTTGGGTTTTTGGGGGTGGTACAGTTTTAGATAGCCGTCTTGTGAAAAATCGTGCACGCCCAGTTTAAGAAGGAAAACGTTAAAGACTGTGAACACTTTATTTACTTTTTATTATTCCTTAAAAAGTGTACATAGTCGTAGGACATTACCATAGTCTAAAATTACATAAATTTACAACATACCGTATGGTACTGAATCGTAGTTATCAACTAGTCGTCGCTTCACAAAATTATTCTTAAACGTTTTTGTTTCGTTTCGTGTAATGACATCGTGCATTGGGGTTCGTCTTAAGGATTTATAAGAAAGAACCACCTCTTCGTCTCCTTCGGGCGAGATACCAGTAGTTGCAAAAGATTTTAATGTGTCAAAGTTGATGCTTTTCGTATTTGCATAGTTAAGACTAATACCCTTAACTTTACAAATATAATTAGTAACACTTTTAGGGGTTTCAACTTTGTACGCATAGCACTTGGGACCGCACGATGCAAACTCGCTTATATAGCTACCTTCTCCGTAATCTTCTAACTCATCAGTTAAATCCCCTAAATTCGTCCCTGTTTCTAAATCTTTAGAATCAGGAGTGTCCGATCGAATGAAAATGATACTATCCGTATCGTAATACAAGCATTGTCTACCAATCTTCTCAAGAAGAGCATACAGTCGTAGTCTAGCCTGAGCTGTTGTGTACGCGGCAATCACAACGTTCGTAATTTTCGAGGGCTCGATAGTATCATCTACGTTACACCAGTTAACATATACCACATCATCGCTTACCGGGAGAACACTAAGTATCTCTTTCTTAGGATCGCTAACTGTCTCGAGGAATGTTTTGCCATCGGTTACGACCGTTGTTTTTGCTTGATTCTCACGTTGACCAAATTTTCCCCAGAATGAGTTTAAACATAATTTTGCAACGGCTCGCAGCCCTGAGTTTTTTGCTACGCGCTCACGTTCGAGTGTAATTCCTTCAGCCTTTTTGTAATCATCTAGATACTTCTGTTTGCTCTCCTCATCGATGCACGTTATAGGCCAACCCGAAGATTCCTGTTTTACCTTTAAGAATGTATCAATATAATCGACAAACAAACCACCTATACGTGTACTAGGGTCGTACTGACTAACCTCGTATTGCCATATTTCTTCAATTTTCGTGATGATATAACCCATACCGACTGCTTTTTGAAGTTCAACAGAAACCCACGTACCTGTAAAAGTCCTATCTTCCGAATTTTCATGTGTACAACGATTCTGATTTAACTCATCACAACAAGAACGACATAGCGCAAACATTAGTTTACCATGCATTCTTACAGGTAAAACAGGATGATACAAATTTCTCGGTGGTAAAACTGTACATTTTATCAGTCCTTCAACTTTTGATATGTCATTGTCATCGCCTGTAACCTGTTTACACTCCTCATCTATATACACTACAGGATGTCCCACGGGGAACTTGTCGTATTTATTTACAGTGGGATAGAGCGAAGTAACATCGAGGTATCGAATCTGTTCTCCATCGTTAACCTTATAGTACGTTCGAGTATTACCCGTGCGGCCCCCGTAGAACGCATGCCTCGGAGCGAGGCGACTCTTTTTTAAAACTGGTGGCGCCGCGTGTTCGATAAAGTTTTTACACTTGTTATCCGTGGCTCGTAAATGACGGTATTCATGCTCCCAGATTTCTTCTAAATGATAACCTAATGTTCTAATGCGTGATGACTTTAACATGGTGCGTTCATATCGCTCGTTCAAAGTTAACCACACATCATTAACAATATTTGCTTTATCCCGATCGCTAGGATAGCATTTGGGACAACCGTGAAACCAACATCCGTGGAATTCAAATACTGTTTTTCCACTATCTGTTTCATAATATCCATCTACCTTCAAACCACCGGGTAATACCTTTTCAACACCACGACCTGCGTGCTCTATGCGATATCCGCGTTCATGCTCAATCCACGCAAACCATTCTAATGCGATGATCGACTGGTTATCAAATCCTCTATAACCACTCTTGGGGATAATGCCGATACTGTCTTGTTTTAAAAAGTTAGTTCTGTAAACAACACTACATGCGGATGCGATGGTTACAGCTTTCGCAAACGGACAGATTTCAGTGATCTCCATAAACATCTTACGAAAAGATAAACAACCCTGTCTCAAAAGATTCACGTCCGATATACAATATCGTTTAATCTCGGCAGCAAAATCAAACACGTATTCAGCTTTGACAAGCTCATCGTACCAGGTAAAAAATTTTGCACGATCTACAATCTTCATCGTGTCAGGGGAATAAAACAATGCGTCTGGTAGTGGTCCGACATAGTGCTGATTTTCAGGTCTGTTAAATAGATGGGGAAAATATCCTTTAACTAATGAACTAGGGAGATTAAAAGTTTTGGAAAATCCGGAAAGTGGCATACTTAAGTAACATAAAGAATCCAAGAATCTAACTTTTTCAAAAGAAATCTCAAGGATATTAGTACCGTTCAATATAATCTGTGGAGTTATTTTCAGTGTCTCTACAATATATTTCAGTACAAATTGAGCATCAAACCCTCGAGCATTGTGTGCTATACATATCACCTGTTTGAAATCTTTCATATCTATAACGAGATCTATAAACTGTTTTAAGGGTTCATGATCAAAAACGAATTGACGAATACCGCAATAACTACAGAGGTAGGACATGTCATTATTGTACATACATTTTTCACATACTTTTTGAACTACACAAAGATTAACATCGTGAACTTTAACATCCGGGTTTCCCACCTGCTCGCGAACCTGCATCGTTTCAAAATCGTAAAATACAAAAAGATTTTCTTTTACAGGGGCGTTTTCTTTTTGCTTGGCTAATTGAATATTTTTCTTTAGAGGTGATATGTAACACCAATGTCTCAGCGGCCTATTAACACGACACGTATGACAAAAGCGTTCGTAACATCTATGCTTAAGCCTTTTCTTAGTCATGATTGATATTCCACAATACTCGCAATTTTTTATTGCGTCACATATAGATTTTGACTTAGCATATGAGTTTCGTTTGAGATGATTAGCAAGACAATCGTTACCATGAAATGTACGCCGACATTTCAAACATTTAACACCTAACATCTTATTATTACAAGCAGGGGATGCTCGACACAATGGACACGTTCCCTCGCATCTATGTTCTCTGTTATAAGTGGTCCGGCAGGCGTAACAAAATTTTTTCATCGCGGTAGCGCCGGTCATGTTCAGTATTACGTCAAAATGATTTTCATTAAGGATCAAACGCATGGTACCCGACAGAACCGCACCGTGCTTTAAAACTTCACTACGACCGTCATATACGGGTTTCAATTTACGACCACCCAGTTCTTTAGGTTCGTAGACCTCTATTGCTAAGCCTTGAGGATTAAAGAATTTTTGAAAAATGGCAAGTTCTCTTAGCCCCATACCTCGATTTTCGGGAGGTATTTCTACTCCGGCCTCTGTCATCAATTTCCGCGCAACCTCAAGTTGTAATTTGTTATTTAGTCTAGAATGAGCTAATCTACGAAATTCGTTATGAAACGCCCCTGCACGACTATCCCCACGCTTATAATGCGCTAAGGCTACAACGAGTGCTCGAGGTAGGCATAAATTATCATTATTGGTAATTAAAACAATAGATTTCTTGCTTAGAGTGAAACGATCATAGGAGCCCACCGTAACTCGACCCTTGCCAGTAATCATTTGAACTCTTTGAACTGTTATCATGAAGGACTCATCGATGGCAACATCGTGCCCACTTTGAGCAACTTTTTCTACGAGCGACCAGAGATGCTCGAAATTACTGTCTTGCGCAGGACGGAATGAAAGGCCTGCTGCTCGGTTTTGGGAAAATCCCGGAGAATTAAATGTAATTCCTACAAGATCTGAAGGTTCACCCTGATTTTCTATCATATGCCTATGTAGATCTACAAAAGCTTCTCTCAACCAGGTCATAGGATTTACATCTTTTTCAGGAGCCTGAATTTTAAATGTTGTACACGTTCCGTCGAGTCTAAATCTTTGAAAGTGACTCGTTGACCGATTTACAATTTTAACTCTACCTCCAGGCAACATAGTAGAATCTTCTGCGCCTCCGCCTATCTGATGTACTAACGTAGTGTCTTCACCGATGATATCCTCCAGATCGATCCATGAGTTGTTCTCGTCGTTATTCATGATGTCATTATCATGACCAGCTTGTAGAAATCGTTTTATCCGCTCAATTTCGATAGCCTCTTCAATTTCATTGCTAACGATGTTGTATAGTTCTGACTGTATAGCCCCATCGTCAGTCCTGTCTAGCAAGTGAAAACATTATTCGTTAGGAAGATGCAATTTTGTATTAATATACATTTTACCTACCGAAAAGTTCTTAAAATGTACTTACCATTATCAATGTGTGTGTTTAAACCCACACGTTGAATTTTTCTTCCCGCGACATTATTGTCGTTGTTTTCACTGTTTTTTCTTTTCAAATTTTTATCACATTCTGCCATAGTGATACCGTGATATCGATGGGGTACTGCTATACCATTACTGAATTCAAAAGCGGAGGAGGGGTTTATATGAGAGTACGTTTAGAATAGTGAGGTGGTGGGGGTTGCGGGTGGCGTAGGTAGGTTTCAGACATTTTTTCATACCAGCGGGAATTAGAAGACAGTTTCCAACCCTTAAACGGTCATACTTTTTGTATCACGAAAGTCGTAAAATCACCTTGAAGAATTTTGAAACTGGAAATCGTCTGTCATAAAATATTTTGTCTGCGAAACACGTGGTCGTCTAGGAGCGTTAGATTGTCTGGCTGAAATGTGAAGGCTCCAGAAATCCTAGCCATTCGTTGCAGTTCTTTTCCAAGATTTGAGAAAATTTTCGTTGCACAAAAAATATCTCAGCGACTGGACGGCGCCTCTTATTTTATCAAGATGTCGACTTGTCTTTTAGTTTTCCTTTTTACTTCCCGACATATCGTTTACAAACCTAACTTATTTTTTGACCCATATCTTAAAGTCAATCCTAATTTTTACTTAGGTAGCTACCCTTACTATTATGGGTTGAAACTCTTTGTCTACGAAACACGTGGTCGTCTAGGAGCGTTAGACTGTCTGGCTGAAATGTGAAGGCTCCAGAAATCCTAGCCATTCGTTGCAGTTCTTTTTCAAGATTCGAGAAAATTTTCGTTGCACAAAAAATGTCTCAGCGACTGGACGGCGCCTCTTTTTTATCAAGATGTCGGCTTCTCTTTTAATTTTCCTTTTTACTTCCCGACATATCGTTTTGGCTGATAGTTTTACTGCTACCGCTTAGTTTTCGTACAGAAAAATGCCCACTTCCCATTTTTGAAAAATTTCAGTCGTAAAACTTTTGGGGCGTCGAGTTTGAAACGAAAAAATTTCATTCGCTAAACTTTTGGGGCGTTGAGTTTGAAACGAAAAAATTTCATTCGCTAAACTTTTGGGGGCGTCGAGTTTGAAACGAAAAAATTTTAACCGTAATACTTTTGGGACTCACCCCCACCCCTACTTAACCACGCCCCCAGGTCTCGCTATAACGGATCTATTACTACTAGCGTTGAAGTTACGTTCCTATTGCGCAGGTAGAAGGGCGTAAGTTTCATGACTTCATTATAAGATTATGCCCTTTTGAAGCGATTCTTGAGTCAGATTATACATCGCCGGGAGTTCTTCTGCGGTCAAGTGCAGCATTGTGTTGTGCCGTTTTTTACAGATAGAGCAAGGAGCTGATTTACAGTGGCGGGTTTTATGGTGCCCTTGTAAGCAGTTTAGGCACAACGAGGCCTTTCTAGCGGTTTGAATCCGATCAAGGGTCGATAGTGCCATGAACGTCTCGCATTTCGGTAATTTATGGCCATTCTTGCAGACAGGACAGCTTGTCTCTGCTGTTGTGAGAAACGTGTGTACGCGTTGGGCGGTAATTTTTCCTCCACCACCCCTTTGTTTGATTGCATTGTTACTACTAACTTATGATGTCACTACTTGGTTGTCATGGGAGCGATTCGAATCGCTTCTTCTCGCAAAAACGCAATGAGAGTCTCGTATTCCGGCATGTCTGTGCCCTCTAATTTCCTGTTCCATTCTCGGGCCGTATCCTTGTCGAGTCTGGTGTAAATAAGATGCACGAGAGGCGCATTCCATTGCTCCACCTTCTCTCCAAGAGCCTTCATGGCTAGAATATTAGTCTGCACACGATTCAATAATCGTCTTATTTCATCTGCCGAGTTCTTCTTCATTGCTGGTGTTTCCAGGAGTACCGTGAGATGTCGAAGGATCAAGACTCTTTTGTTATCAAACGTTTGTTCAAGGAGCTTCCATGCCTGCCCGTAATTGTCATTGGTCGGCTCGAATGCTTCAATTGTCTTTGCTGCTTCACCTATCAATGTCGACTGAAGATAATCTGAGCGATTCGCATCTGAGAAGCCTTCCCGGTTGTGAATCGTGGAAATAAACCAATCTCTATACGCGCGCCATTTTTCGAGACATCCGTCAAACTTTTTGAGTTCAATCTTAGGGATCTTCGTGATATAATCCGTCGTTAAACCGTGAGAGACAGTTGATGATCCACCTCCCCCATTCGGAGTTTGCTCACTTGGATGTTGACCTTGGATTTTTCAATTTCCGAATTAAGACCATGAGGTCTGCATGATCAAACTCAAGACCTTCTCCAATTGACTCGTGATCCACTTCAGGTTCGAGTGTAGTTAATTCTTCTTAGACCTGGTGTAATTGACCATAATCCTTTTGTATCTTCTCTAGTTTCTGGTCTACGGTCGTTATGTCGGCGTATAAACCTGATTTTTCTAAGTAATTTGTTAGTTTGGTAATTCTACTCTTGATTTGCCCGCGGAATCGTACTAAGTAATCACGACGTTCTTTACGTTGTTCGGTAGTCATTTCATTCATCATCGTGATCAAAATCTTAGGATTTGTGAGTGGAAAGGATAGAATTGGAACTTGACGATTCAAATTTAGCAAGCTTACCGTTTCTGATGGCCTGGCTATAGGCAGATGTTGTACGATGCGATGCTGTTCCGTGTTTGTATCGTGGATAATTAACCTTGAGGACACCTCTGGTTGATTAATGTCACTAAACTTTGTGTGCACCTTTCACGTACCAGAACTATACCCACTAGCAACTACTGAATTCGTGCCTTACGGTGCACTGCCGGAGTTGTACGGCTTCTCCACCTTTTCACTGTATTAAGTTTTCACGGATAATATCCGGCTCGAAGGACCAAAATGTAAAGTTGCGTCGGAAGAGGAACGTGAACTCCGCCAACTGGTTTAAATTTAATGATAATGACAACCAATTTGGAATGAGTATTTGATTGGTTTGATGTATTTCTCTTTTTTATTTAATGTTTGTACAGTGATCTGTTCTTAGGGGAAGCTGAAGTGTAACTAACTCTATACCAAATTTTTAAAAGATACTCGTGGATGAAATTTTCTGGAACAGGGGAGAGGGTAGTCCTCTGCATGCAATGCCTAGACCCTTTCTTGGAATAAGGCCCTGTGTTTGAAATTGCCATGGACAAAGGCCTTCGGTTTTTCTGTTTACGCAATGCACGGAAAAAGGGCGCTGGCTAGTCAGCGAAGACTTGCAGTCCTTTCCAGTCTCATAAAATTGGTTAACATGTACCAGACATATCTGTCGAAGTACCTTGCTGGTCCAAACACCCTTAAGTATGAAAACCGAAGCTATCTGTCCTCCAAGGCGCCATCAGGGCCGAACATCCTTGCCTCTGTCGTACGGATTAAATAAGGAATATTATCTAGGGTTGCGATGTTTGAAATTAATCATTTGACAAAGGTATAGCCCTGTGGTGTTGAACCTTGACGAGCGATAGGGTAACGGAAGCCCTTACGTCAAGAGATCAAATATTGAGAACCCCTAGAGTATAAAGGTCTTGCCCTGATACCTAGAGGAATCGTGGATTATTGTTTTGAGATTTATCAAGCAATAGGGTAATGAAGCCATACGTTGCGGAGTCCAAAATATAAACAGATCACTGAAACGTATAGATCTTGTCCTAACGTCCAGTGGGAATTACTAGTGTGTTTAGATCGTGGTCTGACACCTAATGAAATTGCTGTCGAAGCAGTTAAGCTAGAGTATTTGGATCTCGTTCCGATACCCAGCGGAATTAAGGGAACCATTGGAGAACGCGGAATTTGATTTAGTTTCCAATAGGTAAAATTAGTAATGAATACGGGCCGTGTCCGGTTTGTTAAAATTTAAGAAACGGTCATGAAATCACTCATAGCATCTGACTAGGTAGGATCTCGTTCCGAAGTTTAGTTCAGAATTGCTCTGAATCAGGGTAAAGTGTTTGAGCTACCCACATCCACTTATCGAATTTTAATAACAACTTAAAAGTCAAATTAATTTAGATTTAAATTACCAGGCTAGATCTTATCACGGTATAAGGACGAGTTCGACACAATGACTACAATATCTCGTTTACCACCAAAAAGACCACCTAATAAGAACCAAAGGTTGGATGAGACTCAAACGGGGGGTACCCACTGGCACACAACCCGATTGTGCACACGCCCAGTTGGACACAAATCATTGGACACAACACGATTGGACACAATGTCCATTCCGCACAGCAAGATTGGACACAATGCCGATACGACACATTAGTTTTGGACACAGACCGTTTAGCATGCGATAACATTGGACACATTAGAACTGTGTCCAATCTTGTTGTGGCGAATTGGTTTCGTGTGCGATCTGACTACGTAAGGACGGACCGTGAAATTGGACACAGATAGTTGTAGATAAATTTCAGACAATTTACTGGACACAAAGCTAGCTGCACAAATATTATACATACGAGATCAATGGAACAGGTTCTTACGTACTTTTCTGAAATAATGTTGAAGTTATTATAGAAATGTTACATGCTAGATTATAGGGAAGTGAACGCTCATATGTTTATCCCAACAGCATTTAAATACATATATGCATATTAAAAAGCTGCAATATCAAGGATTCAAATATGAGTAAAAAAATAGTATTGTGACGTATAACTGTTCTGTACGGTTACGGGGTAAAAATCTGGCCCATTATTACATTATTATAAAATATTCATCAATAGTCGTATTCTTTACAAAACGTGTGACTTTCAACTTACGAATAAATCCCATTGGCTAGTGTAAATTATCATGTTATAATTAAGATAATAATTAAAAATTTCATTAAAATGCATTACCAAGTCATTAACAAGAAACATTGAACATAGCATTCATTTATGCCTGATGACGATTATCTCTACCTATTTGACGCGAACACTTTGTAAAGTTACAAATATTGGAAGATGATTTTTAGAAGATATATAATAAATTTATTATAAATGTACCACAGCAGTTCACATTCCCTCACTTCTTGTAGAGTTCTAGTTACATCGATATACCTTATTGTGCAGCTAGCTTTGTGTCCAATGAATTATCTGAAATTTATCTACAACTATCTGTGTCCAATTTCACGGTCCGTCCTTACGTAGTCAGATCGCACACGAAACCAATTCGCCACAACAAGATTGGACACAGTTCTAATGTGTCCAATGTTATCGTATGCTAAACGGTCTGTGTCCAAAACTAATGTGTCGTATCGGCATTGTGTCTAATCTTGCTGTGCGGAATGGACACTGTGTCCAATCGTGTTGTGTCCAATGATTTGTGTCCAACTGGGCGTGTGCGCAATCGGGTTGTGTGCCAGTGGGCATCACTCCTGTCTCTGTCTCTGTCTCTGTCTCTGTCTCTGTCTCTGTCTCTGTCACTGTCTCTGTCTCTGCCCCTGTCACTGTCTCTGTCTCTGTCACTGTCACTGTCTCTGTCTCTGTCTCTGTCTCTGTCTCTGTCTCTGTCACTGTCTCTGTCTCTGTCTCTGTCTCTGTCTCTGTCTCTGTCTCTGTCTCTGTCACTGTCTCTCTCTCTCTCTCTCTCTCTCTCTCTCTCTCTCTCTGTCTCTGTCTCTGTCTCTGTCTCCGTCTCCGTCTACGTCTCCGTCTCCGTCTCCGTCTCCGTCTCCGTCTCCGTCTCCGTCTCCGTCTCCGTCTCCGTCTCCGTCTCCGTCTCCGTCTCCGTCTCCGTCTCCGTCTCCGTCTCCGTCTCCGTCTCCGTCTCCGTCTCCGTCTCCGTCTCCGTCTCCGTCTCCGTCTCCGTCTCCGTCTCCGTCTCCGTCTCCGTCTCCGTCTCCGTCTCGGTCTCGGTCTCGGTCTCGGTCTCGGTCTCGGTCTCGGTCTCGGTCTCGGTCTCGGTCTCTGTCTCTGTCTCTGTCTCTGTCTCTGTCTCTGTCTCTGTCCCTGTCCCTGTCCCTGTCCCTGTCCCTGTCCCTGTCCCTGTCCCTGTCCCTGTCTCTCTCTCTCTCTCTCTCTCTCTCTCTCTCTCTCTCTCTCTCTCTCTCTCTCTCTCTCTCTGTCTCTGTCTCTGTCTCTGTCTCTGTCTCTGTCTCTGTCTCTGTCTCTGTCTCTGTCTCTGTCTCTGTCTCTCTCTCTCTCTCTGTCTCTCTGTCTCTCTGTCTCTCTGTCTCTCT